>CM033744.1:30364791-31005419 GCA_019671005.1 Hibiscus mutabilis
TTTGTCCGGTACTTTCCCAATCCATATTCACGGTCTTGATTGCCCAATATGCCTTGTGTTCGATTTCCACTGGTAGATGGCATGTTTTGCCATAGACAAGTCGGAAGGGGGCATACCTAAGGGTGTTTTGAATGCAGTGCGATATGCCCAAAGTGCGTCATATAGTCTTACTAACCAATCCTTCCTAGAGGGATTTACAACTTTCTCGAGTATACCCTTCAATTCTCAGTTGGAAATTTCTACTTGCCCATTGGTTTGTGGGTGATATGCCGCGGCAATCTTGTGGGATACACCAAAGCGTTGCAACATCTTGGAAATAAGTCTGTTGTCAAAATGCTTGCCTTCATCACTGATAATTGCTCTCGGCATCCCAAACCGTGTAAATATGTTTTTCTGCAAGAATCGTTGCATGGTCTTGGAATCGTTGTTGGGAACTGCAGCTGCCTCAACCCATTTAGACATGTAGTCGACGACAAGTAGAATGTAGAGGTTTCTGAATGAAGATGGGAAAGGTCCCATAAAATCGATCCCCCACACATCGAACAATTCCACCTCGATGATGTTTTGGAGCGGCATCTCATGTCGTCTAGAGATATTGCCCGTCCTCTGGCAACGATCACATTGCTTGTAAAACTCTTAGACATCTTTGTACAGTGTTGGCCAATACAAACCAGATTGCAAAACTTTGGCCGCGGTACGAGTTCCTCTAAAATGTCCTCCATAGGGTAAAGAATGGCTTTGCTGGAGTACGTTCTGATGCTCCTCTTCAGGGACACATCGGCATATAACCTGATTTGCACATTGTTTAAACAAAAGAGGCTCATCCAAAAAGTAATGCAGGGTATTGCCGAGTCATGTGTTGTCGTGGCAACTACTTCCATGGTTGCCAAGGCGTGCACGTCTAGGGTTGTCACGGCATGCGCGTCAAGGGTTGCCAATGCATGCACGTTAAGGGTTGCCGAGGCGTGCGTATTAGTGGTTGCCATGGCGTACGTGTCTGGAGTTACCAAGACGTGCGCGTCAAGAGTTGTTGCGGCATCGAGGGTTGCCGAGGCATGTACATCTATGGTTGTCGAGGCGTCTAACAGTTCCGGGAATGCATCGCATATCTCTAAATCCGTGTTCTCCTCCCTATTGCGTTCTAAGCGTGATAAGTGATCGACCACTTGATTTTCTATTCCTTTCCTGTGCGTTGGCCTAGGACTGCTCCTACCACGAAATCACTTACATCACACATGAGCTCAAAAGGTAGCGTACAATCTGGTGGAACGACAATGGGTGCCGAGGCAAGCTTTTCCTTTAGGGTTTCGAATGCTTGGGCGCAAGAATCATCAAAATTGAAGACTTTATCTTGGTGGGGGTAGTCTCTCGATCACGTCCACCTTGGCTTTGTCTACTTCAATTCCCTTGGATGAAATCTTGTGGCTGAGCACTATTCCTTCATCTACCATAAGATGGCACTTCTCCCAATTAAGGACTAAATCGGTTTCTTCACATCTTGCCAACACCTTCTCTAAATTGTCAAGGCAACTGTTGAAGTCATTACCAAAAACGGAAAAATTATCCATGAAGATCTCAAGGAAGTCTTCGACCATATCTGAAAAGAGTGCCATCATGCATCTTCTAATGTTACTGCATATCTGAGAAAACTTGAGGAGAGTCATTTCTGATACTTCTTGTAGTCCATCCGCACCCTCCATCGGGTGACAATATTGCCCAAAAAGAGTAGGGCTAATGTGCTCGCAGCTACTCCCTTTTGCGTTACCATGGTGGAGGTGTCTTTATTTCGTGTTCCCTTGTAGTCCATGCATGTCCTCCACCTTGCTATTATTCCTGAAGGCACAAATATATTAATAGGAAAAATTAGATCAACATCCAACCATTTAATTATCTCATTCTCGTCGGGCTCCATCATGGTTGGATGTAGCCTTCGTTGTCGTGGCAATTGCTGCTCTAGCCAATTGCCGTGGCAATCAGTTGCCAAAATTTGCTGTAAGTCAAGAGAAGAACCAGTTTTCTAAAAAGCTTTACGAATCCAAACACCTTTTCCTTTTGGCCTCTCAAACATCTCCATCAGTAGAGATTTCGATGGCTTCAAAACTACCAACATCGTTCCTCAAGACATACCTGCAATGGACGAGGTGAGTTTTTAAAGAATTCAAAAGGTTCAACCATTACCTGCTCATATTCCATTGGCAAAGTATTATCATCTCGTTGATCTTGTATGTGCTCGTGGAATTGCCGTGGCAACTGTAGATGAGAGAAATCTACAGATTCCTGCTTCAGCATCAACGTTGTAACCTTCTGGGCATTAGGTTCCTCAGAATTTGCTGTAGTATTGTTGTTCTCAGCTTCACTGAGTGTTGTCGTGGCATTTCTCTGTTCAGGCTCATCAATCATTGTCGAGGTAATTTGTTGCTCAGGCTCATCAAGTGTTAGGTTGTCTTTCTCATCAACATACTCTCGACTTTGAGGTTTTAGTTGTTCCTCACACATCGGAGAGCTTTCCTTACGTTGTTCCTTGTCCTCTTGCCTTGTGACTTCAGTATCCCTAGGAATGAATTGTTGGTGCATGTTATCCATGACATATGTGGATCTCCTCAATTGATCTTCTGAATCCCCTAAGGTTGCATCCCACTGAGCTATCCTCGTATCCATGGACTTTGATAGCTCTCGAATCTCTTCAATTGATCCGTCAAGTCTAGCCAAGGAAGATAGCAACGTTTCCTCCAAGGAATCGGAATGCTCTTGAAAAGGACTACATTGCCATGGCATATCTGTTGCTGCGGCAAAATTGTTATGGTAAAAAAATTTGAGCTTTTTGACCAAACTATGAAGAATTTTGTTGTTGGTTCCCTCTATGGTTCTCCATGTCGTCATATGCACCGAAAATGTGAGGACAATTTTCAAACACATTATGTTCTCCACACATAGCACAAGATTTTTCCACGGTATATGCTTTTTGGGCTTTTCTCGGTTGGTATAGGTAATCATCAAAGGGTGCAAGAAACTCTTGATTGGATTGATTCATATCTTCCAACATCAACTCTCGAATAGATCGACTTTTATTTCCCGACATGTTGGTTTCCCTTAACTTGTAGCGCACCTAATTAATTTTTTTTGATAAAACAAACAAAAAGAAAAGTTAGTAAAACTAAGAAAATATGCAATGACAAAAACAACTAACACCAATTGCCAATCCCCGGCAACGGCGCCAAAAACTTGTTACGCGTAATAAGTGCTACGAAATTGTGCAAGTATACACGTCGCAAGTAATAAAGTGATATGATAAGCATCGAGTATCGTCTCCACAGGGATTGGTTTGGGCCACTTTGTCTTAGTTATCGCACTGTAAAAGTAAAAACACTATTGATAATTGTAGGAGTTCTAACTAACGAATAAAATAAAAGAGCAAGTAAATAAAATAAAGATGTAATCAAATAAGAGGGAATAGGCCAGGTTATCGTGAGTTGAGGTGTGATAGCCGATTGGATCGTCTTGGTGTTTGAGTAGCAGCCGGATTGCCAGGGCAATTCTGTTACGATTGCCTAGTCGATTGCCAGGGCAATTTGGTTACAATTGGCTGGTTAATTGCCAGGGCAATTCTGTTGTGTTGCCTGGTCGGTTGCCAGGGTAATTCCCCCTCGTTGTCTGATCAGATTGCCTGGGCAATGGTCCCGCGATTGCTTGGTCAATTAAGGATGGGTCGATTGCCTGGGCAATTGAGCATTCACTTCCAAAGTTCGGCGAAGCGTTCTTCAATGGTTTCTTCTTATCCCTAAGTTGAAACTCTAGCTATTTGTGCATGCCTTGATAATACATCCCTACGTGAATCAAGGGTGAACAACAACCAATCTTACGCTCTTCTTAGCCGTTGAAATCCTAAACTTATTCCTAAGCCGGATTAGTCTTCACCAGCAACTAATTGAATAAAGACCATGCTCATTCGTTTCTTGAATCTAACTCTCCTGATATTAGATAAATATATGAAGTTACGAGATTCTCTCCCAATTCACTCGCAAACAAGATTAAGAACCAATAATGAACAAACTCTGAAAATTGAATTGCAACTCAAAAACCTAAACAATATCCAATTGTTTTTCATAACCACAAAACACAATAACCCCAACCAATCAAGTTAGTTCATGGTTGGGTTCAAAAGATATACAAAGAGTAATCCCCAAACCATGTATCTAATGGAAGCAAAGAAGAAGAAGAAATCGATCAGCCCCCTTGAATTCTCTCCCAATCGAACTCTCTCCAAGCTTCTCCCTTCTTGTCGAAATCTCTCATATCTTGCCCCTTTGGAGTTTTGTCGAAATTTCTCTCTTCTTGCTCAACTCTCTTTGACGGCTTGATCCTTTAAATAGGAGATGGCTAGGTCAAAATCCTTCATGAGGAGGAAGTTAAGATGGAATTAAATATCTTTAAAGAATATAATTCTTTATTATATTTAAATTCCTTCTAGAACTTCTCCTATCTTCTTGGGATTTAATTTCTCTTTAACCTCTTCATGGAAATCAAACTTCTTTTGGATTTAACTTTGCTCCACGTCATCTTGGGCTTATCTAGTCATCAATTTCGACTACGTTATCATCTTATTCTTTGTCGAAAATTACCTTGGCAACTAGCTCGGCATCTCCTTCATGCATTGCCCTGGCAACTGCATCGGCATCTCCTTCATGCACTGCCCTGGCAACTGGTTCTAGCCTTGTTTAGGCAAATGATTCTGCACACACACAAAAACACACCAAAGCAGCATCTTTTTCCACAAAAATCACCAAGTTATGTAATCAAGCTCAACGGTGGAAAGAAACATGAATTAATGCATGAATGACTAATTATGCAACTAATATGAGCCTAAGTCTAACAATAATATGAGTAAAAAGGGTAATAAAAATAGTACTTTTGAACACTTATTAGTTATGCCATCATTGCATTTTATGCAATTCATACTGTTTAGGACTACCTCACTAGGCAAAGTATGCCTAATGCATTCGTTTTCTATGCATTTCAGGTTAGCAAGGTTTTGATTTGATGATCGGGTTATCAAAGGTTTTTGCCAAGTCACGAAGCTCCTAAATTAAATATGTTAATCTTACAAACTCCTAGAAGGATGGTATAATGATTGTATAAGTCACTTTTGACTTATGGATGCATGTATTAAGTGTATGCTTTTAGTATGTTTAAGAAGCTTAAAATGACAATTGAAATGGGTTAAAATGGACTAAAATTGCATGATTGGCCTAAAAAGGTAAAAACTTAGTAAATGGATTCGTTTAGCCCTAAAATTTGGCATGTTAATAGATTTACACTAAATAAACTTGCTGATAAAGTTTCATTGAATTTGGACATGGTTTGGTTGGGTAATTTGCTAATAAACTAGATAAAAATTGGCATTACAGACCTTGCCATACCGATACGGGTGATGGCGTATTGGTAGGGGCTTGCATAATTTGGCCTAGGTAAAAGGGCATACCTATATGGCTCAGCCGTACCGGTACAAGAAAATGAATATGGAATTTGAATTAGTAGCCCAGTATCGGTACGGCTACAAGTGTACCGATCCCCTATTTATATTGTTAGCCTTGTACTATTACAAATTTACGAGTATCGGTACGCCTTTTTGACACTGTGAACGAAATTATTAAAGTCATGCTTTGCATACCGATTCCTCGTATCGATACGGGTGAATGGTTTCAAAACCGTTTTAACGGTCTTGGCGTACCTATACCCCGTATTAGTACAGCCCCTTTATTGAATAACAAACATACCAAACTCAGCCTAGGAGTACCGGTACGGCCCCGCGCGTATCGATACGCATACCGTTAAAACTGTTAGAAGTTTAAAATAAAATCTAAAATCTTGCATAATGGTCACTAGATTTATATAGGCTTAATTGAGCTGGTAAATGATCTTCGATTGACTTGAAAATTTACATACATATTGTTTATAGTTTGAAATTTGTTATGGTAGACTTAATTTCTTATATGGAACCTTAATTTATCAAAATTACATATCAGTCCTTAGATCTCGTAAAAGTTTAAAATTGGTCTAGAATAGATAATTTGTGTATAGTACCGAATTACTGATCTTAATGTACTAAATATCATAGCACATTGAACATCGAATCTTATCGAATTATTGATTATCAAATAAAATATAGTATCGAATATCGTTTTGTTCACCAATAACACATTCTGACCCAGATTCCTACCAGGCCGGGAAAGGGGGTTACAGTATCCTTTAACTCCCTTAGCAAATCTTTATTATCCAACTCAGAAATACACATTTTTTATTCTTTATTCTTACCTAGGGTTTCTTTTTGCTGGCATTAAATTAGGCTTCATGTCGGGACGCTGTTTGGCATGAGAAATAACAGGGAGCAAACCATAAATCCCTACGTTAATTTAGACTACACCACTAAACTCACTCATACACTCATACCCTAAAGTTTTATTGAATTGAGAACTAAGAGGGAGCCAACCACGAAGCCCTAAGTTACTTATTGTCTCTAAGGTAGGGGAGTGTTCTAAAATTTTGCTTGCCTTTGGCAAAACATTGTTGCCTTATTCTTTACTTGTACCCTGACATTGTTTTTCTAATTTTTTATTTTATTCTAAGTTCAGTTTCAAGAATCCTAAGTTTGTTTTGGGAACTGGATGCATACTACGTGTTTAAGTAAGACCAAAATTTCCTAAAGTAGAGATCAATTGCCTATCAACCCGGCATTACTAATCTACTGTCTCGTGCTTACTAAGGAGTCTAAATTCATCATCGGACAAGGCATACTAGTACAAATTCTAACTATGCTAGCAAAAGTGTTGGCAAAATTATCAGGTTAGAAACAAGCCGATGTCAAAAAAAAATTTTACTGGTTTGCAATGCATGAGTCTACCTAATCTATATGACAATAACAAAATGCAAAAAAGAAACATAAAGATTAATGTATGACATAGCAATAAATGTGAGAAAACACACACACCCAAACCAAAGGTGTGCATTGTCCTCAAAGCATGAGAACACATATATACATGAATAAAAAATGAAATGCATGAATAAAAAGAAAATTATGACAAGTACGGAATTAAGGAGTTAAAGGAAGAGGAATCCCATTCGAATTACTCAGGATGAGAGACACGGGTCTTCCTTTTAACAAAGCTCCCTCGATTGGATGCCATGTGCTTCTTTTTTTTTCTTTGAGATAGTAGTGGAGGCCTTCACATCATGGAGTACCTCCTTAATTATTTGTACTGGCTCGGTTGCCGCGGGGGCTATGGGAGCGGCAGAAGAGGCAGGTGCAGCAGGTGGCACATCGGTCTTGGAAGGTACTTTATCATCAGACTCTTATGAAGTCTCGATCTTGGTAGATTCAACTTGGACATGCAAAACAGCGAAAGTGGCATCAAATAGGTCAGAGTGTGAACAAACTAGGGAGTGGCTGGCATTATTCGAGCATGTAAAGCTATGGTGGAAACTCTAGAAATGTTGGCAAAGGATTGGTGGTGATGCCCTCAAGAGTTGCCTTTAAGGCTCGGTCGCTGTCACCAGTATATTACCAAAGCACCAAATTTTGCTCCTCAACCTTCTTCAGTTTTTGTAGGATGAGTTCTTGTCACTAATAAATCTGGGAAAGTAATGTCAAGGAGTCAACTGGCATCATTGTGACAGGTTCTGCCTTAAGCGACTTGGCAGCAGACACCGGCTTAGTAGCCTTTCCTTTGCTCTTATCTTTCGCTTCCCTGACATTTAATTGTTTCCACAAAGTAGGAGTGATGGTCCCCTTACACTTCTAGACGTTATCAGAGTCGAGCTATGATACCTTGTGTTTTAGGCAAATTTGAGATATTAGTGAAGGAAAAACCAAACAACCAGAACCCTTGCCGGCACATTTGTAGGTTTTGTCCATAATCAGACAACCCATGTTGATTTTCTTTCTGATAATGATATGGTGCAGCAAATCCATTCTTTCCTCTAAAATTGTCTCATTATGTGTGGTCAGATTAAGTTTTACTTTCAAGAAGTGGTTCTATCCCCTCGGTTGTGGTTTCAATGCCTGCGGCTTCACAGTTCTTTTTCCCATATAAGAGACATTCCATTTTGTGCTCGTCTCACACAAATTTTTCAGCAACAATTGTCTTTTGGCAGCATCCATGGTCTCTACAAATGCCGAATGTTCTTCTCCTGCACCGTCTAAACTAAACATACCATTAACATATCCTTCAACAAATCGAACACACGTACCTCGCACAAATAGAAAATGTGAGTCCTTGGTAGTGAGGTAGGCGTAGAATTCACGAACAATAGTGGAGTGGACCTCCTCTGGCTATTAGCAAAATATCTCTCAATAATGTTTCTTGACTATTTCCTTCACTTCTGGCGAATAACCCAAGTTGGGTTCATTCTTGAACTCAAAACTTTTCTCGTAACAAAAGGTGGGGGCAGTATAATTTTATTCATACTTTTTCTTGATTTTGTCATTGAAAAATATTTGAAAAGGTGTTGATGAGGATGCCATTGCAAAATATTGGGGAAAAGAAGATGATGATTGGTAAAGAAATCAAAAAGGAAAGATTGGTTCTTGATTTGCTTGACATGGGAGAGAGCGAAATGAGAGAAGTTCTTGCTTAGGGAAATTAAGGGTAATAAATGTATAAGGGAGATGGTTAGGATGGTTTTAATGGTGAGGTTAGCGGAGATAATGATGAGTGTGGCAGTTATATGTGTTTTGGGGAGTAGGATAATGATGGGTTTAAGAGTTATGGGAGGTGACGGAGTGGCAAAGAAAAGGGTAAAAGTAAAGGGATAAAATTTTCAAAGTTTGAAATTTTATCCTAGGTGGCTAGGGTTTTCCCGCTCAGCAAAATAAATATTCACTCCCTTGGGCTTAACCTAAAAATGATCTACGTGTTACCACGCCCTGTGTTGATAGGTGTCTGATTGCCTGCCTGTCCTAGCATACTTCTTTGGCAAAATAACCTGTGCTAACACTGACAAAAACCTTTCAAAACAGAAAAAGAAAAATTAAAATAAACAAACCAAATTACTGAAAAAAATAACTAACCTAACTATTTACAATGATCATATCGTGATGGTAAAATTACTCAATCTCTACCAAGAGAATGGTCTCCTTGGCATTCTTTTGACTTCCTTCCCAATAGTGCTTCAACCTCTGGCCATTCACTTTGAACGTGGTCCCAGTTTTCAAGTCCTTGATATCTACTGCCATGAGCATAAGGATTGACAACTTCAAAGGGTCATGACCATCTAGATTTAATTTTACCTAGAAATAATTTAAGCCTTAAATTAAACAACAAAACTTTTTTTCCCTACTTCAAACTATCTTGGCAAAATTCTGTTGTCATGCCATCTCTTTGTTCTTTCTTTGTACAGCCTGACATTTTCATAGGCTTGTGCTTGAAATTCTTATAACTCATTTTGGTCTAACATGCGGTTTTTACTTGTAGCCCTCCATTCCATATTCAACTGCTTGGTTGCCCAATAAGCTCGGTGTTCTAACTTGACTGGCAAATGGCATAACTTCCCAAATACAAGCTTGTATGGGGAAGTTTCTAATGAAGTTTTAAAAGATGTTTTGTATGCCTATAAAGAATCATCTAGCCTCAAAGACCAGTCCTTTCGAGTGGGGTTCAAAGTCTTCTCCAAAATATTATTGATCTACTTGTTCAAAATTTTTGTGTGGCCATTTGTTTGAGGATGGTAGGCAGTGGCAATTCTTTGCTGGATTCCGTACCTACACAAAGCTTTAGTGATCAAATGATATTTAAAATGAGTACCTTCATCATGTATGATGGCTATAGGAGCACCGAAACTGGTAAAGATGTGCTTGTGTAAGAATTTGGAAAATGTCTTGGCATCATTTGTTGGGAGAGCAACAACTTCAACCCACTTTGAGACGTAGTCTACGGCCACAAGTATATATAAGTTACCAAGTGATGGGGGAAAGGACCCATAAAGTCGATCCCCCAAACATCAAAGGTTTCCACATGCATGATGTTCTGAAGTGGCAATTGATGTTTGCTGGAAATGTTTCTAGTATGCTGGCATCTGTCACATGCCTTGGCAAAATAATGGGAATCTTTGAACAATATAGGCCAAAAAATCATGACTGTAGTACTTTAGTTGTTGTCTTTATTCTAGCAAAGTGTCCTCATTTATAGTTCTGCATGGCAAAGCTAAAGAATGCTTTGTTGCTCATCCTCTGGAACACATCGATGGATGATTTGGTCGGCACAATGTTGGAATAAGAACAGCTCATCCCAATAATATTGTTGGATATCTCTCAGAAATTGCTTCCTGCAATTACTTGCCAAGTCTGATGGCAAAATGTTGTTGATCCGGTAGTTGACTATGTCAGCATACCATGGCATGGCATAGGTTGCAAGAAAATATTCATCAGGGAATTCATCTCTAATAGAAGCAGCATTGTCATCCTCATGGTGGTACTCTAAACGAGAAAAATGATCATCTACCAGGTTTTCACTCCTTTTCTTATCTCAAAACTCGTAATCAAATTCATGTAGCAAAATTGCCCATCTAATCAATCTGGGCTTGGCATCCTTCTTTTCCAAAAGGTATTTAAGTGTCGAGTGGTCTGTGTATAGCACAACTTTACTACCCACCAGATAAGATCTGAATTTTTCAGATGTAAAGAAAACTACAAGGAACTCCTTCTCAGCTGTTGTGTAGTTAAGTTGGGTTTTATTCAATGTATGGCTGACATAATAGATGGTATGGAAAATTTTACCACTCCTCTATCCTAGTACAGCTCTGACGATATAGTCGTTGCCATCGCACATAAACTTGAATGGCTCATTCTAATCTGGTGCCACGATTATGAGGGCATTAATTAACCTGTCTTTCAATTTCTAAAAAGCATTCAAACAAGAATTATCAAACGCAAAAGCGGTATTATGTTCCAAAAGTAAGCATAAAGGTTTAGAAATTTTTGAGAAATTTTTAATAAAGCAACAATAAAAACCAGTATGTCCCAAGAAACTTCTAATACCTTTGACACTTGTGGGTGGTGGCAATTGTTTGATTATCTCTACCTTTTCTTTGTCTACTTTCAGTCCTTCCTTGGTCACTTTATGTCTGAGAACTATGCCCTGCTTCACCATGAAGTGGCATTTTCCCAGTTCAGGACCAGGTTGATTTCAATATATCTCCGAAGAACAAGTTCCAAACTCTGAAGACATTCCTCAAAACTTTTGCCATAGACGGAGAAGTCATCCATGAAAATTTCTAAGTTGTTCTAAATCATATCTAAGAAAATCGACATCATGCAATGCTAAAACGTGGCTGAGGCGTTACACAACCAAAGGGCATTCTTCTAAAAGTGAATATACCGTATGGATAAGTGAACGTAGTCTTCTCCTAATCTTCTAGCACGATGGAAATCTGATTGTAGCCCGAGTAGCCATCTAAAAAGCAATAAAATGCATTTCTTGGCAACTTATCCAACATCTGATCAATGAAGGCAAGTGGAAAGTGATCCTTCCAAGTGGCATTATTTAACTTCCTATAGTCCATACACACTCTCCAAGCCGTCATAGTCCTCGAGGGATCAGTTCACTTTTATTGTTCAGAACCATGGTCATTCTACCCTTCTTTGGCATACACTACACAGGGCTGACCTATGAACTATCAGAGATAGGATAAATTATCCTGACATTTAGCCACTTTATGACATCCTTATTGACTACCTCTTTCATGCTAGGATTTACTCTCTTTTGGGCCTCGATTGTTTTGCCATGGTAATCCTTTAGAATTATTTTATGCATGCAAATTATTGGGATTATCCCTCGGATATCAGATAGGGTCCTTCCCATGGCTTGCTTGTGATTTCCCAATGTCTCCAATAATCTTTCCTCCTGGTCATTAGTCAAATCGGCAACAATGATCACTGGCAAAGTTGAGTCACCACCCAAGTAAGCATATTTGAGGTAGCTTGGCAAAGGTTTCAGTTCCAGTTCTAGTGGCTCCTCGATAGATGGTTTAGGTGCCTTGATTTCTCTGCCAGCCAGTTCAACTGGCTCAGGTCTCCCAAAAAACTCATGACCTTATTCAACATGGTCAGTCCTTCAGATTCTTCACTCATAATATCCTCATCATCTAGCTCTGCGGTTTCATCATCTGTGTCCTGGCAAAGAGTTATTATGTCCACATTAAAAATGGACTCCATCAACTCTATAGCTTGGCAATCCTCAAGTTCATCTGCATACTTAAGAGCTAGAAATACTTCAAACATAACATGTTAGTCATTCATACGCATAGTAAGCTCACCTTTTTAACATCAATTAAGGTTCTGCTCATGGCAAGAAATGGTCTCCCCAAAATTATTGGGACATTAACATCAACCACATATTCTAAAATAATAAAATCAGTTGGGAATATAAATTTATCTACCTTTACCAATACATCCTCAATCTTACTCTTGGGATGTGCATATGATCGATCTTCCAGCTAGAGTGTTATTGTGGTAGGCCTTGCTTTAATACCAAGTTTTTTTAAAAAATGACATTGGCATCAGGTTGATGCTGGCTCCCAAGTCGCATAATGCCTTACCCATGAATCTATTGCTAATCATACAGGGAAGTACGAAGCTTTCCAGATCTTTGAGTTTTGGTGGTAATCTATTGGTTATCATTGCACTGCATCCTTCAGTGAGAGCCACGATCTCGAAATCACCCAACTTCCGCTTTTTGGACAAGATGTCCTTTATGAATTTGACATAATTGGGCATTTGCTCGAGAACTTCCACTAGTGGTATGTTGATCTAAAGTTGTTTAGGGACTTCTAAAAAGTGCTTAAATTGCTGGTCTTGCTTATGTTTCTGAAGCCTTTGGGGAAAAGGTGGTGGCAGATAAGCAAATGTTGGATATTTCAATTTTAACAAACTATTGTTGGCATCGATTGAGGTTTGACATTGCCAGTGCTCGCGCCCTTTTTTTTGCTTCCTTGGATTTATTTTCTAGCACCAACTTCTCGTCCTGGTAATTAGTTATTATTTGACAGGTGCTTCATTCTCGCATTATTTTCCACTCCAAAGAGTAACTGCTTTACATTGTTCTCTCCCTTTTTGTAGAGGGCATCTTCCGCATCGCTTGGCAAATTCCTTGGGGTCTATTACTGAGTGCATTGGCAATTTGCACTAGTTGTACTTCCAAGTTTCGCATAGACGCTGCTAAACTCTGAACTGTTGCATCATTTCGCTCCATATACTTTGTAAGAGTATTCCCCTGGGTAGATCTCTGCACTTAATGGAAATTATTTTGTGCTTTCTGTGGCATCACATTCTGGTTGAAACTTGGCGGTATATTGTGGTTCTGACGTTGGGCATTAAATTGGTTACCGTCTTAATTCGCCCAAGAAAAATTTGGATGCTACTTCCAACATGCATTATAAGTATTAGCATGTGGGTTAGAATTTCGATTGAAATTTCCAACAAAATTTACCGTTTTAGGGTTTACTGGGCATTCATCAACATTATGGTCTTCTCCAAAAATTGTGCAGAATGGCTCCAATGCCTTTACTTCTAAAACATCAATGGGTTTTTGTATTATTTTCACTATATTAGTGAGGTTGACAATTTGAGCATTGATAGATGATAATGCATGAAGCTCTAATTTTCCATCTACTTTTTTCCCGGTTCCTAATCTGGCAGTAAGATGATGGAGATCATTGGTGGCAATCCTTTCAAGGATGTCATATGCCTCCGTGTAATTTTTATCTAGAAATGAGCCATTTGCTGAAGCATCAACTATAGTTCTGGCATGAGCATTGAGTCCGTTATAAAAGGTCTTCATCTGGGTCCAAGTAGGGAATCCATGCATGGGACATTTTCTCAATAGGTCTTTGAATCATTCTCAGGCATCATACAAAGTCTCATCATCAGCCTGCCTAAAAGTAAATATTTCACTTTGTAGCTTGGCATTAAGTTTTTGCTCTGTCTCTCAAGGAAAATGAAAATAGCCTAAACTTCATTGTCTCTTCAGCTACACCAGGTTGTTGAAATAGTTAGCACACCTCCATGAATTGCTTCAAATGTTGCCTTGGGTCTCTAGTAGGTGATCCATCAAATTGACCTACATTCAATAGCGTCTGAATCATTACCGGCTTAAGTTCAAAATTAACTGTATTTACCTTTGGACCAATTAATCTTGGCATCAAATTGTCCATGTTTGGTGCCAAATGTTCTCTAATAGGCCTTTCTTCAGGACTTTCTTCAGCGACAGTAAGAGCGGGTGGTATCCCATCATGTATTGGTGGATTCTCCTCATTCTTTAGGACACTATTTACTTCATCATTTCCTTGTCGAGTCATCTTTCAAACTTTCTTTTTAACTTGCGTAGGGTTCTTTCAATCTTTGGATCGTATAACAAGTCTTCCTTCGCAGTGCGGCTCCTGGTCATACACCAAACAAAACAAAATGAGTAAAATAAACAAAAACAAGCAAAAATCAAAACAATAAACTCCATTAAAATCCCCGGAAACGTCGTAAAAAACTTGTTGACTGCATAACGCTTGGCAAATAATTTGTAGCGCCTCAAATTTGGCTCTCGGAGTTAGCTGGATAGTTTAGACAGTTCGAGTGAACCAGATTAGTCGGTTTGAGTTAGTTTTGGGAATTAATTCGTAATAAATATTTTTATATGGATAAAAATGTTGGGAAATGTTTAATAGATATATTGAGGGTTTTGGTAAACTCAATTTGATAAAAGAGAGTTTGATTTCTGGGCATTTTGCTCTAGTGACCAAAATGTAAAAATTGAAAACTACTTTTTGTGAATAAAATCGTAAAGGGGTCAAAAATTAGAATCTTTAGGGAGCTATTAAGACACTTGGTTTTATCAGACTTTTTCTCAATTTTGGATACTTTAAAATGGTTTTAAAATGATTTAATAAAGGGGATTAAATTGGGTTTTAATTAGTTGTATTTAATAACCCAAAATGTTTTCTTACGTAACTACTTTCCTCTAAATCTTTTTCTCTCAAATTCTCAGCAACCAAACTACCTTTTCTTTTCTAAAAATATTAGGAATCAACCTTTTAATCCTAATTTTGATTTCAACAATGGATTCCTTTGTTTCTACAACAAATATTCTACTTCAACCTTGGTGATTTCTCCAAATCAAGCCACTTAAGGAAGGAGTCTACAATTAGAGGTGATTTTCATTTCTCTCCTCTAATCAAAGGTTCTTTACGAAAACTCCCAAGTTTTTGATCCTTTGTAATTGATTTTTGAGATTTTTTGATGATTAAATCAAGATTTAATGGTTTAATGTTGGTTTTTATTAAGAAATTGATTGGTTTTGTTATGAATATGAATTGATATGATTTTGGTGGTTTATATCATATTGAAGGTGTATTTTAATGATGTTTAATGAGATTTGCAAATGAAATCTCAAAACTAACTGAATTACAATTTTTTTACGTAATTAATAGTTAGTTTTTGAGGTGTTTTAGGTGTTCTTGAGTTGCTGGAAGTATAAGGATGTTTAGAATGTGTTTTTGGTTGTGTTTTGATGTGAATTAAATGTTAGAATCTCTTGTTTGAAGTTAAGTTCTGGTAGAACAAAGATTGATGTTGTTTTCGGTAGTTTCAGCTAATGTTTCGGAAAGGTAACGTAAAGGATGCAGGGGATTGATGTTTGAAGTGAGTTGAATGCATAATGATGCATTTTCCCTCTAGTTTTCTGTGATTAAAACAAGGGACGATCAAGGCAAGGTTGCCTAGTTGGATTCATCACTTTTCGGAAGCTCGATTCGTGTTGGCGAGCAAAGAGAGGTATATCGGTGAGTGTATAAATGATTAAAGCTCGTTAAATGTTTGATCAACGGATCATGGGGTATTAGTTATAGCCTAAAAAGCTTAACTAAGCTCAAGCGTAAGTTTTCGCTATTTTTGCCTTTGTGTATTGGCTTGATATGAGCTTGTGGAATTCATGTTTGGTTTTAAACATGGTTTGATTTGCTTACTGTAAATGCATCATTTTGGTTTAATATGAAGTGGTTATTAAAGAATATGGATGCCTATGAGTGTTAAGATTTGTTCCTAAAAAGAATGTGTTATTGCCTTCGGCAATGTGGTTTTGCATATGAAATGGTTTTGTGAAATGTATTGGAAAATCATTAACAAATGTATTTGAAAGTAATATATTGGCTATGCGATGTAAATAAGGAACTATCGGATATAGTTGGTATGACATAGTGATAAAGTGCACTATAATATAAAGTTGATCACTCTGCGACTTTTGAGGTATAGCGGTGAGGCTACTCGAGTTGATGGTTATTTTGATTCTTGCAATAGGGGTGAGCCTATTTGTTATGTGTTAAAGGTGAGCCTAACACTATAGGATAGAGGTGATCCTACTCCCGGCTGAAATGAGATTTGGTGGAGGTGAGACCACCATGAGAAATCCATGTATCTAATGTATATAGATAACATTTTGGTTTTGAATGTAAGGATAGAGGTGATTCTATTCGGGGATAGAAGTGAGTCTATCTGGTGTCACACTAATTGCCAATATATGAGATTTATAACTTGTGAAATTTGTTTGATGCTTATGGTTTTTATGCATGATTTATTATGGGAAACAAATGATAAATTGCTTTGGTTTAGCAAGCATGTTTTATATCAAAAGCTATATGGTTTTCAAAAGAGTTTTGAAATGCATCAATGTTTTACTTAAGAGCATTCTCAAAAGTAAGTGTGCTTACGCTCTCTTTTTCCTATTGATGTAGAGCAATAGAGTTGGAGGGCAGCAATCTCTTGGAAAGGAGGGTCCACAAGCAAGAAAACCATTGAGTATGAAAACCAAGTTTTAAATTAAGCAAATAAGGCAATGTGTTACCATGTTTTGAGGGGTTTGTAATCAGGATTTTGGTTATGTTATGGAGGTTTTATGTGGAGGTTTTATGGATTATCATGTTGAGGATTGATGTACATTTTGTTGATGACTTGCATATATATGTTTGACGCTTTGTGACTTCCATAGTATGCATATAGGTTGGAAATGCCTATGTTTATGCTTTTGTGGTTCAAACATGTTTAGTATGTTGTAATTTGACCATTGAGATGATACCAATGATGAAATATGCCTTAAATATCTTTTTGAATGTTGAGTTGGATGGTTTTAGGAAGCATGCATCTAGAATTTCAACAATGAGAAGTATGTTTTTGTAGTTCTTGTCTCCATGGGTTTTTGGCATGATTTAATCCTTGGTTTAGTGGTGTATTCATGTGAGAATGTTTAAGGCATGTTTGATCTACCTTCTAGGTGAAAAACCAGCAAGTTTGTACATTATAAGTCCAGGGGTAACGATATGCTTGGCCTGGTATCGATATGGGTAAATGTAAATTTGGCATGGGTATCGATACGTGAGCAACTGTATTGATACGAGTATGTGTATTTTTGGCTTGGGTATCGGTACGTGGGATAGTGTATCGGTACGCGTTTTAGCTACTGAAATCTGGAATTTTGAGTTCGTGTTAGGGTACCAATACTCAAGAGAGGGTGTCAGTTTGTAAAAACATAGCCATGTATAGATAACCCTAGCCTGAGTATCAATACGGGCAGCCTTTATTTTCAATTGATGTGATTTTATGGTTTTTGATTCTTTCATTTTTGGTCCGCTGCTTTTTGTGAATGCAATTGCATGAGTTTGGATGATCGTTTTAAGCAAAAACTAGGCAAGTAAGCATGTAACATGACTAATTGAGGATTAGTAACTTCAAATTTAACTAAGTCCTTATAGTTTTCTAGATTTGCAATTTGGTCCTTAAATGCAAATATACGCGATTGGTTGTCGATTCGATGTCTGTTTCTTTTAAGATTTCTTCCGTTGCTAGCATGCACACCTTAGGTTAATATGTTGCATCTAGACAAGATAAAAAGAAAAAATGGACCTAATTTGAGTTAAACGTCTCGGGTTTGTTACGGAAAACCCAATAAGTTCGCTCGATTCGGTCTGGCTTCTAGGCCGGATCGAAGGAGTTACATAATTGAAGAATTAATGTAAATATGCCAATAAATAATGCCAAGTTTAGGTCTTTTGCGTCCAACTATACATGGTCGGCAAGTAATATAGCAGTAAGCTGAGTATCGTATCCACATGGATTGTCCAGGAATTAAATGCCATAATTTTTACTTGTGAATAGGAACAAATGAGTTTGAATTGGTTTTCGGATTTTGATTAAGAATAATGACTAAGGGAAATAAAATGAAAATTCAGTCGGACTAGCAAACAAATGTATTTAGATGGATGGTTGGCGTTGGCAAGAGATGCTTGAATTTACACTTACCAAAGACAGCGAATAATAATTTCCAGCCTTGGTTTTATTGCCGAGCATATTTCAAAGTTAATATTTTCTCTGTCGATAGCAATACTCTAAGCTAATTACAAACTAACCTCTATATGTCTATAGTGACGCTTTTTAATAATTAATTTGGCAAAGTTTTAATCTTCACTCTTAAGGGGTAGATTCATTTCTGAAGTAAGCTCATCTACTTGAACATCTTCTGTCAAAGCTTCTCACCTTAGTATCTGGCAATTAATCTGTATCTCCTGAGTATGTTAAGATATTAAGGGATAATAGGTATGCAATGCGAACTGTCGTATGGCAAAGAATTTAAGAAAACAAAGCACTAACAGAATAGACAAAAATGCCTAGGCATTCTATTATTAAAAGCTGAAAATAAACTAAGCGTTCATCACAGAAACATCCCCAACCAACTTAAAAAAATTAGTTCATGATTGGGTAAACCATCAACAAAATATCATTTTGAAACATCACCATCATAACAAAATTAAAAACTAAGAGAAATAGACAAAGAAGAAGATCTATTGATGCAGCCCTTCAATGGATCCAGAGCTCTCGGTCTTAGCCTGGTCAAACCACGGTTTTCCCTCTACCCTCTTTCTTCACCACGATGCAGCCTCCTTGGCTCATCGATTAGCTTCCTTTATATAGACACTTCATGGAAACAATAGGTCGGGTTTTGAATTTGGAAGTTTGTTACGAACCAAAATAGGCGCGTTATCTTTTTATCCTCTTTTTTGAATTTTAGGGCTGACCTGGCTCTAACGGCTATTGACCGTGCATCAGCTATCATTCTTTTGCCAACTGAGTTTGGAAATATTCATCCTGCTTTTTCCATCGACACTCAGCATTTCTCTTCTGTTTCTCTTGCTTTCTGGCAACTGCTCCCGTCCTGTTCTACCATGTCATGAAAAGGATCTACAAATTCCTTAAGAAGGAGATCATCTGTCATTATCGCATACTGAAAAAGATCATCACTGACAATGCCTCCAACCTGAATAATAAGATGATGGATCGGGTCTGTGAGCAATTCAACATTAAGCATCACACCTCGGTGACCTATCGCCCGGAGATGAACGGGGCAATGGAGACAGACAACAAAAAAATCAAAAGGATAATCTCCAAGATGATTGACACCTACAAGGATTGGCATGATAAATTGCCTTTCGCCATATATGCTTATCGAACTGCCATGCGGACATATATCAGGCAACATCGTTCTCATTAGTCTACGAAATAGAAGTCGTGCTGCCAATAGAAGTCAAAATTCCTTCACTTCACATTCTAATGGAGGCAAAGCTAGACGAGCCTAAGTGGGTCCAGGAAAGATATGACCAGTTGAATTTGATCAAAGAAAAGAGGTTAAAGACAATCTGCCATAGTCAAGCACACCAAAAGAGGATGATATGGACACGTGACAAGAAAGTCCATCCAAGAGAGTTCCAAGAGGGAAATTTAGTGTTGAAAAAGATGTTGCCAATTCAAAGAGATTTCTGTGGCAAGTGGACATCTAATTGGGAGGGCCATTACGTTGTAACAAAGGCCTTCTCTAGAGAAGCACTGATTCTGGACGAGATCGATAGAGATGAACTCCAAAATCCATTGAATTCAGACTCAGTCAAGTGATACTACGCCTAAAGGGGAAAAAGAAAAAAGAAGCTGAAGTGAAAACCCGAAATAGCGCTTTGAGAAAAAACAATGAGATGGTCTAAAAGTGAAAACCTGCAAAGGGCGTTTTAGACTCGAAAGGAGAAAATAAAATAAAAAGGGGGTTCAAGATGAAAACCCGCAAAGGGCGTCTTGAAACAAAACAAGGGTTTGAGTTGAAAACCCAGAAATGGAGGCTCGAACGTAAGATAAAATTAGGCGTACAACTCCCGCAAAGAGTCCAGCACTTCGAAAGGGACATCACATCTTCAGACATCATCGTAGTGTTTGAAATTTTCTCGACAAAGGATACTTTGGGGGCACTTCGGGTGGATTGACTCGGAACACTTTGGTCCTTGATATTCGGATACTTGATTCTACCCTTTTGTGATTACCTTGTTTGCCACATTATTAATAAAGCCTATATTCCAAAACTTCACTCTTTTGCATCCCTTTTAGTTGCATCTTATATGGAAATGGGAACTAATTGGATTATTATACACATATAACAAGAGATTTTTGTGCAATACTCTACAAATGGCTTAAAAAGTATAGGAACTATGATGTAGTTCATTATTTTAGCTTTGATCATGTCATTTGCACAAGCATGAATTTACACCTAGTAAGCGGGCCACGCTTGGGGCAATCTACGAATTAAAGATTCATGATTGGTGAAATTACGTCACACAATTTTTGCAAGCGTACACGATCGATGCAAGTATAATAAATAGATGTAAATCTGTCAAATATCGATCCCACGAGGATGGTTGTTCAGATGTCTACAAGTGTCAGTGCAATAAGTAAGAAAAATAAAGTAAATGTGATAGGTAATGTCGAAGCAATGAAAGGTAAATGATATAGGTAATGTTGAAGCATCATACTGAAATTAAAACATAAACAATATAATGATTGCAATAGGGTTCCCTTGGTGATTCATCAACGGAATAACGAACGCTAGCAAGAAACAAAAAAATGATGATTGTCGATGCAATAAATTACATGAATTTCTTACCAGTCTCAACTTCCACCCTTAATCAAAGGCTTATATGAGGCCACTCACCACACCTTCCTGTGATGGCTAAATAAGAAAATACAAGAACAATTGAGTCAACTTTCGTTGTACTCCCATGCAACTTTCGCTGTCTTGATTGTTAACTTGAACTGTTACTGCAGCTTTCACTGACAATGGCTGCAATAAACACTTTCGTGCATAAAAAAATCAAACCCAAAGATCAAAAGATAAAGGAAAAGCTTAATAAGATAAATATTCAGTCAACATTCATAAAGTATTTCCATACAAAATGAAATTAAACCATAATAACCGGCGTTTAAACAAAAAAAATTAAGAACCGAATGGGGAAAGCTATTCCTAGCTAACTTGATTGCTCCTTGAAGCTTCCTCTTACGTAGCACTCTTCGTGGTTACTTAATTCTACGTTAGATTCACCTCGGTTGCCCCATAGAATCTTTAAGCCTCCATAGTCATCAAGAGAAAGCTCCAAAACCAAGGAAAAATATGATAAGATATGAGCCTCTCCTTTTAGGGTAAGAATATATGTATATATATCCTTATCACTTTCCAATTAGGTGTTTACAGTTGTCTTTCATAGATTTTCTGGATAAAATTTGTATAGGATAGTTGTATTAATGGATATCTCATAATTCTTTGATCTTATCGTGACAACTATCAATGCGGTGACAATGACTATTTCAATGTGCTGACATCATGTCCGGACAAAAGTTTGTTGTAACTAACTGCCAGCTCATTGTCTTTTGATCTTATCTTCTTGCCAGCGTCATTTGATCTTATCTTTTTTAACAACTGCCAATGTGGTGATAATCTTGGATGCAATCTAAACAATGCTTATACAGTGACATCAATATTGCAATGACATCCCAATGCAACGACAGTCTTGGCTACAATACTAGAAGAACTTATGCAGCAGCATTAACAGCAAAAATATGATAAATTCAAGGATAATTCAAGAAAGAGCCACTGAGTTAAGAAAATGCAAATACAAAGATAAAAATACTAAAAATGAATTTAAAAGATAACATGATGGGGACAAATTAATCAATAAATATGGTGAAAACACATGTCTTTTAAAGTACCATCAATCCTCGACCATAATAAACGAGAAAAGAAGAGATTAAAAAAATTATTTGAAGACATCTAATGTGGAGATAAATCCTGCCATGGGGATTCCCCTACAAGCAATATGAAAACTCACAAGAAGCGTTGAAGGTTCTTAAAGGAGGTCTTTCACTCAGCGCTAACCCAGCCGCAAGTAAGCTGATTAGAAGGCCAAAGGAATTTGAAGCAAGAATTCGCCTCTCCTACCAGGAGTCCAAGATCACTGGATTGAATGAGCAAAAATCAGATGTTTTCTATGAAGCAAAGAGGTACAAAGAATGAGAATGGCGAAGTGGAGACAATGAAGATGAATATTCGTGATTGAGTGAACAAAGATCAGATTTTTTCTATGAAGCTGAGAGGTATAAAGAATGAGAATGGCGAAGCAGAAATAGTGGAGATGACTATTCATGATTCTGTCAACCTCCACAGTACAAGATCACTGGATTGAGTGAGCAAATATGCAAAGATCAGATGAAGCAGGAATTGAAGGCTTTTCACCGTAAAACATGTCATGTATCCATAAGTTAGGCATCCCTAGGAGCATGCTAATTACAATCATAGCATTCGTTAAAATTTTAACAAGAATATAAGGACCGTTTTTTGACTTTACAATCAAGGGGCAAGACACCCTGCATTATTTTAAGAAGGAGCAATAGTAGCAAGACACCCCACACCGTTTCAAGAAGGAGCAATAGAAGCAAGACACCCTATATCACTTCAGGGGGTAAACACCCCACAATGTTTCCAAGAGAAGTAATAGGAGCAAGAAACACTATACCACTTCAAGGGCAAAACACCCCACATCATTTAGGATAGAGCAATAGGAGAAAGACACCCTATGTTGATTCAAGGTAAGAAGCCATATATCGCTTCTAGAAGAAGGGGCAATACACCCCGAATCACTTTGAAAGAGCATATTACAGTTACCGATGAACAGTCTGGCCAGATAAAATTAGTGTCTTTGTTTCTTTGCTTTAATCCCATTTCACTAGAATACGCAAAGAAGAGCAGTTGTAGTCACATATTTTATCCGGTCCTCACATTTTATTTTCATGTATATATGTATCTGGTAAATATATTAGAGTCCATATAAAAAGAAGAAAACATATATAAAAAGATTCCATTAAAAATTAAAAATAGTCCATTTATAATAAGTGGCCCGTTTGGCGCGAGTACATGAAAAAACCTAAGCCCTAATTTATTTCCTCCTTCCGCAGCTAATAGAGGACCATTGGATCAAACTTGAACCAACGGTCCAGATTAAGATAAGGAAACCTAGTTATACATGCTTCAGCGCCGCACCACTCCACATCGTTGGATCTGAAGAAAACCAATGGTCCAAATCGCTCGAAGAAAAGTTGCATGGATCACCACACGCGCGTGAAGACCACGTGTCTGTCGTTTGAACTGCCACTGACCCGTTCACCTTCCCCGATCAATGCCGAACATCGTCGTCGTCGTCGAAGCCCCTGCTTGTTTCATACTCATTCGACGTGTTCCCCAAGTGGAAATTGCAAAAAAATAAGGAAAGGATGATCAATGCATTAAAGAAAAATCAAGAAGAAAAGGGAAAGTCAGAACGAAATCAAATTAAGCCAAACCGGGAAGGATATTAGAAAAATCTTAAAGATTCTAAGGTTACTGATTATTGTAATTCGGGAAAGAATCATATATTCTTCCATTTTCTTCTTCATTTTTTAGCTATAAAAGTCTTGTAAATCGCACGTTGTAATACAGACGAACATACAAGCATATACGAAACATTTGTACACTGAAATTCTGAGCAACAATACAAGAAGCAATCCGGTTCTTGGAGGTATATTGTGCATTTCTTTATATATATATATATATATATATATATATATAGGATCTAGTTACACTATGTAAAACTCAACTAGCTTTACACTAATCCATGACCATTGGATGAGTGAAATGGATAGATGAGATTAGAAGTAGGATATGTGAAGATTATTACTTGGAAAAAAAAGTAAGGAATTAATCTCATCCATCAATTTCACTCATCTAATGGCCATGAATTAGTGTAAAACTAGATGAGTTTTACATAGTGGATCCTAACCCTATATATATATATATATATATATGTCTATGCTAACAATTTTAGGGAAAAAGAGAGGAAATGACGTGGATTTTACTGTTTGCATCATTTGAGGAGCCGTCGTTGGAGATCACCGATTCGATAACCACCGTTCGGCCTGAGAAGTGCAAGCATAGAAGCCATAAATGAGCCACGAACAGAGTTGGCCCACGGCGGCCGGTGCGATTGACTATGACGGAGCTCGGCCGAAATCTGAAAATCACGGTGGTGTTCTTTGTGTTTCTAAAGAACACTGAAGATCAGCTCAGAGAAAAGGGAAAAGCTCGATTTGATCCATTTGGAAGAGAGGGGGAAGAAATTAATTTGTTTCTCATTTTAGCAATTTATACCGACTCACGAACCGACCAGAATCCGAATAGTGACCCGCACCTTTATCTTGTGGATCTTGCATCGCGGCTCTCCAACTTACATTCTTTTCAATTTCGTTCCTCTCCTTTGATTCTGCTTTTTAATTTTAATTTTTATTTAATTTGATCCTATTTTTATGTATTTATTTTATATTTTTTATGCTATTATTCGTTTCTATCACCATATCATTTTAGGAATTAAACCCTACTGGAAATTTGTTAATTAGATTCATTATTTTAATAATTAATGCCTATAATTTAAATTCTTTAGTTAAGTTAATTGTTTAGATAATTAATACCCCTATCATAGGTTTCCCTAAATTGATTATAGTTTTAGTACTACTTCCCTTGTGGTTAGACATTAAATCAGTTACATAAAATTTAGTGTCCTAGGGTAGATCCTTTAAATTAGGTCAATAAAACAGACTTTAAATCTAGTTAATTAGGCTATGAATAAGTTCCTAAATTAAGACTAATCTAGATCTTTAAATAACCTACCTCTAACAACTTTAGTAAATATTACCTCACCTAAATTATTTTTAATAAAACTTTAAACCTTAAAAGATGTAGACTTTGGATTAATTAAAATTCATGCATGTATAAACCTAAAATACGTTAGAAAATGAGTGATCAAATAAGTTCCGTTTTTTAACGGGTATTGTGGGTTGTTAACCCTTACCCACACGCATGGACAGAGCATGATTTGGGATTGGGGAGCAAACTTAAATATTTCAAAACTGAGGGGGCAAATGTGTAAATAATCCAATTTTTTTTTAAAAAAAATCTACATTATAAAGGTAAAAAAATATTTTTTTTTAAGTTGGGGGCACGGGCCTCTCCCGAGACCCATGTCCTTCCGTCCCTGCCCACACGTAATAGTGCTCCCGAATTTGAGGTTTCGTAATCTCTACTTTATTTTAAGTTTTTGGTCTACCTATTTAAAAGGATCGGTAGCGACTACGTTATCGTAGAACTTAATCAACAAAACACTATTTGAAAAAAAAAATCAAGTTCATCGGAGGGCAACAATGCCACAGCTCGACAGCTAAAGAGGAGACCAAGAATTCCTTCAGGAAAACAATCCTCTTCGTTGGAAATCTGGTCGCTGGACAGGAAAAGAAAACGAAAAGTTTCAGACAACATAATCATTGGGAAAGACCAAAAATCACCGGAGGAGATTTTGGCCAATACCAACCCCGAGAGCTAACACTTTTGACTTTTGGATATAAAGTTGTCAAAATACCATTGAAATATCGTTTAACTTATTTTTTACATTTATGTCTAAAATAAATATTTTAACTTTTCAAAATATTTTCTAACTACATTGTCAAACACTTAAAATTAATACACCACACAACATTTTTCAAAAGTGTTTTTAATCAAATAATGGAGAGCTAACACGAAAGGGTGGAAAAGCTATACTTATTACGGGTAAATTAATATTTAGCTAACATAAAATAAAACTCAATAATAATACCAACACAATACACCAATAAATGTTGGTCCAAATGGTAAGAAGTTTAGTATTACTTAAGCAAGCCTTGAGTTCGATGCCTTATATATGTGAAAATTTCTCATTAGGAGACTCGCCCACTAAAGTCATGTATATAATACGAGTCATTTCGAATTAGTCAGGATAAAGGCCTGAAGAACAGAGAGGGCAACAAAAAATAATATACCAACACAATACAAACATAGCAACTTTTAAATTTCATATAATGCAAAATATTAGTAACATACTAAAATAGGATAATTATTTGATACATTGGCGGTATAAACTTTTTAGTTTTAGGGTTTAGGTATTCGGTTTAGGGTGTAGAGTTTAAGAGTTTAGGTTTAGTAGTTTTGAATTTAGGAATTGTGAAAAAAAATTAAGTTTAGGGTTAAAATTTAGGTTTATAAGTTAATACCTAAATCCTCAACATATTATCCTAAAACCTAAACCCCAACATCTAAACCCTAAATCATAACCTTAAACCCTAAATTCTAACCATTGCACCTAAATTATAAACCCCTACACCTAAACGACTAAAACTTATGCCTTAAACCGAATCTCTAAAATCTAGAACTAAGGCATTTGTGAAAATTAAAAGTTTCTACCGTCAGTGTATTGGATATAAATCCATTAAAATATACAAAAATATATATTGAAAATACAATACAA
Source organism: Hibiscus mutabilis (assembly GCA_019671005.1). NCBI lineage: Eukaryota > Viridiplantae > Streptophyta > Magnoliopsida > Malvales > Malvaceae > Hibiscus > Hibiscus mutabilis. The sequence continues at coordinate 30,391,549 of CM033744.1, forward strand.
GTTCACTACTTTCATTTCTAAACAATAATAATCATTTTCAAAATCAGTTGGTCCTAGTTGGAAATAACATCAAAAGGTCGTCTCGAAAACGAAATTTCCATGCCTCATGGCTCTTGTTACACAATGAAGATTTGACACTAGGCTATTTCTTAAACCACACTTTCAGATTTTTTTTCCATCAACACCATTTTAAAAAAATTGTTGATTTTTCGCAGAAAACAATATATATATATATATATATATATATATATATATATATATATATATATATATATACATATATATTTAAATTAGATTGCAACTTGGATCATCCTGGTATATAATATGATTTGTCAAGCAAGGGGTTGAAACTCTTTGTTAACACCTCAAAAGCCAAGGTTCAAGGCTACCAATAAAACCCCCTCCCAAAAATTGTAATGTACCAAGCATATGATTCATTTTTAATACTGTTTTATTAAAATTAAAGGTTTGATCAGAAAATAACCTTTTGGGATATATCATACTTCTACATGGAGGAATATAAGATGAAATCATCATAACATAACAAATAGCCTAAAAAAAGGTTTTTCCTGTGCCTACCATATGTAAGAGTCGAGTGCGGATGTAATCGTGTCGAATTCCCCAACAGAGATAATTTAGACCGTAAATATGTCATCAGCCAGAACCCCTTTGCCCTCCAGCACTCGGAAATACTTCATCAGGACAGGACACTGATCACACATTACAAAAGCAAAGGTTACAATGCAAATCATTATCATTAACAAAAACTAAAACATGCCAAAACTCGGTATTTGTCATCATTCCTCATACAATTGCGTTGTACCGAATTTAGTGACTGACACCATTATAAAATAAAGGAAAGAATCAAAACCAGTCGTTAACCTTTTAATTTCAAGCATTTTCAATCCCAAGCTGCTGCAGAGAGTCGGGACCAACAAGAAACAAGCGTCTTGGTGGGTGAAATCTGAAAACCACTACTCCTTTATATGCTGTCCTTGGTACACCGTCCTAGATAACAAAGCAATAAAAGTTTAAGGGAAATTGGGAAGAATGGAAATAATCAACCTTAGATATGTGAAAACTTGTAGCAGTTCATTTGTACTGCAACAACAGAAGTAGAACAACAATGTTCTTTAAATCAAAGCCTCCAACCCCCCCCCCCCCCAATCTTGTATCAGTTGAAAGTGTATGTATGTTTATTGTATCTACATGCTTGTAAGGCACAAGAAATGAGAACGAGCAGAAAGGTCATTTCAACAGTATGGAAAACCGTAGATATGTCTCACTACATGAAAATGGTCAGGTAAAAAAGAAGTTACAGCTTTGTGGTAAAGACTAGCAATTGATGGTAAATAGGCTAAAATGGTATTCAGAACATTAACTCCTATCCACCAAACTTTTGAAGTGGTACCGAACACGACTTTCCAAACTTACAGTATCACAGGCATTTATCAGCTGTTATCATCAAAATCTCTCGAGCATTTTCAAAAAAAAAAAAAAATAAGGAAAAGAAAGATACTCGAAATATCAGATAATAATTTACCTTCCATTCTTCAAAAACTCCAAATTGCAGTGCAATATTTTCAAAGTCTGATTGGTCATTATACTGAATACGAACATCACCTTCTATATTAGATGCCATAAGAACAAGATTTGTTCCACGGACAGGTTTTGCCATTTTCAAAATGTCGGCAAAGTATTTTGCATATTTGTCCTAGAAAAGAGAGAACACAATTATATATGACAAATGTAAAAAATAGAACCTAGGGAAAAACAGTTTCCATTCCCACTGATTTTACCTCCATCAGGTAGCTCAAATCCTGTGACTTCCAATCCACCTTTCACACAGAAAAGCAACACAATTGTGATGACAATGACAGCAATGTAAAAATTTTACATTCTAAATAAAATAATAGAAATTTTGATGCCAACCTTAATGTCATTCATCTTAATAGGCTCAAGATATTTTTGGAAAAATTGCCCCATGCTTGAACCCTGTTGAAATCAAAGATTAAAAACACAAAATGAGGCCACAGTTGTAAAAAGGGGTGTGAAGATCCACCTGAAGGGCAAGAAAATGTTAACACCCGTCCTTAAGGAAATTTAAAATTACTGAGGCTGCCTATGCTGTGTTAATGAGGGATGAAAATGCCCCTAATTTGGGGAATCTCAATTTTATTTAAGCATGAAAACAAGTCATTCCAAAGTTGAAGGAAAGTCTCCAACAAAAAAACAGAGAACACAAACATTAAAGCCATAGAGGTAATATATTCATCAAAGTTTAGTGTATATTCTCGCAGAAGCAATGCAATAAAATCATAGCACAAAATTCTACACGGGAAACATATGGACTGTGTGCCTCATTCATGTTCTACCTAGTTCCTATCCACAACCACAAGGAAGACACACACAGAGGTGGATGGCCTACCGAGCAAACATTCTCATCTAAGCTAACAATACCCATAAGAATAAACACAGCAATTTTAAACAAGAAATCTTCTAAACGACAAGGTGATACATACATGCTCACCAAAGTTGTATGTTCTGCACATTTCTGGACGAAGGAATTGTCGACCTTTGTGATTCTCTTTTAATCTCAACCAGTCATCCCAATAAGTGAACTTTTGTCAAGGAAATTTCATAGAAAAACTACATCAATATGCATTTGTGTAATATATAAATGAATAACAATATACTTAACCAAGAAGGATATGCTTTTGGCCACTTTGGTGATAGCTCGTTCCATGTAGGTCTTGTAAGCATCCAGCCAAGACCAGGAAAGAAATCTGAGCGATAAAGTGCATCTGCATGGAATAATTACAAGCAAATTAAGAAATAGAAAGCACCAAAATTTTCCATTTCAATAAAATTAAAAATCGAGTTCAAGCATGAGCGTGCAAAATCAGAAGTGCAAGACTTATCCAGAAGTGGATTGCATAATGACAATTTAAACTTCATGTGGCACATTAAGAGAGAGAGATAGATGGATGCCTGGTAATGAGCAAACATCCAAATGAGGCCAGGATAAAATTAAATATCTGCCTCATAGTCACAGTTACAGCAGCTCAAATTTTAAGGTAAGCAACACGTGTGAGGATTAAGAAATAGCATAGAACCTTAAAACTCATAGAAGCTTGAACAAACAACTTTTTTAGCAAACCAGCCAAATCTTGAATATAAAAACACATTAAGCTTGATTGTTTTCATTGAAAGAAATTCCACTGAGAAAAAAACACTTACATGGGTCATGCACGAACTGCTTTTGCCCATTGTCATTCCATGAGGAAACAGCCATAATTGACCTACATGATTTAATAACAAGAAGGTTAAGGAAAAAGAATCCAAATCCCCAAATTAATTAGAAATAGAGGGAGAGCCCGATTTCACTTTTGTAACATACTTATCCTTGTCAAGAAGGGCTGCAGCTGCCTCAAAGTAATCAAAAAAATCAGGGGCAATTTCCATATCATCTGTCTTCAAAAGTGATTCTCAGTCAGTACAATATTCCTTTTGCGGTAAGAAATGGTAAAAGAAGAAATTTGAAGCAATGATCCAAAAGAAGACAACTTCACCTTCAAGTATAATTACTCGGTCAAAATTGTGCTTGTAGAACAACTCATCCAATGCCCATTTGTAGTGACCTTAAGAAACCAAATGTTTAAGAGTGGAAGCTAGTAGAAGCCATGTCAACACTGAAGAAAAAAGAGAAACAATCCTTACGGGCTATCTTGTAGTATGCGATCAATTCCCCAGGCCTTTCTGTATGCACTGGATCATAATCTATATGCTGAAAGAAACCAAAGTAAGCATTCACTGGATTGATTTTGATAAATAAGGACAAGGCAAATCATATGAATAAAGTAGTAAAAAGGAAGAGGACTCGTCTAAATCAACTTTTCCAATGGAGACTAAAAGGGAACAGAGAAAAGGCAATTTACCTGCATATAAGTTAGCTGATTATAATAACTCAAAGCCTTATTTTTAACATTTGAATCTGAACCATCCTGAGAAGAAACTATCACAGTTAGAAGCATTTCTTCTTTTAATGACAACAAAAGAACAGTAAAGTGTCTATTGTGCATGAAGTATAAAGTGACAATCAAGTCAAATAGACAAACTTTTTGTGCAAATAAAGAATAAGATTATAAATTTAAATACCTGAGATATAAAAAGGGGATATTTTGAAGCAACGGAACTCTGATACCTGCAGATTTAAATCAGCTTAAAATTAGTTACCACCTGGTCAAACAGAATAAGCTATCAAAACAAACAAGGGTCAAATAAACAGACTTTAAGACAGACGCAACTGTCCTTTCCAGATAATCAGCACGATTGCATGCCATGATTACTACAGCTGCCACTGGTACCTAAAACATTCAACCCAAAGATTGTTTCAACTATTACACGTGGTAGTTTGTGGAGACAACGTATAAGAATGCTTTTCATCTCACGAACCTGTGTTTTGTTGATTATTCTTTGAAGGGCTTTCTCTGGAACAACCAAAAAAAAAACAAGTTAACTGTCCATAAAACATTTGAAGCACCAAAGGAAAGAATAAAACCTTTTTGAAGGAACAAAACAAAAGAAAGAGAAGCGAATACAGATATGAAAACCCAATAAATAACAAAATAACTACACATTTTAGAACAATTTCAAAGCTGGTTAGCAAAAATAATTAGAGAACAAGAAGTAAATTAATGCCAAAATACATTTACGGAGGAGCAGAATGGCCTTCATCAAGACCCAGTTAAAGATCCAAACCGATGAGTTGACATAAATAACGGCCTTAAAAATGGTAATGAGGTGTATAATAAACAGAAAATCAATAGCATAAACTAACTACAACAATTACATAGATTTCAATTGCCAAAGATTTTGTGATCTGAACATCACAAAGGCTTCACTTGGTAAGGACAGAAAGGGGTCAGGGTGGTAATGTTTAAAATCCAAAGGTTAAGCTACAAAGTAGAAAAATAGTACATAAAACCTAACCGATCCATTAAAAACTTTTCCATCCTTATCCTTTTCTATCCTTCCTACAAAGCAAAGCTTTAATATATGCCTAGCAACCATAGAAGGATATTCTAAGAAAATATATAACTGCAATCAAGCAAGATAAAATAGACAGAAATGACAAGAGATAAACAGTTTATTCTGGTAAGAAAGTACTTTCAAGATCATGAACAAGAGCCTTCAGTTGTGCACATTCCTGATCCTTTCGTTTCTTCCCCTCTGAAATTCCAACGTGAAAGAATTCCATGAAAAAGACTATCTATCGATTTCGACCTAGTCTACTGAAAAGAAGCATGTATAAAGGATCAAAATGAAGGAAATTCACACCTTCCAGGGCCACAATTTGCTCTTGTTGCATACTAATTTGTTCAATAAGTAGTCGCATTTGGCTTGTACAATGGCGCTCTGCATCCACCTGCCAAAAAAGAAAAAGACGCCATGTTCAAAGACATAGATTGTTCATATTCCTTATGTTGCACAAGGTTAAAAAGAACGCTGAAGATTTTGAGAGCTAAAACTAGCAATAAAACTAATCTTACTAACCGCTTCAGTCATTCGATCTGCGTATTCAGATTGCGTGGCGAAAAGCCGCATCTACAAAAAGGTTCGAAACAAGCATATAATTTCATATGCATAAATTAGAAAATTTAGAATTTCAATTAGATCGAGAGAAAAAGAAAGGGAAAGGGAGCAAGGATCGTTGTCTTTACCTGGACGTATATGAATACGAATGCAGCGGGGATGAGAAGGTACCGGAAATCGCAGCTTAGCTTAGCCATTTTTATGATTCTCCTCCGGCTGAATTAGAACAATGGAGATTTACGATCTCACTATTTTGCTGTCTACTTTGATATTGATTTTTATTCAACCTTAATTTCAATTGAATTGTACTAATCCGCAGTGAATAGAAAAATTAGACTTCAGAGGCTCTTTTTCCCCTTTCTTTCTAATCCGTGTATTACATGACTTGGGCGGTGACTCCAATTTACGCAGACTTGGCTAACATGCGCTTTCTCACTTGTTTTCTTGGATAAACTAGATTCAAGGTCACTCAATTATTAGTCAACTTATAAATGGGTATCTATTTTCTAAAAGTTATAAATGGGTCACTATTTTCTAAAAGTTATAATCACGTCACTCAATTAAAATATTGTTAAAATCAAGTCACTCTTCCGTAAAAAAAACAAAAGTTACACTTTGTCTGGTATAATAATAGTTTTAGTCCCTAAAACTTATACATTTTATCAAATTGATCCAAATTAAGAATAATTCAATAAAATTAACCCTTCATATTTAAAATTCTATTAATTTAGAGAGTTTTCTTCTCCCAAATTATTTGTTCTTCTCCCAACTAACTTTTGATCTAAACAAATTATTAATTATTAATGACGTTAAACCCACCATAATTAAAAGAAAGTATACTAACAATTCTAAGGGTGAGCGTTCGATCGAGTCGAGTCAAAAAATTTTGAGTTATTCGAGTTGACGCGTCATATTTTATAACTCAAACTTTATTTGAAGTGTTTTTCGATTCGAGTCGAGTTTTTGAGTTTTTATAAAAATTTAGCTGTAATTATTTATCATGTTATAGTACGGCTTGATTCCAATTTAAACGACTTTCTCTAATCATATAAGATATGCATATATGTATATATGTATATATATATATATCTTCATATTTTTTCATATGTGACAATATTTCTACATATTTTTATATATTGGTATATATATATCATAAAAAATTAAGGGACTCGTCTTGAATTTAAAAATAAATTCACTAATTGCTAAAAATTTCAAGTTATTTGAGTTTCCATTTTACAACTAAAACTTTATCTGAATTTTTTTTATTCGAGTCGAGTTTATGAAATTTCGAGTCGAGTCAAGACAAGTCGAGTATTTTCGCCTCGAGTCGAATCGAGTTATTCGGTTTTTTCGAGTCGAGTCGAATTTTGCTCATCCCTAAACAATTCACCTTGAAATCCATTAGCTGATTTTTTGTATTCTAAGTATTTATGTAATATCCCAAAATTTTGGTTAGTGACCAAAATGTAAGTTTTGAAAGTTTAGGGGTTAAAGTGTAAACTTTGGAAAAGTTTAGGGACCAAAGTGTAATTTTCAAAAGTTGTGTATTTTAACCCCGTAAATGAATAGTTTACCCCCAAGAATGACGTTTTCGTGTTACCCAGATTTTTTGTACGGAGTTTGTATTATTGGCTATAAAGCGATAAAGTTTGGAAGAATATTCGGATAATCGGATCGAATCGAATATCTAGGATATTTTGAAGGATGATAAGCCAAGGTTGAATTTGTCATTTTACATGTCTAAGATATTTTATTTGTGTTGGAAGAATATGAACCCTTGGATTTAAGTTGGTTTTCAATGCTAAATATGAGTCGTTGGATGAAAAATGGCAAGATCGTAATTTTGGAAAATCACAAGGGCAAAGTTGGTAAACTACTAACTCAAGATTTAAATTTAGGTCATTGGATGAAGGATGATGATATGAGGAATATTATGGAAATATAGAATTTTCGGAATAGATCTGATAGCTCAGTAAAGGTAAAATCGTAGTAGAAGTGTTTTGTGAATATCGAGAAATCGGATTAAATTAAAATTTAGAGGTTGTTCCATAATCCATGGAAAATCATAAAATGATATTTATGGAATGGTGGTCGGTTGAGGAGGAACTAATTTAGTTAGATTTTAATGGAATGGCAATTTTGAAAAAACTAGTAAATAAAAACTAGTTGGAGAGCAAATTGGTCATTTGGCAGGGATGACAATTTTGAAATAATTGAAGTTACAAGGGCTATTTTTGGAAGAAGAAATTTGAAGTTTAAATCTTGGCCCTTGATTGATGATAAAATCAATATCAACTGTTGGATAAAAATGGCACTTTTTGTAATTTCCCTATTTGAAAGAATTTGAAATTCATTTATTAAACACAAGTGGCATAATTGGAGGAATTCAAAGTTAAAAGGCAAAAAGATGAAGCTTTCTTCATCTTTTACATTTTGAAAATTAATGGAAAAAGGGGAGAAAAATTCCAAGCTCGATTCAAGCTCTGAAACTCAATTTTCAGGTAATCTTTCGAACTGCAAAGTTGTTATACTCTTCAAGCTCTATCTTTTGATATACTTAATTCATGGAATACATGCTTGATTGGTGAGAATTTTACATGAGAAGGAAATTAGGGTTTATGAACAAAATTTGAGCTTTTGAGATTTTATGATTCCATGGTTGAATTTAAGTTGGAATCAAGCTTATATGATGTTAAATTCATGTTTTTGAGTTAGGATTTAAATCCTACATATTTTGGTTTATATGGAGAAGATTAGGGTTTATGGATTTAAGTCTAACTTAGGGTTTGTGATGTTGGATTAATGATCTAGTAAGCTTGATTTGTTGTTTGGAAGCAAAACCCTAAGTTAAATATACAGGGACTAATTCGGCAAGCTCCAAAGTTAAGGTACCAAATCTGAATTTTATGAATTTGGAGTGTAATTATGTAATTAATGATGTTGGAGATGTGAAATTGATGTTAGAATGCTAAACCGATGTTGAATCAAATTAGGGACCATTTTGACAAATTATCAAAATCAAGTGACCAAATAGGAAAGGAATTCTTGGATGGGGATCAAATCTGATTTTTAGTTAAAATAATCGAATTAAGATAGTAGTGTTGATTTGAGGACTAAATTGCAAAGTTAAGAAGTTTGAATTCTTACCTTTGCATTTTAGTGACTATTTTGGGCAAAGAAAGAAAATTAGAGGGAATTATTTTGAATAATTATTTGATGAAGAAGATGATAAATTGGTGGTTTGAAGCAAGTGATGGGACTAAATTGATAAGTATAAAAATGAGAAGAAGTTAGTAGAAATTAGAAGTTTATTATGAAAAGCTATGTAGAAGATTGAATTTTGGCAGTGACTTCGAAAATTCACCATAAATTCTAAAAAAATGGTTAGATGATGAGTTTTATACCGTTGTAAAGATTTGCTCGTCTATTTTCATCTCCAACAAACGGAAACTGATTTCGAGTTCCAAGTTAAAAGATATGAATTTTTAATAGAATGAAGGTCAGAAAATTTATAGAGCATATTCTGTAAGGACAGTACTGTGACGGGAGTTTGACGAATTTTCATAATTTTTGTAGATTTTATTAACTTATGTGGCTTATACCATTAGAACCGTTATCGAATCTAGTTTTTCCAGTATAAAGGAAATTAAAATCGGGTATGTATTCTGCCTGGTATAAGCAAATATTTGAAGGTAGCGCAAGCTGTCAAAAAATGGAATTTGAAACATTTTGTATTTAAATGTGAGTTAGCAAGCTCGGAAGAATTATTGAAAGTTCAAATTGGTCACTAGGGACCATAATGAGTTTTTGAACAATACAAGAAAGGAAAAATATTTGGAAATTTTATATTCGAATGATTATATTAGACAGCATATTTAAGGTATTGTTAGATTTGAATCTAACAAATATTTTTATCTTATTCATGTGATTAATGAAGTCAAGTCCGAATCAAAGAAGGTTCGAGCTTCTATAAAGGAAAGGATCGAGTAGAATTTAGTGAAGCATGCTAATAAATGGCCCAGATGAGTGCAATACATACATAACATGATACATGGATGTTTTATACATCAACGATAAGACTTGCGATAAGTCTACTGGGTTTCTATATTGGCATGATATTTATGTCATTGATCATATATTTGGCATATTTTAAATATGTCAAAGGTTGAAAACAAATGCATTGATCACTAGTTATTGATGATGGTATGTTATGAATGTTATTTCGGGTATGAACTGCCAATGATAAATTATATTGATATACATTGCCAAGGATGGAATAAATACGGAAGTTATGCCCAAATAAGTCAATTGAGGAACAAGATATAGTTGGCATGCCATAGAGTCCAGCAGCACGCTGCATAATCGGGAATTCGGGATAGCACTATAGTGTACCGAAAGGTCACTTAGTGTATGGTTAGCACATCCTTATAAATGTGCGGGAATCACTTCAGTTTATATTTGACTCGTGTATCCAGGGTCCTCATAGGTCTATATTTGGGTTATAAATTCAAGCTATAAAAATCGGGCTATGAAATCGGGTATCCGGTTTATATGAACACTCGAGACAAATGGCAAGTATATCAGTAAGAAATTTATATTCGATTTATATTATGTTGATACATGATTAGTATGATGGTATAATTATCTAGTGATCATGATGCAATTATGCATATACGGCATATTATGATAACCGGGCAAGCATGAAAATCTTATGACATTGGCATATAGTAAATAATTACTAATGCATTAGAAATATCGGCAAGATCACCCTTCTTATCATAAGCACTAGATCACCCTCTAAGAATTCTCTAGGTCGAACCTTCTTATCATAAGCCCGCATTATTCTCTTCTAGTACATCTGACTATGACATATGGCTTTTAACCTCTTTTCTTCAATAAGATTCAACTGATCGAATTGAGCCTGTACCCATTATGCTTCGTCCAATTTCACTTCAGACAAAACTTGAAGAGAAGAAATTTTGACCTCAATCGGCAATACTACTTCCATTCCATAGACCAAAGAATACGATGTTGCCCCAGTAGAAGTTCACACAGAAGTTTAATATGCAAACAAAGCAAAGGGCAACTTCTCATGCCAATATTTGTAAGTATATGTCGTCTTCGCTATGATTTTCTTAATATTCTTATTTGCTGCCTCTACTGCACCATTCATCTTTGGAAGGTAAGTTATAGAATTGTGATGCATAATTTTGAACTGCTCACATGCTTCTGCCACTACCTTATTGTTGAAATTGGTGGCGTTATCAGTAATAACTCTTTCATGTAGTCCATAACGACAGATAATCTCTTTCTTTAAGAACTTGCAGACTGTTAATCTTGTGATATTGGCATAGGAGGCCACTTCTACCCACTTGGTAAAATAATCAATGGCCACAAGGATGAAACGATGTCCATTAGAAGCTTTGGGATAAATTTGCCCAATGATATCCATGTCCTAGATAGTAAAAGGCCATGATGAATTCATGGTATAAAAAGGTACTGGTGGAGAATTGATTTTATCTGCATATATCTGACACTTGTGACATTTCTTGGCATACTCAATGCAATCCCCTTCCATGGTCGACCAATAATACCGATATCTCATAATTTTTCAGGCTATTGCAAAACCATTGGCATGTGTCCACATATTCCATTATGTACTTCTGCCAAGATACTTCTGGCTTCTCGAGCATTGAAACATCTTAGCAATATTTGATCTTTACTCTTTTTACACAAGATTTTGCTGTTAAGCACATATCCTGTAGCCATTCTCCTGATTGTCCTTTTATCATTATCATTCTCCTCTCTAGGATAAGTCTGGAATTTGATGTACTGCAAAATATCATAATACCATGGGTTTCCATCTACCTCCTCTTCTCTGCTGTAACAACGAGCATAAGTCTCGTAACTCTACATTTGAATTGGCACCATATCTTCTGGTTTATTTGCTAGAAATACCGAAGCCAGTGTAGCTAAGGCATCAGCCATTTGATTATCTTCTCTTGGAGGTAAGTGAAAGTGATTTCTTTAAACTCTTTCATCAACTCAAGGATCAACTTTCGGTATTCAATCAACTTTGCATCCTTTGTTTCATATTCTCCATGGAGTTGGTAAATCACCAGTGCAGAGTCCCCATATACCTTTAAAATCTCTATTTTCCTTTCAATAGCAGCTACAAACCCATAACACAAGCTTCATATTTTGCTATGTTGTTGTTGCACAAGAATTCCAATTTACTTGTGAAAGGATAATGTGTATTATCTGGGGAAATCAACACCGCTCCAATCCCACGTCCTATGGCATTAATTGCTCCATCAAAGTATAATTTCCATGCTTCATTCTCTACAATTTCATTTTCTTCCGAGAAGATGTTCATCACATCCTTATCTGGAAAATCGAAGCTTAGGGGCTCATAATTCTCTAAAGAGCGACTGGCTTACATACACGATATCAAATTCTGATAACAACATTTGTCATTGAGCCAATCTTCTAGTTATAGCTGGTTCTTCCATCAAGAAATTCAATGGATCAAGACGGGATATCAACCAAGTAGTGTGGTAGAGCAAATATTGTCTAAGTCTACGAGTTAACCAAACCAAGGCACAACATAACTTTTGAATTGGTGGGTACCATATTTCACACTCTGTGAGGTTTTTGCTCAAGTAATATATGTCTCTTTATTTCTTTCATGTATCATCATGTTGCCCCAGCACACACCCCATCGAATTCTCATGAACAGTTAAGTAGAGAATAAGTGGTCTATTTGGAACCGGTGCTACCAGAATTGGAGCATTTATCAAATATTTCTTTATCTTCTCAAATGTTTCTTGACATTCTTCGCCCCATTCGCCTGGATTATTCTTTTGAAGCAATTTGAAGATTGGATTACATTTATCAGTCAATTGAGAAATGAATAGAGAAATATAATTCAATCTTCCCAAGAAATCTCGAACTTCTTTTTGCGAACAAGAGGGTGAAAGATTTTGAATTGCTTTCACCTTATCTGGATCAATTTCAATTCCTCTTCTGCTAACCACGAAGCCTAGGAGCTTTCCAAATGTAACCCCAAAAGTACATTTGTTCGGATTGAGTTTCAACTAGTACTTTCTCAATCTTTGAAACAATTTCCTCATATTCTAAATATGTTCCTCTTCAGTCTGGGGCTTGGCAATCATGTCATCCACATACAACTCAATTTCTTTGTGCATCATGTCATGAAAAAAAGTCATTATGGCTCACTGGTATGTTGCCCCAGCGTTCTTTAATCTAAAGAGCATTACTTTGTAACAATATGTTCCCCACAAGGTTATGAATGTCATTTTGTCCATGTCTTCTGGATCCATCTTTATCTGATTATATCCCAAAAAGCCATCCATGAAAGAGAACCATGAATGTCCTCATGTATTATCCACCAAAATATCCATATGGGGCAAAGAAAAATTATCTTTTGGACTTGCTCTATTCAAATCTCTGTAATCAACACACATGCGTACTTTTCTATCTTTTTTGGCACCGGGACTATATTAGCCACCTATTTCGGATATCGCGCCATCTTCAGGAAACCATCATTAGTCTATTTCTGTACCTCTTCCTTGATTTTTAATACCATTTTCGGTCTCAATCTTCTAAGCTTTTGCTGAACTGGTTTATATTATGGCTTTATTGGCAACTTGTGTACCACGATATCTGTATCCAGTCCTAGAATTTCTTGATAAGACCAAGAGAAGACATCTTTAAACTCTCGCAACAAATCGACCAACTTTTGCTTTATTTTTGGCGAGAAAGCAGGATCAATCTTGACCTCCTTTTTAACTTCTTCTGTGCCCAGATTCAGAACTTCTATCTCCTCCTTGTGAGGGAAGATCTGTTTGTCTTCTTTCTCCACCAACCTCTATAATTCGTCAGGGATTTTACATTTTGTTTCATCTTCGACCCTATTAACTTCTGTTGGGCACTCTGGCCGCTCAAAATCTAGTTTGGGATTGGGTTCAGAATCATTCATACAATTAATAGTTGAAGACCTACAAGGAAAATAATAAATATATGTTTGGAAATGATGCAAGAAAAACAAGAAACATGTTTGCCATTTGAGAATCACAATGAAAGCATCTTTATTAAAAGTAGACTTGCATAATAGCCCTTTACAGATAATCTCTCATACTCGCGGGCAAAAGTATGAGGTGGTTCTTGTCATTTACTCTATTTTATTTTTAAAGACTAAGGGAAGGTCTTAAGATGTCTAGTTTTTCAAGATTTCGCTAGGAAAGCATGGACGTATTCCCTCCAAAAACTTGCTTAGCTAGGATCCCTCAAATATACCATTGATGCACAGCTTTCCCACACTTTCACCGAAGATCTCCTCTTCTTGGAGCCTCAACGTCTCATGGTTGTTCTTCTCCAGTTTTTTTTCTACATTGCCGAACCCACGCGACTTGTAGATTCTTGCCAAGTCCGAAAAGATCATGGGCTCCCAAGTAGTCCCAGTTCCCAGGAAACGGGCCCTCATTCGATCCTCATTCCTCTTCAGATCTTGTTTCCTCTGATGAATGTTTGGCTTAAAACAAGCCCAGAGCATTCTTTCTTTATTATGACAGGCTTAAGATGCTGACAACCCTATAAATCTTTTCCAAATATTTTTCCAATATTTTCCCCTCTGTCAAGTGTCTCACGAACAGTCATCTTGGTGCAGTTCGATAACCTCGGGCAAGGTATCGACTTTTCTTCAGCAAAAAATGTTGTATTTATAAATTTCTAACCTCGAAATAAGAATTCTAAAGCATTTCCATCTGTCTTAATATATGGAGCTTCGGTTGTCACAAAAGCAGTAATGTTTTCTCCGTCTCCAATACTCACCAGCTTTCCTTTATTGGCAAACTTCAACTTTTGGTGCAATGACGATGGTACTGCGCCAGCATAATGAATCCATGGCCTTCCCAACAAGCAAATGTAAGTCAGCTTTATATCCATGACAAAAAAATCAACATTGTACACTACAGGTCCAATCAACAGTGGCACCTTGATCTTTTCCAAAACCTCTCGAGTTGTTCCATCAAAGCCCTCATCGTATTCTTGTAATTATTCATATGAGAATCATCAATTGGTAGCCTTTGCAAAGTCGCCGTCGGTAAAACATTCAATGCTGATCCATTGTCAATCAATACCCCTGTAAGAACATGCCCCTTACAGTAAGTTGTGATATTTAAAGCTTTGACAGGCCCTATCCCTCTATCTGGGATCTCATCATCAGTAACGGTGATGTAGTTATTAGCAGCAATATGGTTCACAATCTTGTCTAGTTTATGTACTGATATGTCATTCGGGACAAAAGTCTGGTTGAACACCTTAATCAAGGCATTGCGGTGCCCTTCTGAACTTAACAATAATTCGAGAATAGAAATCCTAGCTTGTTGTCTCTTTAATTGCTCAACAATACTGTACTCACTATGTTTCAAATATTTCAAGAACTCTTGGGCTTACTCTTCAGTGACAGGCTCATTTATTTTCGGGCTGGTTTCTCCCCAAATATATTCTTTGGTACCGTTGGAGCCTTCGTATTCTCCTTTTCAGATTCTTTAAAAAAATTTGGAGAATAACATCTCTCACTCCTGGTGAAATACCTAACTTCATTCACCGTCTCTCCATCAAACTTTTCCACTTTCTTCGTTTCTTCCAATGATTTTACCTCATGCTGAAGCTTTGACTCTTTGGGTATTGTCACATTAGTAACGTAATTCCAAGGAACCTTTCGTGTGTCTTTGAATGCAAATGGTGAAGGAGGAGAGATCACAACCTTAGGAGTTGTTATCGACTTTACATTATTGAATGAGTTTTCTACCTTTGGTCTAGCAGAAATAACCAATGGCCTACTTACCCAATATCTGACCCTTGAGCTTTCAGAAGTGGGTACCTCTACCTCTTTTATCCCCACCTATTTTCTCAAAGAACTCAATCTCCTTGTTATTCATCATCTTCTGGATCAAACATCTGAACTTAGTACAATGCTAGATTTCATGTCCATCCACCAGGTGATATTCACAATAAATGTCTGATTCCACATTTTCTTAAACCTTATGTCTATCTGTATCATTCCAGCATTGTATAACTGTTCAAACACCAATTTCAAAGGAGATCTGATTTCAGACACATCAGTCTTTAGCCGCTTGGCCTCATCATCTTCCTCTATTGTATTCACCCCTCGTCATCCATGGTTTGGCAAAGGATTAGCTGCTATATTAGATTCATCAAACTTCAGCACACTAGTATTCACTAAATTCTAGACTACTTTTTAAACACTGTGTAATTCTCAATTGTGTGTCCTAGGATCCCATCATGATACTCACAATGTGCCTTCAGATCATACAATGGAGGATATAGAGGTTGAAGGGGTGTCAGATAATAGGGTCTTACCAAATCCGCATAAAAAAACTGCGGGTATAGCTCTGTATACGATATTGGTAAAGGTGTAAAATTCATTCTGTCATTTCTCGAGCCTTGAGAATCCTTCTTATTCGAATTTTGTGAACTTTCTGATGCACCAGATAATGAAATTGTAACATTCTTTGGGGCTTCATAAGCACTCGTATTGTTCACTTCATTACCTTCATTTTAGAACTCTTACGGGAACTCTCCTCACTTTCTAATATTCCACTCTTAATAGCTGCTTTAATCAATTCGCCAGTCATCACCATATCAGCAAAATTATGAGTAGCATTACCGATCAAATGCTCGAAGAGTGGTCCCCTCAGAGTGTTTACAAACATGTGATTGACTTCATTTTCCATCAGCGTTGGTTGTACTTGTGCCGCTAATTCCCTCCACCTTGTGCATACTAATGAAAATTCTCAGTAGGTTTCTGTTCCATAGCTTGCAACATGACCCGGCTAGGAACCATTTCAGACACATGCTTATATTGCTCATCAAAAGCTCTAGAAAAATCTTTTCGCGACCTAATGTTGACCCGACTTAATTGAGCGTACCAGTGTGCTGTTGAGCCTTTTTAAATTATCTTGAAAATAGTGAATTAACAATTTTTCATACCTCAAGCGGCTATCTCGCGATAGTACATGGTAAGATAAGCCTTCGGGCAAGTCGTTCCATCATATTTTTCAAAATCAGGTACCTTGAATTTGGGTGGGAGGATTAAATCAGTAACCAAAATCAAATCAGCAGCACTAGACCCTTGATTATTCATTTTTTGCATTTCCAGCAATCTATCTTCTAGAGCCTTGCAACGTTCATCATATTTCTTCTCAATTTCAATATGGATCTTTTCAACTTCATTGACCATGTTCAAATCCGAGACTTCGTTGCCACTTCCAAAATTTTCTCCAATATAGACCGGGTAGCTAGCAGTTGCTCTAGCTAGATTAATTTAGACCTTCTTCACAGGAGGTGGTCCTTCAGGTTGTTCCTTCATATGAGATGTAGTGTCTATCTGTTCATTCACATTGTCTGCAGTACCCTCATGTACCTTGCTCTTTCCAGATTTATTTGGTTCCAACAAAGTAGTTAAATGACTGATAATATCCCTCTGTGTCTGGGTAAAATGATCCTTCATTGATTGCTCAATCCTGTCAAATCTATTTTGCACCTCAACACAATCATTCTCAAGACTAGTAATTCTGTCCTCAACAGCCATGGTCCTGGAGTGTAAATGCGTTTCGTATGAATGCGAAATGATTACAATTCAAAAACAAATTGCCATAGAACCTTTCTTTATTAAAAACCCTTTATTAATAGGAAAATGATGTCATATGTTACTGCATGAATACATGAATGCAAAAAGGGTATTAAGATCAAAGACTAACCTTTAGAGAAACATCCATTTAACTAAGAAAAGTCGAATACAGGAAATGGATAACTTCAATTACAGAAAACTATTAGCTATAACTCCTAGGTTAACTATCTTGTTCAGTAAACAAATTACCATTTCTTCGAGTTCCAGGTTTATGTCAGGGCATTGTAGTAGTTTAGTAGCATCCTTCGACAGTATCTGCACATACTGAGCAATACTCCTTACTCGTCCCCTGAAGATAACCAGTTCATTATTCTAATATTAGATTGTATGTTGAGCGGCTTCATACTTCAGTTTCCACGCACCACTTTCTTGATACAACGCACCTTTGAAATTTGTAAGCGTTCCTTCTAAGTTTTGAACCGTGCTTTCTAACTCAGCCACCTTTTTCTTCAATTCTTCATTCTCTTCCTCAGCGGTATCCCTTCCCTCATTATAATGCCTCGTAAGAAGTTGCTCCATTTGCGATATCTGGGACATTAATTCTTTATTTTTTGCTAGCAGTTCCGAATTATGGGTTGACAATTCTAAATTCTGTGCTTCATTTCCTTCTAGCTTCTTTTTGGTACGGTTATACGATTCCCTCAAATCTTGTATCTTTTTCTTGGTCGATTTCATATTAACGTCGTACATTTTCTTGTAGTCATTCTTCTCCCTTGCAACCCTGTCTAACTGTTCAGATAAATTGTTGATCACCTTGTTCGTGCCTCCTTTTTGTGGCTTTTTACACTCAGAATGAATTTCCTTTAGGTCCTTCAATTCTTGACTAACTTTCCGATTCTGTTCACAAAATTCCTTTTTCTTGCCTTTTTGTACATCTATTTCTAATGTTGTCATAGAAAGCTTTTGTTTCAGTTCTTCAATTCGCATTCTGTACCCTTTCAATTCCTTTTCGTGGTCATGTTTCAATTTTCCTCTATTGATGGTGCATCCCTCACACGCTCATTGATCAAACCAGTATTACCCGTACTTTTATGTAGAATGCCATCATTAACCCTTCGAGCCTTCTATTCCATATAATTTGGCATGACTTCTAACCCATCCTGAAGCTTTACCCTTCTCGGTATCTCCCACGCTATTGTAGCATCCTTCACTTTTACCTTATAGCCCTCTGTCTTGTGCATATACTCAAACTCTTCCATACCAGCAGTAGTAGGAATGAACTATCTTGATCCAAACTGTCGAGACACTAACAACGGGCAGTAGATTGTTTCTCCCGAGATCCCTGGCAATGGAACCCAGTCTAATTTTCCACATCGATATAAGTAACTGATTAAATTCAACCAAGGTGCTTTCCAAACGACCTCCGAATCTTTCATGTTAAAAAATGCTCTTTCCACTGATCTTCTATCATCCTCTCAATTGAACATACAGTAAGATGTTCCTTCAATGGTAAATAGTCGACACAGAACCTTCGAGCTCTATAAGGTGTAACCCATTTATGGTCCCGAAACCAAACCTCCAACAATTTAGCACAGCCCCAGAATCTTTCATCCCCTATTCTTTTACAAGCTGTCAATGTTCTATAGGTCTCTGCCAAGATAGCTGGTACCGAGTTTACCTTGTTCCGTAAGATTTCAAACAACCCAAGAGTTGAGGAGTCTATATAGTCTGGGGTCCTCAGAAATAACACTAATCCGTAGATACATAGAGCATACAAGCATCTTTTCCTTTCTGGCTCATCACTTGCTATAATTAATTCTTGAATAATTTTACAATGTATGTGTTCATTATCCTCGGTCACCTCGTCATTCCCTTTTTGTTTTAACTTCCCGTTGAACCATTTTTCATTTTTTTGGTCGGTAATTACCTTCAACTTTCTTCTAAAGGTTGAATTATTAGGAGGCCTTGTAGAAATGTTGTCTTTCTCAAATCTTGGGTAGTGTATCAAAGCATCATACTCCTCTAGTTTAGGTGTCATATCCACTTCTCCAAACATGAAGCAGTTGTATGTTGGGTTCCAGTATTGTGTCATAGCCCTAATTAGCTCTCGATCTACCCGGATGTCCAATAACATTACTATATCCCCAAATTTCATCTGAAAAGCTTTCTTCATAGTTTTATCCTCGCAATGCTCTTGGTTCGTGATACATAGTCTCCTCGAATGCTATCCCTTTTTATGAACTGGGTTTCTTCTGACCATGACCATATTGCAATATTATCCTCTCCCTGTCTGTCAGACCCTTCAGCCATATGAGCAATTTCCTATTTGATTAATTTCAAACGCAATACCCCTATAAATACAATTATGATGCCTTTTAAGAAAAACAAAGAAACCAAAATACAAACAAAACAAAAAAACATGTCAGTACTTTGCAATAATATTGAAAACAAAAACATAAATTAAATGCAAACGGGAAAAAACACAAAGAATAACCAGAAAAGTGTATTTAAATCAGCAACACATGTCCTAGGTTCCAGTCTGGCTCTAATGGAGTTGGCTTCTATTACAGCATATGGGTTTCGATCTAGACTCTGCGTACCCTAACTGTCGTTACTGTTTACTGCGACAACAAGACATCGATTCGGGAGTATACAACCCCTTATAGCAGAGGAGTGACCTCACGGTGTATAAGATTGGTATACCGGAAGGAGGATAAAATTTTGATCACGGAGCTGGATAACTCACGTAGGATCATACCTCACTCCCACTTAAAGGTGAAAAGTTCGGGTAGAAGGCTTATGCATGAATGATAGTTTATATCACACAAGAAAAAGTTATTTCCCTTCTTTCTAAAAATTAATCCAATAATTAAAAAAATTAAATTCAAACTATTGTCCTAAAATACCATTAAAATTAATTAGGCCAGACTCTCAGCTTTTTTAAAAAAGTCTACAGCGGAGTCATCAAGCTGTCGCAACCATTTTTGAAATCGGGTATAAAAATAGCTTGACGATTGATTTTTTTGTAAAATTAGGGTTTTGACCCTTTTTAATCCATTTTTAAATTTTGAAACATTTTAAATTTTGAAAACTTATATTAAATTTTAAACCATTTCATTTTAATTTAACTTATCCTAAATTTCCTTTTGAAAAACAATTGGAGTCACCACCAATCACTTCGAGGTAGACTGGACACCGTAAAAACAAACCAAAGATTCATTTCTTAAAAATTGGGTTGGGGAGTCGGTTATGTTTCAGGAAGGATTAACACCCCACAAGCGCTCATTATCGATACCTTAATTTTACGTGACATTTTGACATTTCGAATAATTATTTAAATTTAATTTATTCCATAGTTATTAAATGAATTTAAAGTCTAAATGCAGATATCCTTTTATAAGGAAATTCATTTTATCCGAATATGAGATTAAAAGCACCCCGTTAAGTGGCACCCTTATTCATATTTAAAAAATGAATTCCAACATAAAAGATTTAAAATGTATGATTTATTATTATCTTATGTATTTTAAGTACTAACTTAAAGAGGCTCTAATTAATTGAATTATTTATACTATGTATATTATTTAATTTAAAGACCATTATATTACGATACCAATTGCTTAATGTTGTCCATACTAGAACCTCTAAATTTCTTATAATATTTCTTAATTAATTTGTCATTTACTGATCAATTAAGTACTAACCTAATTAAGGCTCTAATAACTAACTAAGTCAATATTCAATTATAAGTGAAAATATATATTAAATATACCTTCTTAAGACCATTGTTGAGATAACACCCCATTGCAAGCAATGGAATATCATCCAAATTTGAATCTTAAAATTTCTATTTAATATATATTTAATTACTACTATTACTCTTCCTAATTTAATTATTTGATCCTAATTAAAGAACCTAATAATTAAAGGCTCTAATTAAAGACCATTATTGGAACAGAAATTATTATGCTGTCCATACCAAATCATGTAAATTGGATAAGCAGAATTATTAGAAATTATAGCATTCTCGATCTTAAGTGGAATTATTAGAAATTGTAAATTAATATGATAACCTGAAAAGTTACCGTCATGTTTAAGTTCTAATCAATCGGGAAACTAATGTAACATTCTCGATTTTAAGCAGAATTATTAGAAATTGTGTAACTTTTTAGAGTGGAAATTGTAACATTTTAGTTTAAAACCGGAAACAATATGTTATCTATACCAAATCATATAAATCAGATAACTTTTCGGATTAAAACCTAAAAAGTTACCATCGTGTAACATTATTGATTGTAACCGTAAGACTGACCATGTATGTAACATTTTATAGTAATCTGGATAACATTTTAGGTTGAAGCAAAAAATTTTATGCTGTCTATATCAAATCATGTACATCGGATAACAATTCAGGTTGCAACATAAAACTTTACCGTCAAGGATAAGTTTTATTCAATTGAGAAAATTATATAACATTCTTGGTTCTAACTGGAATTCTTACCAGTTGTGTAAATTTTTAGAGTGGAAAGGGTAACATTTATGGTTTGATTTAAAATAATACGTTCTTAATAAAAAATTATGTAAATATGATAACATTTCATATTTAAACATAAAACGTTACATTTAGTGACAAGTTTTATTCGATTGAGAAAAACATGTAACATTATTGGTGGTAACTGAAAGTCTTATGAGTACGTAACATTTTAGAGTAAACTGGGTAGCATTTGAGGTTGGAACCAAAATTATTACGTTGTTTATATCAAATCATGTAAATTAGATAACTTTTCAGGTTTAAACCTAAAAAGTTATCATCATGGATAAGTTTTAATCAATTGGGAAACTCGTGTAACATTCTCGGTTTTAACCAAAATTATTATAAATTGTATAACTTTTTAGAGTGGACATGGTAACATTTTAGTTAAAAGAAAACAATATATTATATATACCAAATCATGTAAATCAGATAACTATTCAAATTAAAATCTAAAAAGTTACCATAATGGGTAAGTTTTATTCAATTTAGAAACTCATGTAACATTGTCGGTCGTAACCAAAAGACTTACCAAATGTGTAACATTTTAGAGGAAACTAGATAACATTTTAAGTTGGAGCCGCACATATTACGTTGTCTATACCAAATCATCTACATCTGATAACTATTTAGGTTGCAACATAAAAAAATTACTATTAAGGATAAGTTTTATTCGATTGAGAAAATCGTATAACATTCTTGGTTCTAATTAGAATTCTTACCGATTGGGTAACTTTTTAGAGTGGAAAGGGTAACATTTTACGGTTTGAGATGAAAATAATACGTTCTTAATAACAAATCATGTAAATATGTTAACTTTTATATTTAAATGTAAAATGTTACCATCGTGGGAAAGTTCTATTCGATTGAGAAAAACATGTAACATTATTGGTGGTAACTGAAAGTCTTACATATATGTAACATTTTAGAGTAAACTAGGTAACATTTGAGGTTTGAACCAATATCATTACTTTTTCCATACCAAATCATGTACATTGGATAGCTTTTAACGTTTAAACCTAAAAAGTTACCGTCATGAGTAAGTTTTAATCAATTGGGAAAATATTATAACATTCTTAGTTTTAACAAGAATTATTACAAATTGTGTAACTTTTTAGAGTGAACATAGTAACATTTTAGTTTAAAACTGGAAATATTATGTTATGTATACCAAATCATGTAAATCAGATAACTTTTCAGATTAAAACCTAAAAAGTTACCATCATGGGTAAGTTTTATTCAATTGAGAAACTCATGTAACATTATTGATTGTAACCAAAAGACTTACCAAATGTGTAACATTATGTTATGTACCCCAAATTATGTAAATCAAATGACTATTCAGATTAAAACCTAAAAATTTACCATCAGGGGTAAGTTTTATTCAATTGAGAAACTCATGTAACATTATCGATTGTAACAGAAAGACTTACCAAGTGTGTAACATTTTAGAGTAAACTGAATAACATTTTAGGTTGGAACAAAAAATATTATGTTGTTCATACCAAATCATGTACATCGGATAACTATTCAGGTTGCAACATAAAAAGTTACTGATAAGTGTTCAAAAGTACTATTTTTCTTACCCTTTTTACTCATATTATTGTTAGACTTAGGCTCATATTAGTTGCATAATTAGCCATTCATGCATTAATCCATGTTTCCTTCCATCGTTGAGCTTGATACTTAACTTGGTAGTTTTTGTGGGAAAAGATGCTGCTTTGGTGTGTTTTGTGTGTATGTGCAGGATCACTTGCCAAAGCAAGGCTAGAGCTAGTTGCCAGGGCAATACATGAAGGAGATGCCGAGCTAGATGCCAGGGCAATGAATGAAGGAGACGACGAGCCAGTTGCCAGGGCAATTGTCGACAAAGAACAAGGTGATATGGTAGTCGGAATTGATGACTAGACAAGCCCAAGATGACGTGGAGCAAAGCCAATTCCCAAAGGAATTTGATTTCCATGAAGAGATTAAAGAATAATTAAATTCCAAGAAGATTGGAGAAGTTCTAGTAGGAATATAATTACAATAAAGAATTATATTCTTTAAAGATAATTTAATTCCAACTTAACTTCCTCCTCAAAGAAGGACTTTGACCTAGCCCTATAAATTAGAGGGGAATTTCGACAACTTAAGGAGAGCAAGAAGAGAGAATTTTTTACAAGCATCTAGGGCAAGGAGATTTCGACAAGCTTTATTCTTCATCTTTTTCTTTCTTGTTAAATTAGGTTCATGCTAGGGATTATTTATCTTGTGTTTCTTTGGAACCTAGCCATGAACTAAATCTACTTGGCTATGGTTATTGTGTTTTATGGTTGTGAGAAACTATTGGATTTTGTTTAAGTAATAAGAGTTTGCACTTTTCTATTCAAGGTTTATCCATTCTTGGTTCTTATTCTTGTTTGCGAGTGAATTGGGAGAGGATCTCGTAACTTCATCTATTTATCTAATATCGGGAGAGTTAGATTCAAGAAACGAATGAATATGATCTTTATTCAATCTATTGATGGTGAAGATTAATCCGGCTTAGGGATAAGTCAAGGATTTCAACGGCTAAAAGGAGCGCAAGATTGGTTGTTGTTCACCCTTGATACACTCAAGGATGTATTATGAAGGCATGCACAAGTAGCTAGTGTTTCAACTTAGGGATAAGAAGAAACCATTGAAGAACGCTCTGCCGAACCTTGAAGGTTGCTACCCAGACACCCAAGTAGTTGCCCAACTAGTCGCCCAGGCAACCATCGATTAGTTGCCAAGGCAACCCCGTTGTGCAAGTTGCAACGGCAACTGAGTTGCCCGTGCACTCTTTTACCAAGATGATCCAATCGGCTATCACACCTCAACTCATGATAACATGGCCTATCTCTCTCATTTGATCTCATTTATTCTTTTACTTTATTGCCTTCTAGTTTAGTTATTAGTTAAACTCCTATAATCCTTTATTTGTGTTTTTACTTTTTACAGTGCAAGAGACTAGATTCTTAAAGTGGCACCAATCTCTGTGGAGACGATATCTTTTATACTATAACTTGCAACGTGTATACTTGCACAATTGCGTAGCACTTATTACGCGCAACAAGTTTTTGGCGCCGTTGCTGGAGATTGGCAATAGCGACTTTGTTTTTATTTTCTTGCACTTTCTTTTTACTTTTCTTGTTTAAGATTCAAAGGGGCTAACAAACTTTGGTTTTGCATTGGTATATGACCAGGGTGAGACCGACTACACCAGAATATCCCTTTGATCCAGAAATCGAACCAACCTTACAAAGACTTAGACGAAGGATAAGAGTAGCAATGGCTAATCAAGACGGCAATATGAATCAAGATGTTCCAGCAGGAGGAGGAGTGATTCTTGCACGAAACAGAACTATTCGAGGCTATCTTGAAGAAGATCTTGATGGACTTAATCCAGGAGTTGTCGCACCTGAAATTGAAGCCTACCACTTTGAGTTAAAACCGGTAATGTTTAATATGATCAACACAATTGGTCAATTTGGCGGCTCAGCAACTGAAGATGCACGGCAACATCTGAAATCATTTCTCGAGATTTGCAACTCGTTCAAAATACACGGAGTCACCCACGATGTCTTACGATTAAGATTATTCCCCTATTCACTGAGGGATAGGGCGAAAGCATGGTTGAATAGCATTCCTGCCGGATCAATAGCATCTTGTACCGATCTCTATCATGATTTCCTTGCTCGGTTTAATCCTACAAATTTGACTAATAAGCTTCGTAACGACATTACTTCTTTTCGGCAGGCAGATGATGAATCCATGTACGAGGCTTGGGAGCGATATAGAGAACTTCTACACAAATGCCCCTACACGGATTCCTGGTGTGGAATCAAGTAACAATGTTTTACAACACCGTTAATACACCAACAAATATGATGCTAGATGCCTCGGCAAACGACATACTTCTAGATAAGTCGCCGGAGGAAGCAATGCAAATTCTAAACAGGCTGGCCAAGAATGATTATCAATTCCCCTCTACTAGAAGAGGAGGAGTTAGACGCCAAGCCACAATACATGAACTAGGATCATCAGATTCAATTTCGGCACAATTGGCCACTTTAACCAAGATAGTCCAGAACATGCAAAAACCAAACAACACACATGAGGTCAAGAATCCGGAATCCAACTTCTATGTGGGGAATTACAATCGGAACAACAATGTGATGTTCAATACATACAATCCAGCTTGGAAGAAGCACCTGAATTTTTCATGGAGTAATCCCAACAATGCTCTAAACCAGAACAATCAGAATGCACAAGCATCGGGATTCCAACAGAATATGCCACGACAACAGTTGCAACAACAACCGACAACATCTAGTTCTTTGGAAAATTCTCTAAATTCTTTTATGATGAAAACTGAATCTTAGATGGCTGAGAATAGTAACTTCATAAAAAGAACTGATGATTTTATTAACATGACCGAGATGAGACTGCAAAACCAAGATGCGGCAATCAAATCATTGGAAAATCAAGTCGGACAGTTTGCTCAAAATCTGAATACTAGACCGCAAGGAGGTTTACCTAGCGATACTGAAGTCGCAAGAGGAACTGGTCATGAGCAATGTAAGGCAATCACCACTAGAAGTGGGCAACAACTTAGAGAGGCTCAAACCCGCTCATCAAACAAAACTCCACAAAAAGATCAAGACGAACCTAGCGGCAAAGCCTCAGATGCTGAACCAGAAATTGCGCCGGCAATCGACAATAAGCATGCCTCGGCAACCGACGATAAGGATGCTTCGGCAACTTGTGATAAGCATGCCTCGGCAACCCCAATTGATAATGCCTCGGCAACTTCAGTTGTCCCGGGAATGCCGTCAATCAGGTTCTAAACCAATGAAAGGATCGAAGATATTCGACTTCCACCACCATTCCCACAAAGGTTGAAGCGACAAAAGCAAGAATACCAATTCAAGAAGTTTCTTGATATCCTAAAGCAAGTCCACATCAACTTGCTATTGGTGGAAGCAATTGAACAAATGCCAAACTATGCCAAGTTTCTTAAAGACATTGTGTCCAAGAGAACAAGGCTAGGAGAGTTTGAAACAGTTGCCGTAACAGAGGGATGCATGGCCATGTTGCACAATCGTATACCACCTAAGTTGAAGGATCCCGGAAGTTTCACAATACCCTATTCTATTGGAAATCACTATGTCGGGAAAGCATTATGCGACCTTGGGGCTAGCATAAGCATGATGCCTAAATCGGTTTTCCAGAAACTAGGAATCAGGAAGGCAAGACCTAAAACAGTTATGCTACAGCTAGCCGACAGATCCTATGTGCATCCAGAGGGAAAAATCGAGGACATACTGGTAAAAGTTGATAAATTTATTTTTCCTGCTGACTTTATTGTTTTGGATTATGAAGCAGATGAGCATGCACCTATCATTCTCGGGAGACCATTCCTAGCAGCAGGGAGAACCTTGATCGATGTTGAAGAGGGAGAACTCACAATGAGAGTGAATGACCAGCAAGTTAAACTAAATGTGTTCCAAACACTAAGGCATGCCGATGATCCAGAAGAATGCCAACTTCTTCATGCCACGACAGAGTTTAACTTCGATGAGGAATTTAGTTGCCTCGGCAACTACATTGCCGATCAAGAGGAACCTGATGAGTATGGAGAATCGGTTGATGAGGAACAACAAGAAGAGGCAAATTGGCTAGTCAATCGACCAGGTATATATTTTGAACCACTGGATTACTCAAGTAAGGAAGGTAAGCTCGAAAAACCCTCTATTGAACAACCACCGATTCTTGAGTTGAAACAATTGCCAGAGCAACTAAAATATGCATACTTAGGAACCAATAATACATTACCTGTAATTATTTCTTCTAAGTTACAGCCTAAGCAGGAAAAGAAGCTGATCAAGATGTTGAAGCTACACAAAAAGGTAATAGGGTGGATAATTGCCGACTTGAAGGGAATTAGCCCGGCAGTGTGCATGCACAAGATTTTGTTGGAAGATGATCACAAACCTTCAATTGAGGCCCAGAGGAGATTGAATCATGCCATGAAAGGGGTTGTAATGAAAGAAATCATCAAGTGGCTTGACGTCGGCATTATATACCCTATCTCTAATAGTACATGGGTAAGTCCGGTACAATGTGTACCGAAAAAGGGAGGTATAACAGTGGTAAGTAATGAAAACAGTGAACTCATTCCAACCAAGACTGTGACCAGTTGGAGGGTTTGTATGGATTATAGAAAGCTAAACAAAGCCACTAGGAAAGATCACTTCCCATTACCCTTTATTTATCAAATGCTTGACCGTCTTGCAGGTAAACCCTTTTATTGTTTTCTTGATGGTTATTCAGGTTATAATCAAATTGCAATAGCACCAGAAGATCAAGAAAAGAAAACCTTCACATGCCCATATGGTACTTATGCTTTCCGAAGGATGCCGTTCGGATTGTGTAACGCCCCGGCAACCTTCCAAAGATGCATGATGACACTCTTTTCAGACATGGTCGAAGACTTCCTTGAGATCTTCATGGATGATTTTTCTATTTTTGGTAATGACTTCGACAGCTACCTCGACAATTTAGAGAAGGTGTTGGCAAGATGTGAAGAAACTGATTTAGTCCTCAATTGGGAGAAGTGCCATTTTATGGTAGATGAAGGAATAGTGCTAGGCCACAAGATTTCATCCAAGGGAATTGAAGTAGACAAAGCCAAGGTGGACGTGATCGAGAGATTACCCCCACCAAGTTCGGTTAAAAGAATTCAAAGTTTTCTTGGACATGCAGGTTTTTACAGGAGGTTCATTCATAATTTTTCTAAAATCACTAAACCCTTGTGCAATTTGCTTGAACAGGATAAAGTCTTCGATTTTGATGATTCTTGCACCCAAGCATTCGAAACCCTAAAGAAAAAGCTTGCCTCGGCACCCATTGTCGTTCCACCAGATTGGACGCTACCTTTTGAGCTCATGTGTGATGCAAGTGATTTCGTGGTAGGAGCAGTCCTAGGCCAACGCACAGGTAAGACCTTCCATGTGATATACTACGCTAGTAAAACTCTTAATAGTGCTCAAGTGAATTACACAACAACGGAGAAAGAGTTACTAGCTGTAGTTTTCGCATTTGACAAGTTTCGATCCTATTTGATTAGTACAAAGGTAATTATTCATACGGACCATTCGACAATCAGATATCTATTTGCTAAAAAGGATGCCAAACCTCGTTTGATTCGTTGGATATTACTTTTACAAGAATTTGATATTGAAATTAAGGACATGAAAGGAACAGAAAATCAAGTGGCTGATCACTTATCACGTTTAGAACACAATAGGGAGGAGGACGCGGATCTAGAGATATGCGATGCATTCCCGGATGAACAAATTTTAGTAGCCTCGGTAACCATGGACGTGCATGCCTTGGCAACCCTCGACGTCTCGGCAACGATGGATGCACACGCCTCGGTAACCCTCGATGCCGCAACAGTCTTTGATGTGCATGCCTCGGCAATTTTGGGAGCAGTCACCACGGCAGCACATGCCTCGGCAACACCCTGGTACGCGGATTTAGTTAATTTCCTTGTTT
Organism: Hibiscus mutabilis; assembly: GCA_019671005.1. Taxonomy (NCBI): domain Eukaryota; kingdom Viridiplantae; phylum Streptophyta; class Magnoliopsida; order Malvales; family Malvaceae; genus Hibiscus; species Hibiscus mutabilis. Next base: position 30,420,918 of record CM033744.1, read on the forward strand.
GTGGTATTTTACCTTATGGCATTACTCACCAAGGGAAGAAGCGGTTTCCGCCATGATGCTAAGCATTACTTTTGGGATGAGCCTCTTTTGTTTAAACAATGTGTAGATCAGGTTATACGCCGATGTGTCCCTGAAGAAGAGCAACAAAATGTACTCCGACAATGTCATTCTTCACCCTATGGAGGACATTTTGGAGGAACTCGTACAGCAGCCAAAGTTTTACAATCCGGTTTGTATTGGCCAATATTGTACAAAGATGCCCAAGACTTTTACAAGCAATGTGATCGTTGCCAGAGGACGGGCAATATCTCTAGACGACATGAGATGCCGCTCCAGAACATCATCGAGGTGGAATTGTTCGATGTATAGGGGATCGATTTTATGGGACCTTTCCCATCCTCATTCGACAACCTCTACATTCTACTTGCCTTCGACTACGTGTCTAAATGGGTGGAGGCAGCTTCAGTTCCCAACAACGATTCCAAGACCGTGCAACGATTCTTGCAGAAAAACATATTTACACAGTTTGGGATGCCGAGAGCAATTATCAGTGACGAAGGCAAGCATTTTGACAACAGACTAATTGCCAAGATGTTGCAACGCTTCGACATATCACACAAGATCGCCACGACATATCACCCACAAACGAACGGGCAAGCAGAAATTTCCAACGGGGAATTGAAGGGTATACTCGAGAAAGTTGTAAATCCCTCTAGGAATGATTGGTCATTAAGACTAGATGACACACTTTGGGCATATCGAACTGCATTCAAAACACCCTTAGGTATGTCCCCCTTCCAACTTGTCTATGGCAAAACATGCCATCTACCGGTGGAAATCGAACACAAGGCATACTGGGCAATCAAGACCGTGAATATGGATTGGGAAAGTGCCAGATAAAAGCGTTTGTTGAACCTCAATAGGATAGAAGAATTATGTGCACTCGCCTATAACAATGCACGAATCTACAAGGAGAAAAAAAAGCGATGACATGACAAGAAACTATTGCTGCGGCAATTCATGCCAGGGCAACTAGTTCTCTTATTCAATTTTCGGCTAAAACTTTTCCCGGGAAAGCTGAAATCAAGATGGTCAAGACCATTCAAAGTCGTCAAACCATTCTCCCATGGTGCTGTGATAATCAAGTCCATCTCTGAAAACCATGAATTCAAAGTTAATGGACAAAGATTGAAGCACTACAATGGTGCCCATGTGGAACGTAACAAAGAAGTGGTCAACTTAGGAGATGCATGAGCATGCTCTCCCTTTGATATTTTTTTTATTTTTGATTATTTTTTTTCAAACTATTTTTTTTATTATTTCTGATTATTATTATTTTTAGGATAGATTTTTTTTTTTATCTTTTTAAGTTTAAGAATCCCTTTACACATCTTTATTTATTTAATTTTATTAGTCTATATTTAATTTTAATCATTATTTGATTTGTCTTTGAATTGTAGGAAAATAGTTCAAGATAAAGAGGAATTTTAATCCAAGAAGGAAAACATCTTCAACAAGGAAACTAATGGGCTGAATCTAAGGCTTATATTAAGCCTCCAAACTTACCCTAATCAAACCCCATTGCCGTCACCCTCTCCCTAAACCAAAACCCTTTTTTTCGTCTTCCCCTAATCCTACCCACCATATTCACCACCTATCTTTTCTACAAAAACCTATCACCCTTAACCTATTCCTACTTTTTATCTTGCAACTCTTTAGTTTCTTTTATTTTCTTTGTTTTTACAAAACTCACAACCTATATCATCCATGGCATCCAAAATTAAATTTTTAGTTCATCCAAGTTCCTCCAAAGAACCAAGATACAAGAAGTTTGCTACACTGGTGGTTCAAGAAATATTTCACTCCAAGTTTGAAAGCCGGAAGATTCATGAAGAACAAGGCTTTGAATACTTCAACTTTCATCAAGATTTCGGCGTTGAACCATTCATCTTCGAGAGGATTGCACATCAAAAGTGGCAAATCTTTTGCCATCAACCGGAACCGGGCAACATCTCATGGGTAAGAGAATTCTATGCTCACTCACCTAACCCGGATAATCCTTATGTTTTTGTTCGTGACAAGGCCATACTCATAAGCCCCAAAAATGTCAACACCTTTTACGGGCTTTACATTGAGAAGGACGAGCATCAAGCCTTCGTTGATCAAATCACGCCCAAGCAACTCGACAAGGTGCTTCAAGAACTCACTCAACCGGGAACTCATTAGAACGACGGTAAATACAAGGGCACGGTAAATCACCTTCGGCTTAAACCCTAGGCAAAACTATGGAATAAGTTTGTTAAAACTTCTTTAATGCCCACCACAGACAATACTACCGTTGATATACCACGTCTTTTGCTCATACATTCTATTTTGCATAATCCCATCATTAACATTGGAAAAATTATTTGTGATGAGATTTTTGTATGTAGCTCAAAAGATAAGGGTTCTCTTTTCTTCCCTTGCTTAATTTCTAATCTTTGCAATGAGATGCATGTCCCAAGTGAGTCCACCGATGAAAAGGCCCTACCAAAGTCCGGTTGAAATCAAGCACAAATCCGAAAGCTAATGGGAGAGGCACCAGGAAATTCTTCAAGGCCTCCAATTGCCGCGGCAACTCCTGCCACCCCGGTAATCCCTAATTCCCAAGCACCTAACGCCCGGGCAACTCGGCCATCAACCCCGGGACACTTTGAAGCACTCTTGCAACCATTGGCAAGCCATCTAAGGCAAATTGAAGACCGGAAACTAATGTTCATGCGGTACATGAAGGAGCACAACAATGCCATCACCCAAGTCATCCTAGAAAAGTACCCGGACAGTCGCGTGCCGTTCCCAATTTTTCCTATTGAGATCCTTGCCCCGACAACCAATGAAGCAGTCGCCACGGCAACCGCAACAGATGATACCGCGACAAACTACATCGTGCACGCACAAGCTGATGCCACGACAACCAACCCTGAAGATGCCACGACAACCAAAGCTAAAGACATCCCGGCAACCACTGCAAAAGCCAAAGGTAAAGCACCTATGCCCGAATCAACTCTAACGGAATCATTTTCTGATTTTTTAGATTCGGACGAGTCCTCCATTGCACCAACAAAGACCGCACCAATTGAATCCTCCAAGCGAAAAACCAATGACATTGATGAAGAGGACGATGAGGACAACCCCGTACAAGGATCGATTCCACCACCGGCAACAAGAAAACAACCATCGCGTTCAAGCAAGAGAATCAAGACACCGACCAAAAGGAAACTAATCTTCCACGATGACGAACTCTCGGAGTAAGTCTTTGTTTGCATTTTATTTTTTGTTATTTTTATTTAATACATTCATTGAGGACAATGCCTCACTCGAGTTTGGGGGGGATTGTTATTAGTAGTTACCATGTTTAGTTACATTCATCTTAAGTATTACATTTAGGATACATAAATTGCTTGCCATGCCTTTAATTGGAACAAGAATTGCTTAGATTTGATGAATATCCAATAATGACTTTGCCAATGCACTTAATTGATAGAATTTTTATTCTAGGATAACCATGGAAAAACATAGAATTTTACTATGATGCTAAATTTGATGAAACACTGCTGTGGTTTGATTGATTTAAGGAATTCTAGTGAACTTACGTTGATAATTAACAAATTGGGGGATTATAATAAAAATTGGATGAATGCTAGAGGTACCCGAAATTGGCTCTAGCATGTGCTAAAAAATTTTTGATCGCTAGAGGTGCCCGAAACCGGCTCTAGTCGAATAAAACTAAAAACAAAATACTAGAGGTTCCCAAAACTGGCTCTAGTTAAAACATGTTAAAAAGAACCCAATGAAGTAATTTGAAAATCTCTTGTTTGCATAGAATCCGAAAAATCGACTTGCACACAACTCCGCACACACTCACAAGCATTATAGTCTGATTCTGAGTAACTCCTAAGTTTTTCGAAAAATGAAAAGCCAGTCATACTTTGTGCCCCGGTTCTGAGAATTGAAATCAAGTTCAAAGCTAAGTTTGTGAAAATTGAAGTCTTGGCAGGTAATTATTAGTTTGCATTGCTTGAGGACAAGCAATAGTTTGAGTTTGGGGGTGTGATAAGTGTTCAAAAGTACTATTTTCTTACCCTTTTTACTCATATTATTGTTAGACTTAGGCTCATATTAGTTGCATAATTAGCCATTCATGCATTAATCCATGTTTCCTTCCATCGTTGAGCTTGATTACTTAACTTGGTAGTTTTTGTGGGAAAAGATGCTGCTTTGGTGTGTTTTGTGTGTATACGCAGGATCACTTGCCAAAGTAAGGCTAGATCTAGTTGCCAGGGCAATACATGAAGGAGATGCCGAGCTAGTTGCCAGGGCAATGCATGAAGGAGATGCCGAGCCAGTTGCCAGGGCAATTGTCGACAAAGAAGAAGGTGATATGGTAGTCGAAATTGATGACTAGACAAGCCCAAGATGACGTGGAGCAAAGCCAAATCCCAAAGGAATTTGATTTCCATGAAGAGATTAAAGAAGAATTAAATTCCAAGAAAATAGTAGAAGTTATAGTAGGAATATAATTATAATAAAGAATTATATTCTTTAAAGATAATTTAATTCCAGCTTAACTTCCTCCTCAAAGAAGGACTTTGACCTAGCCCTATAAATTAGAGGGGAATTTCGACAACTTAAGGAGAGCAAGAAGAGAGAATTTTCGACAAGCATCTAGGGCAAGGAGATTTCGACAAGCTTCATTCTTCATCTTTTTCTTTCTTGTTCAATTAGGTTCATGCTAGGGATTATTTATCTTGTGTTTCTTTGGAACCTAGCCATGAACTAAATCTACTTGGCTATGGTTATTGTGTTTGTGGTTGTGAGAAATTATTGGATTTTGTTTAGGTAATAAGAGTTTGCACTTTTCTATTCAAGGTTTATTCATTCTTGGTTCTTATTCTTGTTTGCGAGTGAATTTGGAGAAGTTCTCGTAACTTCATCTATTTATCTAATATCGGGAGAGTTAGATTCAAGAAACGAATGAATATGATCTTTATTCAATCTATTGATGGTGAAGATTAATCCGGCTTAGGAATAAGTCAAGGATTTCAACGGCTAAGAGGAGCGAAAGATTGGTTGTTGTTCACCCTTGATTCACGCAGGGATGTATTATCAAGGCATGCACAAGTAGCTAGAGTTTCGACTTAGGGATAAGAAGAAACCATTGAAGAACGCTCTGCCAAACCTTGAAGGTTGCTGCCCAGACGCCCAAGTAGTTGCCCAACTAGTCGCCGAGGCAACCATCGATTAGTTGCCAAGGCAACCCCGTTGTGCAAGTTGCCACGACAACTGAGTTGCCCGTGCACTCTTTTACCAAGACGATCCAATCGGCTATCACACCTCAACTCACGATAACCTGACCTATCTCTCTCATTTGATCTCATTTATTCTTTTACTTTATTGCCTTCTAGTTTAGTTATTAGTTAAACTCCTATAATCCTTTATTTGTGTTTTTACTTTTACAGTGCAAGAGACTAGATTCTTGAAGTGGCACCAATCCCTGTGGAGACGATATCTTTTATACTATAACTTGCAATGTGTATACTTGCACAATTGCGTAGCACTTATTACGCGCAACAGTTACCATCAGAGAAAAGTTTTATTCAATTGAGAAAATCATTTAACATTCATGTTTCTAAGTAAAATTCTTACGAATTGTGTAACTTTTGCGAGTGGAAAGGGCATCATTTACAGTTTGAGATGAAATATGTTCTTAATAACAAAACATGTTGTTGAGTTGATCACTCAATGGAAATGGGCAAAAGGGGGTGAATTGGTAATTAAAAATTTGGTGTCAGCAAATTGCAAAAAGAAAAGGAATTTGCACAAGTTATTTAGAGTGGTTCAACCTTCTCAATGAGGTCTACATCCACTCCCTTAGCTATCCACACTAAGAATTTCCACAAATTCACTAATTTGTCTTTCCTTCTGGGCTAAAGGAGATAACCTCACAAATTCTAGACTTATCCCCCAAAGTTTAGTAACCCCTTTCCCTAAAGGTGAATACAAAGAAGCAAACTATGAAAACCTCACAAGGTTTGCAAAATTGAAGTTCACTAAACCCCAACAATTGAATGAAAATGAAAATACAATGAAGAACACTCAAGCGGGTTACAAGAATTTGATAATTAAATCTCAAAGATGTTGGATGTGTGCATGAATGCTTTAGAATGATTGTCTTATTGTTGAAGAAGCTTTGGAGACTTGTTTATACCCCTTCATTGATTTCTAGCCGTTTGGGTTGTTGAGAAATTGAATATTGCCATAGGGCTGCAATTTTCCCTCATTAAATTCTGTCTAGAAAGTGCGAGTATCAATACACGAGCTTCCGTACCGGTACTTACTCAAAATAGAAAAAACCGTTGTAACAAAGGGGGTACCAATATGCGGGCTAGCGTATTGGTATATAGTGAAGTTTTACAAGGGGTACCGGTACACTTCGTACCGTACTGTTACTCATTTTACTCACTGGAATTTTTGGGAAAGCTATTGAACATAGCATACGGTACGCGTATGCCTATACCGGTACTCATTTTAGATTAAAATGAGTTTGGCAATAAAATTTGACAAGGCTTTTAACGGTAAAAATATTTAAAAATATTTTGAATCATGTACCGATACGCCAAAGGCTGTACCAGTACTCAGGTACATTTTAGAATTTCAATGTTGAAAAGCCATACCGATACCTGTATAGCCGTATTGGTACTCAGTTGCCATTTGAAATAAAACTAGGTTCTAGTAACGAAATCCAGTACTGGTACGCTTATAGCTGTACCGGTACTCACTTACCAAAATGCCTTGTTTGAGTACATAAACACTTAGAAAACTATAGGGATTGAAAATATTGACTTAGAAAATTATTTAATGCTTGTCAATTTGTGAGTAATTTCAAGTACCTTTAAAATTTATTTATTTAGTCCTTATTATATCAAAATCAAAATATAGGCTTAACACATGTAAATATGATAACTTTTCAGATTTAAACGTAAAACATTACCATCAGGGGCAAGTTTTATTGGATTGAAAAAAACATATAACATTATTGGCGGTAACTGAAAGTCTTGCTAAGTATGTAACATGTTAGATTAAACTAGGTAACATTTGAGGTTAGAAGCGTAATTATTACATTATCTATAACAAATCATGTAAATTGGATAACTTTTCAGGTTTAAACCTAAAAAGTTACCTTCATGGGTAAGTTTTAATCAATTGGGAAACTCATGTAACATTCTCAGTTTTAACCATAATTATTACAAGTTGTGTAAAATTTTAAAGTGGACATGGTAACATTTTAGTTTAAAATCGAAAACATTATTTTATCTATACCAAATCATGTAAATTAGATAACTTTTCAGATTAAAACCTGAAAAGTTACCATTAGGGGTAAGTTTTATTCAATTGAGAAACTCATGTAACATTATCGGTTGTAACCGAAAGCCTTGCCAAGTGTGTAACATTTTAGAGTAAACTGGATAAGATTTTAGGTTGGAACCGAAAATATTATGTTTTCTAAACCAAATCATGTACATCGAATAACTATTCAGGTTGCAACATAAAAAGTTACCATCAAGGATAAGTTTATTCGATTGAGAAAATTATATACTCCTCCCGTCCAACTAAAACTGTCACATTTTTGTGGTCAAATTTTTTCAATTTTGACTTCTTATAATTTAAAACTTATTATTGATAAAAATATGAAAAAAATATATTTTAAAAACTTTCAATCAAGTAGTTTTTCAATATATATTTTATAAATTTTAATTAATTAAATATTTAAATAAATTATAGTCAAAGTTAAAAAAATTTGACCAAAAAATGTCAACATGTGAGAGTTTTAGTGGTACGAAGGGAGTAACATTCTTGGTTCTAATTGGAATTCTTACCAATTATATATATTTTTAGAGTGGAAAGGGTAACATTTACGGTTTCTGCTTTCAATAAAACGACACTGGTTCTGGTGCCAAAAGTGTTAAATCTGAGCCATAGGAAAGACTTCAGTTACATTTCCTACTGTAATGTTGAGTACAAGTGCATCACACGTGTTATCGTTAATAAAATTAAGCCCTTTTTGCCTGAAGTAATCTCGGATAGTCATAGTGCATTTATACCTGGAAGAAGCATTATCGAAAACTCCCTATTGGCTTAAGAAATGGTTCAAGGCTACAATAGAGCTTCTCTCTCCCCTCGGTGTGCTTTGAAGTTTGACCAACAAAATGCTTTTGATTCTGTTGACTGGGAGTTTTTATGGTTTTCTTGGAAGCTTTCGGGACGCCCATAGTGATGCTCAACTGGATTAAGGAGTGTGTTACCACTCATAGGTTCTTTATCGCTATTAATGGAGGGTTGGTGTGTTACTTTAAGGGAGCTAAGGGGGTAAGGTAGGGTGATCCCCTCTCCGCCTACTTGTTTGTCTCTATATCAATGTTCTATCTTGTCTTCTTGACAAGGTTGCTAAGTATGGTGCTATGAAATTTTTCCCTAAATTCCAAAGTTTTGGGCCCAAATACTATCAACCGAAGAATCCAAGTGAAGGGTGTAATGGTCTCTTGAAGAATTTGGGAAGCAATAAAAAATATAAAGACAACTTTGTGCACAAATCGATTTAGAGTGGTTTGACCTTCTCAACCAAGATCTACATCCACCACCTTAGCTATCCACACTAAGTATTTCCCAATTCACTACGAATTATTTTTTAAAGACAAAGAGAAAACCATACATCCCTATCTTTTCAATGGCTAAGTTAAAACCACTCTAGTTTTTCTAAGGCTATACTAGAACCTCTCCATTTTACAAGGCTTGCTTTGGTAAACAAAATAATCTCTCTAGGTGTGTATTTACAAATTTAAGCTCACAAGAATGGACTCTAAAGATTTACAAGAGAAACAATAAATAAACAATTAAGAACTCTTCTATCTTGATCATTAATATTAGATGTACATCTCTTTATTCTTGAATTGTACTTGACTTGTATTTATAATGTGAAATGAGTTTGTAGCAGTTTATAACCGTTGGAGGGTGTTTTTCCAACCATAAATGCACTTCCAGGCCAGTGAATATCAGTATGTATCCTGCCATATTGGTACCCGCTAAAACAAGAAAGAGTTGTTGTAAATATGCAGGGTGTACTGGTACGCAATACATGAGTATCAATATGGTGCCTCGAGTACCGGTACTTAAAGGGGCATACCGATACCGAAATTCCTTACTAGAATTTTGGAAAAACAAATCATATTGGTAATGCAGAGTCGTACTGGTACGGATAGCTTGTTTTTGGTATCAAGGGTTTGGTACTTGTATTTTTTGACACTAGGAGAATTTTGAAAATATTGGTAGAAGTCAAAAACACTTTCAAAAACCTTTTAAACACATTTTTCAAGTTATTTGGACTTTGAATTATTCTTGCAAATTTACGAATAATTCCAAAAACATTTTTTATTTTAAATTGTCATATCAAAATAAATATCTCAACGATCTCTCCGCATTTGAAAAATAATTTTTGAAAAAGAGAGTATTTTTTTTAAAAAAAAATATTTGAGCTCCCATTTTTCTTTTTAAAATTGAATTTTTCACTCATCTGTCTCCCTTTTTGTTACATAAAAAATAATTCAATCTTTATAAAATAGCAATAGAGAGTAAGTTAAATCTTTTGAAAAACAAAAGCTCCCTCTTAATAAATGCATTCCATTTGAAATTTAGCTCAAAACACTTTGACACTTAAGAAAATTGTTAAATTTTAATATGAATAATAAAATTTAAGCAATCATGAAATTTAATAAATCCAAGACTTTTTAGACTTTATGCAATAACAAGAATGAACATGTTAAAAAACACTTATGCATAAAGACTCATAAAATGTCATGCATTTAAAAAAGTTTATTAAGCATATATGTGTGAACATTTAAAATCATTAAAAATAGGAAACCAAATATATAATCAAAGAGATTAAGTTTAGGGGTTACCAAACTTTAATTATGTGAGCATTCTACCTTTGGATTTGAGAGGAAGTTTGATGGTTCATCATTGATATCCTTGAGCTTGATGTGGACATTGTAGAGCTCTTTAAGGACGGTTGATGTACGAAAAATGTTTGAGCATTCCAAAGATCTTCTCAATGGTGGTTCGACCTTCAATTGAGCATCGCTCTGATATAAATTGTTGGGCTTGAATACTATCAACCGAAGACTTCCAAGTGAAGGGTGTGATGGTTTCTTGAAGAATTTGGGAAGCAATCGAAAAATGTAAAGACAACTTTGTGCACAATCGATTTAGAGTTGTTTGACATTCTCAACCAAGATCTACATCCACTACCTTAGCTATCCACACTAAGGATTTCCCAATTCATGAAGAATTCTTTCTTTTAAGGACAGAGAGATAACCATACATCTCTATCTTTTTAATGGCTAAGATATAACCACTCTAGTTTTTCTAAGGCTATACTAGAACCTCTTCATTTTACAAGGTTTGCTTTAGTAAACGAAATTAACTCTCTAGGTGGGTGTTTACAAATTTAGTCTCACAAGAATGGACTGTAATGATTTACAAGAGATAAACAAGAAATAAACAATCAAGAACTCTTCTCTCTTAATCTTTAAGCTTGGATGTTCATCTCTCTATTCTTGAAGTGTCCTTGGCTTATATTTATAGTGTGGAATGAATTTGTAGCATTTATAACCGTTGGGGTGGTTTGGAGCCATTAGAGGGTGTTATTCCAACCATAAATGCACTTCTGGGCCAGTGAGTATCTGTACGCATCTTGCCTTATCGGTACTTGCTAAAATAAGAAAGAGTCGTTGCAAATATGCAAGGTGTACCGGTACGCGATACATGATTATCAATACAGTGCCTCGAGTACCGATAATTAATGGGCGTACCGATACCAAAATTTCAAGGAATTTTGGAAAAACATCTCATATCGGTACTGGCAGAGCCATACCGGTGCAGACAACTTGTTTTTGGTATCAAGGGTTTGATACTTGTATTTTTGACACTAGGAGAATTTTGAAAATATTGGTAGAAGTCAAAAACACTTTCCAAAACCTTTTAAACACATTTTCAAGTTATTTAGACTTTGAATTATTCTTGCAAATTTGCGAATAATTCCAAAAACATTTTTCCTTTAAATTGTTATATCAAAATAAATATCTCAACAATCTCCCCTTTTTGATATAACAAACCACCTTGAAAAATTATTTTTGAAAAAAAACTCTATATTTGAAAAATAATTGTTGAAAAGAGTGTATTTTAAAAAAATATATTTAAGCTCCCCTTTTTCTTTTTAAAATTGAAATTTTCACTTATCTGTCTCCCTTTTTGTTATATAAAAAATAATTCAATCTTTATAAAATAGCAATAGAGAGTAAGTTAAATCTTTTGAAAAACAAAAGCTACCCCTTGATAAATGCATTCCATTTGAAATTTAGCTCAAAACACTTTGACACTTAAGAAAATTATTAAATTTCAATATGAATAATAAAATTTAAGCAATCATGAAATTCAATAAATACAAGACTTTTTAAACTTTATGCAATAACAAGAATGAACATGTTGAAAAACCACTTATGCATAAAGACTCATACAATGTCATGCATTTAAAAAAAGTTTATTAAGCATATATGCATGGGCATTTAAAATCATTAAAAATAGGCAACCAAATAATAATCAAAGAGATTAAATTTAGAGCTTACCAATCTTTAATTATGTGAGCATTCCACCTTTGGATTTGAGAGGAAGTTTGATGGTTCATCATTGATATTCTTGAGCTTGATGTGGACAATGCTAGAGCTCTTCAAGCACGGTTGATGTAGAAAAAATGTTTGAGCATTGTTGGAAAAAGCTCAAGTCTTGTATCCCACATTGGGTGGGAAAGTACCTTGAGTTTGGTTTATATAGAGGATTTTATAGCCTTCCTTGTTGAAGAGTAGTGGACAAGGCCCCCGCACGTGCGCGCCGTCGTCGCCGTCCGGCCGGCTCGTGTTCGTGTTAACACGTGTCGAAGACACGTCCGCGCGCGTTCTATCTTTTTGTAGAAAATTCAGAAGAATTCTTTTGTAAACCATTGAACACTGAAAACTGGTACGTTTTTACCTGTCTTTACAGCTATCCTTATCCTTATCTTTTAATTAAATATCAGTGTTCAAAACGTGTTGAATCTGGATTGTTTCACGTCCAGATTCATTCCTCACTAAGCAGCTATTTTTGAAACTTTTTTAAAACGTGTTTTAAATGGATTAAATACAGAATTGAAATCAGTCTTATCTTCAAAGGATTTTACGATTTTAACCCTGTATTTCAGCTATAAATAAGAGCTTCCTTAGCTCATTTTATTCATTCGAAAAACAAACACATTCTTCTTATCATGCTTGCTCAGCTTACTATTTTTCAAACTTTTGTTGTTTACGAGTTCTAACGAATAGAAGAGCAATACCACCGTTCTTCACTCTGAAGCTCGCGTGTACAAACTTTAGAGCGTACGTGTTAACCTCAGAGGACAGTCCGCCTGTAGCAGCAACTACACCGGTTGGGGAGAATCTGTTTCTAAGACAGTGGTGCTTACCACGACATGGTTCAAGTTATATTTCAGTTTTATTTTCTTAATTCCCAGTCAGTGCTAACGCCCTGTTTGCAGTTATTATTACCAACTATTTAGAAACAGATTGTTACTGCAAATGTCGATCCAATCGAGCAAACTTGTTCCTGACCTTTCCAAGCTCGACGCAATGGACGAGTTCAATTACCGGAGGTGGTCACAAAGAATAATGATATTCTTTGAACAACTCGACCTTGACTATGTGCTGACCTAGCCACAGCCTTCTCAGCCAGTCTCTGATGCTGTCAATGCCACCACAACCAATAAAGATCTCACAGTTGTCCAAGTGCATACAGACAAGTTCCAAAAGGAAAATAAGACAGTTCGAGGTCACCTGCTAAGTCACATGTCAAACAAATTGTTTGATATGTTTCACAAAGAAAAGAGCGCCAAGCTAATTTGGGATACTCTCGAGATGAAGTACGGATTTGACGACAATAGAATTAAAAAATATGTGGTTAGAGAATCGCTAAACTTCCAAATAACAGACGGAAAATTGATCATGGAGTAAGTACATGACTATGAGAAGCCGGCGTCCGACATTCTTTCTGAATGAATGAAGATGTGCGAGGTGCTGCAAGCCAACGTCCTAATCGAGAAGTTGCCCAAATCCTGGTCTGACTACCGTAATTCTCTCAAACAAAAAAAGAGAGATATGACCATTGTAGAACCGGTGGCCCATATGAAGATAGATGAGGCAAATCGACTAAAAAATAAGGTTTCCAACTCTAGTCAGTTTTCTTTAAAAGCTAACTTGGTTGAGTCTGGTGGTGCCTCAGGTTTTAAATTCAAACCAAACAAAATGGTAAACCAGAAAAAGAAAACCAAACCCAATAAGGCTACCAACTTCAAGAAACCAAGAAAGGACAAGGCCCAAGGCAAAGTGGTCAATTGTTATGTGTGTGGGCAGCCTGGTCATAAAGCTTACCAGTGTCAACAACAGTCTGATCGCCAGAATCAACCACAACTCAATGTTGCAGAAAATGCCAATAAAGTCATTGCAGCGGTGGTTCCGGAAGTAAATCTGGTGGAGAACAACACCGAGTGGATCATGGACACTGGCGCTTCAAGACATTTTTGGGCCAAAATGGAGGTGTTCGCTAAGTTCGAAGCCGTAGACAAAGGAGATCAAGTTTATATGAGAAAATCCTGCAGCTCAAACGTGCTTGGCAAAGGGAAAGTTTTGCTTAAACTGACCTCGAGTAAAACTTTAGCCTTAAGCAATGTCTTGTATGTACCCTTCTTAAGAAGAAATTTAATTTGTGGTGGATTACTGATTACGGCAGGTGTTAAACTAGTTTTCGAGGCATATAAACTAATACTTTCCCGAAATTGAGATTATGTAGGGAAAGGTTTTTTTAAAAAAAATGGTTTATTTGTAATCGAAACCCAGTTTAATGAGAATAATGAAGCCACTACTTCTACTTATAATGTTGAGACTCTTGATATATGGCATGCTAGATTAGGTCATGTGAACTTTCAATCAATTAAAAAACTCATAAAAATAAAGTTAATACCTAATCTAGAAGATAATAGCTTTATCAAATCTGAAATTTGTGTAGAAGCTAAGCATACCAAACCTTCTTTTAAAACAGTCTCTAAACGTAGATCTAAACTTCTAGAACTTATACATACTAATCTAGCAGACTTTAGAAATTGTGAAAGTAAGGGAGGAAAACACTACTACATCACCTCTGTAGATGATTTCTCTAGATATACAAAGGTTTATCTCCTTAGAACTAAAGATGAAGCTAAAAACTACTTCCTTATTTATAAGGCAGAAGTTGAGAATCAACTTGATAGAAGAATAAAACGTGTTAGATCCGATAGGGGTGGTGAATATAGATCTAATTTTCTTAAAGAGATGTGTGAGAAGAATGGCATAATACATGATATCTCTGATCTTTATTTTCTTCAACAGAATGGCATTTCCGAGAGGAAAAATAAAACTTTAAAAGAGACGATGAACTTTTTGTTAATAAGTTCTAGGTTATCTGATAATATGTGGGGGGAAGCCATTCTCTCAGCCAATCATATATTGAACCGAGTGCCTCATAAAAAATTAGAATGTACCCCATACGAATTTTGGAAAAGGTTATACACCAAATTTATAATAACTGAAAGTGTGGGGGTGCCTGGCAAAAGTTGGTTTGCCTGATTTTAAGAAGACCACTATTGGTCCTAAAATCGTTGATGCAATGTTTATAGGGTATACTACGAATAGTGCCGTATACAGGTTTATGTCTTTAAATGACTTCTCAATTTGTGAATCTAGGGATGCAGTATTTTTTGAGGACTTCTTTCCTCTTAAAAGACCTAGATTAGATGTTGAGACACAATAAGAAAGTCGTGTTCCTGCTTCTTCTAGTAGTCCTTCCAAGGAGACTATAGAGTTTGAATTAGGCCTAGAAGAAGTAAAAGACAAAAGGTAGATACTACCTTTGGACCATATTTCTTAAATTCTTTTATTATAGAAATAAGTGATCTAGACTCTATAAATGAACCTATAGCTCAATCTTTCCTTTTAGAAGAGGATCCTAAAACATATAATGAAGCTATAAGTTCAATTGATGCTAGTTTCTGGATAAGTGCTATTAACGATGAACTAGAATCAATTAAGTCTAATCACACTTGGGAGTTAGTTGACTTGCCTAGTGGATCTAAACCTATCAGTAGTAAATGGGTCTTTAGAAAGAAACTAAGACCATATGGGTCAATCCATAAGTATAAGGCAATACTAGTAGTCAAAGGGTTCACTCAGAAGTTTGGTATTGACTTCTTTGATACGTACTCTTTTGTGATAAAAATCTCAATGATTCGTGCCTTGTTTGCGATCACATCTATTCATAAGTTGCATGTACATCAAATGGATGTAAAGATTGCATTTTTGAATGGAAATCTAGATGATGAGATCTATATAGAGCAACCACCAGGTTCTGAGACACCTAGTATGGAAGGCAAAGTATGTAGACTTAAAAAAAATCTCCCTATGGCCTTAAACAAGCTCCTAAGCAGTGGTACGAGAAATTCCATAAAACCATTTCGAGTTTTGGTTTTATTGTTAATGGAGCGGATGCATGCGTGTATCCAAAAATGTTTGGTACTGATTGTGTCATCATAAGCTTATATGTGGATGACATATTGATTTTCAGTACTAACTTTGAATCTATTAACAAAACAAAAAATTTCTTGTCTACTAAATTTGAGATGACTGATTTGGGAGAGGTTGACGTAATCTTAGGAGTAAAAGTTACCAAAACTGATAATGGTTTTTCTTTGAATCAAACATACTATATTGAGAAGGTGTTAAAGAAATTTGATAGTTTTGATGTCAGCCCTGTTCGAACTCCTTATGACTCTAGTATAAATCTCTTTAAGAATAAAGGAAGTAGTGTTTCCCAGGAAGAGTATGCTAGAATTATTGGAAGCTTTATGTTCTTAATGAACTATACTCGACCTGATATTGCCTATGCAGTGAGTAGGTTAAGTAGATATACTCATAATCCTAGTGGTGAATAGTGGATTGCACTTAAGCACTTACGTAAGTATCTTAAGGGTACTATTGATTGGCAACTCGAGTTTGTTGTCTTTCTTTCTATTTTAGAAGGATACTGTGACGCCAATTGGGTTACCGATAATGATGAAGTACGCTCCATGAGTGGGCATGTCTTTACCTTAAGTGGTGCAGCAATTTCATGGAAGACTGCTAAACATACTTGTATTGTATGCTCTACCATGGAGTCAGAGTTTATAGCTTTTGACTTAGCTGGGCAAGAAGCTGAATGGCTTAGAAATCTTTTAGTAGAAATTCCTTTGTGGGGAAAACTGACTCCTCATGTGTCCTTGTTGTATGATTCACAAGCAGCGATATGTGTGGCAAATAGCCAAGCTTACAATGGTAAGAGGAGATATTTTGCATAAGACATGAATTAGTGAGACACTTAATAAGGAACGGAGTACTCTCTTTAGAGTATGTGAAGTCGAAAAGGAACCTTGTTGATCCACTTACCAAAGGGTTAAGTCGAAAAATGGTTCTAGATTCGTCGAGAGGGAAGGGTCTAAAGCCCATTGGTTGAGGAATTCATGGTGGATACCCAACTTAGTTATCTAAGTTCAATATGGTCAAACGAAACCATGGAAGGTACTCATAGTGTACATTTATTATTACCTATCCCTATGACGAATAATGTACATGCCCAGGTTGAGTTTTATTACTCTTAATAAATTCATAGCCCAGGTTTTGGGTGGTCTTAGTGAGAAAGACTTGATGAATTTACTGACTTTCGTTGAATAACTACTATTAATAAGTTCATACCCAGTGTAAGTGGGTAGTCCTATCGCGAAGGACTGAATGAACTTGCCGCTGGAAAGGATGAGTTTTTAACTCTTAATGAATTCAATCTCAAGAGTTTGGATTGTTCTATTGAGAAGAACTTATTGAATTCACCGATTAAAGAGGTTGAATTTTTATTCTTAATGAATTTTTATCCCAGAGTTTGGGTGGTTTATTTTATAAATGAACATGAAGAATTCACCTATTTATTTGAGAGGATGAGCTTGATGAAGAGGGTCTTAATTATTTCATAGCTCTTTTGAGTGGTTTATGTGGAGATAAACCTGATGAAATAACCTACGTAAGTGAGAAGGATTAGCCGCCTTCTATGGAAAACATTGGGCTATTTTTCTAGTACACTTACTAGAATCCTGAGGTCAGACGGCTATATCTGTTTACATTTGTATATTTATATACATTTGTATATTTTCTGATACATCAAGGATTTCGGTGGATAAAAGGGTTAGTTGTGTGCTATGAGTTCACCCCTATCTTAGAAAATTCCAGATTCATTCGCTTTTCTAAGAGAAGAATTACTGATTTCACTATGTACTAGTTCCAGATACGTTCACTAGTGCTTAAGCAACTAATCTTACTATTGCTCTTCTCACGTTTTTAAAACTCAAATATTTTATAACTCTTTTTCAAAAGATTCTTTCACATTTGTGGGGGAGTGTTGGAAAATGTTCAAGTCTTGTATCCCACATTGGGTGGGAAAGTACCTTGAGTTTGGTTTATATAGAGGCTTTTATAGCCTTCCTTGTTGAAGAGTAGTAGACAAGGCCCCTGCACGCGTTGTTCGTGTTCATGTTCACACGTGTTGAAGACACGTTCGCGCGCGTTCTATCTTTTTTTGTGGAAAATTCAAAAGAATTCTTTTGTAAACTGTTGAACAATGAAAATTATTTTCTCTAAAGACTACAGTATTTATACTATGTTCGAATGGTTTGAAATTCGAAACGTTGCAGTAATTAAAGGATAATTATGAATTTTTTATTGGATTACTAAGCCAATTGATAAATTTATTGGCACATTTTTTAACGTGTTAAATATGGACTATTTACGTCTAGATTCATTCCTCACTTAGCAGTTGTTTTTGAAACATTTTTAAAACGTGTTTTAAATGGATTAAATACAGAATTGAAATCAGTCTTATCTTTAAAGGGATTTTACGATTTTAACCCTGTATTTCAGCTATAAATAATAGCTTCCTTAGCTCATTTTATTCATCCGAAAAACAAACACATTCTTCTTATCACGCTTGCTCAGCTTACTATTTTTCAAACTTTTGTTGTTTACGAGTCCTAAAGAAGAGAAGAGCAATACCACCGTTCTACACTCTAAAGCTTGCGTGTACAAACTTTAGAGCGTCCGTGTTAACCTCGAGGGACAATTCTCCTGTAGCAGCAACTACACCGGTTGGGGAGAATATGTTTCTAAGGCAGTGGTGTTTACCACGACACGGTTCAAGTTACATTCCGGTTTTATTTTCTTAATTCCCAGTCAGTGCTAACGCCCTGTTTTGCAGTTATTACTACCAATAAGCATTCCAAGAATCTTCTCAATGGTGGTTAGACCTTCGATTGAGCATCGCTTTGATACAAATTGTTGGGCTCGAATACTATCAACCGAAGACTTCCATGTGAAGGGTGCAATGGTCTCTTGAAGAATTTGGGAAGCAATCGAAAAATGTAACAACAACTTTGTGCACAATCAATTTAGAGTGGTTCGACCTTCTCAACCAATATCTACATCCACTACCTTAGCTATCCACGCTAAGGATTTCCCAATTCACTAAGAGTTCTTTCTTTTACGGATAAAGAGATAACCATACATCCCTATCTTTTCAATGGCTAAGATATAACCACTCTAGTTTTTCTAAGGCTATACTAGAACATCTCCCTTTTACAAGGTTTGCTTTGGTATACAAAATTATCTCTCTAGGTGGGTGCTTACAAATTTAAGCTCACAAGGATGGACTCTAAAGATTACAAGAGATAAACAATTAAGAACTCTTCTCTCTTGATCTTTAAGCTTGGATGTCATCTCTCTATTCTTGAAGTGTTCTTGGCATATGTATTTATAGTGTGGAATGAGTTTGTAGCCGTTTATAACCATTAGGGTGGTTTGGAGCCGTTAGAGTGCATTTTTCCAGTCATAAATGCACCTCTAGACCAGTGGGTATCGGTACAGGTCTTGCCGTATCGGTACATTCTAAAACAAGAAAGAGATGTTGTAAATATAGAGGGCGTACCGATACGCGATACATGAGTATCAGTATGGTGCCTAGGATACTGGTACCAAAATTCCTTAATGAAAATTTGAAAAAAATGTTGTATCGGTACTGGCAGAGTCGTACCGGTACAAACAACTTGCTTTTGGTACCGAGGGTTTGGTATACTTGTATTTTTGACACTAGGAGAATTTTGGAAATATTGGTATAAGTCAAAAACACTTTCAAAACCTTTTAAACATATTTTTTATTTGAAGTTTGAATTATTTTTGTAAATTTACGAATAAGCCCAAAAATTGTTTCTTTTAAATTTTTATATCAAAATAAATATCTCAACCCATAAGATCAAATTAACAAATTTATGCTTTATGGACAACCTATTGATTTTTTTTTCAAGTGTACTCTTGATTTTGTTTCTGGGGTGTAAGAGGTTTTGCAGTAGCTCTATAGTTTCTCTAGGAAGCAGTTGAATTCAAATAAGTCTGAGTTTTATTCCTATGGTGTAACTGAGTCTGTTTTTTCTAATATCAAGGGCATTACAAGGATCAGACAAGATTCCTGTAAGGTACCTTGACATTATTTAATTGCCAAGAGGCTCACTATTCGTGATTGTGCTCCTTTGATTGATAAAATTGCTGGTAGATTGCAGACTTGGCAGTCCAAGCTCGTCATATATTGGGAGGCTTCAGCTTATACAACCTTTCATCTATGGGATTCAGAATTTTTGGACTAGTCATATGATTTTGCCTGCTGTTATGGTTAAATGGATCAATTAGATGTGTGCCAGCTTTTTCTAAAGGCAGAAGACAAGCCAGTCAAGGGTGCGAAAGTTGGTTGGTCGAAAATTTGTTTTTCCAAGTCTGAAGGTGGTCTTTGACTTAAGGACATTCAGAATTGGAGCCAGACATGTCTCATCTCCTTGGTGAGGAAATTACTTCTTAAGGATGGGTCTATATGGGTTGTTTGGGTTCACTCATGCATCATTAAGAACCATTCCTTCTTGCAAATTTCATGTCCCCAAAGTTTCAGTTGGACTTGGAGAAATCTATTGCAGCTAAGCCCAAAAGCTGCTGCAATACAAGGACTTTTGGGTGGTGTTTTCTCTTCGATTTCTATGATCTAAAGGGAAGTTAGGAACAAGAAGGATAAAGTTCCTTGAAAGAGATTGGTATGGCATTCAGGACACATCCCGAAAAATTTTGTGAGTGCTTGGATGATGGTTCTTATCAGGTGTACAGACATGTTCTTTGTTGGGAGCAGGAATTAAATTAGGCTTGTTGCACTTTAAAGGGTAAGTCTTTGCCTAATGCTATTGTAGACTCTCTAAGTGAATGCTGGCAAAAGATATGTATTGGAAAAGTAATAAATAGTGCCAAGATGAGTCTTTTGCGTGCAAGTATACACGGTCTGCAAGTATTACAGCTAGTAAGCTGAGTATCGATCCCACAGAGATTGACTTGGAATTCAATTGCTTTGATTGTTACTTGCCTTAAGAAAAGTTGATTTGTTTTAAAGTTGGTTTTGGAAATATTTGAAAAGAAAAGAAATAAAAGTAAAGTAAAGACGTTGGCAAGGAATGTTCTTTAATGAATGATGAGCGTTGGCAGGGAATGCCTGGTTTTCATGTTATTCATTCCGTGCCAGCCTTTAATAACAAGCTGTCTTGTCATTGTTTGCCGAGCAGATTCAAAATTAGCAAAGCCTCTCTCGATAGTCATTGCCCTAAATTGATCATGTAAATACCCTTATATCTCTATAGTGCATGCTTTTAAATAAACCAATTTGATTAAGATCCAATCTATACTCCTAAGGGGTAGATTTCACTCCCGAAGTAAGTTCATCTACTTGAACGACTTCTCTCGAAGCTTCTCTCCTTAGTATTCAACAACTTGATCATTGCCACCCCAAGTCTGTTAAGATATTGAGCAGCAATAGGCCAACAGTGACATCTCTCGCGTGGCATAGTATTTAGAAAGCATTAAAGTATGCCGAATAGATAAATCATTGCCAAGGCAGATTTATTATTAAAAACTAAACATGAAAACAGCGTTTCAACGCAAACATCCCGACCAACTATTGAATTAGTTCATGGTGAGGGATTTAATCGAAAAACCGTAAATGTTTTCAAAATACATCATCATTAAAAAATAAAAATAACTAAACAAAGAGAATGGCAAAAAGGGGGTCTCTCGATGCAACCCTTCAATGGCTCCAAGCCCTCGGTCTAGCTGGTCGAACCATGTAGCCTTCCTCTTCCGGTCATCAATGAAATCCTCTCTAAGTTCATCCCCCAAATTTGAAATTTGAATGCGCCAAGGGATAAGAGATGTGATCATCTTATCCAGATTTGAAGTGATAAGCTAATCAGGTTTTCACTAGGGCTGATGTCATATGCCATCGATCCTTTGGCAGCCGCGCTTGGCATCATTCGATCCATCTGTGCCAGACAGACTTAGCATCCTATTTTTTCAGAGTTTGACCAAATGCTATTTTTTCAAAGCCTGATCTGGTCCTATTTTTTCAGGCTGGCATTGCCAAGGGTTCTTGGCATAACACTTCTGGCATCCTATTGCCAATGGTGCTTGGCATTTCTCTTCTGGTCCTTCGCTACCAATAGCAACTCGGCATTCTCTCTAACATTCTTTCATGTGTTTCATTTTTGGGCCAAATATTATGCCAAACCTGCAAAATTGCCAACAAAACAACCATTCACACTAGCATAGACAAAATTTTAAACTCCTTATGCAAATGCATGATTTTAACAACCTTATGCAACTAAATGTACCTAAAAACAAGCAAAAGCATTGTAAGGTTGGCATTAAAAATAGTACTTTTAGAGAGGTAACTCACCCTCAAACCTAACTCATTGCTTGTCCTCAAGTAATGCAAACAAATAAAAACAAAAACTGTGAAAATGTTACCTCGACAAATTTTGGTTGGAATGCCAACAAGTGCTGGCAGACAAAATTTGGCTCTATTTCTGTCCTCATGTATCTCAGTGCAACAATGCCAAGCAGGTAATAATTCAAGTGCAGTAATATAACTCTAGTCTAAGTTCCTGAAGAGTGCATGATGTGTAGGCAATATGCATCAATTTTATTTTCACTCCCTTAGTCAATTTTACGACCTAAACTCAGATTCTTATTTTTATCTTGGCATTAATTTAAGCTTGCTTCGTGACACTATTTAGCGTGAGAGATAGGAGGGAGCATACCACGAATCCCCACCTTAATCTAGACATCACTAGGTTTTCTCTTCAACTCATACCCTAAAGTTTCGGACTTGAGAACTAAGAGGGAGCAAACCACGAAGCCCTAAGTAGCTTATTATCCCTAAGGTAGAGGAGAGTTCTATTTTTTTCTTGCCTTGGCAAAACATTGCTGCCTTATTTACTTCTTTTACCCTGGCATCATTTTTTTTTAAATTTGAGCATAGTTTCAAAAGGTTTAAGTTTGCTAAGGAACTAGATACATACTACGTGTTAAGTGTAAGTTTAATTCCCTAAACTAGAGATCAATTACCAAGCAAACCTGGCTTAACTATTCTGCTGGCATGGTATTGCAACTAAAGATTAAAATTTCTTCATTGGACAGACACCTAGATCAAATTAAACTTGCCTAACAAGTGTTAACATTCTTCAAATTAAACCGAGGCAAAAAAAAATTCTTTTTTAGTGGTTTGGTATGCATCTATTCTAAATGACCTAGATGGCGTGGCAAATGGCATGGCAACAGAAATGTAAACATGAAATGCATGGCGTGGCATAAATATGAGGAAACGCACACCCCCAAACCCAAGATGTGCATTGTCCTCAATGCATGAAAACAACACATATATATATAAGAAAACATAAAAATAACATGCATGATCATGTAAATGCAATGGAATGACATGTAAAAGTGTTTAAGAAGAGGAGGACTCCCATTCGTAGACTTCTTTTCATGTGGATTGGCTGGCATGGCATCATCGCTGGCAGAGGGCTCAGTAGGAAAATCTGGAAATGCTATCACAAAATTATGGGACATTTTATTTAAGAACCTCCATGATGATAGCATCCATCTCCTTTGTGTAATGCCTTATCTTATCATTGAGTTCCCGACTGTCTCTAACTTTCAGAGAATGATCTCCTGGCGATGGTAAATTTGAGACATCACTGCCAAAAAACTGGATGGCATGATGGCTGGCCCTGCCTTTGACACCTTTGGCTTTGGCGTGGGCACTTTTGCCTTCTCCTTGCCTTTGTCTTTTGGCTTGGAAATGGTGAGGTTTCTCCAAATAGCAGCTATGATTGTTGTTCCTTTGATCCTTTGACCGTTATCTGTATCAAGCTTTGGCACACCATGAAGCATGCAAATGTTAGAAATTAACAAAGGAAAGAACAAACTGCCATTACCTCTTGCTGCACATTTATAAGTTTCATCGATGATGAGCCTGCCAACGTTAATTTTGTGCCCCATCATGATGGAGAACAATAAAATCAGCCTTTCTTCCGAGATGGTCTCATTGTGGGTTGTAGGCATCATATTAGCCTTTAAAAAGTGATTCCATCCTCTCGGTTGATGTTTCAATGCCAATCGTTTCACCGTTCGGTGGCCCTTCGATGACACTGTCCATGCTGTGCCAGGCTCACACGAATCTGCCAGCAACTTCTTTCTCTTGGCAGCGTTCATCAAATCGGTATACTAAAAATATCTATCCACTGGACCATCAATTCAAACGTAGTGTCAATATACCCTTCATCAAAACGCATACACGTACCTCTAATCATCAAAAAAGGTAAATCTTTGGTCATAAGATAGGCATAGAATTATTGAACAATGTTGGCATCAGACTGGGTCAGCGCATGGATAGAGTGTGGTCTGGTTGGCATGTCATCCTTGGCAAGATGGTCTGCAGAGAACTCAAAAAATGCTGGCAAATGTGTGGACATACATGGCATGGTCCCTGACATGAACATACTGCCAAAGCATCGAGTTTCGCTCCTTGGCTTTCTTTAATTTTTGGAGGATGACCTCTTGCGTTGATATATCTGGGAAAGCATTGCCAATGAACCAGATGGCATCGGAGTCTCGGGTACTGCCTTTGGTATCCTGGCCTTTAACACAGACTCAACAACCTTTCCCTTGCATTTCTCCTTGGTAATGAGTTACCTTCACAGGGCAGGAGTGGTCGTCATTCCCTTGAGCTTTATCTATATCAAACTTTGGCATGCTATGCTGCATGCAAATGTTAGAAATCAATAAAAGGAAACATAAACTCCCATTATCCTTACCGGCGTATTTATAAGTTTCATCAATAATGATACGACCGATATTGATCTTGCGGCCCATGATGATTGAATGTAACAATGCTAGTCTTTCAATGCCAGTCGCTTCACCGTCCGATGGCATTTTGATGACACAGTCCACTTAGTGACAAGTTCACAAAGTTCCTTCAACATCATCTCCCTCTTGCCATCGTCCAAGGCTTCTGCAAACTTGGTGTGTTCATCCTCTACAACAAGTTCATTCTCCGCATTTTGTTCAATCACCCCATGTCATTCCTTGCCTTGGCATTTTTCTTGGCAACAAAATCATGCATTCACTCAAAGGAACCTTTCAAAATAGAAAAAAAAATGAAAAACTAAAAATTTAAAACTGAGATATCCTAAGTACTGAAAAAATAATTCTCCTAAATTATTCACAATGATCAAATTGAGTTGGCAAAGAGTTACTGAATTTTGGCAATGAGAATGGTCTATTTGGCATTATTCTGATTTTCTTCCTAGTAGTGCTTCAGTCTGTGGCAATCTTTTGTTTGAATAACCAACATAGAAAGCCAAAGAATTACTTACCTTTGAGTATGCCCAACTCTAGATTGCTCAAGAAGGGAGAATGTTTTGCCATGGGGGTTTTGAATAACCACCTCAGAAAACCAAAATACATCTTCCTTGTAGGCCTATCAAATCTTTAATTGAATTCAGCACCCCAGTAGTGCTTAGGCTGTGGTCCTTTTGTTTCGTTTGATACCAAGGTGTATGTATCCTCAACCGATTCCAAACTTGCCATAGCATTCTTAGGTAAATCTTTAATTTCTGGCAGCACCATCTCTGGCATTATTGTCACAGCCAAATTCTCTTGCTTCATCTCTTCATTCTCAGTCAATTGGCATCCACTTTTCCTTCCAGCAACAAGCCATTTGAGCACACCTCGCTTCATGGCATCAGTCCTGACCAGAATTGATCTTCTCTGTGGCTCAATTGTTTTGCCATCGCATTGTTGTTTTATGGCATCAGCTTTCATTCCTTGGCAAGTCAATGCCAGGTTCTCATCCAAAATGGATTCTATTGGCTCAACTGCATGGCATTCTTTAGGTTTATCTGCACACTTAAGAGCTTTGTCAATATTAAAAGTAACATTTATTTGTCTCACCAATGTAGGGTTGGCAATTACTGGTTCCAATGGTTTTGCCGAAGTGGTATTGGCATCATATTCATATATGGCATTACTGGTGCTTGTTTTCCTTTTCTCAGCTTCCTTAGTTTCTTCTGCTGGCACTGATTTATTCGCATGGCAAATAATTGGCTCTTTTCCATACGTTAAAATCTCAACTTGGTTGCCACTTAGGGGAGTGACAGCTTTGCCTTTTTGCCGAGCATCATCCATATCACATGGCAGAGTTTTTGGAGGTCTGGCATCAAATAGTGGTATGGCATCATCAGCCTCTGCCGCTTCTTTCTCTATTTCTTTGGGTTCACCTGCTGGCACTGAGTTCTCTTCCTGGTAAATAATTGGCTGCTTGTCATCGTCTTCTTGGTTTGAAACTTCAGAATATTGCCTTTCTACCCTGGCATCGAACTTGGCAACATTATCTAGCTTTGCATCGATGTTATTGTGTTCGGCATCGAACTCTTCATCAGTATAATCTATTGATTCAAATGTATTAGGAAAAACCTGATACTCTTAATGTTGATTCTGAATTCCTTGAGGCGCAGATGAAGGAAGAAAATTTCCAGGTTGTTGATGTAGCGTTGCCATGTATTTCTGATCGTTATCACTAACCAAAGCGTTTGCCACCTCCTACTGCCTTGATGGAAGCTCTATCTTGTTTTCTTGAGGCATGCCATTCACGGTATTTGCAAGCCTCCTGACTTGTTCTTCCAAGCCTCTCATAGCATCTGTGGCTTCTTCAAATGCGTCTCCAATGTAATTTGTTTGCTCTTGAGGTGGATTATTGTGCATTGGCATTTTTGAAGGCAATTCTACCATGCCAAACGATTCGTTGGATCCTTAAAGATCTATCATTGATTTCTCATAAAGAATGCTGCCTTGGGATGACATTTGGTCGAAGTTTGGTGGTACAACAAAGTTGTTAGGTGCATAAAAATAATCACCGTCTTAATTATTCCAAAAAATATTTTGCTGCTGATTTCATCCTTGGTTGAAGTTGTAGGAGGAAAAGTTGTTCACATTACAATGCCCCGTGTAACAATAGGAATTAGGGTTGAAAGGGCAATTGTCAAACGAGTGGCGTCCTCTACAATATGCACAAACAACGGTTGTTGCTTGCCTTTTGCCAAACTTGTTAGGCACTTGCATTGATGTAATCATGTTTTTTAGTTCAGAAATCTGTGCCAAGAGTGTTGTATAGGCATCATCTTCATGCTTTTCATATCGTCCTTGCTCATTGACATCTCTTGGAGTTGGATATTGGTAGTCATAAGTGGGAAAAATGTAGTCATCATCATACCATATGTGGCTGCCCATACTCTCTTTTTAGCTTTCCTAAAAAAGAAAAAAATTAATGATCAAAGCAAAAAAGAAACAAAGTTAGTAAAATGAAAACAAAAATCAAGTAAAAAGTAAAGCAATAAATTCCATCGCAATCCCCGGCAACAACGCCAAAAACTTGTAGACTCTCTAAGTGAATGCTGGAAAAATAGGGCAAAAGATATGTATTGGAAAAGCAATAAACAGTGCCAAGATGAGTCTTTTGCGTGCAAGTATACACGATCTGCAAGTAATACAGTTGGTAAGCTGAGTATCGATCCCACAGAGATTGACTTGGAATTCAATTGCTTTGATTGTTACTTGTCTTAAGAAAAAGTTGATTTGTTTTTAAGTTGGTTTTGGAAATATTTGAAAAGAAAAGAAATAAAAGTAAAGTAAAGACGTTGGCAAGGAATGTGCTTTAATGAATGATGAAAATTGGCAGAGAATGCCTGTTTTCACGCTATTCATGCCGTGCCAGCCTTTAATAACAACATGTCTTGGCATTGTTTGCCGAGCAGATTCAAAATTAGCAAAGCCTCTCTCGATGGTCATTGCCCTAAATTGATCATGTAAAAACCCTTATATCTCTATAGTGCATGCTTTTAAATAAACTAATTTGATTAAGATCCAATCTATACTCTTAAGGGGTAGATTTCACTCCCGAAGTAAGTTCATCTACTTGAACGACTTCTCTCAAAGCTTCTCTCCTTAGTATTCAACAACTTGATCGTTGCCACCCCAAGTCTGTTAAGATATTGAGGAGCAATAGGCCAACAGTGCCAGCTCTCGCTTGGCATAGTATTTAGAAAGTATTAAAGTATGCCGAATAGATAAAACATTGCCAAGACAGATTTATTATTAAAAACTAAACATGAAAGCAACGTTTCAACGCAAACATCCCCACCAACTATTGAATTAGTTCATGGTGAGGGATTTAACCGAAAAACCATAAACGTTTTCAAAATACATTATCATTAAAAAATAAAAATAACTAAACAAAGAGAATAGGCAAGAAGGGGGTCTCTCGATGCAGCCCTTCAATGGCTCCAAGCCCTCGATCTAGCTGGTCGAACCACGCAGCCTTCTTCTTCCGATCATCAATGAAATCCTCTCTAAGTTCATCTCCCAAATGCTTGCTTGATTGTTCTTTCAATAGGCATGGGAAGAAGCCCTAGGATAAGCCTTCACGTTTGAAATTTGAATGAGCCAAGGGATAAGGGATGTGATCATCTTATCCAGATTTGAAGTGATAAGCTGACAAGGTGATAAGTTGATCAGGTTTTCACTAGGGCTGATGTCATATGCCGTCGATTATTTGGCAGCCACGCTTGGCATCGTTTGATCCATCTGTGCCAGACAGACTTGGCATCCTATTTTTTCGCCTTTCTATTTTTTCAGAGTTTGACAAAATGCTATTTTTTCGCAGCCTGATCTGGTCCTATTTTTTCGGGCTGGCATTGCCAAGGGTTCTTGGCATAACTCTTTTGGCATCCTATTGCCAATGGTGCTTGGCATTTCTCTTCCGATCCTTCGCTGCCAACAACAACTCGGCATTCTCTCTGACATTCTTTCATGTGTTCCATTTCTGGGCCAAATACTATCTCAAACCTGCAAAATTGCCAATAAAACAACCATTTACACTGGTATAGACAGAATTCTAAACTCTTTATGCAAATGCATGATTTTAACAACCTTATGCAACTAAATGTACCTAAAAACAAGCAAAAACATTGTAAGATTGGCATTAAAAACAATACTTTTGGAGAGGTTACAACTATTTTACGCCTTGTTTGGAATTGTTTTTTAGCTCTGATCTAAAAGGAGAGAAATTGTAGACATTTTAGGAGGAAATCAACCCTTGTGAATGATCTTCTAATGCAGATTCAAGAGATGGTGCATATGAAATTGAGTGGTAAACTTGTGACGGATGGTAGTGGAGCTTATAGTGAACTTTGTATACCTCGGGGCCTCTGCACATAGTTTTGTTTACTTCTAATATTTTTATTGGTTTTGTACAGATAACATGGTTGTATATGAATTTTGGTAGCAGATTTTTCTGCTTTTATGGAATAGAATGCACACATTCTTTAAAAAAATCATGTAAATATGATAATTTTTCAGATTTAAACGTAAAATGTTATCGTTATAGGCAAGTTTTATTTGATTGAGAAAACATGTAACATTGTCGGTGGTATCTAAAAGACATACTATGTATGTAACATTTGAGGTTTGAACCGAAATTATTACGTTGTCTATACCAAATCATGTAAATTGGATAACTTTTTCAGGTTGGAACCTAAAAAGTTACCGTCTTTGATATTTTCAGTTTTAACCAGAATTATTACAAATTGTGAAACTTTTTAGAGTGGACATAGTAATATTTTTGTTTAAAACCGAAAACATTATGTTATCTATCCAAATCGTGTAAATCAGATAACTTTTTAGATTAAAACCCAAAAAGTTACCATCAGGGGTAAGTTTTATTCAATTGAGAAACTTATGTAACATTATCGATTGTAACTGAAAGACTTACCAAGTGTGTAACATTTTAGAGTAAACTAAATAACATTTTAGGTTGGAACCAAAAATATATCAAATCATGTACATCGGATAACTATTCAGGTTGGAACATAAAAAGTTATATTCAGGGATAAGTTTTATTCAATTGAGAAAATCATATAGCATTCGTGGTTCTAACTGAAATTCTTACTAATTGTGTAACTTTTTAGAGTGGAATGTTACGGTTTGAGCTGAAAATAATACGTTCTTAATAACAAATCATGTAAATATGACAACTTTTCAGATTTAAACGCAAAATGTTACCGTCAAGGGCAAGTTTTATTAGAATGAGAAAAACATGTAGCATTATCGGCGATAACTGAAAGTCTTACTAAGTATGTAACATTTTAGAATAGATTGAGTAACATTTGAGGTTGAAAACTGAAATTACTACATTGTTCATACAAAATCTTGTAAATTGAATAACCTTTCAAGTTCAAACCTAAAAAATTACAGTCATGAACATATTTTAATCAATTAAAAAACTCATATAATATTTTTAATTTTAACCGTAATTATTATATATTGTATAACTTTTTAAAGTGAACATCGATAACATTTTAATTTAAAACTAAAAATATATATTTTCTATAGGCTTAAATCAAAAAACAGCCCTCGCACTATGCCTTTTTTCTACTTTTAGCCATTAAACTATGATTTGTGCAAAATAGGCCCTTAAACTACCATTTTTTGTCACTTTAAGTCCTTAAACTATTTTTGGTCAAAATAAATACCTAAACTATGTCATTTTTCTTCTTTTAGTCCCCAAAACTATCAATTGGTCAAAAAATCTTTGTGATGTGTCAACATCTTATTAATCAAAATAATTTTCTTTTGACTTAAATAACTATCGGACTTAAAATGACTAGAAATGATAGTTTAGGAGCTTATTTTGATATATGATATTTTAAAATTTAAAAAGAACATAAATATTTATATATGTTAGAAAAAACCTATAAAATGATATTTTTGTAACCATGGACTTAAAGTGACAAAAAATGATAGTTTAAGAGCTTATTTTGCCAAAATCATAGTTTAGAGACTTAAAGTGACAAAAAATAATAGTTTAAAGGTATATTTTACCCAAATTATAATTTAAGAGCTAAAAACAAAAAAATACATAGTTTGAGGGCTGTTTTTTTAATTTAAGCCTTTTATATACTAAATAATGTAAATCACATAACTTTTCACGATGTACAACAACCGTGCATTATGCACCATCTTTTTCCCCTTTTGTTAATTTCTGTGTAGGAAGCAGAGTAAGGAAGAGAGGAGCCAAACCGAAACAAAAACACAAAGTATGGGTAAGGTAGTGGATAAGAGGAAGAAGAAGAAAGGCAGGCCTTCTTCTCTTTTAGATCTTCAGAAAAGGAACCTTAAAGAACAACAGCAAAGTCAACACAACATCAGTAGAAATGATTCCGCCCCTCTTAATTACGACTCTGCCACTGCTACTCCTCCCCGCCGACACCCCAATCATTCCTCGTGGGATAACGATGAAGATGATCAAGACAACGGCGGTGACGAGGAGGAGACGGGAGTATTGGCCGGAAAAAAAAGACGGGAGAAGAAGATGAAACTGGTTCTCAAGCTGCCTTCCCCGCAGCAAAAATCGCCTGTCAATTCAGTGTCCCGCGGCTCCGATTCGAATCCAGAGGACGCTAACTCGGGCTCGACTCACAAGAAGAGGAAAATCAATTCAACCGGGGACGGATCCGGAATTGTTGATTCCAGAAAGGTTTGCCACCAATTTATTTTGTTATATGGGGGTCTTTACTCACAGAGATAAGTAAGAAAATTATCATTATTATTATTTTGAGTGTGATAGTTGATTAAAAGTTTGATTTTATCCTTTCTCTTTTAGTTATTGTAACTGTATTTTGCCTTTTCTGCGACCTGGTAGTTTGAATGCTATGCTACTTTGCTGGGTGGTACCTCGGCGGCCACTAAAGGAAATAAAGTCCGTTACTTGTTCATTTACTAATTGCAGTAATATTTTTCATATTTGTGAATAATTTTCAGGAAGAGAAGTCTGTTCCTGCTGCAAACCCCACACGTAACACCCAAGGTTTACTTATGATCCTATACACTTTTGTTAAAAAAGTGCGGGTTTTTTATTTTTTTAAATAAAGGAATTTTAAAATTTTAAGTTATTTATCCTGAATCATTATCAATATGTGTAGGTGGTCAGTTGGATTCTGGACCCTCGACGGCTTTACCAGACAAAAAGCTGTTACTTTTCATCCTAGATAAGCTTCAAAAGTATTTCAGTAACCTCTTATGATATTTAGTTTGATTTCTTACATTAGATGTAGCATTTTGATGGCTAGTTGTCTAAGTTCTGCTGCTTTTGAAATTAACCAATTTCAGGAAGGACACTTATGGCGTGTTTTCGGAGCCTGTAGACCCTGAAGAGGTATGATCTGCTAATATCATTCTTGTTATTAAACCATATTTTTTATTCGGTTTTGTTCCCTTTATGCAGCTGCCAGACTATCATGAAGTTATCGAGCATCCAATGGATTTTGGAACTGTTAGGAAAAAACTTGCTAGTGGGGCTTATGCCATCTTTGAACAATTTGAGGTTGGTTAAGTGTTAACATGTTTTTCATTTTATAATTTGCCTTCTATCTTCTATCATTTTCAATTATTTCAGCACTTTGCTGACATTGGTCTCTTCTTCTTGAGCTTTCTTTATGTCTCATGATTCTGTAATAGTGGTTAGTCCATCCAACAATTTTGAAATCTTGTTAATTGCCAGGTGATGGATGTTAATTTCAACTGATAAGTAATTTTGGGTGGCTTGTTTCCATGGATGTGCTTTTGGATTCCTTTGATTGGTCGGAACAATGATTCTGTCCATTAGTGAAAGCGCTATGTTGGTCTTGGATCCTGGCTTTGCATCCTGCTAAAGTCATTGATTCAAAATTTCATAAAGCAATTAGCATAACAACTTCTTTTAGGTTCGTGTTAGCATAACAACTATGCTAGATATGTTATTTGGAGTGTGTTTCTTTGTCTTTCTGCATTGTGTTTCTGTATAAGGAAAAGGATGAAATATTCAACATGTTTTTTTCTCTAGTTTTCCTTTTGATTGCCATCTGTTGATGGTGATGTTCGGAGATTAATTACAAAGCTTGCCCAGCTGATAATCAACTTGTTTTGTCACAGCAAATAAGTTGTTGTTGAAGCAATTTTAAGACTTTAATTTCCTTACATTTGAGATTTAAAAGATGATGTGTTTCAGTTATTATCTTCTCATCTCTAATTATGAAAATATTTTAAAGGTGTAATATGGTTTATTAGTCATCCTTGATTGATACTTTAATTGTCTCTATAAAGAAGCTAAACTTTGGAGTATGTGAATGGATGTTTCCTTTTGTTATCTTGCAGAAAGATGTTTTCCTCATATGTTCAAACGCGATGCAATATAATGCTCCTGATACTATATATTTTCGACAGGTATGGTCAGGCTCCAACTTGTAATTTACATTTAAGGTTAACTTTATGTTTTATCTGAAAACTTTATTTGTTTCCAGGCACGATCTATACAAGAGCTAGCAAAAAAGAACTTTGATAATTTACGGCAAGATAATGATGATATTGAAGCAGAACCAAAGGTGATAAGGAGAGGTAGACCACCAACCAAACCACCTTCCTTAGAGCGTGCTGCTTCGGAATTTTACTCAGATGCCACCCTTGCTACTGGTCAAGAGAACACCCTATGTTCCAATCATGACACGAGAAAAGGACCTCTTGCTTCGGACAAGTCTAGTATCACAGATTCATCTGGAAAATGTTATGGTTCTCGCAGTGATGTTTATTCAGGCTCGTTTACTGAAAACAAATCCAACAGAAATGATGAAGGTACATGTCAAAAACTCATAACTTTCTCCTTTTTTGGTTTTTTTTTCTCTTATGCCTCTCATTAACCCCTCCTTTCTTATGTATTGTTTTATGAGAAGGCATTAAAGCATTTTCTTTCTTGCAGGTTATGTAATGAAGCATGGAAAAAAACATTTTCTGCTGGATGACAATAGACGTAATACTTATAATCTATTTCATTCATCTGCCGCAAGAGAGGCATCTGTGTTGAATACTTTTGATGGAGAGAGGAAGCAGCTACTGACTGTACGTATCGTATAGATAAATGATGTCTTTTAATTTTATTGGGTAGAATATTTAAGCTCCTCACTGCTCTAAGTTATGTCCGCAAACACTAATGATGAACTACATGTTTGGAATATGTCTAGGCCATATAATTTCAGAAATGCATAGTCATATGGATCTGTTGCTTATTTTCTTCACTAGATGATGGATTTGTGTGTTTTCGTGTTTGTTGGGGTATGTCGATGTCATAGATGGTAAAAGTGAAAGATGAAAAGCAGTGAACTGTATTATTGTCACTTTCCAATTATATCAATTTTCTGACTTTGGATTGGGAACTTTATTTACACTGTTCACAATTGAGGATGTCACATGTTGCTATATCCTTCATGCTGGACTAGCTTGTGTGGGGGATCTTAGGTTGGCCTGTGTTTGTTTGATATCTTGTTTTTCAATTGAAGCAGGTAGGGGTATACTTGGAGCATGGTTACACACGAAGTCTAGCTCGATTTGCTGCAAACATTGGTTCGGTTGCCTGGAAAATTGCTGCTAAAAAGATACAAAAGTGTTTACCAGCTGAAGTAAATTTTGGTCCTGGATGGGTCGTGGAAAATGATATTCCAGCACAGAGACCTTTACAACTACCTTCGCTCTCGCTTCCACCAGGCCACCAGACATCATCACCGCTCTGCTCTGTTCGTCAAAATTCATGTTCTGCCACTGAATCTTATGCCCCCGAAACCCAAGAAGATAAACGACCTGCCAAGCCCAAAGCTGATAATTTGTCTGAGAAGCATGTTCCTTCAGTTCAGTCCGTCTCAGGTGGCCATTTAAGTAAGCCTATACCTGCATCCCTTTCAGCTGCTATAAGATCTCCTGAATCATGGAATCCAAAGATCGAAGCCAGTGATGGATTTTCCAATACTGGTTTTAACATGACAAACAGCAGTGCGGGAGCGGTCCAGCAGCCGAGGCCTCCTTTCCCAATTCATCCTGGCATGAATGGATACAATAGTGGTGCTTACGGGTATAACCTCCCAGCTCATATGGCAAAACTCATCGGGACGGCCAGGCCTCCTGGATGCAGTTTCCAGTCATCTCAGAGGCTTGATGCTGTCTCAAGGACTGCAAACAACTTTGCACATCCAGCTACCGCAAACTCTAACTCAAATGACCCTAAATTGTCCGAAAATTCAGGCACAAAGAATCCGAGCTGCCCATCACCAAATTCCGGACACGAGACAGTGGCAACACCAACATCAAGGATTCACCGGCAACCCTGGTGGGAAGAATTATCACCACATCAAAAACCAGATTCAAGGTTGTCACCACAACAGAGACCAGATTCAGTTCCACCAGACCTGAATATTGGATTTCAGTCAACCTGGTCACCTAGTTCGAGTCTAGCTGATTCGACTCACCCAGATTTAGCATTGCAGCTCTGAGCATAATCATTATCAATTAACCATAGGTAGGTGAGGTTCAAAGCAGGTCCAACTGAATAGGAGCTGTTGAAGCTTTCACATTTATAAACGAATAGGTTATTGTTGTACCGATCAGTGTATCCTAATTCTTAGGCACATAAGCAAAAAATGGTTTCATTTGTATCCTAATTCTTTCCTCGATGAAGATGAACAGGTTGTATTTGGCAATGAACACGAATGCTTTGGGCAGAGCAGAAGGCTATATTAGACTCGACAATGTGTATTTTATGGTGTTGTGATAATGTTTAGAGTGTTTTATGTTTACTTAAATTTTTATTAAATTTCAAAATCAGTTTAATGTTAATTATTTAAGTTTAAATATCTTTTATCCCTTTGCAATCAACAGCAGATGAGTACCGAGTAATTCGGATTGAATATTGTAGAGGTGAATATTGTAGAGGCCTATTATAGGGAGATTTCAATTTAATTTATTTCATTTACAACATCAAGATTCGAACAACTCACCTTGCTTAAAGGTTACTATTTTGATTTACAAGCTCTGTAAAATTTAATTTACCCACCCCATTTTAAGCTTAAATCCGAGAAGTCTAAATCCTAAACTTTAAATATAAACCTCAAATTATAAACCCTCTAACTTAAATTCCTAAACATTAAATCTTCAAATTAATAAATTAGTATAAATTAAAGTTTAAACAGTATGTGTATAAAAAATACAGTCATGATAATATAACATTGTTTTAGCAAAATTATGTTATTTTGACGTACAAGTGTGAAAAAAATTACACAATCCTCCGTATTTAAACTATAAAATATAAAATTTTAACCTTAAATCCTAAATTCTAACCTATAAATTCAAAACTCAAACTCTAACAATCTAAATCTTAAACCCTAAATTAAATCTCTAGGCCCTAAAATAGACATGCTCGGTAAACTTTAATTTACACATTTTATGTATCAAATAATTTTTAAAATTATATAAAATAAACCAATAATAATCAATAAATTATGGATTATTATTTGATACATTAATGATAAATTTTTTCCAAAACAATTTTAATCTTCTGTCATGTCATATGTCCTTAATTAATATTTAAATAGACAAGTACGAATACATTTTTTTTTGTAAAATTTAAAGCCGAAAAGACGTGTGTTGTTGACTAAATCATAGAATATTTGACATTATTGCTATTGTAATCTTGCAGGTATAGGTTCCAGTACGATTGATGACAATATTTCTCCTCTTATTTTAATTTAAAAAGTCTTTTTTATTGGATAGAAGACATCTTTTATCATAAATTAGATTATGTTCCTCACTGCGTTTTGGTAAACTGAATCAAAATTTTAAATATAATATATATTAAAATATATGAAATATGATTAGAATTTTAAGTAAATAAATTTAAAGATGTTCCACTCTTCATCGTCTTCTGGTTTTATGCGTGGTGTATTTTTTTTATAAATTTTAATTTTAATTCTAATCCTACTTAGAGGGGAGGGGAATGGTAAACTCTAGGGGAAGGAAGAAGGCGTTCCTAGTGGGTATAGAACCCATGACTTGGAAATGAGAGAACAAAGATGAGCAGTGACCAAATGTGCTTGCTCGCGTGGTGTATATGTGTTGTTTTCGACTTGTACTCTATGTTTTAATGTTTCCTCTTCTGATTCAATGGAATGCAATTTTTACTTTTTGGTAATCTCCGCCAAAAGTCCATTTTATTTGGGGTGTGTTCTATTTTGGTCACTCGATTTAAGAAAAGATTATAATGGTCACTTATGATTTCGACGTTTATCATTTTGGTCACTCGACCGTTAATCTCTGTTAATATAAAAATGCTAATTTTACTTTTGACTCCTAAACTTTTGAAAGTTCATTTTTTCCACTCTTTCAAACAAAAAATCTAAAATAAACATATCCACAAAAAAACTCTCCCTCTCCTCTTACCCAAACACAATCGAGAGCTTTCTTTCTCATTTTCTCTTCTCATAAAAGATTTTTCTTTCCTTTCCTTGAACTTATCTTTGATTTTCTCTCTCTTTTGTTTGCTTTCCTAGAAAATATGAGAAAACTCTATGTTTCAACATCAATGGCAAATGAATCTCCCATTTTCGCAACTTTCCATTACCGGGCTTCAAGCGCTCTGAGCGGACTCAAGGTCGAAACATGGTACCCATAATCTGTCAATCATGAATTCAAACATGATGAAAACAACAAGTCCTCCATTTGTGTAATGATGTCTAACCATATAACCCATGCCAAAGAAGAAAAGCATAACGCCAAAAAGCAAACAAAGTTACCCCTAATCCTATTCCCTTTCAAACTTCAGATTTGTAACCAATCTTTTGTGTAACTTCTAGATGTGTGGGAGAATCTACGCATGTGTTCAACTACTTTACCATTCATTATCTAAACAAACATGTACCCATTCTCACATTCATTCATTCAAGCGTTCATCTAGCGATTTAAACATTCTCTTGAGGACTGTACCAAGTTCCCAAGGTGC
Organism: Hibiscus mutabilis; assembly: GCA_019671005.1. Classification (NCBI taxonomy): domain Eukaryota; kingdom Viridiplantae; phylum Streptophyta; class Magnoliopsida; order Malvales; family Malvaceae; genus Hibiscus; species Hibiscus mutabilis. The sequence goes on from CM033744.1 coordinate 30,458,466, forward strand.
TGAAGCAACAAAAGGTTTTCTCTGATACTTGGAGATTTGGAGAAGAATACATTTGTAGCGGAGATATTTGAGGCAGAGAAGTATTTGGGGAGAGTCCAGTGTTGTGTTAATCCTGCTTTTATTTCACTGTCGGAGGTTTTGTTGCTTCCTTTAAACCTGCACACATCGGCAACTGAAAGGGAGAGGTTACCCTTTAAATCATGAACCTTGACAGATACATCAGGAGATATTTCCTCCGGAGGTGTCTGAGTGAAGATCTGTTGGGCTCGATTTCCTTCAACCGTTTGTGTTGCCAAGTGGTGGAGAAGATGATTTTTGGGTGTTGGTGGTGGAAGCAAAAAGATAGAAAATTAACACAAGGATTTAGAGTGGTTCGGCTTTCTAACTAAAGCCTACGTCCACTACCTTAGGTTCCTTACTAAGGATTTCCAAATTCACTCTTGAATTTTCCCCCTTTTCAAGGCTTAGGAGGCAACCCTTACAATCCTAGACTCAAACCAAGCCTAGCATCTAAAGCTTACAAACCAAGCTTTGGGAACCCTCTCTAAAAAGAGAAAAACAAAGCAAACAAGAAATCCTTTCTTAGGCAGATTGTTTGCACTCTAAAGCACTCACCCAAATCCTAATACACTTGAGTATACATATACATTTTGGCTCACAAGTGTAGTCTATACAAGAATGGGAAAAATTAAGCTCTAAGACAATTTTGAATCATAATGTTGTTGACTTGAAGATCATTAGTTGCTGTTGAAGCTTGAAGGTCCCCTTTTATACTCCCAATTGAGTTCCTAGCCGTTGGAGACCATTGGGATTGAATTGGAGCCGTTGGAGACTTTATTTCCTGCAATAAACGCAGTTCTAGAGCTGTCCGTATCGATACGCGGGTAGGCATATCGGTACTGGTACTAGCCGTTATGCTCTTTTTGGCTACGTATATCGGTACGCCTTGGTCTATTTCGGTACGCCGTATCAGAATGCCATGGACCATATCGGTACGACCTGCAATTCCAATAGTCGTTAGGGGTGGTTGAAACCAGGATCTGTACGCGTACAAGCGTATCGAAATGATCCTACCTGTATCGGTACGCCTAGGGGCGTATCAATATGGTTTTTCGGTTTTGGAAAATTACTGTAGCTGAAACCCTTATCTGTATCGATACGGGGTGTAACCGTATCGGTACGGATGTGCTAAAAACATAAGTTTTCCTATTTTAAAACGTTTAAAACACTTCCAAAACCTTTTAAAAACTTCTCAAATTTATTTTCAAGTTGTTTGGACTTAAAGTCATTTTTGAAATCTTTTCAAATTAGTCTAAAACTAATTTTCAATTATTATATCAAAATAAATATCCTAACAGGATCCACCCCTAATGGTGGGTGCTAATTTACAAAAAAAGGGAAAAATGAAGAGCTTCAGTCGGGCACTCCTCATGCGCGTAGTCTTTGGCCGTTTATTGAGTTTTTTGGGTATAGGTCGGTCCTTTGTTACTTTCGTTGATGTTTCTTCTACTTTCTTCAGGATACGTCCTTGGCGTATGAGGGTGCCCCTTAGGGGCCGCCTCTTAGGCTGGCCAGAGATGGTATCCTCTAACGCTCTTCAAGGATGCCTTGGTTGCTCCATCTCCTCTTTGGTCGTGAGAAACGACCTGGGAGCTTCAAATTGGCGGTCAAGTTTTCGAGTCTTTTAGGGGCTACATCTGTTGCACATCAAGGTAATAATGAATGAGCTGTAGCAACTTTCTTGGTACAGCTACCACAACGAGGAGCTGGCTTGGCAAACATGTCTGGTGATGTATACCTTCTTTAAGATAGCATCTCGTACATCACCAAGAGGTAAATCTCCTCCAGCAGATCCGATGAGGTATTGGTATCCCATCCCCTTTGTAGTGCTTCCCTCAGGCGTGTGTGGTGAGGAATTGTTAGCCCATTTTTATGCTTCTTCCTTATTCATGGGCAAGATAGCTTGAAATGGAAGAACTATTGCAGCTGATTCTTTTGGTCGGGTGGATTTTCTACGTTCAACGTACCAATTGTTGATGCCAATAATGTCAGACATCGAACATGGTGGTGGAGATGTGTATTGAGGAGGGTGTTGGTGGTGGTTTGCGGTGGTTAACCCATTCTAATGTGGGCGGAAAGCCAAGAATGATGGTGGTCAGAGTGAAGCATAAAGGATTGGCGGAGGATGAAGTGGGAAGCATCCACCTTGGTGTTATCTTCGAATTTGTAGTCACGTGTTTTTATTTGGCCCTATTTTCCTTTATTTTTCATTTTTATTCATTTTTTATATAAAATTCATTCATGAAATCCACTTGTAAAACCAAATAAATTGAAATAGTCCATAAAAATAATAATAAATAGTCTAATTACAATAAATGCCCAATTTGGCCCGACCCTAAACTAAAACCCTAGGCCATTATCTACTTTTTCTTTGATCAGCCAGCTCTTTATTGTTGGATCAAATTTGATCCAACGAGACAGATGCCACCCGTTTAGCTATCAACGCAACGTAAAGACCATGCGCCAGACTCTTCATATTTTATGACTCCTCGCGACTGCTACCATGATCAATTCCAATTGTCACATTCCGTCGTCGCCATTTCCTATGCTCAGTCCTAACATACAAGAAAAAACAAAAAGGGAATAAAATAAAAAATCCAAATCAAATCAAACCAAAAGGAAAGAAGTCAAAGACCCAAATCAATAAAAGGGGAAAGTAGATCAAGATCGATTCAGGATCAACTGAAAAAGGAATAAAGATCACAAGAATCTTAGGGATTTATTTCATTGTATTTTATGAATAAGAATCTTGTAATCGAATATATAAACCGAGCCAATAACACATTGTAACACATGATTTTTACAAGGAATACAAAAAAGAAAAAGCATTTTGAGGTATTGTTTCTTTTTTCATACATTGTTGCCGTTTGAAATAAAAAAATGAAGAAAAAAGAAGGGCTCTCACCATTCGGGAATACGAAGGATCACTAAAGCATTGTCACACAATGGTCGACGGAGGAGGGGAGAGCGTGGTTAGGTTTTGTATATCTAGGTGTGTAACATCCTCTTCCCGTATCCGTACACCGGGTATGAGTAAAAAATATTACGACTTCTTTAATAAAAAATTGGGGTAATTTAAATTTTTTTAGGAAAACTTCTCAATGATCACCCATCCTAAAATTTCTCTAGCCCAAGCACGCTTAACTTTATTTAAAATCGAAATAAATTATTTATTCGTATTCCAATCACAAATCAATTATCTTAGCATACAACTCATCACCTGAGTTTACTCTTAACTTTGTATCTTTTCAGAAACACCAATTATCTTGAAACCATAATGAACTTTAAAGGCCAATCACAACTCAAATAGATTTAGCAAGTATACATGCCACTATAATAATTAAACCTTAATTAGGATGTCATTAATGTAACACCCCATTCCTGGTTTGGTAGAGAACCGGGTCGGTAAGCGTTATCGGTAGACAAATTCGGAGTTCAAAGATGAAATTAGAGCTGGGAACTTACTCGGAATATCTTAACAATAATTCTTAAGACTTATCGAACTTATTCGTTACTAGGCTAGTCAGAATTGAGGTCAATTTTAAACTTTTTAGACAAAATGACTAATTTGTAAATTTTGCAAATTAGCGATCCTAGTCCAATTTCTTTATTACCAAATTGCAATTAAACTTACCAATTAATAATCTGTGAAGTTTCGTTACAAACGGATATCGTTTACTAAACTAATTAAGCCGGATAATAATTAGTGGCCAATATGTAAACTGCCCAAAACTCCCTTTTAACAGAATTAACTAATTTCGTACCGATACCCTTAATGACCGTATCTGTATGCTAAGCCTAATTTCAATTTCTAGATTCCAGAATGTCAAGCCTATACCGATACAGCTAATCCAGTATCGATACGCCTTGACTACGTCGACCCGTATCGGTACGCCCTAAGACCGTACCAGTACCCTTTTTCAAACCAAATTCTAGTGACCAATTTTTGTATCGATACGCCTATACCGTATCGATATGCCCTATTTCATTAAGCCGAGTTATGAATGTCGTACCGATACGCCATCACCCGTACCGGTACGCCATGACCTGTAATGACAAAATTTTGCTAGTTTTTAATCGAATTACCCAACCAAACCTTAGTCAAATTTTACCAAACTTTACCAGAAACCTTTAAACCAATAGTTTTAATCGTATGTCAAATTTCGTAGAGTTCCAGATTTGTTTACTAATAATTTACCAAATAGGGCTTTTAGGCTCATTTTAACCACTCTATCCACTTCCAAACATACCATCATGCACATACATCACCTAGATACTATTTAACTTATACAAACATATCCAAATAGGCCATTTCAACACGTTTAGACCTTATGCCACCCTACTAAGAGTTCAGAACAAAAGTAAACATACGTATGGTAACGAAGGTGGCTTGCAACCGTAAATTACACGATCGAAGCTCGAAATACTTCAAGGCCCTGAAATGCATGAGATACACATATGTTAGGCTTACATAGCCTAGTGAGGTAGTTATCAACACATAAATAATAACATATAACATATAAGACATGCTATGAATATGAATGGTTTAATGACATGCTTAGTTATCTTACTCACATACTTTTAATCATAATGTCTCATGCTTAATCAAATATCACAGTTTTACATAATTCAAGCAAACGTTATACATATTAATTCCCTTGGACAACGTAACCGATGGATACGCGGATTCCCTTTTACACCAACACATATAACAGATAGTAAGCCATACCTTTAGCCGTAGCTTTGGATAAGTCCCTTACACAATCCATCCTTATTTCCCCCACATATAGGCCGTAGCCCCAGACCGTAGTCCACCCTTACTTATACGAGCTCAAATAACCCTATGGCATGCCAATTGTATCCAATGTCCACAAATGTCCAAGTTCAAATATCATCACATATCTTACCTTTTTGTGCCCTTAGGCCGTAACGTATCGAAAACGGATTTGAGCCTTAGCTCCACATAGCACATCTTAACATGTTCATATCACATCATAACATATTCATTTTCAAATCACATGTATAGAATATTTATATCAATTTTCACATAACATATCATAATATTCATACTTTAGCATATCATTTTCATGCTTCAACTACATTATAACATATATCACATATATATACTTATTAACATCAATGTGGTACAAGGCTTACCCAACCTTACCATTCGAATCCATAGACAATTGCTCTACTTGAGCTTAACACGATGCATAGCAAATCACAATTTTAATGTAACGAGATGGTACCGAGCCTATCCCTTGACACGACTACACTCACATTGATAATGGAAAGCTTTAAGATTCGCAGATTACAATCCCTTCGCTTTTAGAGGAGCTCGGATTAGGAGATGATGAAGATGGCCTATTTTCTACCACTTGAACATGGCAAAATTAATGGGATTGCGTTAGAGTCACATCAATGGTTTAGAAATGTTTTCTAAACTTACCAAAGCTTATAGACATCATCAAATTGAGGATTTAAGCCTACTAACACATGGGCTTGACTTGGATGATCAAAACTCATTTATCAAAATTACTCTTCAAGAATCAAGGGAAACATGGAATCAATAAGGGGGTTTTACTCACCGAACTAAGAGCTTTCAAATGAAGTATTCAAACCAACCAAATGTGGAGGATTGAATCAAGGTGCTTGCTTAGCTTGAGGTTTAAGATGATAATGGAGGTGTTAGCTTGGAGAATAACAAAGGTTGAAATTTGGCTTATAAGAGACAAAAGTGGTGAAGAGAGCTATTGGTTTTCAATTTAAAACTTTCTAACTCCTTTAGTTATCCTTCATCTACCCTTGAGCCAATAGGAAGCTTTCCTATTAGCAAGAGAAAGCATAAAATAATATTTCTATTCCTTCAAGCCTTTTTATCATTTTAAGGCAATAATCAATCATCCCCTTGACAATTCTGATGTATTTCATGTGGGAGGGGCAAACAAGTAGGTGAGTAAGCACCTAGCTTCACTTTTTCTTCAATTAGGCCTTAAACAGATTCGACATAGAAGACCCGTACCGGTATGCCTGTGACTGTACCGATGCGCCCAGGCTAAAACAGGCAAGTTAGTTATTGGTAGTTGACTGTACCGATACTGGGTTGACCGTATCGGTACGCCTAACCCAGACTTTTCATTATTGACTTCGAATTGCATACAAAGAGACTTACTTTGTCCAAATAAGATCAAAGTGGAATTTCATTACAAAAGAGGGGTACAAAGGTCTTTTATTACAACCGTATAACATATCGGATTCAAAATTTTCTGATCAGCAGAACCTATTTCTGACTATATCGGTCTTCGGGATGTGACAATTCTCCCCCTTAGAAAAATTAGCCCTCAAATTTTCACTTTAGACAAAGAGGTGAGGATACTGCTTTTGCATAGTTTCTTCGGGCTCCCACGTTGCTTCTTCAACGGAATGACTTCTCCATAGAACCTTCACTAAGGGCAAAGAATTTATGGATCTGACTTAACTCCTCAGGGAGTGCTAGTCGGTATGCAACATGTCCAACTCTTTTGATTACTTCGAATGGGCCAACGAAACGAGGACTTAGCTTCCTTTTTTGCCGAAACGAAGGATCTTCTTCTATGGAGATACTTTGAGGAAGACCCTCTCACCAACTTCGTACTGAACGTCTCTTTTTTTTAGGTTAATATAGGCTTTTTGATGATCGAATGCAGCCTTGAGCCGGTCACGGATAATAGTTACACTTTTTTCGATTTCCTGAAGTAAATCAGGGCCTAACACCCTGCCTTCACCAAGCTCGGTCTAACAAAGAAGAGTTCTACACCTCTTTCCATATAGAGCTTCGTATGAGGCCATTTATATTGAAGCTTGGTAACTATTGTTGTATGCGAACTCAACTAAGGGTAGGGATTTCTCCCACGTATTTTTGAAGTCAATAACACAGGCTTGGAGCATATCTTCCAGAATCTGTATAACCCTTTCGAATTGGCCATCGGTTTAAGGATGGAATGCAGTGCTTAGGTGCAGTCACGTTCCCAAAGCCTCTTGTAAGGTCTTCCAAAATCGAGAAGCGAAACGAGGGTCACGACCAGAGATAATGGATACTGGAACTCTATGTAAATGGATAATTTCACGGACATATAACTCCGTGAGCTTAGGCAAACTGAAATCTATTCTCACTGGAAGGAAATGAGCAGATTTGTGAACCAGTCTACAATGACCCAGATAGCATCATTCTTCTTCGAAGTCATTGGCAAACTACTTACGAAGTCTATCGTAATACGCTCCCATTTCTATTGTGGAAGCTCAATAGGCTGCAGAAGTCCAGTGGGAACTTTGTGTTCTCCTTCAACTCATTGACAAGTCAAACACCTAGCCACGAAGTCAGTGATCTCATTTTTCATGCCAGACCACCAATACAGTTCTCTCAAATCTTTATACATTCTAATAGCTCCTAGATGTACAGAGAAAGGACTAGAATGAGCTTCACCCATGATTTGTTCTCGAAGATCATCATCGTTGGGTACACAGATGCGGTTGCGAAAACACAACAACCCTTCAGAATTCATAGCAAAGTTAGGATCTAGGTTATCTTTGATCTTGTCAATAAGAGATTACAACTCCTCATCGGATTCCTGGAGTGCTTTAATTCGAGATACAATGTTCGATTGAACTCTCAATTCAGCCAATAATTTGCCATGTTTCTTGAGCCGAAAGTGAGCATTCAAATATCTCAAAGAGGGAGTAGGTTTCCGACTAAGAGCATCGGCCACGACATTGGCTTTACCTGGATGATAATCAATAACCAAGCCGTAGTCTTTTAGAAGCTCCATCCACCTACGCTGACAGAGATTCAATTCTTTCTAAGTTAGGTGGTACTTAAGGCTCTTATGATCAGTGTACAAATAACACTTCTCACCGTACAGATAGTGTTGCCAAACCTTCAAAGCAAACACAACTACGGCTAACTCCAAATCATGGGTCAGATAATTTAACTCATGACGTTTGAGTTGTCATAAAGCATAAGCTACGACTTTTCCTTCTTGCCTTAGCCCACAGCCTAAACCCAGGTGGGATGCATCACTGTACACATTAAAGTCTTTACCCGACTCAGGTTGCATCAGAATAGAAGCATGAGTGAGAACTTGTTTAAGCTGATCAAAACTTATTTGCTGATCCACTGTCCACACAAAGGGAGTTTCTTTATGGAGAAGCTTTTTCAAGGGTCCAGCAATTAGAGAGAACCCTTTAACGAATCTACGGTAGTAGCATGCAAGGCCCAGAAAACTACAGACTTCCCCAACATTCTTCGGAGGAATCCAGTCAAGGATTGCTTGAATCTTCTTTGGATCAACTTGGATTCCCACAAAAGAAATCACATTACCCAGAAAGGATACTTCGGATAGCCAGAATTCACATTTACTGAACTTAGCGTACAATTGTTTTTCTCGGAGAATCCAAAGCACAGTTCGGAGATGTTCTTTATGAGAAGCCGAATCTTTGAAATAAATTAAAATGTCATCTATGAAGACAACCACGAATTTATCAAGATAGGGTTGGAACACACGATTCATCAAATCCATGAAGGCTGCAGGTGCATTTGTGAGCCCAAAAGGCATCACTAAAAATTCATAATGGCCATATCTGGTTTGAAAGGTAGTCTTTGGAACATCAGACTCCTTCATCAGCATTTGATAGTATCCAGATCAGAGATCAATTTTGGAGAAGATAGAGGCATCTTTCAATTGATCGAAAAGATCATCAATTCTTGGTAACGGATACTTGTTCTTGATGGTCACTTTGTTTAACTGACAGTAGTCAATGTATAAGTGCATCGATCCATCATTCTTCCTTACGAACAAAATCGATGCTCCCTAGGGTGAGAAACTCAGACGAATGAATACCTTATCCAAAAGGTCTTGGATTTGGGCCTTTAACTCTCTTAATTCCACTGGAGCCATTCTATACAGAATGATAGAGACTGGAGTAGTCCCTGATTTCATTTTGATCCTGAATTCTACTTTGCGGGTGGGAGGGAGTCCCGAAAGCTCAACAGGGAACACACCAGGAAACTCTTTCACTATAGGAACATCCTTGAGCTTTGGATCTTTCTTGGTCTCCATGGCACACATAAGAGTCGTCTTAGGCTCAAGCTCAGGTTTCATTAGGTTTATGCTTTCCTTACCGAGTCCACAGAGATAAAATTTCTTCTTGGAACAATCTACCCAGGCTTGGTGTTCGGCTAACCAATCTAGGCCTAGAATGAGATCAAATTCTCGAAAGGGCAAGGCTAAAATGGGATCCCTTGGATCCCCAAAGGACAAGCTTTACAAACCCATCGAATAATCACACTACCTCCTAGCAGATTAAAGACAACTATCTCGAAAGCAACAAGTTCAAGTTCTAAAGCATACTTGGCAATTAGAGGTTCACTAATGAAAGAATGCATATAGCCCGGATCTATTAAAGCATAAGCATAATCAAAGCATAATTCCACCATACCTACAATCACATCAGGGTCATCTTCCTGCTCTCGACCTCGTACATGATATATTTGGGCCGAAGTCTGAGGATCACGTCCAACCAGAGGTGTATTGGTGTTGCGAGGTCTCCCTGCTGATCTAGATTGCACTTGCTTTGCTCCCCTTCCTTTACTAGGGTTGTACTGAGAAGCTATAGAGGTAGGAGCGTGAAGGTTTTGCGGACACTGTCTGATAAAGTGGCAAGACTCGCCACAGAGATAGCAGGATCTCAATTTTCTACTACACTACCCTGGGTGCTTCTTCTGGCAGAAATTACATAGAGGAATCTGAGAGCCCTTCGCAGAACCACCCGTACTATCTACCGAAGCTGTACGAGTAATAGATGCTCTTGCAGACTGAAATTGTGGCACATAGCCAGATCGTGGTAACTGTTGATAAGTGGCAGACTTCTGATCCCATTGTCTACCATTCTTTTGTGGCATAGGAGGCTTGAAATCATCTCAAAATCTCTTATCGGATCGGGCTTGATTCCATTTTCTTCTTTTAGAGGCCTTTTGAGAGGCTTCAGTAGAAATGGCTCGGTTGACAAGGGTCTGAAAGTCCTCTATCTCCAGAGCAACAAAGAGAGGATTTAATTCATCACAGAGTCCGTCAATGAACATTCGACATTTTTCTTCTCTGTCCGAATGATCTCGCTACCGTATCTCGCGTACTTATAGAAGTCGTGGATGTACTGCTCCACGAGTCTTCCCCCTTGTTTTAGGTGGAGGAATTTCTTACGCCTCTCAGCGATATAATGGTCGCTAACATATTTCTTGTGGAACTCCTAAAGGAAGTAGTCCCACGTAATCCGGTGTTCAGGCACGGTGAGCGTCACAATGTCCCACCAACTTTGTGCTTCTTCAGTGATCAAAGCCAAGGCACATTCCAACTTGTGCTTCTCAGGGCACTTCATCTGCTTATTCAATACTGTGAGCGTATTCTCTAGCCAGTATTCTACGATCATGGGGTTGTCCAGGTCTTGGCCGATGAAGGTAGAAATTGGATTCTTGATACAGGCAAAGGTGTTTAAGCAGGCTGAAGGAGTGGTTCCTGTCTGAGTGACACAACTACTTACTTAATCATGTCAGCCATGGACATTAGATATTCCTGCTGAGTAGGTGGCATTGGAGGAGGGCGAGGAGGGTTGCTTTGTCCTAATTGTCCAGGTCTTGCTTCTGGCCTCAGATTATCCCCTTGAGTCGAGGAGGAGCCAGAATTAGGTTCATTAACAGCGCGTCTATCAACATACGTAGACATGTTCAGATCTAATTGTGCAGAAAGATTAAATTGTGTAAGCTGCAAGTCACAGATTATCATAAACAAATAACTCTTAGGTGGCATAAGTACATACAGACTCGTAACGGGCTTCGGTTTAGTCCTAGAATCGACTAAACCTAGGCTCCGATACCACAACTGTAACACCCTCTTCTCGGTCTAGTAGAGAACTAGGTATGTAAGCATTACCGGTAGACAAATTCAGAGTTCGAAGAAGAAATTAGAGCTAGGGACTTACTCAGAATATCTTAACAATCATTCTTAAGACTTATCAAACTTATTCGTTACTAGGTTAGTTAGAATTGGGGTCAATTTTAAATCTTTTAGACTAAAAGGACTAATTTGTAAATTTTGCAAATTAGCGATCCTAATCCAATTTCTTTATTACCAACTTGCAATTAAACTTACCAATTAATAATCTGTGAAGTTTCGTTATTAATGCATATCGTTTACTAAACTAATTAAGCCGGATAATAATCAGTGGCCAATCTGTAAACTGCCCAAAACTCCTTTTTAACAGAATTAACTAACATCATACCGATACCCTTAATGACCGTATCGGTACGCTAAGCCTAATTTCAATTTCCAGATTCCAGAATGTCAAGCCCGTACCGATACAACTAATCCAGTATCGATGCGCGTTAACTGCGTCGACCCCGTATCGGTATGCCCTAAGACCGTACCAGTTCTCTTTTTCAAACCAGATTCCAGTGACCAATTTCCATATTGATACGCCTATACCATATCGATACACCCTATTTCATAAAGACGAATTATGAATGTCGTACCGAGACGCCATCACCCATACCGGTGCACCATGACTTGTAATGATAGAATTTTGCTGGTTTTTAATCGAATTACCCAACCAAACCTTAGTCAAATTTTACCAAACTTTACCAGAAACCTTTAAACCAATAGTTTTAATCGTATGTAAAATTTCATAGCGTTCTAGATTCGTTTACTAAGAATTTACCAAATAGGGCTTTTAGGCTCATTTTAACCACTCTATCCACTTCCAAACATACCATTATGCACATACATCACCTAGATACTATTTAACTTATACAAACATATCAAAATAGGCCATTTCAACACGTTTAGACCTTATACCACCCTACTAGGAGTTTAGAACAAAAGTAAACATACGTATGGTAACGGAGGTGACTTGCAACCGTAAATTACACGATCGGAGCTCGGAATACTTCAAGGCCCTGAAATGCATGAGACACACATATGTTAGGCTTACATAGCCTAGTGAGGTAGTCATCAACACATAAATAATAACATATAACATATAAGACATGCTATGAACATGAATGGTATAATGACATGCTTAGTTATCTTACTCACATACTTTTAATCATAATGTCTCATACTTAATCAAATATCACAATTTTACATAAGTCAAGCAAACGTTGTACATATTAATTCCCTTGGACAATGTAAAAGATGGATACGTGGATTCCCCTTTACACCAACACATATAATAGATAGTAAGCCGTAGCCTTAAGTCGTAGCTCCTGATAAGTCCCTTACACAATCCATCCTTATTTCCCCCACATATAGGCCGTAGCCCCAAACCGTAGTCTACCCTTACTTATACGAGCTCAAATAACCCTATGGCATGCCAATTGTATCCAATGTCCACAAATGTCCAAGTTCAAATATCATCACATATCTTACCTTTTTGTTCCCTTAGGCCATAGCGTATCGAAAATGGAATTGAGCCTTAGCTCCACATGGCACATCTTAACATGTTCATATCACATCATAACATATTCATTTTCAAATCACATGTATAGCATATTCATATCAATTTTCACATAACATATCATATCATAATATCCATACTTTAGCATATCATTTTCATGTTTCAAGTATATCATAACATATATCACACACACACACACACACACACACACACACACACACACACACACACATATATATATATACTTATTAACATCATTGTGATACAAGGCTTACCCAACCTTACCATTCGAATCCATAGACAATTGCTCTACTTGAGCTTAACACAATGCATAGCAAATCACAATTTTAATGCAACGGGATGGCACTGAGCCTATCCCTTGGCACGACTACACTACCTTGATAACGGAAAGCTTTAAGATCTACGGATTACAATCCCTTCGCTTTTAGAGGAGCTCGGATTAGGAGATGATGAAGATGGCCTATTTTATACCACTTGAATATGGCAAAATTAATGGGATTGCGTTAGAGTCACATCAATGGTTTAGAAACGTTTTCTAAACTTACCAAAGCTCACATCATCAAATTGAGGATTTAAGCCTACTAATACACGGGCTTGACTTGGATGATCAAAGCTCATTTATCAAAATTACTCTTCAAGAATCAAGGGAAACATGGAATCGATAAGGGGGGTTTTACTCACCGAACTAAGAGCTTTCAAATGAAGTATTCAAACCAACCAAAAGTGGAGGATTGAGTCGAGGTGCTTGTGTTGCGCGTAATAAGTGCTACGCAATTGTACAAGTATACACGTCGCAAGTTATAGTATAAAAGATATCGTCTCCACAGGGATTGGTGCTACTTCAAGAATCTAGTCTCTTGCACTGTAAAAAGTAAAAACACAAATAAAGGATTATCGGAGTTTAACTAATGACTAATCTAGAAAGCAATAAAGTAAAAGAAAAGATGATTTCAATTGAGAGAGATAGGCTAGGTTATCGTGAGTTGAGGTGTGATAGCCAATTGGATTGTCTTGGTAAAAAAGTGCATGGGCAACTTAGTTGCCGTGGCAACTTGCACGACGGGGTTGCCTTGGCAACTAATTAATGGTTGCCTGGGCGACTAGTTGGGCAACTACTTGGGCGACTGGGCAGCAACTTCAAGGTTCGGCGGAGCGTTCTTCAATGGTTTCTTCTTATCCCTAAGTCGAAACTCTAGCTACTTGTGCATGCCTTGATAATACATCCCTGCGTGAATCAAGGGTGAACAACAACCAATCTTGCGCTCCTCTTAGCCGTTGAAATCCTTAACTTATTCCTAAGCCGGATTAATCTTCACCATCATTGGATTGCATAAAGATCATATTCATTCGTTTCTTGAATCTAACTCTCCCGATATTAGATAAATGGATGAAATCACGAGATCCTCTCCCAATTCACTCGCAAGCAATAATAAGAACCAAGAATGAATAAACCTTGAAATCAAAAAGTGCAAACTCTTATTACCTAAACAAAAACCAATAGTTTCTCACAACCACAAAACACAATAACCATATCCAAGTAAATTTAGTTCATGGCTAGGTTCCAAAGAAACACAAGATAAACAATCCCTAGCATGAACCCAATCGAACAAGGAAGAAAAGCTGAAGCTTGTCGAAAATTCCCCTTTGCTTCCTCTCTTGGTCTTGTCGAAATTCCCTCTTGCTCTCCCCTCTTGGTCTTGTCGAAATTCCCTCTTGCTCTCCCTTCTTGGTCTTGTCAAAATTCCCTCTTGCTCTCCCCTCTTGGTCTTGTCGAAATTCCCTCTTGCTCTCCCTTCTTGGTCTTGTCGAAATTCCCTCTTCTCTCCCTTCTTGGTCTTGTGGAAATTCCCTCTTGCTCTCCCTTCTTGGTCTTGTCGAAATTCCCTTGATATTTATAGGTCTAGGCCAAAGTCCTTCTTTGAGGAGGAGTTTGAGTTGGAATTAAATTATCTTTAAAGAATATAATTCTTTATTATAATTTTATTCCTATTAGAACTTCTCCCATCTTCTTGGAATTTAATTCTTCTTTAATCTCTGCATGGCAATCAAATTCCTTTGGGCTTGGGCCTTGCTCCATGTCATCTTGGGCTTGTAAAGTCATGAATTTCGACATCCCTATTACATTTTGTCTTTGTCGACAAATGCCATGGCAACTGGCTCGGCGTCTCCTTCATGCATTGCCCTGGCAACTAGCTCGGCATATCCTTCATGCATTGCCCTGGCAACTAGCTCGGCATTGCTTTGGCAAGTGATCCTGCACATACACACACAAAGCACACCAAAGCAGCATCTTTTCCACAAAAACTACCAAGTTATGTAATCAAGCTCAACGATGGAAGGAAACATGGATTAATGCATGAATGGCTAACTATGCAACTAATATGAGCCTAAGTCTAACAATAATATGAGTAAAAAGGGTAAGAAAAATAGTACTTTTGAACACTTATCAGCTTGCTTAGCTTGAGGTTGAAGATGATAATGGAGGTGTTAGCTTGGAGAATAACAAAGGTTGAAATTTGGCTTACGAGAGAAAAAAGTGGTGAAGAAAGCTATTGGTTTTCAATTTAGAACTCTCTAACTCCCTTAGTTATCCTCCGTCTACCCTTGAGCCAATAGGAAGCTTTTCTATTATCAAGGGAAAGCTTAAAATAATATTTCTATCCCTTCAAGCCTTTTTATCATTTTAAGGCAATGATCAATCACCCCCTTATCAATTCTGATGTATTTCACGTAAAAAGGGAAAGCAAGTAGGTGAGTAAGCACCTAGCTTCACTTTTTCTTCAATTAGGCAGGGGACCCGTACTGGTACGCTCGTGGCCGTACCTATACGCACAAGCTAAAACAGTCAAGTTAGTTATTGGAAGTTGGACCGTACCGATACTGGGTTGACCGTATCGGTACGCCTAACCCAGACTTTGCATTATTGGCTTCGAATTGCATACAAAGAGACTTACTTTTCCAAATAACATCAAAATGGAATTTCATTACAAAATAGGGGCACAAAGGTCTTTTATTACAATCGTATAACATATCAAATTCAAAATTTTTCTATCACTGGAACCTACTTCTGACTATGCTGGTCTTCGGGATGTGACAATTATTGTGATTACTATTGCAATACTCTTCTCACTCTCATCTTGATTTACCTACATGTGTACAATTAAACACACGCCAAGTACGAACTTAGTGAGGCAATAAAGGAAGTAATAACAATTATTTAAACTTTATTCAATTTCATGGTTACATTTATATAACATGATATATGCCAATGCATCAACTTTCACATTGCATTAGTGATTATTTACTATATGCCAATGTCAAAAGATTTTCATACTTGCCCGTTTATCATAATATGCCTTATATGCATAAATGCATCATGATTACTAGATAAGTATACCTTCATATTAATCATATATCAACATAATATAAACCAAATATAAATTTCTTACCAATATACTTGCCATATGTTCCAAGAGTTCACATGCTCCCTAACCTGTTTACCATTTATTATCCATTTATTTATAGCCCAAACTAAACTTTGAGGACCCTGGGTACGCGAGTTAAATATGCACCAAAGTGCTAATAGACATAAGGTCGTCCCCACCATCCGCACATTTATAAGGCTGTGCTAACCATCCGCATGTTTATAAGGCCGTGCTAACCATACACTAAGTGTCCTTTATATACACTATAGTGCAATCCCGAATACTAGAATATGCAGCGTGCTGCTGGACTCTATGGCATGACAACTATACCCTGTCCCTCAATGACTTATTTGGGTATAATTTTTGTATTTATTCCATCCATGGCAACATATATCAATATAATTGACCATTAGGTAGTTCATACCCAAAATAACATTCATAGTATACCATTATATATAACTAGTGACCCATGCATTTGTGTTCAACCTTTATGTCAAATATATGATCAATCATGCCAATATATAAACTAGGTAGACTTATCGAAAGTCTTACAAATGATGTATAAAACATCCATGTATCATGTTATGTATGCGTTGCACTCACCTGGGCCATTTATTAGCATGCCTCACTAAATTCTACTCGATCCTTTCCTTTATAGAACCTCGAACCTTCTTTGATTCGGACTTGACTTCACTAATCACATGAATAAGATAAAATATTTGTTAGAATCAAACCTAACAATACCTTAACCATGTTGTATAATATAATCATTCGAGTGTAAAATTTCTAAATATTTTTCCTTTCTTCCTTGTACTATTCAAAAACTCACTATGGTCCTTAGTGGCCAATTTGAACTTCCATTAATTCTTCCGAGCTTGCTAACTAACATTTGAATACAAAATGTTTTAAATTTCATTTTGTGACAACTTGCACTACCTTCAAAGATTTACTTATACAGGCAGAATACATACTGGATCTTAATTTCTTTTATACTGGAGAAACTAGTTTCGATAACGGTTCTAATGGTATAAGCCACATAAATTAATAAAATCTACAGAAATTATGAAAAATCACTGAATTCATGTAACAGACTGTCCAGGTAGAAAATTGCTCTATATTTTTTCTGACCTTCATTCGAATAAAAATTCATATCTTTTAACTCAGAATTCGAAATCAGTTTTCGTTTGTTGGAAACAAAACTAGACTAACAATTCTTTCCAACAATATAAAATTCATCATCTAACCATTTTTGTAGAATTTATGGCGAAATTTTAAACTTACTTCCATAATTCAATTCCAACATAACTTTCCATAAATAACTTCTAATTTACACCAACTTCTCCCAATTTCTCTACTTTTCAATTTAGTCCCATCACTTTACTTCAAATGGCCAGAATAAAGCTTGTATTCATATGTTCTATTTACATCCTTCATCAAAATAGGCTCAAACCTTTACTTCTCTAATTTCTCTTGATTTGTCGAGATGGTCACCAAATTTTAAATATAAGGATTTAAGCTTCTTAACTTTGCAAATTAGTCCTCCAATCAACATTACTACCTTAATTCCATCATTTTAACTAAAAATCAGATTTACTCCTTCTACATATCCTCTTTGCCGAATAGACCATTCAAGTTTAACAATTTGTCAAAATGGTCACTAATGTGATTAATCGCCAGTTTAGCATTCTAACTTTATTTTCATGTAACTAACATTATTTATAATATAAATAAACATCAAATTCAATAAAAAAAATAGATCTGGTCCCTTAATTTTGAAGCTTGCCGAAATGGTCCCTATGCATTTAACTTAGGGTTTTGCTTCCAAACAACAAATCAAGCTTACTAGATCATTAATCCAACATCACAAACCATAAGTTAGACTTGAATCCATAAACCCTAATCTTCTCTATGCAAACTGAAATATGTAGGGTTTAAATCCCAACTCAATAACATAATTCCAACATCATACAAGCATGATTCTAATTTAAAATCAACCATGGATTCATAAAATCATAAAAGCCCCAATTTGTTCATAAACCCTAATTTCCTTCGCATTTAAAATTTTCATCAATCAAGCATGTATTCCATGAATTAATAATATCAAAAGATAGAGCTTGAAGAGTAGAACAACTTTGCAGTTCGAAAGATTACCTGAAAATCGAGTTTCGAGGCTTGAATCGATCTTAGAAAATTTTCTTCCTTTTCCCCCCAAATTTCGTAAGTTGAAAGATGAATAAGGCTTCATATTTTTGGCCTTTCAGTTTTTGAATTGCTCCAATTATGCCACTTGTATTATATAAATGAATTTTAAATTCATTCAAATAGGAAAATTACAAAAGTTCCCTTTTATCCAACGGTTGAGATTGATCTTATCATCAATCAAGAGCCAAGATTTAATCTTAAAATTTCTTCTTCCAAAAATGGCCTTTGTAACTTCAAATATTTCAAAATTGCCATCCCTGCCAAATGACCAATTTGCCCTCCAACTAGTCTTTATTTACTAGTTTGTTTCAAAACTGCCATTCCATTATAATCTAACTAAATTAGTTCCTTCTCAACCGGCCACTATTCCTTAAATATAATTTTATGATTTTCCATGGCTTCTGGAACAGTCTCTGAAATTTCAATTTAATTTGATTTCCCAATATTCACAAAATACTTCTACTACGATTTTACCTTTACCGAGCTATCAGATCTATTCCGAAAATTCTATATTTCCATAATTTAACTCATGTCATCATCCTTCATCCAATGGTCTAGATTTAATCTTGATCTAGTATTTACCAACCTTGCCCTTATAATTTTCCAAAATTATGATCTTGCCATTTTTCATCCAACGGCTCATATTTAACATGGAAAATCAACTTAAATCCAAGGGTTCATATCATTCAAACACAAAGAAAATATCTTAGACATGTAAAATGACATAATCAACCTTGGCTTATCATCCTTCAAAATATCCTGGATATTCGATTCGATCCGATTATCCGAATATATTTATGAACTTTATCGCTTTATAGCCATTAATACAAACTCCGTACGAAAAATCTGGGCAGCACAAAAATGTCACTCTTGGGGGTAAACTATTCATTTACGGGATCAAAATACATAACTTTTGAAAAATTACACTTTGGTCCCTAAACTTTTCCAAAGTTTACACTTTAACCACAAAACTTTCAAAATTTTCATTTTGGCCACACCAAAAATTGGAATATTACAAGGTGGGTGACAAGGGGAAGATTCTATCGAATTTGGGTTTTAGGTTTAAGTTTAGAGGAAAGAACATTTAGGATTCTTGGGATGTTCTTGGGGTTAGGCTCATTTTGATCGAGAAAAACAAGAAAAGTTTGAGTGAAGAACACACGAAGAACAAAGGATGAAATGGGGTGTTTGATCCTTAATTTTTTATTTTTCTGGGTTTTGAGGTGTTTAAGGAGAGAGAGATAGAGAGCTGAGAGAGAGGGTATTCTGAAAAATGAGAAAATGGGGCATTTTCAAACAGAGTATACCCTTAAATACACTTACCCGAGATCTGACTCGAACCCCTCTAAGTATCTGTGCCCTTCTTCCTTAAATCTCTCGTTATGGCGCCTCAACTTGCAATTCCTTCATTTCGATCCTTTTTTTATTCCAATTCAGCTTTAGTTTTAATTTAATGCAATTTAGTTCTTCTATTTGTTTAATTTAGCCTCTAATTTTGATTTGAGTACTGATTTACGTTTAATTTAATTAAATGCAATCTAATTTTATTGCCTATTTATCTATGCAATCTATCCTTTTAAATGAAGCTTAGATTAATTTAGTTTTTTTTTGTAAAATAAACCCTTTAGTGTAGATTCCATCTAATTTAATTTTAAGGCTTACCTTATTTTGTTTAGGATCCTTTAATAGATAAATTTCATAATAAATAAACCTCTAGGTTGGTTCTTTAGATTTAATTCTCAATTTTGATTTACACTTCATATGCTAGTCTCTTAATAATGTAGCCTCTTAGTACCATAGATTTAGATCTTTTCAAATTATTTATCCCTTTTTAAAAAATAACAAATTTAGAAATTTTAGATAATTTAACATTCGATAAATTTTCATAATTTAAATTTTTAGTTAAAGTATGTTAGGATTAGTCGTCTCAAGATAAAACCTTTAGGATTAAAAAGGATATACTTCAGAATTTGTGTAACACCCCATTCCCGTATCCATCACAGAATACGAGTCAGAGATGTCACATGACACTTTATAAAACAATCCACTCTTAAAAATTGGTAAAATTTTGTTTCTAATAAATTAAAACACAAAATCGAAGCTCCCTTTACCTTTCAAAAATAACAAAATGGCTATTCAATAAATAATAGACTCTGAACCAAAATAGACAGTTTCATTTCATTTATACATGCTACTAAAATTAATCAAAAACCTCAAGTAGGGTGTCATTACTATAGTAGCTTGGTGAAATTCTCTGAACTTGATGTAACGCCTTGCTTACTCCAACATCTTGAACCACCTATGTGTGCAAAATCAAACACACGCTAAGTACAAACTTAGTGAGGCAATTAGTAAACTATTTAGTTAAATCATGTGATCATACATTACATTATATCATATGACAATGCAATACAATTCTCTGCAAAATGGCAAGCGATCTCATTACAGTTTATATCATAACATAAAACAAATATAAGTATCATGCTATCAGTATTCATCAATCATCAGGTACTCGTTTATAGTATAACATTCTTTAAAGATAGCCCAAAGTATGTAATATGAGATTAAGGTATTCGAGTAACATGAATAAGACACCAGAGTGTCCAACGTGAACATGTAAATAAGTACGTACTCGAGGACGCTCTTTTCTCCTCATAAAAGCACCTCGTTAGTGCCATTAGCACTATGGGCGTGGATCCCCAGGGTGTACACCAAGGGCTTGGGTCCCCAAGGTGTATGTGACACCATCGTAGTCACAAAAGCATGAAATCATATCATAACTTGGTGATACAACTGCTAAGTACTCTATGGCATGCCAACTATACCATGGACTCTCATAAATAAATACTTGGGCATTTCATTTCATTATCAATCAATCATCATCATTCATGTAAACTGGCAATTCACATCCCATATTTCATCATAATTTTTCATATGTACTTGCCATTACTGTATTATGCATCACATCGATTATTCCAGTATATCATAATCAAAGTCTGTAACATGACTGAAATAGTTATCATAGAGGTGACCATGTACTTTACATGACACACGGTCTATCATGTTCAAAATAACATACCAACATACTTATCATGTAATTTTAATCATACAGAGTTAATAATTTTATCATGTCCATTTTCTTGCCGCTTGCAGACATAAATTATAATTTCTAATCAGTTTATAACTTTTAAACAATGCATTTTCATATTCAGATCAGGGTTGACTTATCGCAAGTCTTCCATTTTATAATTAACATACATATAAATTGTAATACCCTAATATTTGCATAGTGACTGAAATAAAAAGAATTAAAGTTTGGTGGTTTTAGTTTAGTGACTAAAACGTAAAATTTCAAAGTTTGGTGGTCAAAGTGGAAAGTTGGGAAACGTTCAAGGACCAACATGGTAATTTTCCCAATAATTATTTTTATGGCAAAAATGAATAGTTTATCCCGGTATAAGAATTTTTGTAGGAATCAGATTTTTGGTATGGGAATTGTGTGAAAAGCTATAAAAAGGATAAGTTTTAGAAATTAATTCGAATTCAAAAAATTATGAAAATTTTATGGAAGTCTTATAAAGACTAGAAGAACATGATATTATGGTTTTTGAATCATTTTTATTCGATTTAAATTTGATTCTATGCAATATTTGGTGAAATAGGTGAAAATGGCATTTCTGAAGATAAGTGATTCATTAAGGGCAAAATGATCATTTCACCCTTACTTTTTGAATATTTATGATTATTATGGATAAGAATAAACAAGTGTTGGCTTGTGATTGGTTATAACTCAAGGGTATAATGGTCTTTTGACTATTAAAGGCTTTTATTAATTAAATAAGGCAAATATAATGCCATTTGGCAATAAAATAAGATAGAAAAACTTGGAAAATTATCTCTTCTTCTCCCTAAGCTGCCGAATTCACTCAAGAACATAGGTAAGAATTTTTTATTCAATTTTTAAGCTTCCACAGTAAGATTTGAGCTTGAGACACAAGAAAATAAATTATTCTCCATTAAATTCTATATCTTTTGGTATAAGTTTTGTAAAGTTTTCATGTCTCTAAGTTGAGTTTGGGGTTTAGGGTTGATGAAGAGCATGATGTAATCTTGAGTTTTAATGGTTTTTCTTGTTGGAAACATGCTTGTGATGTTGTTTTCATGGTTCAAATGATGAAAATTCCATCTAAATTGAGCTAGTGATCACTTGGCTATCTTGCAAAATTTAGGGGAAGTTATGGCAAAATTATTTTGATGATGGAAATGATGAAAATGATGTTATACAAGCTTGATTATGTTGTTTGGATGAAGAAATTTCTATGTTCTTGAAACATGGAAAATTAGGGTTTATGTCAAGTTAGGAATTTTGGAGTGTGATTGAAGGAAGAATGATTTATTTTGATGATATAAGGTGTTTGGAATGAAAATCCTAATTATTTTGCATTAGGGACCAAAATGTAAATTTTGGAAAGTTTAGGGACATGATTTTCAAGCTTGTTTTTGAATTATATTATGTTGGAAAATTAAGTTAAGTGATTGGAATGTTGATTTTGAAGTTTATATTGACTTTGGGACCATTTTAGAATTTTTGGTAACTTTGAGGACCAATATGTAAATTTTTAAAGTTTGGGTCCTAAAGCATAAAGAATGAGAAATGAAAGGATTAAATTTGAAAATGATGGTTAAAAGCTAAAAAAAAGAGTCCTTATTGACTAAATTGGGTATTTTGGAAAAAGTTGGAGAGTTTTGGAAAAGTGTAAAGAAATGTGATTCGAATATAGAAAGTTTTATCGGAATCAAGTTATGCATAATGGATAGTTATTTTAATTACTTTCCATTATTTTGTATAGTATGAGTATGTACTAAAAAATTGCTTGTGTTATGTATTTAATATACATACAGATAACAAGAAAGTTCGTGATCGAAACAAGTTGAAAGACAAAGAAGAAGTTTCAGAATAGATATGTTTTGGTATAAGTTGCTAGTGAGGCATGTAAGGTGAGTGCATTCATATGTTTCAAAATATGTTTTGATTAATTTCAAGAATTCTATTTACTTGATTTTATTAAAATGATAACATGGTTTTCGTATAAGTTATATGATATTTTACAGGCAAAGAAAAAGGTTAGTACATAATGGGGTATGAACTGCTTTAATATGTTTTGTTATGGCAAATTGTTATTGAATAATGGTGATATATGAATTGTTTATACATGATGATTTATAAGTATATGATATGGATTTATTGCCCAAGTAATGATAGAGAGTTACAATATAGTGGCATGCCATTAGAGGTCCAGTAGTCAAGGACTACGTGTAGCTACACGCCGATCTTCGGATCCTATAGGTTTATTAGCACTTATGTGCCTATATGATGCCGACACTTATGTGTTTTTATGTTTATCGTCACTTTGGTGACCAGTGCTCAAGGAGTACAGGCCTTGCATACTTTAGTTTCTCTTTATACAATTCTTGGGCCAATTACAAAGTCAAAGTATATGAAAATCGCCATATTCTTATATATGATGGTTTTGAACTAGAAGAAGATTTATTATGATCTTGCTTAACCATGTTTTCATTTATTTTATTACTTGATTTTATGATTACTTATAATGCCTCACTAAGTTATACTTAGCGTGTGTGTTTTGCATGTGCACACATAGGTTGATCAAGTGGTTCGTAAGCAAGAACATTTTGGCATCACCCCGAGATCGAAGGGAAATTACAGGTTATCTTAGTAATGCTTTGACATCCGATATCATATTTTGAGTAGTGGCATGTATAATAATGAATTTGCATATTTTGTGCAAATGATATTTTAAACTACAAATTAGTTTGTATATAACTTAAATATGGCTTAGAATTACTAGTATGTGATTTGAGATGGTTTATGTGTAGTTAGTAAGCTTATGATGGAAATAAACGAAAACTGTCCAGAAACTCTGTTTTAGGCAGTAAGTTTGAAAAATTGCCATAAATTCCACAGATTGAATTAGAAAATTAATCTTATATGTATGAACTAAAAATTGAGTCTAGTTTCTTTTAAAACAAACGGTGACTGATTCCGAGTTTTGTGTAAAAAGTTATGAATTTTTATTCGATAATAGGTTAGAAAAAACGGACAGCAGATTTTTCGCAAGACTGCACTGTGACGTGAATTTAACATTTTCTTTTAATTTTTGTTTAATGAATTTGAATTAATAATTTACATGGTTTGAAAGCTTGATGAATCTAGTTTAATTAGAAATTTACAGAATGAACTTTGGGTGCCTATAAAATTTTATAAAATTTTTTGTTTAGAGACAGTGCGAGCTGCCAGTTTTGTTTGAAGTGGTGAAAATTGTTTAAACTTGTTTTGTGACATCATCGACTCGTGTTTGGTAACAAATACGGGAAGAAGGTGTTACATTTATTGGTATCATTGCTACAGGTTTAGCCGGTTCTGGAATTAAATTGAGTTTGTTATGAGTTAATAAGTGTGTACATGCCACTAGGATGTCATAAATTACTAATGATGACATTTGTATAGTTGATGCTCATGCTTACTAATATTAATTGTTATGATGAGTACAGATGTCTGAGAGTGAGGGTTCACGTCAGGTGACCCATATAGAGGGTCAAAATGTTGCTGAGGTTGGGCAAGAAGCTAGTTTTGCTTCGCTTTTAGCACAACCTCTTTGAGAATGTACCAGTTCAGCCTGGAGCACCGGTACAAGATCGGAAAACTTCCTACAAGCCTTAGAGATGATAATTAATCGTCCTCCCGAGTTTCTATTGCTAAAGAGCTGAAGGATCTGCGAGCACCAGATTTCGTTGATGGAGATCCGATTGCTGCAGACTATTGGCTAAATGATTTAAAGATTATCTTTGGGAGGATTGCATTGTGATGACCAAAGGAAGTTAGAAGGAGTGTGTCTTTGTTGAAGGGACAAGCTCGTATCTCGTGGGCAAATATCATTACTTGTCCCCAGGAAGAGATTACTTGGGACTTTTTCCTCCGCGAGTTTCGTAATAAGTATATCAGAGACATGTTCATCCGAGAAATGAGGAGTGAATTTCTGAATCTTAAGCAAGGCGATCGAACAATATACGAATATGAATGTGAATTCAACAAATTGAGCCGTTTCGCCTCAGAGTTGATCAGTACAGAGATGGATCGTAGCATCTGCTTCATTGAAGGTTTGAATGCTGATTATAAGGAGATATTGATTGCTATGAACATTACTGAATTTCAAGAAGCAGTCAATCGAGCTAAAGGAATGGAAAAAGTCCGAGCGGAAAGAGTAGCAACTCATAATGTTTAGTCGCAGAAAAGAAATTTTGGAGGATCCTTTGGTTCATCATCATCTAAGCGAGGCAAGGGCTCATATCAGAGCAACAAACAAAGATTTAGATCGGGAAAGTCCAAAGGTTCACAGGTTTCTGCTGTAAAGACAGGAGGTTCGAGGAAACATCAATTTGATCATTGTGGCAAATTCCATCATGGCCAATGCCGATTGGTTACAGGAGCTTGCTTTGGTTGTGGTGCTACTAATCATTTCCTTCGAGATTGTCCGAGAAGTGGCAGTAGACCAGATAAGTCAGAAAGACCAGTAGTTCAGAACCAGAAGGGAAAATATCAGGCTAGTCAGAAGTCTTCTGGAGTTAATCGTCAGGGAGTGTCTGAAGCTGCTTCCAGCAAGGAATTAAAGACCTCAGCGAGAGTCTACCACATCCGCACTGAGGATGATAGGGATGCACCGGATATTGTTACAGGTACTTTCCAGCTCTTTAATGAACCTGTATTTGTATTGATAGATCTGGGATCTACTCATTCATATGTTATTTCTAAGTTAGTCCAATATAGAAGGATTATCTTAGAACCTACATTTAGTGATGTCTTCGCAATCAATTCTATTGGCCATAGTGCTCAAGCGAGTAAAGTTTGCAAATAGTGTCCGATAGTGATTCAGGGAATTGAATTCCCAGCTGATTTGATGGAATTACCTTTCCATGATTTTGAAATTATATTGGGCATGGACTGGTTATATGCTTATCATGCTATAGTGAATTGTCGTTTGAAACGACTAGTGTTGAAAAGCAAGAAAGGTACATAAATAGTGGTGGTTGGTGAAGGATGAAATTGTATGAATAATGTGATCTCGGCAATGAAGGCGATGAGATTGTTGTATCAGGGGTGCCAGGCTTACTTAGCCCATGTTGTGGATGTTAATTTATCAAAGATAGACATTAATAGTATTCCGACAGTTCGAGAATTTCTTGATGTGTTTCCCAAAAAATTACCGGGATTACCTCCAGATCGAGAGGTGAAATTTGGAATAGATGTTTTACCCGATACTAAACCAGTATCAATTGCACCTTATCGGATGTCTCCGATAGAGTTGAGAGAGCTTAAAGCTCAATTGCAAGATCTTTTGGATCGAGGTTTTATACGACCTAGTGTATCACCCTGGGGAGCACCCATTCTTTTTGTTAAAAAGAAAGATGGATCAATGCGGAACTATCGTCAACTGAATAAAGTGACGATCAAGAACAAGTATCCTTTACCGAGGATTGATGATCTATTTGATCAATTGAAAGGAGCAGCTATGTTTTCTAAAATTGATCTTCGGTCGGGTTACTATCAGTTAAAAGTTAAGGATGAGGATATTCCCAAAATAGCATTTCGGACACGGTATGGATACTATGAGTTTGTGGTAATGCCTTTTGGTCTCACAAATGCTTCTGCAGCATTTATGGACTTGATGAATAGAGTGTTCCAACCGTACCTGGATCAGTTAGTTGTAGTGTTTATTGATGATATACTGGTTTATTCGAAGACCAGGGAAGAACATGATGCTCATCTGCGAATAGTATTGCAGACCTTAAGAAAGAAGAAGTTGTATGCTAAACTCTCTAAATGTGAGCTTTAGCTATCAGAAGTAGCTTTCTTGGGTCATATTGTTTTAGTTGAAGGAATTCGGGTTGATCCTAAAAAGGTTCAGGCCATTGTTGAATGGAATCCTCCCAAGAATATTGCTGAGGTCCATAGTTTCTTGGGGCTAGCAGGATATTATAGACGTTTTGTAAAAGGTTTTTCGATGATTGTTGCACCGATTACTAAGCTATTACGGAAGGATGTACCTTTCGTTTGGACTGATAAGTGTCAGTAGAGTTTTGAGCAATTGAAATAGATTTTAACTAAAGCACCAGTACTTGTACAACCAGAATCGGGTAAGGATTTTACCTTATACAGTGACGCGTCCCATAATGGATTGGGATGTGTATTGATGCAAGAAGGTAAAGTAATCACATATGCTTCTAGACAGTTAAAAACACATGAAAAGAACTATCCGACTCATGATCTAGAATTGGCCGCAGTAGTTTTTGCTTTGAAAATTTGTCATCACTACTTATATGGTGAGCGATGCTATATTTATACAGATCACAAAAGTTTAAAGTATTTATTGATATAGAAAGATTTGAATTTGAGACAGAGAAGATGGCTTGAGCTAATCAAAGACTATGATCTTGTTATTAATTATCACCGGGAAAGGCAAATGTTGTAGTTGATGCTTTGAGTCGGAAGACATTTGCTGCTTTGAGAACTTTGGATACTCAATTGGCGTTGCGAGATGATGGTTCTATGATTGCAGAATTACAGGTTAAATCTACTTTGACAGCTCGGATTAAAGAACTTCAAAGTAAAGATAAAAAGTGCTTAGCAATTTTGAAACAAATTGAAAGTGGTAATGTCAAAGAATGTGCAGTCAAAATCGATGGATGTCTCTATTATCGAGATAGAAAATATATTCACGAAAATGAAGAAGTGAAACGGGAATTGCTGTGTGAAGCTCATTATAGTCTATTGGCAACGTATCCGGAGGTAATAAGATGTATCAAGACCTGAAAAGCAGGTATTGGTGGCTAGGCATGAAAAGAACGGTGACCGAATTTGTGTCTAAATGTTTGACATGTCAACAAGTGAATGCCGAACATCAAGTGCCATCAGGATTAATACAACCAATAGCTATTCCACAGTGGAAATGGTAAAATATCACTATAGATTTTGTAAATGGGTTACCGATGACTCCGAGCAAAAATGATTCTATCTGGGTGATAGTTGATAGATTGACAAAGTCTGCCTATTTCATTCCCGTTCGGACAGATTACACAATGAATAAGTATGCATAATTGTACATAAAAGAGATTGTGCGGTTGCATGGTGTGCCTATTTCTATTGTATCAGATAGAGATCCGAAGTTTACTTTAAGATTTTGCAGTTCTTTACACGAGGCATTGGGAACTCGATTGATTTTAGCACTGCTTTTCACCCTCAAACAAATGGCCAATCTAAAAGAATTATTCAAATTCTTGAAGATATGCTTAGAGCTTGTGTACTTGAGTTTGAGGGTTCATGGGAGAAATATTTGCTGCTTGCTGAATTTGCTTATAATAACAGTTACCAAGCAAGTATAAAAGATGGCTCATTATGAAGCTTTATATGGTAGACGATGCAGAACACCTTTGAATTGGTTTGAATTCGAAGATCGCAAAGTAATTGGACCTGATCTGGTTAAATATGTTGAGGAAAAGGTGAGAGTAATACAAGACAACCTCAAGAAAGCTTCAGATCGAAAGAAATCTTATGCAGATTTGAAAAGAAAGAATATAGAATTTGAGGTTGGCGATAGTATTGTTGAAAGGAAAATTAAGTATAAGGTTTATTAGCCCTTATGAAATCTTAAAGAGAGCTGGTCCAGTGGCTTATCAATTAACTTTGCCTCCAGAGTTGAGCAAGATTCATAATGTATTTCCTGTTTCGATGCTTAGAAGGTATCGATCAGATCCTTCTCATGTGATATCGCCGATAGAAATCGAAATTCAACTGGATTTAACTTACGAGGAAGAACCAGTGAAGATTCTTGCTTATGGTACTAAAGAATTGAGGAAGAAGACCATTCAGTTGGTAAAAGTTCTCTGGCGAAACCATAAAGTGGAAGAAGCCACTTGGGAAGTAAAGGAAACAATAGAAAAGAAGCATCCACATCTTTTTAAGACAGGTACGTTTTAAAATTCGAGGGCGAATTTTTCTTAAGGGGGGGAATTGTAATACCCCAATATTTGCATAGTGACTGAAATAAAAAGAATTAAAGTTTGGTGGTTATAGTTTAGTGACTAAAACATAAAATTTTAAAGTTTGGTGGTCAAAGTGGAAAGTTGGGAAAGTTCAAGGACCAACATGGTAATTTTCCCAATAATTATTTTTATGGCAAAAATGAATAGTTTATCCCGGCATAAGAATTTTGGTGGGAATCAGAATTTTGGTACGAGATTTGTGTGAAAAGCTATAAAAAGATAAGGATAAATTAATTGAATGATTATTCGAATTCAAAAAATTATGAAAATTTTATAAAAGTATTAGAAAGACTAGAAGAACATGATATTATGGTTTTGAATCGTTTTTATTCGATTTAAATTTGATTCTATGCAATATTTGGTGAAATAGGTGAAAATGGCATTTTTGAAGATAAGTTGGTTCATTAAGGGCAAAATGGTCATTTCATCCTTACTTTTTTATTATTTATGATTATTATGGATAAGAAAAAACAAGTGTTGGCTTGTGATTGGTTATAACTCAAGGGTATAATGGTCTTTTGACTATTAAAGGTTTTTATTAATTAAATAAGGCAAATATAATGCCATTTGACAATAAAATAAGATAGAAAAACTTGGAAAATTACTCTTCTTCTCCCCAAGCTGCCAAATTCACTCAAGAACATAGGTAAGAATTTTTATTCAATTTTTAAGCTTCCACAGTTAGATTTGAGCTTGAGACACGAGACAATAAATTGTTCTCCATTAAATTCCATATCTTTTGGTATAAGTTTTGTAAAGTTTTCATGTCTCTAAGTTGAGTTTGGGGTTTAGGGTTGATGAAGAGCATGATGGAATCTTGAGTTTTAATGGTTTTTCTTGTTGGAAACATGCTTGTGATGTTGTTTTCATGGTTCAAATGATGAAAATTCCATGGAAATTGAGCTAGTGATCATTGGCTATCTTGCAAAATTTAGGGAAGTTATGGAAAAATTATTTTGATGATGGAAATGATGAAAATGATGTTATACAAGCTTGATTATGTTGTTTGGATGAAGAAATTTCTATGTTCTTGAAAGATGGAAAATTAGGGTTTATGTGAAGCTAGGAATTTTGGAGTGTGATTAAAGGAAGAATGATTTATTATGATGATATAACGTGTTTGTAATGAAAATCCTAATTATTTTGCATTAGGGACCAAAATGTGAATTTTGAAAAGTTTAGGGACTTGATTTTCAAGCTTGTTTTTGAAGTATATTATGTTGGAAAATTAAGTTAAGTGATTGGAATGTTGATTTTGAAGTTTATATTGACTTTGGGACCATTTTAGAATTTTTGGTAACTTTGAGGACCAATATGTAAATTTTTAAAGTTTGGGTCCTAAAGCATAAAGAATGAGAAATGAAAGGATTAAATTTGAAAATGATGGTTAAAGATAAAAAAAGAGTCCTTATTGACTAAATTGGGTATTTTGGAAAAAGTTGGAGAGTTATGGAAAAGTGTAAAGAAATGTGATTCGAATATATAAAGTTTTATCGGAATCAAGTTATGGATAATGGATAGTTATTTTAGTTACTTTCCATTATTTTGTATAGTATGAGTATGTACTCAAAAAATTGCTTGTGTTATGTATTTAATATACATACAGATAACAAGAAAGTTCGTGATCGAAACAAGTTGAAAGACAAAGAAGAAGTTTGAGAATAGATATGTTTTGGTATAAGTTGCTAGTAAGGCATGTAAGGTGAGTGCATTCATATGTTTCAAAATATTTTTGATTAATTTCAAGAATTCTATTTACTTGATTTTATTAAAATGATAACATGGTTTTTGTATAAGTTATATGATATTTTCTGAGCAAAGAAAAATGTTAGTACATAATGGGGTATGAACTGCTTTAATATGTTTTGTTATGGCAAATTGTTATTGAATAATTGTGATATATGAATTGTTTATACATGATGATTTATAAGTATATGATATGGATTTATTGCCCAAGTAATGATAGAGAGTTACAATATAGTGGCATGCCATTAGAGGTCCAGTAGTCAAGGACTACGTGTAGCTACACACCGATCTTCGGATCCTATAGGTTTATTAGCACTTATGTGCCTATATGATGCCGACACTTATGTGTTTTTATGTTTATCGTCACTTTGGTGACTAGTGCTCAAGGAGTACAGGCCTTGCATACTTTAGTTTCTCTTTATACAATTCTTGGGCCAATTACAAAGTCAAAGTATATGAAAATCACCATTTTCTTAGATATAATGGTTTTGAACTAGAAGAAGATTTATTATGATCTTGCTTAACCATGTTTTCATTTATTTTATTACTTGATTTTATGATTACTTATAATGCCTCACTAAGTTATACTTAGCGTGTGTGTTTTGCATGTGCACACATAGGTTGATCAAGTGGTTCGTAGCAAGAACATTTTGGCATCACCCCGAGATCGAAGGGAAATTACAGGTTATCTTAGTAATGCTTTGACATCCGATATCATATTTTGAGTAGTGGCATGTATAATAATGAATTTGCATATTTTGTGCAAATGATATTTTAAAATACTCAATTTTGTTTGTTTATAACTTAAATATGGCTTAGAATTACTAGTATGTGATTTGAGATGGTTTATGTGTAGTTAGTAAGCTTATGATGGAAATAAACGAAAACTGTCCAGAAACTCTGTTTTAGGCAGTAAGTTTGAAAAATTGCCATAAATTCCACAGATTGAATTAGAAAATTAATCTTATATGTATGAACTAAAAATTGAGTCTAGTTTCTTTTAAAACAAACGGTGACTGATTCTGAGTTTTGTGTAAAAAGTTATGAATTTTTATTCGATAATAGGTTAGAAAAAACGGACAGCAGATTTTTCGCAAGACTGCACTGTGACGTGAATTTAACATTTTCTTTTAATTTTTGTTTAATGAATTTGAATTAATAATTTACATGGTTTGAAAGCTTGATGAATCTAGTTTAATTAGAAATTTACAGAATGAACTTTGGGTGCCTATAAAATTTTATAAAAATTTTTGTTTAGAGACAGTCTGAGCTGCAGTTTTGTTTAAAGTGGTGAAAATTGTTTAAACTTGTTTTGTGACATCATCGACTCGTGTTTGGTAACAAATACGGGAAGAAGGTGTTACATTTATTGGTATCATTGCTACAGGTTTAGCCGGTTCTGGAATTAAATTGAGTTTGTTATGAGTTAATAAGTGTGTACATGCCACTAGGATGTCATAAATTACTAATGATGACATTTGTATAGTTGATGCTCATGCTTACTAATATTAATTGTTATGATGAGTACAGATGTCTGAGAGTGAGGGTTCACGTCAGGTGACCCATATAGAGGGTCAAAATGTTGCTGAGGTTGGGCAAGAAGCTAGTTTTGCTTCGCTTTTAGCACAACCTGCTGAGAATGTACCAGTTCAGCCTGGAGCACCGGTACAAGATCAGGAAAACTTCCTACAAGCCTTAGAGATGATAATTAATCGTCCTCCCCGAGTTTCTATTGCTAAAGAGCTGAAGGATCTGCGAGCACCAGATTTCGTTGATGGAGATCCGATTGCTGCAGACTATTGGCTAAATGATTTAAAGATTATGCTGGGAGGATTGCATTGTGATGACCAAAGGAAGTTAGAAGGAGCTGTGTCTTTGTTGAAGGGACAAGCTCGTATCTGGTGGGCAAATATCATTACTTGTCCCCAGGAAGAGATTACTTGGGACTTTTTCCTCCGCGAGTTTCGTAATAAGTATATCAGAGACATGTTCATCCGAGAAATGAGGAGTGAATTTCTGAATCTTAAGCAAGGCGATCGAACAATATACGAATATGAATGTGAATTCAACAAATTGAGCCGTTTCGCCTCAGAGTTGATCAGTACAGAGATGGATCGTAGCATCTGCTTCATTGAAGGTTTGAATGCTGATTATAAGGAGATATTGATTGCTATGAACATTACTGAATTTCAAGCGATCAATCGAGCTAAAGGAATGGAAAAAGTCCGAGCGGAAAGAGTAGCAACTCATAATGTTTAGTCGCAGAAAAGAAATTTTGGAGGATCCTTTGGTTCATCATCATCTAAGCGAGGCAAGGGCTCATATCAGAGCAACAAACAAAGATTTAGATCGGGAAAGTCCAAAGGTTCACAGGTTTCTGCTGTAAAGACAGGAGGTTCGAGGAAACATCAATTTGATCATTGTGGCAAATTCCATCATGGCCAATGCCGATTGGTTACAGGAGCTTGCTTTGGTTGTGGTGCTACTAATCATTTCCTTCGAGATTGTCCGAGAAGTGGCAGTAGACCAGATAAGTCAGAAAGACCAGTAGTTCAGAACCAGAAGGGAAAATATCAGGCTAGTCAGAAGTCTTCTGGAGTTAATCGTCGTGAGTGAGTGTCAAGCTGCTTCCAGCAAGGAATTAAAGACCTCGGTGAGAGTCTACCACATCCATGACCGAGGATGATAGGGATGCACCGGATATTGTTACAGGTACTTTCCAGCTCTTTAATGAACCTGTATTTGTATTGATAGATCTGGGATCTACTCATTCATATGTTATTTCTAAGTTAGTCCAATATAGAAGGATTATCTTAGAACCTACATTTAGTGATGTCTTCGCAATCAATTCTATTGGCCATAGTGCTCAAGCGAGTAAAGTTTGCAAATAGTGTCCGATAGTGATTCAGGGAATTGAATTCCCAGCTGATTTGATGGAATTACCTTTCCATGATTTTGAAATTATATTGGGCATGGACTGGTTATATGCTTATCATGCTATAGTGAATTGTCGTTTGAAACGACTAGTGTTGAAAAGCAAGAAAGGTACATAAATAGTGGTGGTTGGTGAAGGATGAAATTGTATGAATAATGTGATCTCGGCAATGAAGGCGATGAGATTGTTGTATCAGGGGTGCCAGGCTTACTTAGCCCATGTTGTGGATGTTAATTTATCAAAGATAGACATTAATAGTATTCCGACAGTTCGAGAATTTCTTGATGTGTTTCCCAAAAAATTACCGGGATTACCTCCAGATCGAGAGGTGAAATTTGGAATAGATGTTTTACCCGATACTAAACCAGTATCAATTGCACCTTATCGGATGTCTCCGATAGAGTTGAGAGAGCTTAAAGCTCAATTGCAAGATCTTTTGGATCGAGGTTTTATACGACCTAGTGTATCACTGCAGGGAGCACCCATTCTTTTTGTTAAAAGAAAGATGGATCAATGCGGAACTATCGTCAACTGAATAAAGTGACGATCAAGAACAAGTATCCTTTACCGAGGATTGATGATCTATTTGATCAATTGAAAGGAGCAGCTATGTTTTCTAAAATTGATCTTCGGTCGGGTTACTATCAGTTAAAAGTTAAGGATGAGGATATTCCCAAAATAGCATTTCGGACACGGTATGGATACTATGAGTTTGTGGTAATGCCTTTTGGTCTCACAAATGCTTCTGCAGCATTTATGGACTTGATGAATAGAGTGTTCCAACCGTACCTGGATCAGTTAGTTGTAGTGTTTATTGATGATATACTGGTTTATTCGAAGACCAGGGAAGAACATGATGCTCATCTGCGAATAGTATTGCAGACCTTAAGAAAGAAGAAGTTGTATGCTAAACTCTCTAAATGTGAGCTTTAGCTATCAGAAGTAGCTTTCTTGGGTCATATTGTTTTAGTTGAAGGAATTCGGGTTGATCCTAAAAGGTTCAGGCCATTGTTGAATGGAATCCTCCCAAGAATATTCTTTGAGGTCCATAGTTTCTTGGGGCTAGCAGGATATTATAGACGTTTTGTAAAAGGTTTTTCGATGATTGTTGCACCGATTACTAAGCTATTACGGAAGGATGTACCTTTCGTTTGGACTGATAAGTGTCAGTAGAGTTTTGAGCAATTGAAATAGATTTTAACTAAAGCACCAGTACTTGTACAACCAGAATCGGGTAAGGATTTTACCTTATACAGTGACGCGTCCCATAATGGATTGGGATGTGTATTGATGCAAGAAGGTAAAGTAATCACATATGCTTCTAGACAGTTAAAAACACATGAAAAGAACTATCCGACTCATGATCTAGAATTGGCCGCAGTAGTTTTTGCTTTGAAAATTTGTCATCACTACTTATATGGTGAGCGATGCTATATTTATACAGATCACAAAAGTTTAAAGTATTTATTGATATAGAAAGATTTGAATTTGAGACAGAGAAGATGGCTTGAGCTAATCAAAGACTATGATCTTGTTATTAATTATCACCCGGGAAAGGCAAATGTTGTAGTTGATGCTTTGAGTCGGAAGACATTTGCTGCTTTGAGAACTTTGGATACTCAATTGGCGTTGCGAGATGATGGTTCTATGATTGCAGAATTACAGGTTAAATCTACTTTGACAGCTCGGATTAAAGAACTTCAAAGTAAAGATAAAAAGTGCTTAGCAATTTTGAAACAAATTGAAAGTGGTAATGTCAAAGAATGTGCAGTCAAAACTGATGGATGTCTCTATTATCGAGATAGAAAATATATTCCTGAAAATGAAGAAGTGAAACGGGAATTGCTGTGTGAAGCTCATTATAGTCTATTGGCAACGTATCCTGGAGGTAATAAGATGTATCAAGACCTGAAAAGCAGGTATTGGTGGCTAGGCATGAAAAGAACGGTGACCGAATTTGTGTCTAAATGTTTGACATGTCAACAAGTGAATGCCGAACATCAAGTGCCATCAGGATTAATACAACCAATAGCTATTCCACAGTGGAAATGGTAAAATATCACTATAGATTTTGTAAATGGGTTACCGATGACTCCGAGCAAAAATGATTCTATCTGGGTGATAGTTGATAGATTGACAAAGTCTGCCTATTTCATTCCCGTTCGGACAGATTACACAATGAATAAGTATGCATAATTGTACATAAAAGAGATTGTGCGGTTGCATGGTGTGCCTATTTCTATTGTATCAGATAGAGATCCGAAGTTTACTTTAAGATTTTGCAGTTCTTTACACGAGGCATTGGGAACTCGATTGATTTTTAGATAATCGCTTTTCACCCTCAAACAAATGGCCAATCTAAAAGAATTATTCAAATTCTTGAAGATATGCTTAGAGCTTGTGTACTTGAGTTTGAGGGTTCATGGGAGAAATATTTGCTGCTTGCTGAATTTGCTTATAATAACAGTTACCAAGCAAGTATAAAAGATGGCTCATTATGAAGCTTTATATGGTAGACGATGCAGAACACCTTTGAATTGGTTTGAATTCGAAGATCGCAAAGTAATTGGACCTGATCTGGTTAAATATGTTGAGGAAAAGGTGAGAGTAATACAAGACAACCTCAAGAAAGCTTCAGATCGAAAGAAATCTTATGCAGATTTGAAAAGAAAGAATATAGAATTTGAGGTTGGCGATAGTATTGTTGAAAGGAAAATTAAGTATAAGGTTTATTAGCCCTTATGAAATCTTAAAGAGAGCTGGTCCAGTGGCTTATCAATTAACTTTGCCTCCAGAGTTGAGCAAGATTCATAATGTATTTCCTGTTTCGATGCTTAGAAGGTATCGATCAGATCCTTCTCATGTGATATCGCCGATAGAAATCGAAATTCAACTGGATTTAACTTACGAGGAAGAACCAGTGAAGATTCTTGCTTATGGTACTAAAGAATTGAGGAAGAAGACCATTCAGTTGGTAAAAGTTCTCTGGCGAAACCATAAAGTGGAAGAAGCCACTTGGGAAGTAAAGGAAACAATAGAAAAGAAGCATCCACATCTTTTTAAGACAGGTACGTTTTAAAATTCGAGGGCGAATTTTTCTTAAGGGGGGGAATTGTAATACCCCAATATTTGCATAGTGACTGAAATAAAAAGAATTAAAGTTTGGTGGTTATAGTTTAGTGACTAAAACATAAAATTTTAAAGTTTGGTGGTCAAAGTGGAAAGTTGGGAAAGTTCAAGGACCAACATGGTAATTTTCCCAATAATTATTTTTATGGCAAAAATGAATAGTTTATCCCGGCATAAGAATTTTGGTGGGAATCAGAATTTTGGTACGAGATTTGTGTGAAAAGCTATAAAAAAGATAAGTTTCGGAAATTAATTCGAATGATTATTCGAATTCAAAAAATTATGAAAATTTTATAAAAGTATTAGAAAGACTAGAAGAACATGATATTATGGTTTTGAATCGTTTTTATTCGATTTAAATTTGATTCTATGCAATATTTGGTGAAATAGGTGAAAATGGCATTTTTGAAGATAAGTTGGTTCATTAAGGGCAAAATGGTCATTTCATCCTTACTTTTTTATTATTTATGATTATTATGGATAAGAAAAAACAAGTGTTGGCTTGTGATTGGTTATAACTCAAGGGTATAATGGTCTTTTGACTATTAAAGGTTTTTATTAATTAAATAAGGCAAATATAATGCCATTTGACAATAAAATAAGATAGAAAAACTTGGAAAATTACTCTTCTTCTCCCCAAGCTGCCAAATTCACTCAAGAACATAGGTAAGAATTTTTATTCAATTTTTAAGCTTCCACAGTTAGATTTGAGCTTGAGACACGAGACAATAAATTGTTCTCCATTAAATTCCATATCTTTTGGTATAAGTTTTGTAAAGTTTTCATGTCTCTAAGTTGAGTTTGGGGTTAAGGGTTGATGAAGAGCATGATGGAATCTTGAGTTTTAATGGTTTTTCTTGTTGGAAACATGCTTGTGATGTTGTTTTCATGGTTCAAATGATGAAAATTCCATGGAAATTGAGCTAGTGATCATTCAGCTATCTTGCAAAATTTAGGGGAAGTTATGGAAAAATTATTTTGATGATGGAAATGATGAAAATGATGTTATACAAGCTTGATTATGTTGTTTGGATGAAGAAATTTCTATGTTCTTGAAAGATGGAAAATTAGGGTTTATGTGAAGCTAGGAATTTTGGAGTGTGATTAAAGGAAGAATGATTTATTATGATGATATAACGTGTTTGTAATGAAAATCCCTAATTATTTTGCATTAGGGACCAACATGTGAATTTTGAAAAGTTTAGGGACTTGATTGTCAAGCCTGTTTTTGAAGTATATTATGTTGGAAAATTAAGTTAAGTGATTGGAATGTTGATTTTGAAGTTTATATTGACTTTGGGACCATTTTAGAATTTTCGGTAACTTTGAGGACCAATATGTAAATTTTTAAAGTTTGGGTCCTAAAGCATAAAGAATGAGAATTGAAAGGATTAAATTTGAAAATGATGGTTAGAAGATAAAAAAAGAGTCCTTATTGACTAAATTGGGTATTTTGGAAAAAGTTGGAGAGTTATGGAAAAGTGTAAAGAAATGTGATTCGAATATATAAAGTTTTATCGGAATCAAGTTATGGATAATGGATAGTTATTTTAGTTACTTTCCATTATTTTGTATAGTATGAGTATGTACTCAAAAAATTGCTCGTGTTATGTATTTAATATACATACAGATAACAAGCAAGGTCGTGATCGAAGCAAGTTGAAAGACAAAGAAGAAGTTTCAGAATAGATACGTTTTGGTATAAGTTGCTAGTAAGGCATGTAAGGTGAGTGCATTCATATGTTTCAAAATATTTTTTGATTAATTTCAAGAATTCTATTTACTTGATTTTATTAAAATGATAACATGGTTTTTGTATAAGTTATATGATATTTTACAGGCAAAGAAAAATGTTAGTACATAATGGGGTATGAACTGCTCTAATATGTTTTGTTATGGCAAATTGTTATTGAACAATTGTGATATATGAATTGTTTATACATGGCGATTTACAAGTATATGATATGGATTTATTGCCCAAGTAAAGATAGAGAGTTACAGTATAGTGGCATGCCATTAGAGGTCCAGTAGTCAAGGACTACGTGTAGCTACACACCGATCTTCGGATCCTATATGTTTATCAGCACTTATGTGCCTATATGATGCCGACACTTATGTGTTTATATGTTTATCGTCACTTTGGTGACTAGTGCTCAAGGAGTACAAACCTTGCATACTTTAGTTTCTCTTTATACAATTCTTGGGCCAATTACAAAGTCAAAGTGTATGAAAATCACCATTTTCCTAGATATAATGGTTTTGAACTAGAAGAAGATTTATTATGATCTTGCTTAACCATGTTTTCATTTATTTTATTACTTGATTTTATGATTACTTATAATGCCTCACTAAGTTATACTTAGCGTGTGTATTTTGCCTGTGCACACATAGGTTGATCAAGTGGTTCGTAAGCAGGAACATTTTGGCATCACCCCGAGATCGAAGGGAAATTACAGGTTATCTTAGTAATGCTTTGACATCCGATATCATATTTTGAGTAGTGGCATGTATAATAATGAATTTGCATATTTTGTGTAAATGATATTTTAAAATACTCATTATTTTGTATGTTTATAACTTAAATATGGCTTACTAGTATGTGATTTGAGATGGTTTATGGGTAGTTAGTAAGCTTATGATGGAAATAAACGAAAACTGTTCAGAAACTCTGTTTTAGGCAGTAAGTTTGAAAAATTGCCATAAATTCCACAGATTGAATTAGAAAATGAAACTTATATGTATGAACTAAAAATTGAGTCTAGTTTCTTTTAAAGCAAACGGTGACTGATTCTGAGTTTTGTGTAAAAAGTTATGAATTTTTATTCGATGATAGGTCAGAAAAACATGACAGCAGTTTTTTCGCAATACTGCACTGTGACGTGAATTTAACATTTTCTTTGAATTTTTGTTTAATGAATTTGAATTAATAATTTACATGGTTTGAAAGCTTGATGAATCTAGTTTAATTAGAAATTTACAGAATAAACTTTGGGTCTATACAATTTTATAAAAATTTTTGTTTAGAGATACTGCGAGCTGCCAGTTTTGTTTAAAGTGGTGAAAATTGTTTAAACTTGTTTTGTGACATCAATAACTCTTGTTTGGTAACAAATACGGGAAGAGGGTGTTACATAAATGTTGCACTCACCTTGGCCACTTAACACAATGCCTCACTAAGTCCTAGTTCGACCTTTTCTTTCATAGTACATCGAACCTTCTTTGATTCGGACTTGACTTCATTAATCACATGAATACAACAAAATATTTTTTTAGATTCAAATCTATCAATACCTTAAACATGCTTTCTAATATAATCATTCGAATATAAAGTTTCCAAATATTTTCCTTTCTTCCTTGTACTGTTCCAATTCGAACTTCCAATAATTCTTCCAAGCTTGCTAACTAACATTTAAATACAAAATGTTTCAAATTCCATTTTCTGACAAATTGCGCTACCTTCAAAGATTTACTTATACATGGAATAATACATATTGGATCTTAATTTCCTTTATATTGTAGAAACTAGATTCGATAACGGTTCTAACAGTATAAGCCACATAAATTAGTAAAATCTACCAAAATTATAAAAATTCTGTACATTCAAGTCACAGAGTTATCCAGGCAGAAATTGATGTGTAATTTTTCTGACCTTATTTCGAATAAAAATCCATATATTTGAACACCGAACTCGAAATCAGTTTCCGTTTATTGAAAACGAAACCAGACTAACAAATCTTTACAATGATATAAAATTCATCATTTAACCATTTTTGTAGAATTTATGGTGAATTTTTAAACTTACTATCATAATTCAAATTCCAACATAACTTTCCATAAATAACTTCTAATTTACACCAACTGCTCCTTATTTCTTTACTTGTCAATTTAGTCACATCACTTTACTTCAAATGACTAGAATAAAAGCTTGTATTCATATGTTCTCTTTACATCCTTCATCAAAATAGGCTTAAACATTTACTTCTCTAATTTCTCTTGATTTGTTGAGATGGTCACCAAAATTTCAAATATAAGGATTTAAGCTTCTTAACTTTGCAGATTAGTCCTCCAATCAACATTATTACCTTAATTCCATAATTTTAACTAAAAATCAGATTTACTCCTTCTACATATCCTCTTTGCCGAATAGACCATTCAAGTTTGACAATTTGTCAAAATGGTCACTAATGTGATTAATCGTCTGTTTAGCATTCTAACTTCATTTTCATGTCTCTAACATCATTAATAA
The DNA here is from genome assembly GCA_019671005.1 of Hibiscus mutabilis. Taxonomy (NCBI): domain Eukaryota; kingdom Viridiplantae; phylum Streptophyta; class Magnoliopsida; order Malvales; family Malvaceae; genus Hibiscus; species Hibiscus mutabilis. Next base: position 30,499,831 of record CM033744.1, read on the forward strand.
TATAAATACACATCAAATTCATAAATATCAGATCTGGTCCCTTAATTTTGAAGCTTGCTGAAATTGTCCCTATGTATTTAACTTAGGGTTTTGCTTCCAAACAACAAATCAAGCTTACTAGATCATTAATCCAACATCACAAACCCTAGTTAGACTTGAATCCATAAACCCTAATCTTCTCTATACAAACGGAAATATGTAGGCTTTAAATCCCAACTCAATAACATGATTCTAACATCATACAAGCATGATTCTAACTTAAAAACAACCATGGATTCATAAATCATAAAAGCCCCAATTTGTTCATAAACCCTAATTTCTTCCTCATATCAAATATCATCAACCAAGAAAGTATTCTTTGAATTATTTACATCAAAAGATAGAGCTTGAAGTGTAACCCCCTTGACCCGGTCTAGCCGCTAGACCAAATCGAGGAAGCTACATTAGGTTTGCCACAGCAAACTGAAGAGATTCAACAAAACCTGATCCATTTTTTTCTTTTTATCTCGTCTAGATGCCAATTATTAGTCCTACGTGTACATGCATCACTCAGGTATAACCCCACCTCAATCGGGCATCATTTTAACATCCAATTGATCACATTTACAATTTAGGGACCAAATTGAAAATACAGGAAATTTGCAGGATTTAAGACACTTTTAATATACCAATCTTTAATTAGTCAGGTTCTGATCATTCATCTCAAATTAATCATTCAAGCTCATACAATCGCATGGACAAGATTCAGGGACTAGAATGCAAAGAAAGCAAAACTGCCAAGCCAACATTATAGAAAATGGCCTCGAGAATCGGTACGGGTGTCACCTTACCGATACGCATAAAATGCCCGTACTGATACACCACGACTAGTATTGATACGCCATAATGAACTTACCTAACTTTTGAATATTTTTAATATACGTACCGGTACGCTTACATGGGTATCGATACACGGGTTTGGATTAAAAAGTGAAATTCTAGAGGCTAGAATGTGTACTGATACACCATTACCCGTATTGGTATGACAAGCCAAAAATCACCTAGGCATACCGGTACTCCCGTACGCGTTCTGATCCCTCAGGCAAGAAAATGCCTAGCCGTACCGATACGGTCCCCCGCGTATCGGTACGCCTGGACCTGTAATGCCACAATTTGCTGGTTTTTCATCTCAAAAACATTCTCAAACCATTCCAACATGCTTATAACACCATATGCCATACGTATCATAGGCCAACTAGCAACTCATTCCTACAGCACAACAAGTATCAAGCATCAAAAGAGAATCTATAGGCATGCTTCCTAATGTCTATTCAAGCAACATGTCAAAAAGGTAAACCAACATCAAAACAAACTTTAAAGGCCATTTACAACCCATGAGCAACTAAAGAAATATGCTCAAACAGGGAGTTCCACAAAACATCTCCCAAAACAGAATAGGTACCCCATTGCCCTTATTCATTATAGTCTAAACCAAGACATACTTTGGAAACAAGTCTTGCCAAAATCCCCTTGCTTCTTGCTGCCTTCCAAGACCTCAATTATCTATATTGATGGAAAACAAGAGCGTAAGCACACAAGGCTTAGTGAGGAATGCTCAAAACAACCACCATCAATGCATTTAAAACCATTTATTTAACATCATCCTTTAAAAACATCATCATCACCATGCCCCTTTTGAAAACATGCACTTTATATCCTTAAAACCAGCATAATAAACCATATGATACATGTATCATTAATCAACAGCAAATCCCATTGCTAACCCTCCACTTAAGCCTTCCCATGCATTACTACCAAATGCAAAGCTTAAGGAGAAACATGTATAAATCACATTATGCAACATAAGACATTTCAATGATACATTAACAATTATATTGGCTTTCAAGTGATCAATAACAAGTCCATTAACAAAAGAGTTCATCGGATACACGGATTCAACAAAGTGTTAGCCCAATACTTCAAGCCATCTCAACTGGAATAACGATACAATTACAATCGCGGTACATTAACAACCGAGTACAATAACAACCGGGTACAATAACAACCCACGGAGACATCCACCCCAATCATCGGTTCGACGCTTAATCCACTAAAGGGAGTATTCGGTACCTTTTAACCCCTCTACCGTTAGGGTACTTGGATGAAGTATTCAGTACATCGTATAACCCCTCGACATCCAAGGCGAATTATTTACAGTGCACTTAATCCTATAGCCAGCCAAATATATCCGATAACAATTTTAAAACCACATCACTTGCCAATATAATTAACCAAATAACATTTACCTCATTGTTTTTAACAAGCATTAAACTATGCCATTTCCAAAGCAACAGCCGTACTTTAAAACACAAGAATAAACCACATACTTACAAGGATCACTTACCATGTGCATCCTTCAGCATTTCATGCTTAAAAATAATATATCAAATACTTTAAAACATGCTTAAACAATAGGTAACATGTAAATTAGAACAAGTGCATAAAACCATTTCAAACTAGCACGACCGAGAGAGATATCCACTTTTTACTTACTTCCGAGTCTAGGTAAGCATTTCAAGCTCTACCATAACTCCCAAAACTCTATTCCAAAACATCAAAACGCTTTAAACCACGTTTTCACTCACCGATACGCGAAACTTTGATTCGTCGACGCGCAAACAAGCATCTGTAGTCTCCTACGCTTCTCCAAACACCTCCGGATCAACCTCCCCTATTTTTATCACACAAAAACAGAGGATTAATGCATCATAAAACATTTTAAACACAGAAAACACAATCCTTCTCAGATTTCCACAACACCCTCACAACTAACCCTCCACAACAACCGAAATCAAGACCAAAGCACCTCGATTCACAACCCAGCCAACATCTATCAACCTAGCAACATTTTCAACACCAAAACACAACTTAAAACAAATCCAAGACAACCTACCACCTCCAACAACCTAACAAACATAATTTCAACACAAAACCTCAAAACTAACAACCTAAACAAATAGAGACTCTTATGTTTCGAGATTCCATTGATAAAAATCACTTATCAACATTGTTAAACGTCCAAAATATGAGTCAAATCACCATTACATACTGGAAATCAGATTCAATTCACGAATCAACACATTTGCCCCAAAGATCTCATTAAATCATTAGAAAATAATCAAAATCAGATTAGAAATGCAAAAGCAAGGATCAAATGCTTGGGAATTTCAATAAAGAACCATACAATAGAGGAGATCTCAGACCTTACCCCTAATGTGAAGTTTCTCGCTCAATTGATTTGTAGAAAGCTAAGAAATCACAAGATTAATGTAAGATTTTGTATTAACAATCTTTGTAAAACAATTTGGAACAATAAAATCAAGTTAGAAACCACCTCACCTCTGGAAATTTGATGAAATCTGAGTGTTTGGCTGAGGAGAGAATAGAGAGAAAAAGTTGAGAGAAAAATGACGTGATTTTTGTTTAAGAAAAGATAACCACCTTTTTAACAAAATCCACTTTAATTATTAATTAAAGCACATGTTTAAATTAATTAAATTAAGGGAGAAACCTTCAGAAACAAATTGGTAAAATAGCTCCTTAAAGATTCTAAGTATTTGACCCTTTTCATTTTAGTCACTAGAAAATCATAGTTTTCAAAACTTTCATTTTGGCCACTAACCAAAATGTCCACCTTCCAAAACTAATTTTTCTAAATTGATTACACCATTATTAAATATATAATTAATAATGATTTTTAAACATTTTTCCATAATTTTTCCAACACCGAAAATATACGATACCGAAACCGACTCGAATCTCTATTCTAGTCCACCAAACCGTCTAATAACCCACTAAACCGCAAAGCCCTAAAACCGGGGCTTTACAAATCTCCCCCTTAAGAAATTTTGTCCTCAAAATTACCTGGAGGAAACAGGTGTGAAAACTCGTTCAGCATATCTGACTTACGCTCCCACGTGGCCTCCTCAACACCGCGGTGCTTCCACAACACCTTAACCAACTCAAATATCTTTCCACGGAGCACCTTACTGCTGGTGTCAAGAATCTCTACTGGTTCCTTATCATAAGATAGGTCTGGTCTCACCTCGATCTCTTCCACCAGCATGACATGTGATGGATCATACCTATACCTCCGCAACACCGAAACGTGGAACACATCATGAATCTTTCCCAACTCCGGAGGTAACCTCAAACGGTACACAACATGACCTACACACTCAATGAACTCGTATGGTCCAATGAACCTCAGGCTAAGCTTCCCTTTTCACCCAAAACGCAACGCCTTTTTCCAGGGCGACACTTTCGAAAAACACTTTATCACCCACAGCGTACTCTACATCCCTATGCTTGAAATCCGCATAGGATTTTTGGCGATCTGCAGCTGCTTTTAAGCGCTCACATATCAACTTTACCTTTTCGGTCGTGCCTTTCAAGACAATGGGCATAGACACAAACTTTTCCCCCACTTCTGCCCAACACACGAGCGTACGACACTTCCTGCCATACAACGCCTCATAAGGGGCCATCTGTATGCTAGCATGATAACTGTTAGTGTAAGAAAACTCCACCAGTGGCAACTGCTTCTCCCAAGTTCCCTGGTACTCAGTAACACAACTCCTCAACATATCCTCGAGAACCTGAATCACAGGCTCCGACTGGCCATCCGACTGAGGGTGGTACGAGGTACTAAAACTCAACCGGGTTCCCAAAGCATTATGTAAACTCACCCAAAACCTTGCGGTGAACCGCGGATCCCTATCCTAAACTATAGATTTGGGCACCCCTTGCAAACACACTATCTCAGAGATGTACAACTCAGCCAACTTGTCCAAGGTATACGTAGTATGCACTGGCACAAAATGCACACACTTTGTAAACTGATCTACGATCACCCAGATAGAATCCTTTTTGGTCGGCGTCAAAGGCAGCCCAGACACAAAATCCATGGTTATTCTTTCCCAATTCCATTTTGGTATCATCAACGGTTGCAACAACCTGGAAGGGAACTGATGTTCAGCCTTTACCCGCTGACAAACCATACACCGAGCTACAAAATCAGCCATATCCCTATTCAATCCAACCCAATAGTACTCCTTCTTCAGCCCTCGATACATATTAGTACTACCAGGGTGCATAGCAAAAGGACTAGCGTGTGCCTCAGTCAAAATAGTACGCCTTAACTCTTCGTCCTCAGGCACCACTATTCAACCTTTGAAACACAATACCCTATCATCGTTGAAATAAAAATCCGTTGGATTTCCATCCCTGATATTTTCAACATGAGATACCAAACTCCCATCACACAGTTGCTTCTCCTTAATCATCTGTGACAAGGACGGCTTCACTTGCAACTCATCCAACAAACCTCCGTCATTTGTCACACTCAACCTAGCAAACATGGCTCTCAACTCCACAGCCGTTTTCCTACTCAAAGCATCCACTACAACATTGGCTTTCCCCGGATGATACTCAATGATCAGATCATAATCCTTAAGCAACTCCAACCATCTACGCTGCCTGAGATTCAACTCCTTCTGTGACATAAGATATTTCAAGCTCTTATGATCCGTGTAAACCATACATTTCTCACCATACAGATAATGCCTCCAGATCTTCAAGGCGAAAACTACCGCTGCAAGCTCAAGATCGTGAGTAGGATAGCTACGTTCATGCACCTTCAACTGCCTAGATTCATACGCCACTAACTTACCCTTCTGCATCAACACGCAACCAAACCCAACATACGACGCATCACTATAAACAACAAACTCCTTTCCTAATTCTGGTTGAACCAAAACCGGAGCCCGCGTCAAGGCTTCCTTCAACTTTCAAAAGCTCGCTGCCTATCCTCCATCCACTCAAACTTAACATTCTTCTGTAGCAACTTTGTTAACGGAGCTACCACACTGGAGAACCCTTCCACAAACCTTCGGTAATAACCCGCCAAACCGAGGAAACTCCTAACTTCTGTCACAGACTTGGGCTCCTTCCAACCCATTACAACCTTAACCATATGCGGATTGACACGAATTCCTTCAGCCGACACCACATGTCCGAGAAGCACAACTTTCTTAATCTAGAACTTACATTTGCTTAACTTAGCATACAAATGATTCTCCATCAGTTTCTGAAGCATAATTCACAAATGGCTATCATGATCCTCCTCGGTACGAGAGTACACAAGGATATCATCGATAAACACCACCACAAACTGATCCAAAAACTCATGAAACACACGATTCATCATGTCCATAAAAGTAGTTAGAGCGTTGGTCGAACCAAATGGCATCACAAGAAACTCATAATGCCCGTACCTTGTACGAAAGGCTGTTTTGGGTACATCCACCTCATTCACCTTTAACTGATAGTACCCTGACCTCAGATCTATCTTGGAAAACACCGAAGCTCCCCTGAACTGATCACCAATCCGTGGTAAGGGATACTTGTTCTTTATTTTCAACTTATTCAGCTGCTGGTAATCTATACACATCTGCAATGTACCATCTTTCTTTTTAACAAACAACACTGACATTCCCCACGGTGAAATACTGGGTCTAATAAAGCCCCGATCTAACAACTCCTACAACTGCATCTTCAACTCCTTTAATTCCTTCGGAGCCATGCGGTACAAAGCAATCGATATTGGTACCGTGCCCGCAAAAACCTCGATGCAAAACTCTACCTTACGGTCGGTTGGCACCCCTAGTAATTCCTCTGGAAAAACACCCAGAAACTCACATACAGTGCGAACATCTTGCACTCTCAACTCTTTTGATCCAGGATTCATAACATAAGCCAAATAAGCCTGATATCCTGAATCCAACATTCGTCTTGCCTCCAAAACTGAAACAACACTAGACAAAAACTTGCATTATCGCCAACAACCACCACCTCATAATCATTCGACAACCTCAAAGATATCTACTTAGTCTAAAAATCCATAACAGCCTGATGTTCGGTCAACCAATCCATACCCAAGATCACGTCAAAACCGTAGAATGGTAGCTCCATCAAATCTACTGCAAACACATGTCCCTGAACCATTAGCGAACACCTACGATACAACCTCCTAACCACGACCGTCTCTCCAAGAGAACTAGTCACTCTAACTCCCACATTAAGAATTTCAACAGATATATCAAGCAACTCAGCATGCTCACTCGAAATGTATGAATGAGTAGATCCAGAATCAACCAACAAATACAACGATAGAGACTGAAGGGTAAAAGTACCTGCAATTACATCGGTGTCATTACGATCCTCACGGTGCGTATACACCCTAGCTGGTCCACCTCCCTCAGGATGGATAGCAACAGTATGAGCCACAGTCCTCTGTCCCCCATCTCGATGCTAAAACGGTCTATGACCACGACCCCGACCCTATTGTAGAGCAACAACAAGAGCAAAACCCTGCCCACCTTGAGCCAACAACGGACAATCACGCCTCTAGTGGTCGTTCGACCCACAACTCCAACAAGCATTAGCTACCACACGCAGGTGCCTGACCTTCCCTGGCCAACCGTGGGCAATCTCGCCTCAAATGGTCTCAGGATCTACAAACCCAACAAGTTCTATACGAGGCTTTGACTTGGGCACCATGCCCCTGGACTCCACGTCCACAACACCTTCACCATGCCTCAGCTCCGGGCGAAGCCTTCGGTCACGGTGTCTCTTGGCCTGTCCACTGCTATAACCCGAATCAGCAGCTCTCTTACTTGAGCTCAAACCTCGTGATCCAGAAGCCAAGCCTAAATTCTGCTCCACAACCTTGGCTCGCGAAAACAACACATCAAAATCGGTATAATCAGCAGCAAGCATGTATGCCTTAACATCCTGCACAAGCCCATAACAGAAACGATCACATTGAGTACGCTCGTCAAGAACCAACTCAGGTGCATGCTGACTCAACCTCACGAACTGCGCCTCGTACTCCGCCACAGACATACTGCCCTACACCAACGCCATAAACTCCCGCTTCCTCTCATCCTGATATTGGACTCCCAAAACTTCTTCTAGAAAGCTTCACAGAAGAACTCCCAGGTCACATCATCATTTGCCATACCAGATATAATTGTAGTCCACCACGTATAGGCATCACCCTACAACAGGGAAACAACACAGCCCAACATACGAGGATCGGTGCACCCTATCTGGCCCAGTATCCTCTCAGTACTGGCCAACCAGCCCTCAGAAACCTCAGGCGACAACCCTCGAAACTCAACTCTGCCCAAACTACAGAAATGCTCAAGCGGGAAACCTTGCCCCTCAACCGATGGTGCTGGCACACGAACACCCACAACTGCTGCCTGAAACGCACCGATCATAGCTTGTATCAGCGGTGCCATATCACCCATCCCTGGCCCAGCCGACACATGTGGTACTTGCTCCACTCCCTCAGGTGGATTAGGTGGGGGCGGTGGCAAACCTCCAGGAGGTACAACTTCTCCTTCATCATCCTGCCTAGTGGCAGAAACAATCGCACTAGATCGCAACTCTCTCTTCAGTCCCATCATGCTAAAATATATCTAAGGCATGATAATCATTTCAAAAAAACAGTCAGGCCAACCTCAAGCAAGGATCCAAGACTTCCATTTCAAAAATCAAAACTTTCTAGACTATAATAATAAGGCAATGGGTACCCCAAAACATCCCAAACATAGCATACGACCACCAACATTCATATATCAATCATCGTGCATAACAATCAACGTACATATAACAATCACCGTGCAAATCAAACATGGCAACAACATAACAACCTCCCAAATGAACCAAACTTGGCTCTGATACCACCAAATGTAACCCCCTTGACCCAATCTAGCCGCCAGACCAAATCGAGGAAGCTACATTAGGTTTGCAGCATCAAACCGAAGAGATTCAACAAAACCCGATCCATTTTTTTCTTTTTATCTTGTCTAGATGCCAATTATTAGTCCTATGTCTACATGCATCACTCAGGTATAACCCCACCTCTATCGGGCATCATTTTGACATCCAATTGATCACATTTGCAATTTAGGGACCAAATTGCAAATACAGGAAATTTGCAGGATTTAAGACACTTTTAATATACCAATCTTTAATTAGTCAGGTTCTGATCATTCATCTCAAATTGATCATTCAAGCTCATACAATCGCATGGACAAGATTCAAGGACTAGAATGCAAAGAAAGCAAAACTACGAAGCCAACATTACAGAAAATGGCCTCAGGTATCGGTACGTGTGTCACTATATCGATACACATAAAATGCTCGTACTGATACACCACGACTGGTATCGATACACCATAATGAACTTACCTAACTTTTGAATCTTTTTAATATATGTACCAGTACGCTTACATAGGTATCAGTACACGAGTTTGGATTGAAAAAGTGAAATTTCAGAGGTTAGAACGTGTACCGATACACCATTACCCGTATCGGTACGCCAGGCCAAAAATCACCTAGGCCTGTAATGCAAAAATTTGTTGGTTTTTCATCTCAAAAACATTCTCAAACCATTCCAACATGCTTATAACACCATACCAACATGCCATACGTATCACAAGCCAACTAGCAACTTCATTCCTACAGCACAACAAGTATCAAGAATCAAAAGGGAATCTATAGGCATGCTTCCTAATGTTCATTAAAGCAACATGTCAAAAAGGTAAACCAACATCAAAACAAACTTTAAAGGCCATTTACAACCCAAGAGCAACTAAAGAAATATGCTCAAACAGGGATTTCCACAAAACATCTCCCAAAACACTATAGATACCCGATTGCCCTTATTTATTATAGTCTAAACCAAGACATACTTTGGTCACTAACCAAAATGTCCACCTTCATTTTGGTCACACTTTTCAAAACTTTCATTTTGGTCCCTAACCAAAATGTCCACCTTCCAAAACTAATTTTTCAAATTTGATTACACCATTATTAAATATATAATTAATAATGATTTTTAAACATTTTCCCATAATGTTTCCAACACCGAAAATATACGATCCCGAAATTGACTCGAATCTCTACTCCGGTGCACCAAACCTTCTAATAACCTACTAAACTGCTAAGCCCTAAAACCGGGGCGTTATATGAAGAGTATAACAACTTTGTAGTTCGAAAGATTACATGAAAACTAAGATTCGGGGCTTAAATCGAGCTTGTAAAATTTCTCTTCTTTTTCTTTTCACCAACGTTTTGGAGAGTATTTTTGCAGATAATTCCTTAATATTTCATATGTTTAAGACACTTATATCATTAAAAATGAATTTTTAATTCAATAAATTCCATTTTCCAAAAATACCCTACAACTAGATTTGTATTTCTAATTTGCCATTTTGTAACATTCCAACTAGAATTAGTTGGATTCTAATCAGCCACTATTCATCCTAAAAGAAATCTCAAAATTCCCTTCATGTCCCTTTTGGGAAAAATGACCAAAACGCCCTTTATTGATCAACTTACCCACAAAATTGCTATTCCATGTCATTTCGATCGATTTAAATTTTTATCGATCTCTTTTAACATCCAAATATCCGTAAAATGATATTTTATGACTCTTCTAAGGTCCATGGAACTATCTCTAAAATTTTAGCTCGATCTGATTATTCAAATAATTTTCTGAACTTTATCTCTTTATAGCCATTAATACAAACTCCATACGAAAATCTAGGTAACACGAAAATGTTATTCTTGGGGGTAAACTATTCATTTACGGGGTTAAAATACATAACTTTTGAAAATTACACTTTGATCCCTGAATTTTTCCAAAGTTTATACTTTAGCCACAAAACTTTCAAAATTTACATTTTGGTCACTAGCCAAAAATTGGGATATTACAATTTGTTTTTATGCATGCATATATCTAAACTACAAAAAATATTGGTGACCAAGTAAGCACCGTTTTTACGGGCATTTGTGGGGTACTAATTCTTCCCCATACGTAACCGTACCCTTAAACTCATAATTTCAAAATCTCTGGTTTTGGTATGCCTAAGTTAAAAGATTAGTGGCAACTCAGTTATCACAGCTTGGTGACTCCACTGGGGAAATTTTTAAGTTGGAACAACTTTTACTTGGTCACGAAGTATTTTCATTTGTATTTTGTTTTTTTGTGTGTTTATTTTTTTTGTATATATGTATGTACTAATTTTTTTTCTTTTTGCCCTGACAGTGCATCATGACAGAAGCTCTCCACCGGGGCTTTATCCATTTAGGTGGTAGCTAGTAGCTCTGCCTTTGTGAGTAATCCTTTGTATGGGCCAGTAAACATTTTCGAGGTCCAAAGTACCTATGCCTTCGTGCGTAACCCTTCAAATGGGCATAGTAAAATGCATCCCTCGAACTGTGTTCGATCCACAAGCCTGTAATAGGCTATAATTGAACTTCTTACCCACCTTAGTAGGGGGTAAGGTCAGTTCGAGTACCCTTTAGACCATGAATGAGAACTTAAAAATTCCACCCCACTAGAGCCATGGGGAAAGCCTTAGAGAACTAGAATGCATGAGGATATGGTTTATATTTTCCGTAATATACCATGTTTTACTAATTTGTTATGTTGTACAAACCCCTTTTGTGTTTTATTTGTATATTCATTTAGTGTGCATCGCATCATACACTGTTGATATTTCGAAACAAGAGCCAATCTTTGATCATGAATCTTCGAGTGGCACTTTCCAGTACTAGAGTTTTTTATTCGAACATAGATGTTTGAAATAACTCCCTAAAGCTTCAACGCCGACATGGTGACTATGTGCAGAAAGAAACGTTCAAAACTTTCCAGATCGGGTGAATATGGGCTTGCCTCGAAATAACCTGACCAAACTAATCACTCTGTGAGAAAGCCTGAAGACTTAGGATCAAGCCATATTTTCCAGGAAATTTGGAGACATAGCCCTGTTGCTCAAAGTAGAGGTGGACGAGACCATGATCTTAGCAGCCGTCAAATTTTGGGACCCAGTGTATCAGTGCTTTGTATTTAAGTAAGAAGACATAATCCCCACCATTGGAAAGTATATGGTCTTGCTACACCTAGAGATAAAATGGCCTAACATAATCTACTCGAGGGATAGAAATGTGGATTATCGAAGGAAGCTCACTGGCCTCACCGGTTTGAAGGTTGAAGAAGTGGATACCCATATCATAACGAAGAATAGGAGACAATGCCCAGATTGTGAAGAACCTAAAACATGAAAGAGCCCTAGACCTATAGGCTGGTGATTTTCCTAAAGGTCCTAGGGTACGTGGAGTTACCATGGTTGAGTTACTATCCTAGAGAGACGTAAATCTAGTCCCAGCAATCCTAGCCGAGACTATCAGATCGTTGAATTATTGCTGAACTTGAGGGAGTGGCTGCTTCACCAGATCTTTACAACTCTTTTACCTATGGTTGCAGAGTCAATTCTGGGATAATGAGAAGATCAATATGCACTTGACTTTATGAGATTTGGACATGATCAATGGGCGTAACGACTAATTTTAAAATTTATAAGTTTCCCTCGCTTTTGAAAATATTTAATGGGGAAATTTACAAAACTCGTATTTTAATGAAACCAAAGGAGTCACCACTGGTCACTTGGATTAGGTAGACCGGACTCGGGTAAAACAAAAAAAGATTTACCGAGCTTGAGAGTCGATTACGAGTGGGGAAAGGTTTGCACCACCACCATGCCCAAAATTTGTTACCTTGTAATGCCCTGATTTTTGACCTAGAAGATTAGTGGGTTGGGTTAGACGGTTTGGGAGAACCGGGTTAGCTAGTTCGACGAGTTTCGGGAAATAATTTGAAATAAATAGTTTTTGGTTAAAATGAATTTGGGAAAAATATACTAAAATGTTTAATTAATATATTAAACATGTTTGAATTATTAATTTGATAAATTAAATTCGAATTAAAGGACATTTTGGATTAGTGACGAAAATGTAAAGATTTCAAAACAGTTTTAGTGACTAAAATGTAAAAGGGTCAAAACTTAGAATCTTTAGAGGGCTTTTATCCCATTTATTTTAATCAGACTTCTCACTTAATTGAGCTATTTTTAAAGTGGTTTTAAGTTATATTAAGAGGATTAAAAAGGTTTTGATTCATTAATCATTTTCACCTTTTTCTCACGTAATTAACAATTCTAAAATTACTTTCTCTCATTTTCTTTTTAGCCAAACTATGTTTTCTCTTCAAAGATTTTCAGAGATCTCTTGATTTTCATTTCACCTTTATTTCCTTTTCTTTTCCTATCCTTTTATCAAACATCTTCCATTTTTTTGGAGTTTTACAAAGCAAATGAGCAAATTAAGGAGAAGGGTCATCTTTAAAGGTAATTTTTGTTTTATCTCATCTACTCAAGGCTCTTTACTAAAATTCCCTAGTCTTTGAAAATTTGATGTTGTTTTCTTATGGGTTTTGATATTGGATTTTCTAGAAATGGTTTAAATCAATACTTAATTGGAGATTTGCTAAAGAGATTATTGAGAAATGAATTGCTTGAAGTTTTGGTTGATTTAGATCATATTTACAACGTGTTTTGATGTTGTGAAATGAGATTAATAAAAGTAAACCCGAAACTCTTTGGTTAGTTAATTGTCTAGGTTGTGTTTCATGAGTTTTTGGGGTAGTTTAAGGGTTCTTTGGTTGATGGAGATATATTAATGGTTTGTAAGTGGTTCTTGATGTTAATTGATGATGTTTGGATGATCAAATCATTAGGAAGTTGTTGGTCTTTGTTCAGTTGTAGTTAGAGGAGGTTTTTAGTAGTTTCGACTAATTTTCGGAAGATTGGTGTTAAGGATGCAGGGGATTGTTGTTTGGCACTGAGTAGAATGCATAATGATACATTTTACCTTTGGTTTTATGTTTTTAAAATAGGGTACGATCAAGGCAAGGTTTCCTAGTTGCGTACATTGCTTTTCGGTGGCTCGATTCACGTTGGCAAGTAAAATGAAGTGTATCGGTGAGTGTATAGACATGGTAAATCTCTTTAAAGTTTGATCAGTGGATCATGGGGGTTTAGTTAAAGCCTAAAAAGCTTAACTAAGCTCAAGCGTAAGTTTCCCTTATTTCGCTTGAGTATTGATAAGAGATGAGCTTGTGGATTTCATGTTTTGGTTTTAAACACGGTTTGATTTACTTACTATAAATGCATTGTTTTGGATTAATATGAAATGTTTATCAAAGTTCATGGATACCTATGAGCATTGAGATTTATTCCTCGAAGGAATGTGTTGTTGCCTTTGGCAATGTGGTTTTGCATATGAAACGATTTTTGTGAAATGCATTGGAAAATAGTAAGTAAAGGTATTTGAAATGATATATTTGTTAAGTAACATAAATGAGAAAGTATCAGATATATTTGGCATGCCATAGGGTTTAAATTGCACTATAATATAAAAGTTAGTCGCTCCGTGGCTCTTGAGGTATAGCGGTATGGCTACTCAAGCTGATGGTATTCTTCAGTTTCTTACAATAGGGGTAAGCCTATTTTTGTGTGGTAGATGTAAGTCTATCATGACGGGTAGGGGTAAGCCTATTCTGGGCCAAAGTAAGATTAGGTGGAGGTAAGTTCACTGGGGAAATTCGTGTATCCGATGAGGTTTAAAGTAACATTCTGTTTTTGAATGTAAAGATAGAGGTAAGGTTATCCGGGGTCACCGTAATTGCCAATATATGAGATTTATGAGTTTATGAAAAGAGTTTTGGTGCATATGGTTGTTATATATGATACGTTTTTGAAATAAAAGAGAAATGCTTTGGTTTAACTAAGCATGCTTTTCAAATCAAAAGCTATGTGATTTTTAAAGGGGTTTTGAATTGCATCAATGTTTTACTTAAGAGCTACCTCACGAAGCATTGTGTGCTTACGCTCTCTTTTTTCCCATTCATGCAGAGCAATAGAGTTGTGGGGAAGCATTCACTCGGCAAGGAAGGTCCAGAGGAAGACAATCACTTGAGTATGGGAACTTAGTTTTAATTCAGTAAATAAGGCAATGTGTTACCATGTTTTGGGGGGATATGTAATATGGGTTTTATAGTGTTATGGAGGCTTATATGTTGTGGTTTGATGGATTGTTATTTGGTTATTGGTTTGAGGCATGTTTAATGGTTGTTTTCCATGTGAACTTGATGCTAAGAGATTTACCTAGTTTTGCATATAGGTTGTGAATGCTTTTTCTTATGCTCTCTTGGTTCTAGCATGCTTTAAATGATGCCATTAGACAATTGATGTGATGTCAACATTGAGTTGTGCCTTGAATCTCTTTTTGAATGTCAGATCGAAGTGTTTCTAGGGAGCATGCCTATAGAATTGTTTTGTGGTTTAAATTTTCTTAATTCTTCTTGTTTTAGAGCTTTTTGACTTACTTTAGACCACTGTATTATGGTGTTAAAGTTAGTGTTCGAGTTAAGCATGTTTGGGGTCTCAATTGTGTGTTTAACTAGCGAAATTGGAAATTACAAGCCTAATGGTATTGGTACAGGTTCCTCCATATCGGTACGAGTAATTGAAAAGTTGGCCTGGGTACCGATACTCAGATAGGTGTATCGATACGGGTATGTATAACTTTGGATTGGGGATCGATACTCGAAGAGGCGTATCGATATGAGTTTTGCTACTAGAAACTGGGAGTTTGATGTTTTGGATAGGGTACCGATACTCAGGAAAGTGTATCAATATGCCTCTTTAAAAAATAGGCCTCATACCGATACCCTATCCTGTGTACCGATACCCTAAGGCGTTATTTATGTTGATGTGGTGGCAAGATTTCAGATTCTTTCATTTTGGTCCTTGTTTCATATCTATGTTGACTGTATGAGTTTTGTTGATCAGTTTAAGCTGAAATTTGATGAGTATACATGTAACCCGACTAATTAAGGATTGATGACTAGATATTTAAGTAAGTCCTTGTAGTTTCTCAGATTTATGTTTTGGTCCCTAAAATGCTATCCTTGTGCAATTGGTTATTAATTTAACTCCATTTTGGTCGAGCTTGTAACTGTTGCCAGCATGAACAATCTAGTTTATAATATTGCATTAAGGCAAGATGAAAAGAAAAAAATGAACCTAATTCGAGTAGTTTGTTTTGGGTTTGTCTCGGCAAACTCAATGTAACCTTATTTAGTTTGGCGTCTGGGTCGGGTAGAGGGCGTTACATTTGGTGGTATCAAAACTAGGCTTATGATTTTTGGGTTGTTTTTGACTGCTTGATCGATGTTTTGTTGATTGTATACATGTATATGAGTGATGCTAAAGATAATTGTTGTGTTGGACTATAAATGGGAACACATTGCCTATTACCATGGTTCAAAAATGATTTTTAAGGTTGTCTTGGATCCTTCGCCGAATACTAGCCTAACTTTATTATGTTGTGATGTATGGCATAGGCTATTGTAAGGATTGCTCCCCGACGTGAGACTCGATCTTCTATGAATAATGCCAGGGATGGGCAGAACAACAAGGAAGGATTATTTCCTCGAAATCCATTACCTCCTCCTCCACCTATTCCTCCTGTTGGTACTGGGGTTGGGGTGCGCCTCAGGCTCCACAAGGGCCAATTTTTGGTGATATGATGCCGTTGATACAACAATGATGGGAGCTTTTCAAGCAGTGATAGCTAGGGTGCATGTTCAAGCACCACCACATGCTGTGCCCGTTAACCATGGGTTGCCATTAGTGCACCTTCGAAGTTTAAAAGGAGTAGAATTTAGAGGACTAAATCCTGATGTGGCTGGGGAGTGGCTAGAGAGTACTATCCAAATTTTGGGTCATATGAAGTGTCATGATGCACGTAAGTTGAGCTGTACCGTATCACTGTTATAAGGTGATGCTTATCATTGGTGGGTAACTATGACTATAGGAGTTCCGGATGTAGATATGAATTGAGAATTCTTTCGAAGAGCTTTCAAGAGGAAATATCTCTGTTCGCAGTATCAAGATCCCAAAAAGTGAGAGTTTATGTCATTAGTACAAGATGGCATGTCAGTGTTTGAGATGAAGTGAAGTTTGTCTGCTTGAGCCAGCATGCTTCTGAGCTAGTTCTAGATGATCGTTAGAGGTGCGATATGTTCTGGTACGAACTTGTTAAGGACATCAAGACATATATGTTGGCCAAAAATTATACGTATTTTGATGTATTGGTCAATAGAGCCAAGGATATTGAGCAATCATTGGGCGGTTTGGTGCAAGCTAGGAATATAGATATGGGGAAGAGAACCGCTGAGTCTGGCTATGCCTTGAAATAGATCAAGAGGTCGCATGGTAAGCGATACAAGTCGGATCACAAACGTGGTGGCGGTGGTGGCCGTAGTCAGGGTGTACATATTGCTATCGATTATGAGCGCTATGGGAGACGCTATGCGGGTGTGTGCTAGGGAGCTACACCTAGAGCTTTTTAGGAGTGTGGATCACCTGAAGCATGATTGTCAACGTGTTGCGAGAGATGCACCAACACTGGCTGCTGCTGTACATGCTAGAGGTCGAGGCCGTGGTCATTTTTAAAGAAGTGATGATGTTTAGAAGACTAGTATTATATCCTAACTTTTGGCTAGTGACCAAATTGTAAATTTTGAAAGTTTCATGACTAAAGTATAAACTTTGGAAAAGTTCAGGGAACAAAAGTGTAATTTTCAAAAGTTGTGTATTTTAACCCCGTAAATGAGTAGTTTACCCCAACAATGACGTTTCCATGTTATCCAAATTTTTCGTACAGAGTTTGTATTAATAAAGCGATAAAGTTTAGAAAATATTCGGATAAACGAGTCGAATCTAATATTCAGGATATTTTGAAGGATGATAAGGCAAGGTTAATTATTACATTTTACATGTCTAAGATATTTTCTTTGTGCTGGAAGAATATGAACCTTTGGATTTAAGTTGATTTTCCATGTTAAATATGAGCCATTGGATAAAAAATGGCAAGATCGTAATTTTGGAAAATTATAAGGGCAAAGATGGTAACTACTAACTCAATATTAAATTTAGGCCATTGGATGAAGGATGATGACATGTGGCAAGATGAGAAGCATTGGATGTTAAGGGTGAAATAGTCATTTGACTATTAAGGAGATTTTTTATTATAAAATATGGTTAAATAATGCCATTTGGCATGAAATAAAGAAATAAAAAAATGTGGAATTTAGCTCATCTTCCTCCTCCATGGCCATGAGTCTCCAAACTAAGTAAGATAAAATATTTCAATTCAATTTTTGATCTTGATTTAGTTGATTTTTGGATTAAGTCATGAAATAAAGATTTGATCTCCATGGAATTCTCTTTCTTTTGATATAAGTTTTGCAAGGTTTCCATGCTTCTAAGTTATTATTGGTGATTAAGTTGAATGAAGGACATGTTGGAAATTCATGTTTTAAGATTTATTTATATTGGAAATGAGGTTGTGATGTTGTTTATATGCTTAAAGTGATGAAATTTCTATGGTATATGGTTTAGGGACCATTCGACAATTAAAGAAAATTAGGGGGAGATATTGCAAAAATTTCTTTAGAGATGGAAATAGTTTGAATGATGTTCTTTATGCTTGATTATGTAATTGAAGTTCATTTAGAGTGCTGGAATGGTTAAAGAGTGATAAAGATTAGAATTATGAAATCTGCCCAGAATTTGGTTTTTGGCAGTGAGTTTGGAAATTCACCATAAATGCTAAAAAATTAATTAGAAAGTGATTCTTATATCATTGTATTCATGGTTCAGTCTAGTTTCTTTCAAAACAAACGGTGGCTGGTTTTGATTTTTATATCAGAAGATATGATTTTTAAGTGATGAAAGGTTAGAAAACAGAGTACCAGTCTGCTCCAAATTTCAGCACTGTACTTGACTTTGAAAATTCATCATAAATCATACGAGTTGAATTTGGGCTATTAAATTATATGGTTGAAAATCTTATCAAATCTAGTTTCTTTAAAAACAAACAGAATCGAATTTTGAGTTGCAGATTATTTTATGGAAATAAATCTTTGAAGGTAGCGCAAGCTGTCAGAAAATGGAATTTGAAACATTTTGTATTTAAATGTTAGTCAGCAAGCTCAAAAGAATTATTGGAAGTTCAAATTGGTCACTAAGGACCATAATGAGTTTTTAAACAGTACAAGGAAGAAAGAAAAACATTTGGAAATTTTATATTCAAATGATTATATTAGGCAACATGTTTAAGGTACTATTAGATTTGAATCTAACAAATATTTTATTGTATTCATGTGATTAATGAAGTCATGTATGAAACAAAGAAGGTTTGAGGTACTATGAAAGAAAGGATCAAACTAGGACGTAGTGAGGCATTGTGTTAAGTGTCCAGGGTGAGTGCAATGCATACATAACATGATACATGAATGTTTTATACATCATTAGGAAGACTTGCGATAAGTCTACCTTGTTTATTTTGGCATGATATTTTTGTCGCAATCATATATTTGACATGTTCTAAATATGTCAAAAGTTGAATATAAATACATGGATCACTAGTTATATATGATGTTATATTATGAATGTTATTTCGGGTATTAACTGCCCAATGTTAAATTATGTTGATATACCTTGCCATGGATGAAATAAATATGAAAATATGACCAAGTAAGTCATTGAGGGACAGGGTATAGTTGGCATGCCATAGAGTCCAGCAGCACACTGCATACTTGGTTCATCACTATAGTGTATATAAAAGGCACTTAGTGTATCTGGTTAGCACTACCTTATGTGCGGATGGTTAGCACAACCTTATGTGAAGTTTTGACTCGTGTACCTAAGGTCCTCATAGGCTTATATTTGGGCTATGGTTTATTGGTTAATAAAAAATAAACAGGTGAAAAAGCTTATGAGCTTTTGGAATAAATGGCAAGAATATTGGTAAGAAATTTATATCCAGTTTATATTATGTTAATATATGATTAACATGATGGTAATACACATCTAGTGATCATGAAGCATTTATGCATATATTGCATATTATGACAAATGGATAAGCATGAAAGTCTTATGACATTGGCATATAGTAAATCATTACTAATGCAATGTGAAAGTTGATGCTTTGGCATATATATCATGTTATATAAACATAGCCATGAAGTCGAATAAAGTTTAAATTATTGTTATTAACTTCCTTTATTGCCTCACTAAGTTCGTACTGAGCGTGTGTTTGATTGTGCACACGTAGGTAAATCAAGATGAGAGTGAGAAGAGCATTGCATCAATATTGGAAAGCTCAACAGGTAATCACAGTAATGACATCCAAATTGAGGCTTGATTATTATAGTGGCATGTATACTTGCTAAACATATTTGAGTTGTGATTGGCCCTTAAAGTTCGTTATGGTTTCATGTTAATTGGCATTTCTGGAAATATTCAAAGTTAAGAGTAACCTCAGGTGATGAGTTGTATGCTAAGATAATTGATTTATGATTAGAACTCAAGCAAATAATTTATGTCAATTTTAAATAAAGTTAAGTGTGCTTTGGCTAGAGCAATTTTAGGATGAGTGACCATTGAGAAGTTTTTCTAAAAAATTTAAATTACCCCAATTTTTGATTAAATAAGTCGTAACATTTTTGACTCGTACTTGGTGTACAGATACAGGAAGGGGGTGTCACATTTATTGGTATCATAGCTACATGTTTAGCCGGTTATGGAGTTAAACGAAGTATGGTAAAGGTCAAAAGTGTATACATGCCACTAGGATGTCAGAATTACTGATGATTTTACTTGTTTGAATGGATGAAATTGCTTACTTCATTATGATAATAATGTTAAATTCTAATGTGTGAGGGTAAAAGAATCATGCCAGGTGTTTAGGTGAGAGGATAAATAAGAGACTCACGAGAGTGATAAGGATAATGATAATATTCTATCCTCAACTTAGCATGGTGCAGAGGCACCAGTGAACATGATATGCATGTTCTGGATTAAGAGCTTTTCTTCCAGACATTAGATGTGATCATGAATCAGCCTGCTTAGGCACCGATTGCAAAAGAATTGAGAGTTTTGGCACACTAGATTTTCAGAGAGATATTAATAGAGATCCTATGATTGTTAATCTATGGTTTAATGATATAAAAGTTATATTGAAGGAACTCTTTATTGATGATCAGAGGAGATAAAAAAAAGTAGTATCTCATCTGAAAGGATTATACCTGTATTTGATAAAGTAATGTTATAGTACATACTCAAAAGTCTACTAACTAGAAGTTCTTTCTTTGAGAGTTCCGTAACATAGTTTATCCTAGAGATGCAACGGACTTTTTATTTTGCATCTTAATTAGGGCAATTGGATTATTTACGGGTATAAGTGCACGTTTAATAAACTGCTTCCTATAGACAGAAAGAGAGCTTGTTATGATAGCTCATAGAGGGCTGGAGGTCAAGTACAAAGAAGCACTGACTGTCTTATTTATTTCAAAATTCAATGAAGCAGTAAATTATATCAAATGCAATGCAAAGGGTTTAGAATGAGAAAATATCTAAATAATGGTCACAGCTCGTAAAGAGGAATAGTGAATCATTATTTATTTCACCACTTCTAAAAAGTGGTGAGGATTCCCAGTAAAGATATTAAACTGAATTTATTACATAGTTTCGCTAAGAGATATGGACAAGGAAAATTAGGAACTCTCTGACATTTATAATTAATGTTGGAGATTCAAGAAAACCACAAAACCAATCATTTAAGTGTTGTAATAATTGGCATGCATGAGTATGGAGAGTTTTTATTGGAATTTGTTACCAATGTGAAGATTATTTAACTTATGCTATGGATATCGAGCATCAAGGGTAAGCTGGGAGAGTATTCCTATTGTTTGTGAGTTTTAAATGGGTTGTCCAAGAGAAGCTGTCAGGCTTGACACTTAATCGAGAGGCTAAGTTTAGGATTGGATTTTAATCCAATATTGGATCTATATCGATTGCACCCTATAGAATGGCTCTTACTAGATTGAGAAAGCTAAAGGCCTAGTTGCAAGAGTCATTAGATTGAGGTTTTATACGACCCAGTATATCACCTTAGGAAGCTCCAGTGATGTTAAGGCTAAAGTAGAATAAGATTTGATAGTAGCACTAGTATTAGTGCAGCATGAATCTAGTAAGGATTCTACCTTATTTAATAATACGTCCAATAATAGGCTGGATATGTATTGATGTAATAAGGCTAAAGTAGTAGTTGATGTATTTAGCCAATACTCATTCTTTGGCCTATAAGCATTAAATGCCCAATTACCTTTGGAAGAAAATAGTATATTGATTACATAGCTTCAGCTCAAATCTACTTTGAAAAATCAGATCAAAGATTTATAGATGAAAGATAAGATATGTCTGGAAAGAATTCAGTAAGGTAAAAAGGGAAAATTAAAGATTTCGATGTTAAGTCTAAAGGATGTTCATATTATCAAGGGGTAATTTATATCCCCGGTGATAATCAGTTAGAAAGAGAACTAAAAGGTGATTGAATTTGATTTATTTCAGGATGCGAAAAATAAAGTAAGAAAGGTTCGAAGTAGTCTAGAATTGCTTTAGAATGATGGATAGTAACTGCTGATTTTGAAAGAAAAGATATTTAATATGAAGTTAAGGATAAAGTATTTCGTAAAAGTTTGGAAAAATAAAGTAAAAAAGGTGTTATGGTTTGGAAAAAAGGGAAGATGAGTCTGAGATTTATTGAACCATATAAGATTGTGAAAAGAGTTGGTACGGTGGCTTATTAGCTAGCCTTACCTCCGAAAATGGACAAGATTCACAATATATTTCATGTATCGATGTTGAAGAAGTATCGATCCGATCATCTACATATCATTACCTCAGAGAGAATAGAGATTCAACTAGATTTGATTTACGAGGAAGAATCGGTAAAGATACTGGTATATGGAGTCAAAGAACTAAGGAATAAGATGATCCCACTTGTTAAAGTTCTTTGGCGAAATCATGAAGTCGAAAAAGCAATCTAGGAAAGAGAAAAAGATATGAGAAAACAGTTTTCTCATTTTTTTAACCAGGTATGTGTTGAAAATTCAAGAACGAATTTTCTTAAGGGGGAAATTGTAATATCCCAATTTTGACTAGTGACCAAATTGTAAATTTTGAAAGTTTTGTGACTAAAGTATAAACTTTGGAAAAGTTCAAGGACCAAAGTGTAATTTTAAAAAGATGTGTATTTTAACCCCGTAAATGAATAGTTTACCCCCCAAGAATGACGTTTCCATGTTATCAGGATTTTTCGTACGAAGTTTGTATTAATGGCTATAAAGCGATAAAGTTCATAAAAATATTCAGATAATCAGGTCGAATCGAATATTCAGGATATTTTGAAGGATGATAAGGAAGGTTAATTATGTCATTTTACATGTCTAAGAGAATTTCTTTATGTTGGAAGAATATGAACCATTGGATTTAAGTTGATTTTCCATGTTAAATATGAGTCGTTGGATAAAAAAAATGGCAAGATCATAATTTTGGAAAATTATAAGGGCAAAGATGGTAACTACTAACTCAAGATTAAATTTAGGCCATTGGATGAAGGATGGTGACATGTGGCAAGATGAGAAGCATTGGATGTTAAGGGTGAAATAGTCATTTGACTATTAAGGAGATTTTTTATTATAAAATATGGTTAAATAATGCCATTTGGCATGAAATAAAGAAATAAAAAATGTGGAATTTAGCTCATATTTATCCTCCATGGCCATGAATCTCCAAGCTAGGTAAGATAAAATTTTTCAATTCAATTTTTGATCTTGATTTAGTTGTTTTTTGGATTAAGTCATGAAATAAAGATTTGATCTCCATGGAATTCTCTTTCTTTTGATATAAGTTTTGCAAGGTTTCCATGCTTCTAAGTTAATATTGGTGAGTAAGTTGGATGAAGGACATGTTGTAAATTCATGTTTTAAGATTTAGTTATATTGAAAATGAAGTTGTGATGTTGTTTCTATGCTTACAGTGATGAAATTTCTATGGTATATGGTTTAGGGACCATTCGACAATTAAAGGAAATTAGGGGGAGGTATTGCAAAAATTTCTTTAGAGATGGAAATAGTTTGAATGATTTTCTTGATGCTTGATTATGTAATTGAAGTTAGTTTAGAGTATTGGCATGGTTAAAGAGTGATAAATATTAGAAATATGAAATCTGTCCAGAATTTGGTTTTTGGCAGTGAGTTTGGAAATTCACCATAAATTCTACAAAAATAATTAGAAAGTGATTCTTATATCATTTTTTCATGGTTCAGTATAGTTTCTTCCAAAACAAACGGTGACTGATTTTGATTTGTATA
Source organism: Hibiscus mutabilis (assembly GCA_019671005.1). NCBI lineage: Eukaryota > Viridiplantae > Streptophyta > Magnoliopsida > Malvales > Malvaceae > Hibiscus > Hibiscus mutabilis. The sequence goes on from CM033744.1 coordinate 30,524,072, forward strand.
TCAGAAGATATGATTTTTAAGTGATGAAAGGTCAGAAATCAGGGTAACAGTCTGCTCTGAATTTCAACACTGTAATTGACTTTGAAAATTCGTCATAAATTGTACGAGTTGAATTTGGGCTATTAAATTATATGGTTGAAAAGCTTATCGAATCTAGTTTCTTTCAAAACAAACGGAATCAAATTTCGAGTTGTAGATTATTTTATAGAAATAAATCTTTGAAGGTAGCGCAAGCTGTCAGAAAATGGAATTTTAAACATTTTGTATTTAAATGTTAGTCAGCAAGCTCGGAAGAATTCTTGGAAGTTCAAATTGGCCAATAAGGACCATAATGAGTTTTTGAACAGTACAAGGAAGAAAGAAAAATATTTGGAAATTTTATATTCAAATGATTATATTAGACAACATGTTTAAGGTATTGTTAGATTTGAATCTAACAAATATTTTATTGTATTAATGTGATTAATGAAGTCAAGTCCGAATCAAAGAAGGTTCGAGGTACTATGAAAGAAAGGATCAAACTAGGACGTAGTGAAGCATTGTGTTAAGTGGCCAAGGTGAGTGCAATGCATACATAACATGATACATGGATGTTTTATGCATCATTAGGAAGACTTGCGATAAGTCTACCTTGTTTATTTTGGCATGATGTTTGTGTCATAATCATATATTTGACATGTTATAAATATGTCAAAAGTTGAATATAAATGCATGGATCACTAGTTATATATGATGTTATATTATGAATGTTATTTCGAGTATGAACTGCCCAATGTTAAATTAGGTTGATATATCTTGCCATGGATGAAATAAATATGAAAATATGCCCAAGTAAGTCATTGAGGGATAGGGTATAGTTGGCATGCCATAGAGTCCAGCAGCATGCTGCATACTCGATTTAGCACTATAGTGTATATAAAAGACACTTAGTGTATATGGTTAGCACTACCTTATGTGCGGGTGGCTAGCACAACCTTATGTGCGGATGGTTAGCACAACATTATGTGTAGTTTTGACTTGTGTACTCAGGGTCCTCATAGGCTTATATTTGGGCTATGATTTATTGGTTAATAAAAGATAAACAGGTGAAAAAGCTTATGAGCTTTTGGAATAAATGGCAAGAATATTGGTAAGAAATTTATGTCCGGTTTATATTATGTTAATATATGATTAACATGATGGTAATACATATCTAGTAATCATGATGCATTTATGCATATATGGCATATTATGACAAATGGATAAGCATGAAAGTCTTATGACATTGGCATGTAGTAAATCATTACTAATGCAATGTGAAAGTTGATGCTTTGGGATATATATCATGTTATATAAACATAGCCATGAAGTCGAATAAAGTTTAAATTATTGTTATTAACTTCCTTTATTGCCTCACTAAGTTCATACTTAACGTGTGTTTGATTGTACACACGTAGGTAAAACAAGATGAGCTTGAGAAGAGCATTGCATCAATATTGGAAAGCTCAACAGGTAATCACAGTAATGACATCCTAATTGAGGTTTGATTATTATAGTGGCATGAATACTTGCTAAACCTATTTGAGTTGTGATTGGCCATTAAAGTTCGTTATGGTTTCATGATAATTGGCATTTCTGGAAAGATTCAAAGTTAAGAGTAACCTCATGTGATGAGTTGTATGCTAAGATAATTGATTTTTGATTGGAACTCGAATAAATAATTTATGTCGTTTAAAATAAAGTTAAGCGTGCTTGGGCTAGAACAATTTTAGGATGGGTGACCATTGAGAAGTTTTTTTAAAAATTTTAAATTACCCTAATTTTTTATTAAAGAAGTCATAACATTTCCAAATCATACCCAGTGTACGGATACGGGGATAGGGTGTTACAACTATGGCTCATACATTTGCTATTTGACTAGAGAATGATAGAGTAACTCAGTTTATGCTCAATAAGAGGGTCGTAATAACACCGATGTGATCACATGTACATTTACCTTGCACTCTTTGTCATTATTTTCCTTGACTGATTCGGGTTTCATGCACAGTTATTAGGTGTTCTTGTTGAGATTTTGGATGTTGGTATGTTGGTAACTAGTTCTTTTGGTGAGACGGTTACTGTTAGAAGGTTATATAGGAGATTCCCTTTGGTTGTTCAAGGTAACATGTTTGCCACGGATTTGATGGAGTTGTTGTTTCACAATTTTGATGTTATTTTGGGTATAGATTGGCTAAGCGAGCATAAGGTGGTTGTGGATTGTGAATCCAAAAGGATTTCTTTGAGGCTTGCCGACGATTAGGAGGTTGTGGTGGTTGGCGAGAATGTGAAGTTCTTGTCTAATGTCATTTTGGCTACACAAGCTGAAAAGATGATACATGAGGGTTGTCAAGCGTATCTAGCAATTGTAATGAATCCGAACATCAAAGGGGTTTGAGTGCAGGACAATCAGACTGTGTGTGATTTTTTGGAAGTGTTTCATGAAGAGTTGTCTGGATTACTGCCGGATAAGGAGGTGGAGTTTAGAATTGAGACGTACTCGAGTATAGGTCAGGTTTCTATTACTCCCAATCGTATGGAACTGAAAGAGCTAAAAGAATTAAAGACTCAACTCCAAGAGTTGTTGGATCGAGGGTTCATCTGACCTAGTGTTTACCTTGGGGTGCATTGGTTCTTTTTTTGAAGAAAAAGGATGGAACAATGCTTATGTGCATTGATTACTGACAATTGAATAAGTTGATTGTTAAAAACAAGTATATGTTACCTTGGATAGATGATTTGTTTGATCAATTTTGTGGGAAAGTTGTGTTTTCAAAGATTTATTTGAGATCGGGGTATTATCAATTAAAGGTTAAGGAAGTGGAAATGCTAAAAAATGCTTTTCGCATGAGGTATGAGTATTATGAATTTTTGGTGATGCCATTTGGTTTGACTAATGCCTAGCTTCTTTTATAGAAATGATGAATAGAGTGTCTCAATCAATTTGTAGTTGTGTTTATTGATGATATCCTTGTGTATTCTCGTACCGAGGAGGAACATGATTGGTATTTACAGATTGTGTTGCAACCTTTGGACGATCGTTGGTTGTATGCTAAGTTGAGTAAGTGTGAGTTTTGGCTTAGAGAGGTGATGTTTCTTGGTTATATGGTTTCAGTGGAGGGTATTCGTGTTAATCCGTAGAAGATTGAGGCTATTCTTAATTGTAAACAACTAAGTCGGTATCTGAGGTTTGTAGTTTTCTTGGATTAGCCAGATATTATCATCACTTTGTGGATGGATTTTCTATTATTGCAGCTCCATTGACAAAGTTGTTGCAAAAGAATGTTCCTTATGTGTGGACGGAGAGTCAGCATTGTAGTTTTGAGAAGTTGAAGGAGGTTTTGACTCGTGCTTCTGTCCTGATTCAGCTCGAGTCTAGCAAGGAGTTTGTAGTCTATAGTGATGCATCTTATGTTGGATTGGGTTGTGCGTTGATGCAAGATGGGAAGGTTGTGGCTTATGAATCAAGGAAATTGAAAGTTCATGCATGCAAGTACCCGACTCACGATCTCGAGCTTGCGACAGTTGTGTTTGATTTGAAGATTTAGAGGCAATATCTTTATGGTGAGAAGTGTATCTCATAAGAGTTTGAAGTATTTGATGTCTCCAAAGGAGTTGAATCTTAGGCAACGAAGGTGGATTGAGTTACTTAAGGATTACGACTTGTCAATCGAGTATCATCTCGGAAAAGCTAATGTGGAGGCGTATGCATTGAGTCGTAAGGTTGTTGTCGAGCTTAGGGTAATGTTTGCAAGGTTGAGTGTAACAAAAGAAGGTGGTTTATTGGATGAATTGCAAGTTAAGCCTATGTTGTCTCAAATGATTAAACCGAGGCAACCGTATGATGATTCTTTGGTTCCAAATGTTAAGGATATTTCAGATGGTAATTCGATATATTTCTATTTTGATAATGATGGTGTTTTGTGCTTTAAAGGTTGAATAGTTGTGCCAAAAGATTCAGAGTTGAGGTAGACTATTTTGGCTGAGGCTCATTCTAGTCCTTATGCATCCTGGTGGTACAAAGATGTATCGGGATTTGAAGGAATTGTATTAATGGGTTGGCCTAAAGAAGAATGTGGGTGAGTTTGTTTCTTGTTGCATGGTGTGTCAGCGAGTTAAGGCTGAACATCAGTTTCCTTCTAGGTTGTTGCAACCTGTTCGGATTCTAAAATAGAAGTGGGAAATGATCACTATGGATTTTGTAACGGGTTTGCCTTTGACACCATCCAAAAAGGATTCGATGTGGGTGATAGTTGATCATTTTACGAAGTATGTACATTTCCTTGTTGTGCATACAACGTATACGTTAGACAAGTTGGAAAATATGTATATCGCTGAGATTATAAGGTTGCACGGGGTTCCTAAGTTGATTATATCGCAGAGGGATCTGCATTTTACATCAAGGTTTTGGAGAAGCCTTCAGACAGCTTTGGGAACAAGGCTTAATTTTAGTAAGTCTTATCATCCTCAGACGGATGAGCAATCTGAACGTGTGATTCAAATTTTAGAGGATTTGTTGAGATGTATAATTGAGTTTCAAGGGACATGAGAGAAGCAACTATCGTTGGTGGAGTTTGCTTACTATAATAGTTATTAGTCGAGTATCCAGATGGCTTCCTATGAGGCTCTTTATGGTCATAGATGTCATACGCCTCTTTGTTAGATGGAAATAGACGAGAAGCATGTTCCGGGGTCTAATTTGCTTAAGGGTATGGACAAGAAAGTGAAACTCATTTGTGAAAGGCTTAAAGCGGCTTCAAGTCGGCAAAAGTCTTATGCAGATTTGAATCAAAGAGAGATTGAATATGAAGTGGGTTATAAAGTATTTTTGAAGGTTTCGCCTTGGAAGAAAGTGATGAGATTTGGGCTCAAGAGTAAGTTAAGCCCTAAGTTTATTGGACCTTATGAGTTGATTGAGCATATTGGTTCGGTTGCTTATAAATTGAGGTTTCCTGTCGATCTTGAAAAGATACTTGATGTTTTCCATGTGTCGATGCTCCAGAGGTATATATCAAATCCGTCGCATGTTGTGCCTGTTGAGGAGATTGAATTACGACCTGAGTTGGCATATGATGAAGAACCAATTAAGATATTGGATTCCAGTGTTAAATTCTTCCATGTTAAGACTATTGAGTTTGTTAAGGTGTTGTGGCGACATCGAGGAGTTGAAGAAGCCACGTGGGAGACGAAAGCAGATTTGAAGGAAAAGACTCCTCATCTCTTTCCTTCAGGTAAATTTTGGGGACGAAATTTCTTACTTGGGTTAGAGTTGTAACGCCCCAATTTTTGGCCTAAAAAGATTAGTGGGTTGGGTTAGACGGTTTGGGAGAACTGGGTTAGCTAGTTCGATGAGTTTTGGGAAATAATTTGAAATAAATAGTTTTTGGTTAAAATGAATTTGGGAAAAATATCCTAAAATGTTTAACTAATATATTAAACATGTTTGAAGTATTAATTTGATAAAGTAAATTCGAATTAAAGGACATTTTGGATTAGTGACAAAAATGTAATGATTTCAAAACTATTTTAGTGACTAAAATATAAAAAGGGTCAAAACTTAGAATCTTTAGAGAGCTTTTATCCCATTTGTTTTAATCATACTTCTCACTTAATTGGGCTATTTTTAAAGTGGTTTTAAGACATGTTAAGGGGGATTAAAAAGGGTTTTGATTAATTAATCATTTTCACATTTTTCTCACGTAACTAACTTTTCCAAAATCACTCTCTCATTTTCTTTTTAGCCAAACTATGTTTTCTATCCAAAAATTTCCAGAGATTTCTTGACCTTCATTTCACCTTGATTTCATTTTCTTTTCCTATCCTTTTATCAAACATCTTCCATTTTTTCTTGGAGTTTTACAAAACAAATGAGCCAATTAAGGAGAGGGGTCATCTTTAATTCATTTTCTCTCATCTAATCAAAGTTCTTTACTGAAATTCCCAAGTTTTTGAGTCTTTGATGTTGTTTTCTTATGGGTTTTGATATTGGATTTTTCTAGAAATAGAATAAATCAAGATTTAATTGGTGATTTGCTAAAGAGATTATTGAGAAATGAATTGCTAAAAGTTTTGGTTGATTTAGATCATATTTGAAATGTGTTTTGATGTGGTAAAATGAGATTAATAAAAGTAAACCCGAAACTCTTTGGTTAGTTAATTTTCTAGGTTGTGTTTCATGTGTTTTTGGGGTAGTTTAAGGGTTCTTTGGTTGCTGGAGATATATTAATGGTTTGGAAGTGGTTCTTGATGTTAATTGATGATGTTTGGATGATAAAATCATTAGAAAGTCATTGGGATTTGTTTAGTTGTAGTTAGAGAAGGTTTTCGGTAGTTTTGGCTAATTTTAGGAAGATTAGTGTTAAGGATGCAGGGGATTGTTGTTTGGCATTGAGTAGAATTCATAATGATACATTTTCCCTTTGGTTTTATGTTGTTAAAATAGGGGACGATCTAGGCAAGGTTGCCTAGTTGCGTACATCACTTTTCGGTGGCTCGATTCATGTTCGCAAGCAAAGCGAAGTGTATCGATGAGTGTATAAATGTGGTAAAGCTCTTTAAAGTTTGATTGGTGGATCATGGGGGTTTAGTTATAGCCTAAAAAGCTTAACTAAGCTCAAGCGTAAGTTTGCCTCATTTCGCTTGAGTATTGATAAGATATGATCTTGTGGATTTCATGTTTTGGTTTTAAACATGGTTTGATTTACTTATTGTAAATGTATCATTTTGGATTAATATGCAATGTTTATCAAAGTTTATGGATGCCTATGAGCTTTGAGATTTATTCCTAGAAGGAATGTGTTGCTACCTTTGGCAATGTGGTTTTGCATATGAAACGGTTTTTGTGAAATGCATTGGAAAACAATAAGTAAATGTATTTGAAAATGATATATTGGCTAAGTGACATAAATGAGAAAGTATCAGATATAGCTGGCATGCCATAGGGTTTAAAGTGCACTATAATATAAAGTTGATCGCTCTGTGGCTCTTGAGGTATAGCGGTATGGCTACTCGGGTTGATGGTATTCTTCGGTTTCTTACAATAAGGATAAGCCTATTGTTGTGTGGTAGAGGTAAGTCTATCATGATGGGTAGGGGCAAGCCTATTCTGGGCAAAAGTGAGATTAGGTAGAGGTAAGTCCACCGTGGAAATCTGTGTATCCGATGAGGTTTAAAGTAACATTCTGTTTTTTAATGTAAGGATAGAGGTAAGTCTATTCGGGGTCACCGTAATTGCAATATATGATATATATGAGTTTTATGAAAAAAGCTTTGATACATCTGGTTGTTATGCATGATACGTTTTGGAAATAAGCGGAGAAATACTTTGGTTTAACAAAGCGTGCTTTTCAAATCAAAAGCTATGTGATTTTTAAACGGATTTTGAATTGCATCAATGTTTTACTTAAGAGCTACCTCACTAAGCATTGTGTGCTTACGCTCTCTTTTTTCCTATTGATGCAGAGCAATAGAGTTAAAGGGCAGCATTCACTCGGCAAGGAAGGTCCAAGAGCAAGACAATCACTTGAATATGGGAACTTAGCTTTAATTTGGTTAATAAGGCAATGTGTTACCATGTTTTTAGGGGAATTGTAATCAAGATATTATGGTGTTGTGGAGGCTTATATGTTGTGGTTTGATGGATTGTTATTTGGTTATTGGTTTAAGGCATGTTTAATGGTTGTTTGCCATGTGAACTTGATGATAAGAGATTTACCTAGTTTTGCATATAGGTTGTGAATGCTTGTTCTTATGCTCTCTTGGTTCTAGCATGCTTTAAATGATGCCATTAGACAATTGATGTGATGCCAACGCTGAGTTGTGCCTTGAATCGCTTTTTGATTGACGGATTGAAGAGTTTCTAGGGAGCATGCCTATAGAATTGTGTTGTGGTTTAAATGTTCTTAATTGTTCATGTTCTGAGAGATTTTTGACTTGCTTTAGTCCATGGTATTACGGTGTTAAAGTTAGTGCTTGAATTAATCATGTTTGGGGTCTCAATTGCGTGTTTAACCAGCAAAATTGGACATTACAGGCCCAGTGGTATCGATAGAGGTTCCTCCGTATCGGTACGAGTAAGTGAAAAATTAGCATGGGTACCGATACTAGGGGAGGTTTATCGATACATGCATATATAACTTTGGCATGGGGATCGATACTCGAAGAGGCGTATCTTTACAAGTTTTAGCTACTAGAATCTGGGAGCTTGATGTTTTAGCCAGGGTACCGATACTTGGGAAAGCGTATCGGTACTCCCCTTAGAAAAATAGGCCTCGTACTGATACCCTGTCTCGTGTACCTATACCCAAAGGCATTATTTTTGTTAATGTGGTGACATGGTTTCAGATTCTTTCATTTTGGTCCCTGTTTCATATCTATGCTGATTGTACGAGTTTCGTTGATCGTTTAAAGCTGAAATTTGATGAATACATGTAACCTGACTAATTAAGGATTGGTAACCAGAGATTTAAGTAATTCCTCATAGTTTCTCAGATTTATGTTTTGGCCCCTAAAGTGCTATCCTTGTGTAATTAGATATTAATTTAACTTTGTTTCGGTCGAGCTTGTAACCGCTGCCAACATGAACACTCTAGGTTAGAATATTGCATTAAGGCAAGATAAAAAGAAAAAAATAGAGCTAATTCGAGTAGTTTGTTTCGGGTTTATCTCAGCAAACCCAATGTAATTCGCTCGGTTCGATCTAATGTCTGGGCCAAGTCGAGGGGGTTACATACCTAAGGGTTTGTATTGTGTTTACTAAGAGAAATTAAAAATTCAATTTAATTTAAAATATAATCCCTAAAATGTATGCATGCACGCTAACATAAAAATAAATACCTCGATATTCATGGTACCAAAGGAGATGACACCCGGAGGCCAAGATGACACTCTCACTAGAATACCGGAACACTGAAGTCTAAAACTGTATGCGACAAATATATGTATGAACAATGAACATGCATGAATAATTTAAGAAAGCAAACATAAACAAATAATATAAATAAAGAACAATTATATATATATAAAGATATCATAACACATATATAACAAAAAATAATATAAGCAAAATAAACGTGCATAAAAAAACATATTATACGTATGCAAATATAAAAATACGATAAAATAGAAGTATATATATTATAACATACTATTAGAAAATTATATATGATTATACACTATGGATATAAAACTACATATGATATAGTATTATACATGTAACTAAACGCATAAATAAAATAGAAATATAACATGTGCATATATACACATAAAACATAAATTAGTATGCATCACTCATACACACGCACACGCATGCACGTACACGCATATATCATATACATATATATATATCCCATAAAACATATATATATATACATAAACATGCATGATAATATGAAATATAATACATAGATAATAATAATATATACATAGTATACGTACTAGCATAATATATACATATACATATATAAACAATAAACATAGTATAATGAACAACAAAAATTAAACAACATGTATTGAACAAGTAAATAAACACATTAACATAAATAAGCAAGATAAAGGTCTAAAATAAAAAGGTACTAGAAGTAAAATAATGCATGGAAACTGGAGACAAAATTAAACAAAATGAAAAGAATATGATAAGTAAACTACTGAAAAGGACCCAATTGAAAGCTGAAAAATATTTGAAGGACTAAAAGAGGAATTAGAATATTTAAAATCTGATTTAAATTAGAAAACGACCAAATTAAAAATTCTTAAAAGCTTGGGAGGACCACGGGAACAATTTCCCCATACAAAAGGGTACCAAAGCAATTTTAAAGGGCAAAGGGACTACCTGCGTGAATATTTTAGAGAGGAGGGATTTTTGAAGCAATTAGCCCATTTTTTAAATAAAACTCGGTATATAAGACATTTTTTAAAACAAAAACTGACCCTTTATCCCTTTTTAGGCTTTCTCCAAAAATCCCCAAATCCTCTGAGAAAATGGATGAAAGTCGCGATGTGTTCATCCGAACTTGGGGATAAACCTAAATTCTGACGAGGCAAAGCCTTACCAGTCGAAGTAACCTACCTCCGAAAGCCGTTAAAAGGCACTAGAAAATCTAAAAAAACTCTTTCATACCTTTTTCTTTTTTAAAAACCCAAACCAACCCTTGTTTTAATGAATGAAACACCAAAATCCTTTTTTTAGAAAAAATAGTAACCATTTTTTTGAAAACCCAACCGTCCAATTAACCATGCACGACTAGAGGGAGAAGGAGAGGCTTGTCATCAGAAGGCCATAAGTCTAAATGACTTAAAGGTAAATCCCTCTCTATATGTTGTTATTTTTTTATGCTTGATATGCGAAAGAAAGAAAAAGAAAGAGAGGATACCTTGTGGAAATATTTTGTATTGATTGCAAAAACTACTTACAATAGATGGTTTACATTGCTTTTTATTTGATCTGTTGTTTACATTGATAAGGAAACATTAAATGAATATAATGTGCATGATTCTGGACTGACATCCCCTATTTTTTTATGATTTTTAGCCTGTTCAGTGGTTAGAGAGATGGTGGGAGGAAGATGTCATGGCGGTCCTTAGTCTGTGAAAAAAGGGTGGCCGTTGATGAAGACATATGGCGGCATCAGATGAGGCGAGGATAAAAGTCTCTTAGGTTCAGTCTGATCTGGCCATTTGGATTAGATTTGATCCAACGGCTGAGATTGCTTAGAGATGGACGGCCTAAATGACTCCTAAAGAATGATATGGCAACATTAGATGAAGCCACGTGGTGTGTGAAAGCTGAAGGGTCTCGGCATTCGTTGCATGCCAGTGTGTGGAGATAGCTGGTCGGCACGTGTATCCTACTTGGGATCTAAATGAGTGTCTAGGCTTGATCTGGGCCGTTGGATCTGGCTTGATCCAACGGCTCTCCCTTGGTTATGCAAGAGATAGCATAATTAGGGCTGGTTATCATATTAGGGTTTTGTTTGGGCCTAACAGGCCATGTAAACTTAATGGGTTTAAATTATGTAATGAACTGGACTGTTTTAATAAAAGGATTGTTATATATTTATGATATTTACTTATAAAGCTTATCTTATACATTTAATAATAACAATAATATTAATTTTAATAATATCACCGATGATAATAACACTAATGTTAAAGAATAATAATAATCAAAGAACAATGATAATGATAATATCAAACAATACACTAATAATAATATTAAACAATGATTAAACCTGTATATAAATTAATGATTACAATTGTCCCTCTTTACTCATTCTTGTGAAACAAATTAGAGCAAAGATCATAAGCACTAATTTTATCCCACTTCCCTGTTCGGAGGTACGGAGCCACGAGTCCCTACTATATGGAACTGGTCTACTCTTCCTCTGTCTAAAGCTTTGGAGCTACAAGTTCTTCCTATAGAGAACCTTTAGCTTGTCTTTAGCAATATCTTCAGGCTGCAAGTTCTCCCTATATAGAACTTTTTCACCTTCAAGTCTTGGAGTTACGTGTTCCTCCTATATAGAACCTTTTGCTTTCTCTTGGCAAATTCTTCGAGCTACAAGTTCTTCTTATATAGAACTTTTTACCTTGAAATCCTAAAGCTATGAGTCTTTCTTATATAGAACTCTTTGATTTGAAGTCTTGGAGCTACGAGTTCTTCTTATATAGAACCTTTCACTTTAAAATGACACCCTATTTTCTCGTGTCATGAGTACTAGAAAACACTTCCTTTGCTTCCTGAAAGGCTGAAGTTGGGAAAATATTGAGACAATGCCCCAATTTCTTATCGTGTTAGCATGGAAAGATGTTCATTGCTATAAAAGCTGAGGGTCAGATGATATTTGGAAATCATAGTTGGATGAGTTAAAGACTTTTGATTCCTTGTTGAGATCTACTTCTCTGGCCGTAAAGTGAGAGATCCAATCTTTTGCTAATTCTTTAGCAAATGTCAAGAAAATAGAGAAGATGTTTTGATGGTATGAGTTAGCATGATTTTATCTTAGGGATGCCTAACTACATATGATGCATGGATAGCAACATCTCCGGACTGCCCAGACGTTTTCACTTTCCTGGTTGATCAATTTTGGATTTCTAATTGCTTCCTCACTCTTCTAGTTCTTCTTAACTGTGGTACCCCATCCCACATTCGGGTTCAACCATTTTAGCTCTTTCCTTTTGAGCTTTTAAAACTTTGCTCTAAAACGCCTTTTCAGGTTTTCACTTTAGATCATCTTCTCAAAGTGCCCTTTCGGGTTTTCACTTTGTTTATTTTTTTGCTTTTTCTTTTTGCTCTTTTTTTTCTTTTTCCTCTTTTTATTTTTTCCTTGTTTTCTTTTTTTCTAGGCGCCCTTTTGGGTTTTTGCCTTGTAATCTTTTTATTTTTACAATTCTACTTGTTTTCTCCGACAAGCTTGAGTTTTGATGTAGATGACACTTACCGTATTATCTCGGCGCACTCTCATATATTGGCACCTGAGGTCTTCTTCTAGGTATACCATAGAAAACCTGAATGTCGAGGTTGATTCTGTCTTTTGGATCACCTGCACTTTAAAGGCTAGAACACAGTAATACCAAGAAATCTTTTGCTTATCATGAATCTATATTAACCTACTTGCAGGATGCTTATAGAAAAGATAAGAGAAGGCAAAAAATAGTATTTCATTAAGATCGATAAATTTTTGAATGATTTAAAAGGTCATGGAAAACATGAGAAAAAAGAAAGTAGAATACGATACAATGTCTAGACATCCACTGCATGAATGATGTGTGAGCCCATTGACCGAGGTAGAATCTTTGCTTGATGCTCTTCACTAAGATATCTGATTTTTGAGAGGGTCTATTTACTGGATGCCTAATCTCAAAATTCACTTGAGCCTCTCTTTATGGGTTTTGAACTCAAATCCTCCATTAGTTTCAAGATGCCCTTTTTGGGTTTTCATCTTGAACCCCCCTTTTCTTTTTGATTGATTTTTTTTGTTTTTGATTGATTTTTCTTCTTTTTTGTCTTTTCTTTTTGCCTCTCATTTTTTTGTTTCTTTAGGCGTAATATTTTTTGACCGAGTCAGAGTTAACTGGATTTTCCAACTCATCCTCATACATCTCTATTAAGATCAATGCCCCTAAAAAAAAAGCCTTCTTGATGACATACGTCCCTTCCCAATTAGGCATCCATTTCCCACGGAAATCTCTTTGAATTGGCAAGATCTTTTTGAGAACTAGATCCCTCTTTCAGAATTCTCTTTGGTAACATTCTTGGCGTAAGCCTGCATCATTTTTTCTTGATACATTTGACCATGGCAGATAGCTTTCAACCTCTTTCCTTCAATGATATTCAACTAATCAAACCTATCTTGTATGCATTCAGCTTCGTCCAACTTTACTTTGTTCAAAATTCGAAGGGATGGGATCTCTGCTTCAATGGGTAGTGCTTCCTCTGTGCCATAGACCAAAGAGTATGGTGTTGTTCTTGTCGATGTTCGCACAAACATTTGGTAGAAGAATAGAGCAAGTGGTTGCTTTTCATGCCAATCCTTGACGGTGCTTCTTGAAAAGCTTTATCGGTGAACAATACGGTGATCAGATCAAAATTTACGATGACTTATGCAATAAACAGTGAACCAATTTATTAGTACGGATGTCGTGATTATCAATGATCATCTTGTACTTAATCAAAACCATATTTAAGGGTCATTTGGTAACTTATGTAAATTTAGGGACTAAATTGTAATTTAGAAAATGATAGGGGTTTATCAATAATTAGGGTTACCAATGTGAAATTCAATTCACGAATATCTTGCATACAAATTTCTAGCACAATCGGAGTTCATTTGTGTCCTCAATTAAGCCTTATAACATTCAGTGACCATTTATAAGATTCTGAAACCCTTTTTAATCATCTTTTAACCAACTTACCTACCTCGGTACCAATACTCGAAGATGTCGTATCGGTACGCATGTGTTAAGGTCGTTAAAATAATTATAGACAATAGGGGTCGTACCGATACGGATACACCCATATCGGTATGCTAGGCTGGTCTTACTTAAACTCAGTTTCTAGTATCGACTAGACGTACCGATATGCTTTAGACCGTATCAATATGCCTACCATGATCATTAAAATAGTTAATTTCATTAAGCTCATACCGATACTGGGAATCAATACGTGTAGTCAATGCAAAAAGTCAACTCTATGGATCGATACGGTGCTACAATAACTTTTTAGCGTTTAAGACTCGTACCGATACGCCTAGTTGCGTATCGATACTGGATACAGTAAAATTCTAGTGACTAAACTTCGTACTAATATGCATAAGAGCGCATCAATACCCCAACGTTAATTTGGCCAAATATGCAAGGCCATACCCGCCACCACCCATATCGGTATGTAATGATAGATTTTATCTGGTTTTTAATCAAATTAGGGGCCTTAATCTTGTCCAATTGTTACCAAATTTTACAAGCAAGCTTATAAACATCATGCCTACATGAATGCTAAATTTCATAGCATTTAGAATTTACCATGATTTCACTTATTAGGGCATTATAGGTCAAGGTTGCCAATTTTACCAACTTTCAACATACCATATTTCATATTTTGACCATTTCAACATGGTGAGTAATATATACACACAAAATGGGGCTAAACTAACATGTCTAGACCCTATGCCACATACTAGGAGTTCAAAGGCTAGGTTTACATTACTTATAGCTTGGGTGACTTGCTTCAAAACTTTCCTAGCTCTGATCATCGATCTGATACACCTTTTAACCTAAAAATGCATGGAAATGAGATGCATTAGGCTTATGTAGCCTAGTGAGGTAGTCCATAATAATACCATGAGTTTCAATAATATCAATAACATGTATATCAACGTAAATGCATCTCAAATCATGTTTTAACAATAATTTCAATAACTTAAATCCTTGGATCGATATGTAAATATGGATACGCGAATTCCCAACCAACATCACCAACAATAAATGGTCAATATCCTCCAACATCGCCAATAAGACCAAAACCAACACATCCCGCCAACATCGCCAAACAGAGTCTTAGCTCAAAGACTGTAGTCCACTCCGTACCAATGAGCTTATGAATTCTATGGCATGCCAATTGTATCCAATGTCCATTCGTATCCAAGGATTCAATAATTAGGCCAATAACAATAGCAATAGCAATAACAATAACAGCGTCAACTTGTCAATAACAGTGTATCTTGATCAATATGGCCTTTCACGACAATACCATGAATCAATAATCAATATATCAATACAACAAGCTTACCAAAGCTTACCAATTCTACCTTTGACAAGGTTTTCATGCGCCCATACCTTGATTTCAATGATGTAAATGCAATAAACCAATATAATGAAATCGGGAAGGCACCTAGCCAATCCTGAGACTCTAACTACACTCACTGATACTCCTGAAGCTTTTAGGGCTCCCGGATGACAATTCCTTTGTTCTTTGACTTGTTTGAATTTGATGGATTTGGTGATTCCTTGCCTAGATTCTCTTAAGCTACAAAAGAAATAGAAATCACAAGGATTTTATCATCAATACTAGATTCATAGCAACTTATTAGCTATGAAAAACAATAGAGATTAAGCCTTGATATCCCTAAGAAATTTTAGGGTTCATGACTTCTTAAACTTGGATTTAGACACTATTTTAGCCATGGAATCAATGAATCAATTAAGGGTTATTGCTTAGCTGATCAACAGCTACAATTTGAAAATGATAACTTGAAGGAAAATGAATCCTGACTAAGCCTCCAATGGAGGTGCTTGCCTGCAAATAGCTAGAGGAAGAAGATAAAGATGGTGTTTTTGCTTCTTGATCCAATAACTGGGTAAGTTTTCCTATATTTCTTTCTTTCCCTTTTCTTTATTTTTATTAAATAAGCTTTCCTTTATTTGAAGGAAGCTAACATAAACATCCTACGTATGTGGTGATGAAGCTTAAGGAGGGGCTAATCTCAAGGTTACTGCCTAAACTCTTCATTCTCCATACTTTAGTCTCCAAACTTCCAATTTTCTCAATTTATCCACTAAAGCAAGTTTCAAGGTTTACAATAAGTTCTTTGATCAATAAAAATACTAATTTGGAATTCGATATTTCAATAATTAACTACTTGGTCAAAGGCCAATGCTATAGTTTGACTTTCTGATGTAAAATTTCTAGTTGCCATAATTGAATTCTGACTAGGCCCAGTTTTGGGGTGTTACAACTCTCCCCCTTAAGAAAAATTTGTCCTCGAATTTTACCTGAACCGAAGAGGTGTGGATATTGATTCCTCAGGGTCTTTTCCGACTCCCATGTAGCTTCTTCAATCTTATGACTCCTCCAAAGTACCTTGACTAGAGGAATATTCTTGTTTCGAAGTCTCTTGACTTATCTTGCCAATATTTGTACTGGTTCTTCCTCGTATGTCAAATTAGGTTGAAGTTCCACCGATTTAGGCTCAATAACATGGGATGGATCAGATCTATACTTGCGGAGCATCGATACATGGAATACTTCATGAATCTTGCTTAGCTCTTGAGGCAAAGCTAGCCGATAGGCTATGGGACCAACTTTTTCAATTACCTCAAAAAGTCCAATAAATCGGGGACTCGGTTTTCATTTTTTAACAAAATGAAGAATCTTCTTCCATGGAGACACTTTTAGAAAAGCTTTCTCTCCTATAGAGTACTATATATCCCGCATCTTGAGGCCAATATAGGCCTTCTGTCGATCGAAGGTGGCCTTTAAATGATCGTGAATAATGGTAACCCGTTCTTTGGTTTCCTGAAGCAAGTCAGGGCCCAACACTTTGCCTTCACCGAGTTCAGACCAACGCAACGGTGTTCTATACTTCCTACCATACAATGCTTCATATGGTGCCATTCCAATAGATGATTGATGGCTATTATTATAAGCAAATTCGATGAGAGGTAGGGACCTCTCCCAAGTTTCTTCAAAATCAAGGATACGTGCACGAAGCATGTCTTCTGGTATTTGAATTACCCTTTTTGATTGGCCGTCAGACTGAGGGTGAAAAGTTGTACTGAGATTGACTCGGGGGCCCATAGCTCCTTTCAGCGCTTTTTAGAATCATGAAGCAAAACATGGATCTTGATAAGAGATAATTAACTTGGGTACTCCGTGGAGTTTGACCCCTTCTTTGATGTACAAGTCAGCTAACTTGGGAAGGCCATAGTCCATTATGACAGGTAAGAAATAATATGACTTGGTAAAACGGTCAACAATGACCCAAATGGAATCACGCTTAGCTGGAGTCAACGGTATTCCATTGACAAAGTCCATGGTTATTCTCTCTCACTTCCATTGGGGAAGTTTAATGGGTTGCAATAGTCTAGTAGGGACACGGTGCTCAGCCTTGACTCGCTGGCACATAAGGCACTTAGATAAATTATGTAATAGATTTCTTTATATCGGGCCACTAGTACAGTTCCTGAAGGTCCTTATATATTTTCACCAATCCCGGGTAAGCTGAGAAAGGGTTATAATGAGTTTCCTTAAGAATATCTTCACAGAGGGATTTGTCATTTGGTATACAGATTCTATCACGGAAGCACAAGAGTTCCTCTAAGTTAACTTTAAAGTTAGGATCAAGATTACTCTAAAGTTTGGAAATGATGGCGTGTAATTCAAGGTCTTGATCCTGTAATGACTTGATTCTCAACACAATGGTAAGCTGAGCTCAAAGTTCAGCTACTAAAGGTCAGTGTCTCTGTAACTTGAAATGAGCGTTGATAGCCCAAGGAGCTACAATGCGATTATTGTACCGTGAGTTTAAGGTAGTAATTGATGTTCAAGGTTCAATATTTAATTACATACTTACCAGGAAAAGGTTTGCGGCTGAGTGCATCAGCTACAACAATGGCCTTGCCTGGGCGATAATCAATTACAAGGTCATAATCTTTGTGAAGTTTCATTCATCTTCTTTGATGAAGGTTAAGCTCCTTTTGTGTCAACAGGTATTTGAGGCTCATGTGGTCGGTGTATAAATAGTATTTTTCCCCGTAGAGATAATGTCTCTAGATCTTTAAGGCAAAGACAACCACAGCCAGTTCAAGATCATGGGTAGGGTAGTTCATCTCGTGTGGCTTAAGTTGCCTTGAAGTATACACAAATACTTTGCCTTCTTGCATCAATACACATCCTAGGCCCCGATGTGATGCATCACTGTATAATGTGTAGTCTTTATCAAACTCAGGTTGGGTTAGGACTGTTGCATGGGTCAATACTTACTTAAGCTGATCAAAACTACGTTGTTCCATCTCAGTCCATTCATAAGGGGCATCTTTTCATAGGAGTTTGGTTAATGGTGATGCTATTATAGAAAATCTTTTAATGAATCTTCTATAATAGCCAGCAAGACTGAAAAAACTACGAACTTCACCTACATTCTTCGGTGGCCTCCATTCAGCTATAGCTTGAATCTTTTTTGGGTCCACTTGGACAGCAGAAACCACATGTCCTAGAAATTAAACATCGGTGAGCCAGAATTCACACTTACTAAACTTGGCATACAACTACTTCTCCCGAAGGGTTTGAAGCACAACTTGAAAATGGTCTCAATGCTCAGCTTGATTCTTGGAGTAAATCAATATGTCATCTATGAACACCACTATAAACTTATCAAGGTAGGGCTTAAAGACCCGATTCATAAGATCCATAAAGGCAGCCGATGCATTGGTTAATCCGAATGGCATAACCAAATATTCGTAGTGGCCATACCTTGTATGAAAAGCTATCTTGGGCACATCACATTCTTTAACTCTCATTTGATAGTACCCTGACCTTAAGTCAATCTTAGAGAATACGGTTGTATCTTTAAGTTGATCAAACAAGTCATCAATTCTCGGTAATGGATATTTATTCTTGATGGTGAGCTTGTTTAACTGTCAGTAGACAATGGAAAAGCACATAGATCCGTCTTTCTTCTTGACAAAGAGAATCATAGCTCCCTAGGGTGAGAAACTTAGCCAAATAAAACTATTATCCAACAAGTCTTGAAATTGCACTTTAAGCTCTGTAAGTTCAATCAGTGTTATTCAGTAAGGTGCAATGGAAACCGGGATGGTTCCAGGTTGCACTTCAATCCCAAATTTAACTTCACAGGTGGGTGGTAAACCCAGAATCTCATTAAGAAACACATCAGGGAATTCTTACACGGTATCAATATCTTGCAACTGAGGTTTTTCTTTACTTGCTGTAGCATATAACAATGATTTCTTACTCTTAGAGTCCATGAGGGTTGCACTCTCCCTGCAAAGACCTCGAAGATACAATTTTTTCTTCGAGCAATCTACCCAAGCTTGATGCTCTTTGAGCCAGTCAAGACCTAATATAACGTCAAACTCATGAATAAGGAGGGCCATGAGGTTGGTCAGAAAAAGTATCCCTCGTATCATGAGGGGAAACTTCTTACATACCAATCCAATTACTACACTATCACCTAAAAGATTGGTTACGGTGATTTTGGAAACTATAGGTTCGGATGTCAACTTAACTAGCTTTGGGACTCTTATTTCCCATTATCCTCGGAGCTGATAAATTACCAATGACGAATCTCTGAAGGTTCGAAGTACCTTGATATTTCTCTCATTGGCTGCATACAATCCCATGACCCAGGCCTCATACTCGGCTATATTGTTTATACAAATAATTATAATCTACTCGTGAAATGGTAGTAGACATTCTTTGGAGAAATTAACACTGCCCCTATTCCATGACCTAGGGCGTTGAATGCTCTATCGAAATAAAGCTTCCATTACCTATCTTCTGAAACAATCTCTTCTTCAGTCGTGATACACATCAAGTCTTTATTTGGAAAATTAAAGATCAGGGATTCATAATCATTTGAAGCACGGCTTGCTAAAAAATCTTCTATAGCACTCCCTTTTATTGCTTTCTGGCTCACATACACAATGTTGAACTCAGACAATAGCATTTGCCAACTGGCCATCTTCCCGGTTAGTGTTGGTGCTTCTGTCAAGAATTTCAATGGGTCTAACTTGGATATCAACAAAGTGGTGTGATACAGCATGTACTGTCTGAGCCTTTTGGTACCCCAAACTAGAGCGCAAAACAATTTCTAAATTGGCGAATATTGTGTTCGCAATCGATGAACTTCTTACTCAAATAGTAGATGGCTATTTCTTTCTTTCTGGACTCATCATGTTGTCATAGTATGCAACCTATTGAATTCTCGTAGACTGTTAAATACAGGATTAACGATCTATTTGGTACCCTTGCCACTAATATCGGAGCATTTTTCAAGTATTTCTTGATCTTTTCTAGAGTCTCTTGGCATTCCTCGTCCCATACCCACGAGTTATTCTTTCGAGGTAATCTAAAGACAGGATTAAATTTTTCGGTCAACTGAGAAATAAACCGAGATATATAATTTAATTGATAAATGTTCAAAAGTACTATTTTTCTTACCCTTTTTACTCATATTATTGTTAGACTTAGGCTCATATTAGTTGCATAGTTAGCCATTCATGCATTAATCCATGTTTCCTTCCATCGTTGAGCTTGAATACATAACTTGGTAGTTTTTGTGGAAAAGATAATGCTTTGGTGTGCTTTGTGTGTGTATGTGCAAGATCACTTGCCAAAGCAATGCCGAGCTAGTTGTCAGGGCAATGCATGAATTAGACGTCGAGCTAGTTGCCAGGGTAATGCATGAAGGAGACGCCAAGCCAGTTGCCATGGCAATTGTCGACAAAGAGAAAATGCAATAGGGATGTCGAAATTAATGACTATACAAGCCCAAGATGACATGGAGCAAGGCCCAAGCCCAAAGGAATTTGATTGCCATGCAGAGATTAAAGAAGAATTAAATTCCAAGAAGATAGGAGAAGTTCTAATAGGAATATAATTATAATACAGAATTATATTCTTTAAAGATAATTTAATTCCAACTCAAACTCCTTCTCAAAGAAGGAATTTGGCCTAGCCCTATAAATAGCAAGGAGATTTCGACAATCCAAAGGGGAGAGCATTAGGGAAATTTCGACAAGTCCAGGGAGAAAGCAAGGGGAATTTTCGACAAGCATCTAGGGCAAGGGATTTTCGACAAGCTTTATCTTTTCTTCCTTATTCAATTGGGTTCATGCTAGGGATTGTTTATCTTGTGTTTCTTTGGAACCTAGCCATGAACTAAATCTACTTGGCTATGGTTATTGTGTTTTTGTGGTTGTGAGAAACTATTGGTTTTTGTTTAGGTAATAAGAGTTTGCACTTTTCTATTTCAAGGTTTATTCATTCTTGGTTCTTATTATTGTTTGCGAGTGAATTGGGAGAGGATCTCATGATTTCATCTATTTATCTAATATCGGGAGAGTTAGATTCAAGAAACGAATGAATATGATCTTTATTCAATCTATTGATGGTGAAGATTAATCCGGCTTAGGAATAAGTTAAGGATTTCAACGGCTAAGAGGAGCGCAAGATTGGTTGTTGTTCACCCTTGATTCACGCCGGGATGTATTATCAAGGCATGCACAAGTAGCTAGAGTTTCGACTTAGGGATAAGAAGAAACCATTGAAGAACGCTCTGCCGAACCTTGAAGGTTGCTACCCAGAAGCCCAAGTAGTTGCCCAACTAGTTGCCCAGGCAACCATCGATTAGTTGCCAAGGCAACCCCGTTGTGCAAGTTGCCACGGCAACTGAGTTGCCCGTGCACTCTTTTAGCAAAATGATCCAATCGGCTATCACACCTCAACTCACGATAACCTGGCCTATCTCTCTCTCATTTGAATTCATCTTTTCTTTTACTTTATTGCTTTCTAGATTAGTCATTAGTTAAACGCCTATAATCCTTTACTTGTGTTTTTACTTTTTACAGTGCAAGAGACTAGATCCTTGAAGTGGCACCAATCCCTGTGGAGACGGTATCTTTTATACTATAACTTGCGACGTGTATACTTGCACATTTGCGTAGCACTTATTACGCGCAACAAGTTTTTGGCGCCGTTGTCGGGGATTGGCAATAGGGACTTTGTTTTTACTTTCTTGCACTTTTTTTTCTTTCTTGTTTAAAAATTCAAAGGGCTAACAAACTTTGGTTTTGCATTGGTATATGACCAGGGCGAGACCGACTTCACCAGAATATCCCTTTGATCCAGAAATCGGACGAACCTTACAAAGACTTAGACGAAGGATATGAGAAGCAATGGCAAATCAAGATGTTCGAGCAGGAGGAGGAGTGATTCTTGCACGAAACAGAACTATTCGAGACTATCTTGAAGAAGATCTTGATGGACTTAACCCAGGAGTTCTCGCACCTGAAATTGAAGCCGACCACTTTGATTTGAAACCAGTAATGTTTAATATGATCAACACAATAGGTCAATTTGGCGGCTCAGCAACTGAAGATGCACGGCAACATCTGAAATCTTTCCTCAAGATTTGCAACTCGTTCAAGATACACGGAGTCACCCCCGATGTCTTACGATTAAGATTATTCCCCTATTCACTGAGGGATAGGGCGAAAGCATGGTTGAATAACATTCCTGCCGGATCCATAGCATCTTGGATTGATCTTTATCGTGATTTCCTTGCTAGATTTAATCCTACAAATTTGACTTATAAGCTTCGTAACGACATTACTTCTTTTCGGCAGGCAAATGATGAATCCATGTACGAGGCTTGGGAGCGATATAGAGAACTTCTACACAAATGCCCTCTACACGGATTCCCGGTGTGGACTCAAGTAACAATGTTTTACAACGCCGTGAATACACCAACAAGGATGATGCTAGATGCCTCGGCAAACGGCATACTCCTAGATAAGTCGCCGGAAGAAGCAATGCAAATTTTAAACAAGCTGGCCAAGAATGACTATCAATTCCCATCTACTAGAAGAGAAGGAGTTAGACGCCAAGCCACAATACATGAACAAGGATCATCAAATTCAATTTCGGCACAATTGGCCGCTTTAACCAAGATGGTCCAGAACATGCAAAAACCAAACAACACGCATGAAGTCAAGGTAATGGATTCTTTTTGTGAGTTATGTGGTGATAACCATAATTCTTCTGAATGTATGCAGAATCCGGAATCCAGCTTTTATGTGGGGAATTACAATCGGAGTAATAATGTGATGTCCAATACATACAATCCAGCTTGGAAGAAGCGCCCGAATTTTTCATGGAGTAATCCCAACAATGCTCTAAACCAGAACAATCAGAATGCACAAGCATTGGGATTCCAGCAGAATATGCCACAGCAACAGATGCCGCAGCAACAACTGACAACATCTAGTCCTTTAGAAAATTCTCTAAATGCTTTTATGATGAAAACTGAATCTTATATGGCTAAGAATAGTAATTTCATAAAAAGAACTGATGCTTTTATTAACAGGACCGAGATGAGATTGCAAAACCAAGAGGCGGCAATCAAATCATTGGAAAATCAAGTCGGACAGTTTGCTCAAAATCTGAATACTAGACCGCAATGAGGTTTACCTAGCGATACTGAAGTCGCAAGAGGAACTGGCCATGAGCAATGTAAGGCAATCACCACCAGAAGTGGCCAGCAACTTAGAGAGGTTCAAACCCGCTCGTCAAACAAAACTCCACAAAAAGATCAAGATGAACCTAGCGGCAAAGCCTCAGATGCTGAACCAGGAATTGCCGCGGCAACCGGCAATAAGCATGCCTCGGCAACCGACGATAAAGACGCCTCGGCAACTTGTGAAAAGCATGCCTCGGCAACCCCAGTTGATAACGCCTCGACAACTCCAGTTGTCCCGGCAATACCGTCAATCAGGTTTCAAACTAATGAAAGGATCGAAGATATCCGACTTCCACCACCATTCCCACAAAGGTTGAAGCGACAAAAGCAAGATCACCAATTCAAAAAGTTTCTTGATATCCTAAAGCAAGTCCACATCAACTTGCCATTGGTGGAAGCAATTGAACAAATGCCAAACTATGCCAAGTTTCTTAAAGACATTGTGTCCAAGAGAACAAGGCTAGGAGAGTTTGAAACAGTTGCCGCAACAGAGGGATTCATGGCAATGTTGCACAATCGTATGCCACCCAAGTTGAAGGATCCCGGAAGTTTCACAATACCCTGTTCCATTGGAAATCACTATGTCGGGAAAGCACTATGCGACCTTGGGGCTAGCATAAACTTGATGCCTAAATTGGTTTTCCAAAAACTAGGAATCGGGAAGGCAAGACCTACAACAGTTATGCTACAGCTAGCCGGCAGATCCTATGTGCATCCAGAGGGAAAAATTGAGGACATACTGGTAAAAGTTGACAAATTTATTTTTCCAGCTGACTTTATTGTTTTGGATTGTGAAGCAGATGAGCATGCACCTATCATTCTCGGGAGACCATTCCTAGCAACAGGGAGAACCTTGATCGATGTTGAAAAGGGAGAACTCACAATGAGGGTGAATGACCAGCAAGTTAAACTAAATGTGTTCCAAACACTAAGGCATGTCGATGATCCAGAAGAATGCCAACTTCTTCATGCCACGACAGAGTTTAACTTCGACGAGGAATTTAGTTGCCTCGGCAACTACATTACCGAACAAGAGGAACCTGAGGAGTATGAAGAACCGGTCAAGGAGGAACAACAAGAAAAGGCAAATTGGCTAGTCAATCGACCAGGAAAAGAAGTTGATCAAAATGTTGATGCTACACAAGAAGGCAATAGGGAGGAGGACGCAGATCTATAAATATGTGATGCATTCCCATATGAACAAATTTTAGTTGCCTCGCCAACCATGGACGCGCATTCCTCGGCAACCCTCGACACCTCGGCAACCATGGATGCACACACCTCGGCAACTCTCGATGCTGCATCAGCCTTTGACGCGCACGCCTCGGCAATTTTGGGAGCAGTCGCCACGGCAGCACATGCCTCGGCAATACCCTGGTATGCGGATTTAGTTAATTTCCTTGTTTGTGGTATTTTTTCTTATGGCATTACTCACCAAGGGAAGAAGCGGTTCCGCCATGATGCTAAGCATTACTTTTGGGACAAGCCTCTTTTGTTTAAACAATGTGCAGATCAGGTTATACGCCGATGTGTCCCTGAAGAAGAGCAACAGAATGTACTCCAGCAATGCCATTCTTCACCCTATGGAGGACATTTTAGAGGAACTCGTACCGCGACCAAAGTTCTGCAATCCGGTTTGTATTGGTCAACATTGTACAAAGATGCCCAAGACTTTTACAAGCAATGTGATCGTTGCCAGAGGACGGGCAATATCTCTAGACGACATGAGATGCCACTCCAGAACATCATCGAGGTGGAATTGTTCGATGTGTGGGGGATCAATTTTATGGGACCTTTCCCATCTTCATTCGGCAACCTCTACATTCTACTTGCCATCGACTACGTGTCTAAATGGGTTAAGGCAGCTGCAGTTCCCAACAACGATTCCAAGACCATGCAACGATTCCTGCAGAAAAACATATTTACACGGTTTGGGATGCCGAGAGCAATTATCAGTGACGAAGGCAAGCATTTTGACAACAGACTAATTGCCAAGATGTTGCAACACTTCGGCATATCACACAAGATCGCCACGGCATATCACCCACAAACCAACGGGCAAGCAGAAATTTCTAACCGGGAGTTGAAGGGAATACTCGAGAAAGTTGTAAATCCCTCAAGGAAGGATTGGTCATTAAGACTAGATGACGCACTTTGGGCATATCGTACTGCATTCAAAACACCCTTAGGTATGTCCCCCTTCCGACTTGTCTATGGCAAAACATGTCATCTACCGGTGGAAATCGAGCATAAGGCATATTGGGCAATCAAGACCGTGAATATGGATTGGGAAAGTGCCAGACAAAAGCGTTTGATAGATCTCAACGAGATAGAAGAATTCCATGCACTCGCCTATAACAATGCACGAATCTACAAGGAGAAAACGAAGCGATGGCATGACAAGAAACTATTGCCACGGCAATTCACACCAGGGCAACTAGTTCTCCTATTCAATTCTCGGCTAAAACTTTTCCCGGGAAAGCTAAAATCAAGATGGTCGGGACCATTCGAAGTCGTCAAACCATTCTCCCATGGTGCCGTGATAATCAAGTCCATCTCTGACAACCATGAAATCAAAGTTAATGGACAAAGATTGAAGCACTACAATGGTGCCCATGTGGAACGTAACAAAGAAGTGGTCAACTTGGGAGATGCATGAGCATGCTCTCCTTTCAATATTTTCTTTTTCTTTTTCTTTTTCTTTTTATTATCATTTTTATTTTTAGGAGATATTTTATTTTTCTTCATTATCTTTAGTTTTCAGGTTTTCTTTGTTTTCTTTTTCACAACAAGACTCACAACTACTATGCTAAGGAAATTTGCTGTCGAGATCCTTGCCCCGACAACCAATGAAGAAGATGCCACGACAACCAACTCTGAAGATGCCACGGCAACCAAAGCTAAAGACATCCCGGCAACAAGAAAACAACCATCGCGTTCAAGCAAGAGAATCAAGACACCGACCAAAAGGAAACTAATCATCTACGATGACGAACTCTCGGAGTAAGTCCTCGTATGCATTTTTATTTTTATTTTTCTCGTTATTTTATGCATGCATTGAGGACAATGCCTCACTCGAGTTTGGGGGGATTGTTATTAGTAGTTACCATGTTTAGTTACATTCATCTTAAGTATTACATTTAGGATACATAAATTGCTTGCCATGCCTTTAATTGGAACAAGAATTGCTTAGATTTGATGAATATTCGACGATGACTTTGCCAATGCACTTAATTGATAGAATTTTTATTCTAGGATAACCATGGAAAAACTTAGAATTTTACTATGATGCTAAATTTGATGAAACACTGTTGTGGTTTGATTGATTTAAGGAATTCTAGTGAACTTAGGTTGATAATTAACAAATTGGGGGATTAGAATAAAAATTGGATGAATGCTAGAGGTGCCCGAAATTGGCTCTAGCATGTGCTAAAAAAATTGATCACTAGAGGTGCCCGAAACTGGCTCTAGGATGTGTTAAAAAAAAATTAACTAGAGGTGCCCGAAACCGGCTCTAGTCGATTAGATTAACTTAACTAAAAACAAAATACTAGAGGTGCCCAACACTGGCTCTAGTTCAAACATGTAAAAAGAACCCAATGAAGTAATTTGAAAACCTCTTGTTTGCATAGAATCCGAAAAATCAACTTGCACACAACTCTGCACACACTCACAAGAATTATAGTTTGATTCCGAGTAATTCCTAAGTTTTCTGAAAAAATAAAAAGCCAATCATAGTTTGTGCCCCGGTTCAGAGAATTGAAATCAAGTTCAAAGCTAAGTTTGTGAAAATTGAAGTCTTGGCAGGTAATTATGAGTTTGCATTGCTTGAGGACAAGCAATAGTTCGAGTTTGGGGGTGTGATAAGTGTTCAAAAGTACTATTTTTCTTACCCTTTTTACTCATATTATTGTTAGACTTAGGCTCATATTAGTTGCATAGTTAGCCATTCATGCATTAATCCATGTTTCCTTCCATCGTTGAGCTTTATTACATAACTTGGTAGTTTTTGTGGAAAAGATGCTACTTTGGTGTGCTTTGTGTGTGTATGTGCAGGATCACTTGCAAAAGCAATGCCGAGCTAGTTGCCAGGGCAATGCATGAATGAGACGCCGAGCTAGTTACCAGGGTAATGCATGAAGGAGACGCCGAGCCAGTTGCCATGGCAATTGTCGACAAAGAGAAAATGCAATAGGGATTTCGAAATTAATGACTATACAAGCCCAAGATGACATAGAGCAAGGCCCAAGCCTAAAGGAATTTGATTGCAGGCAGATATTAAAGAAGAATTAAATTCCAAGAAGATAGGAGAAGTTGTAATAGGAACATAATTATAATAAAGAATTATATTCTTTAAAGATAATTTAATTCCAACTCAAACTCCTCCTCAAAGAAAGACTTTGGCCTAGCCCTATAAATAGCAAGGAGATTTCGACAATCCAAAGGGGAGAGCAATAGGGAAATTTCGACAAGTCCAGGGAGAAAGCAAGAGGAATTTTCGACAAGCATCTAGGGCAAGGGATTTTCGACAAGCTTCATCTTTTCTTCCTTGTTCGATTGGGTTCATGCTAGGGATTGTTTATCTTGTGTTTCTTTGGAACCTAGCCATGAACTAAATCTACTTGGCTATGGTTATTGTGTTTTGTGGTTGTGAGAAACTATTGGTTTTTGTTTAGGTAATAAGAGTTTGCACTTTTCTATTTCAAGGTTTATTCATTCTTGGTTCTTATTATTGTTTACGAGTGAATTGGGAGAGGATCTCGTGATTTCATCTATTTATCTAATATCGGAAGAGTTAGATTCAAGAAACGAATGAATATGATCTTTATTCAATCTATTGATGGTGAAGATTAATCCGGCTTAGGAATAAGTTAAGGATTTCAACGGCTAAGAGGAGCGCAAGATTGGTTGTTGTTCACCCTTGATTCACGCAGGGATGTATTATCAAGGCATGCACAAGTAGCTAGAGTTTCGACTTAGGGATAAGAAGAAACCATTGAAGAACGCTCTGCCGAACCTTGAAGGTTGCTTCCCAGAAGCCCAAGTAGTTGCCCAACTAGTTGCCCAGGCAACCATCGATTAGTTGGCAAGGCAACCCGGTTGTGCAAGTTGCCCGTGCACTCTTTTACCAAACGATCCAATCGGCTATTACACCTCAACTCACGATAACCTGGCCTATCTCTCTCTCATTTGAATTCATCTTTTCTTTTACTTTATTGCTTTCAAGATTAGTCATTAGTTAAACGCCTATAATCATTTACTTGTGTTTTTACTTTTTACAGTGCAAGAGACTAGATCCTTGAAGTGGCACCAATCCCTGTGGAGACGATATCTTTTATACTATAACTTGCGATGTGTATACTTGCACATTTGCGTAGCACTTATTACGCGCAACATTAATCTTTCTAATAAACGTTGAACTTCTTTTTGTGTCTAATGTGGTGGAAGATTTTGAATGGCTTTAACTTTGTCAGTATCAATCTTAATCTCTTTTCTACTAACCACGAAACCCAAGAGCTTTCCAGACGAGACTGTAAAGGTACATTTAGCGGCTGAGCTTCAGTTGATACTTTCTCAATCTTTGGAACAACTTTCTCAAGTTCTAAATATGCTCTTCCTCACTTCGAGACTTAGCAATCATATCATCAACAAATACCTCAATCTTCTTGTGCATCATATAGTGGAAGAGAGTCACCATGGCCCTTTGATAAGTTGCCCCGGCATTTTTAAGTCTGAAGGGCATCACTTTGTAAT
The DNA here is from genome assembly GCA_019671005.1 of Hibiscus mutabilis. Classification (NCBI taxonomy): domain Eukaryota; kingdom Viridiplantae; phylum Streptophyta; class Magnoliopsida; order Malvales; family Malvaceae; genus Hibiscus; species Hibiscus mutabilis. The sequence continues at coordinate 30,553,375 of CM033744.1, forward strand.
AGAACGTGCCCTACATGGTCACAAATATAGTCTTCTCCATGTCTTATGGGTGCATCTTTATTTGATTGTATCTCGAAAAGCCATCTATGAAAGAGAACCATGAATACCCTATCGTGTCGTCAACCAAAGTGTCAATATGAGGCAAATAAAAATTATCCTTAGGGCTCGCTCTATTAAGATCTCTATAATCTACACACATGTAAACCTTCCTATCTTTCTTTGATACTGGAACTATATTTGCGACCCATTCTGGGTATTTGGCGACTTTCAAAAAATTGGTATCAAATTGTTTTCTCACTTCTTCTCTAATTTTCAATAGCATATCGGTCCATATTCTCCTAATCTTCTATTAAACTGGCTTGCATTCGGGCCTAATTGGCAACTTATACACCACAATGTACGTATTCAACCCGACATATCTTGATAAGTCCAAGAAAATACATATTTGAACTCTTGAAGCAGAGTTATCAAGTAGTGTCTGGTTTTTGAGGAGAAGGTGGTGCCAATCTTCATTTCCCTTTTTCTCTTCATTGGTCCCCAAATTAAAAGTCTCTACTTCTTCTTGGTGAGGCAATATTTGCTTTTCCTCACTTTTCATCGACCTTAGTAGCTCATCTGGGACCTCGTATTCTATCTCATCTTCCTTATCATCGATTTCTGACAAACACATAGGTTGCTCGAAGTTTATCTCAGGATCATATTTAAAATCATTCATATAGTTAATAGTAGGAACCCTGCACGAATTAAAGAAACAAATATGAATTTGGAAGAAAAAGAATATTCGTATGAAATGAATAAAAGAATGAATAATAAATAAAGAATAAATATATGTAATAAATAAAATGTTTGCCATTTGAGAAAACATAGAAATCATCATTTTCATTGCACTTGCAAACAAGTAGATTTAACATAGCAGTCCTTTTATAAAAGATCCCTAATGCTCGCGGGCAAAAGCAAAAGGGTTGGTTCAGAGCATTATTCTGATTTTGTTCTAATAACTATAGGCAGATCAATACTGCTTCAATTATTAAGCGTCTCCCTCGGAAGGCAATGGTGGATTTTGGTTAAAAACCTGTCGTTATTTCCACCTTCAGATATCATGTTGACAAGTATCCCTTCAAGTGATTCACCAAACATCTCCTCATAATTAAGCTTGTTATTCTCTTGTTTTGCTTCATGTACCTGTAGTTAAGTATTGACGATCCTTCCGAACATAAAGATATCTCTTAGGTGAGGAAAAGTCATCTGCTTCCATGAGATATCCTCTTCCTTGAATCTGGCTTTCCTTCATTCTTCCCTCTTTATGTACTCCTCTTTTCTTTGTAGCAAACTAGGCTTATGACCAAGCCCAAATTGACCCTTCTTGAAGATAACACTTCTTGCACGTAAGCTTCCATGTAAGTTCTTTCCTAAACCTTTTCCAATTTTAGCTCATTGTCCTAGAATCTCCCAAACGGTCATCTTGGTACAATTGGATAAATTGGGGCGTAGGATCTTACTTCCTTCTGCAACAAATGTCGTATTTACAAATTCTAAAGCCTGAAAAGAACACTCTACGACATCTTCATTAGCTATGATATAGGGAGCATCGGATGTTACTAAAGCAATGATGTCTTACTCTGCTCCAACACTAACCAATTTTCCTTCGATTACAAACTTCAGCTTCTAATACAGTGATGTAAGGACAACACCAGTATAATGAATTTATAAGTTGGCTTAATATCCATCACCACAAATTCAATGGTGTACTTTGTTGGTCCAATCAACAGGGGAATTTCGATCTTCCTCCCACCTCTCTTTGAGTTCCATTGAAGGCTCTCATAGAATTCTGACATGGTTTCATGTGGGACTATCTACGGGTAACCTTTGTAGAGTTTCCATCAGCAATACATTAAGTGCAGACCCATTGTTAATGAGTACCCCAAGCAAGACGTACCCCTTGCAATGGGTGGTGATGTTCAAGGCTTTGGTAGACCCTATACCCCCTTCTGAAATCTCATCATCACTAAACATGATATAGTTATCTGCAGTAATATGGACCACTATTTGGTCTAACTTGGCCATAGAGATATTATCTGGAACAAACGTTTGGTTCAACACTTTCAACAATACATTACGATACTTTTCTAAGCTCAGTAGCAGCTCAAGTAACGTAATCATCGCTTGGTGTTTATGAAGTTACTCGACAGCATTATACTCATTATGACTTAAAAGCCTTAAAAATTCTTGCGATGTACTTCGGTCACTGGCTCATTGATTTTTGAAGGAGGCTTCTCACCAAATATCTTATCAGGCCCAGTCGTCACATCCTTATCTTTGTCATTTACCTCTTCTACTCTCTTTGAGGTTTCCGGCGAATAACAATTGCCGCTTCTTGTGAAGTGTCCCACTTTATTCATAGCTTTAGCTTTTGACTCTATTGGTTCTTTCTCTTGTGTGTGTTTTTCCTCTTTAGGCAATCTCTCTTCTTTTTGATGTTCTAAACCTTCTGGCATAGAAACACTAGCAGTGTAATTCCAAGGAACCTTCCATGTGTCTTTGAATAGGAAAGGAGCTGAAGCTAAGATGATAAGCTTATGAGCCATATTCAAACTTTCCTCTTAGGACGAGCTATCTTCTTTTGGCTTGGATGAGACACCGAATGGCATATCTACCCCATATTTGACATTGGTGTTGTCCAACGTGTACACATCTAGTTTTTTCTTCCTTTCATCTTTCTAAAAAAATCTTAATTTCTTTTTTGTTCATGATTTTTTGGACCAACTATTTAAACTCTTCACAATGTTGAATCTCATGCCCTTTTTCTTGGTGAAACTCATAGTAGGGCCCACATTCTTCTTGTACTATCTCTATACCCCACTCTATTAGACGTTCCATACATAACTACTGGAACACCCATCTAAGAAGGGACCTATCTTCAGACACTTTCCCTCTGGCTTTTCTATTACCTTCATCTTTGATGGCATTCATGCTAAGGCCTTCATGGTTTGGTAATGAGTTAGCAACCATATTTGGTTCATCGAACTTCAAAACCCTAGTGCTTATCAAGTTTTGGACAAACATTTTAAAGGCAATTCAGTTTTCCATTGAGTAACTCGGGACACCGGCGTGATAATCAAAATGTGCTTTGTCATCATACCATGAAGAGAAATGGGGTTTAAATAGCGTAACATGATATGGTCAGACCAAGTCAGTCTTGTATAATTGAGAGTACAACTCAACATATAATACCGGTAAATGGGTGAAAGATATCTTCTCCCTTTCTTTCTTAGGGACTCTATCTTCTCTTTTGTTTGAATTCTGTATATTCCCAATCGAAACCTGCGGCTGTGAAATGGTAATGCTTGCCGGGACATTTTAGGTGCTCGTGATGTTCACCTTATTGTCTTTCTTCTTGTAATGCTTCCAAGAATTCTCTCCACTATTGGTCCTTTCGCTCTTTATCGCTACTTTAATTGACTCTCTCGTCCTCACCAAATCGGCAAAAGTATGATTTGTGTTATTTATCAAGCGATCAAACAATGTACCTCTCAAAGTGTTCATGAACATAGGTGTAATCTCATGCTCGAAAATTGGCAGTTGAATCTAGGCAGCCATCTCTGAGCATACTGGCACAGACTTTCATTCGATCTATGTTATATTTCTTCCAACATGATTCGATTTGGGGTCATGTCAGGCACATGCTTGTATTGTTCAACGAAGGCTCTCGAGAGGTCTTTCCATGACTTGATATTAACCCGGTTGAGCTGGGTATACCAACGAATCACCAACCTGGTTAAACTATCCTGGAAGCAATAGATCAACAGCTTTTCATCCTTTAAGAAGGCCTCCATCTTTCGACAATACATAGTGATATGAGCATAGGGGCAAGTAGTTATTTCGTATTTATCGAAGCTTGGCACTTTTAATTTTGGCGAGAGAACTAGATCTGCCACATGACTCAGGTCACTCGCATCATTCCTATGTTCCTCCACCCCTTGCTTGGCTTTAAGTTTTTCCTTAAAAAATAAAACCTTTCTTCATATTTCTTCTCCACTTGGGACCAAATCGATGGGCTAACTTGCAGATGCCCCCACTTGGTGGCTTACCGATACCCCAGCGGTGTTGCTATATATCCTTATCTTAGGAATAGGAGTTCTTGTTTGAACCTTAACACGAGATGCAATCCCCTCTGGCTTTTCAACATCACCATCTAAAACTCTTTCTTTACCATCCCTCTTTTTGAGCAACACAATCATTTGAGCCATAATTGCAGCTTGTGACTGTGCAATCTTATCACTAATGCTTTGTTCAGCTTGATCAAAATAGGTCTCGAGGTTTTTCTCACCTTGTTCTAAGTTAGCCCCCTATCTTCCATTATTTTTACTTGTAGAAGAGTGTCGTAACAGTGCAGAATTATTGCAATTTGAAGTTAAACTTTCCGCAACAATATTTCCACAATTAATTTTATTGTTTTAATAATGTATACAATGCATAATGTATATGAATAATTAAAAGTAATTAAACAATATGCCGAAATGAATGCAACGAAGGCATTGATTCTTAAGTAGTCCTTAGAAAGACTTTCATTTGAAGAAGAGGTCTGATTACAAAAATCTAAAATAATAAGTTATAGATATCGGCTAGCTTTTATTCTTAAGACCTCGACTTCACGAAGTAGGGTGCACACTCGAGATCCCAACACTATTCCTAGACTGACACGTGCATGCAACTTAATTTCTTTCCTTTTCCAAGCCTTGGATGTGTCGAGCCACTCTTTACGCTTGCACCATAACATCCATCATTGCACTTTGTTGGTCCATGATCAATTGACCGGCTTGCTAAAGTCCATAGAATATCTGGTGATTATCTTCTTGTATGGCTCCTTCAAAAGAGGTAATCCGTTCTCTATAATCCTGAATAGCAGCTTCTAACTCGGTTACCCTTGCCTTTAACAATACATTCATATCTCGAGCAAGATTTAGAGCAGCAACATTGTCCTAGTTATGGTACTCTTGCAGAATTCCTTCCAACTGCATCATTTGAGCTTCAAGTGTCTCATTCTGAGATGTTAATCCTTGGTTTTGAGCTTGACTAATAGTTAGTTCTTGAGCAATTGCTTTCATTTCTTCCATTTTATGTTCGGTCAGACTGTGACTGGCTTAGTGAGCTAACCCTAACTGTGTTAGTTGGGCCATCAATTATTGATTCTGAACTTGACTAAGAATTAACTCTTAAGCGGAAATTTCTAATTCCTTAGTCTTTTTCTTGACTTTCTTCTGGCTAGCTTCGTACTTCCGAGCATAGCTATCAGTCTTTTTCCTCGTTTTCACGAGCTTAATTGTCAGTTCTTTTGCAGTGGTGCCCAAACCATTCCTTCGCAAATTTTGTTTCAATTCTAACCAATCTTTCCTTAGGTCTCTGTGGTTATCTTCAAGTACTTTCTACTATTTCTAGATATCTTTCTCTCAGCGCTTATATTTTTCTACATCTATTGATGCCAAATAGTTTGCAGCTTCAAGGTCAGAGACATATTTTTCCAAAGCATGCATTTTTTTCCTATAGGCCCTTCTAGCTTTCTCTAGGTCTGAGGGAGTATTCCTCATATTTTCTTCCATGGATCGAACATTCTCTCGATTCACAAGAGGGATGTTATCATTGACCCGGCTAAGTCTTCATTGCTCGTAACCCATAATGAATGGTGAATCATCTTCATAAACCTCAACCTTGTGCATATTCTTCCAAGAGTTGTTCATCTTTTGGACCTTTGCGTTATAACCATTGTATTGGTGTTCAAAAATAGACGTATCTAAATCGTGAGTGACAAGAATAAATTGCATCGAACCGTACTAACGCACACGAGCAGAGGACAATATTCAACTCCACCCCAAATCTCGATCGAAGGCACCCAATCATACTCTCCGCAACGGTAGAGAAATTCGCTTAAAATTAACCATGGTACCTTTCACCTGACAGTGTCATCACGGAGGTCAAGAAAATAGGCCATCCACTGACACTCGGTCATTACTTCGGCCTGGTATTCTTCTAGAAAAACTTCTATGGGATAAAATGTGGTAATGCGCATCCGGTGGGAGAACTTCAAATCCCAAAAGTGACTCCGAATCCAGATATCTAATAATAGGACGCAGCCTAATAATCTACCTCCCCTAGTTTCCTACATGCATTCAGTGACCGAAAAGTCTCCACTAAGATGGCTGGAACCGGATTAATCCTTTTTTAAGCTTTTCAAATAAATTTGCCGTAGCATAATCTATGTGCCTCAAGACCTTGGGCAAGACAACTAACCCATAGATGCAGAAATCAAACAAATACCTCTTATTTGGCAGGTTAGGATACAGATGGATCAAGTCTCGAATATGCACCCAAGCTATACATTCGGTCTTTTCCTTCTTCACAATCTTACCCTGAAACCATTCTTCATTCATCCAGTGATATCAGTTAAATTCTCTAAAAAAGACAACGGATCTTTGCTTTTAGTGTAAACTTTCCCTCTCTTGATTTTCGGGCAATGGAGCAAAACCCTACATTCTTCAATTGTGGGAGTCATGTCTACCTTCCCAAAACTGAAGCAGATATATCCCGGGTTCCAAAACTGTGTTATAGCCCTGACAGATGCATGTCACCCTGAACATCTAGCACAAGAGCTATGTCACCGAACTCTTATTGGAAGACTTGCTTCGTATCCAAATCCCAACATTGTCATACCTGTAATGCCCTTAACTTATACTTGTAGTAAGAATACGCATTAAGGATGTCACAATATTATTTAACAGAGTTCTAGACTTGTAAATTTTTTTTAAATATCTGACATAAAACTAGTTTATAAAATAACCATTTATTGACTTTTGAAGTATTCGCAACCTATTTGCAGATTGCTAGTTTTGACCCTGAATTGTTTTATAAACATGTTATTCAATTATTAAAACAAGTATGTAACTCGGGGTGAAAACTAGGTACACTGCCTAGGCCCTTTCTTAAATTTAAAATCGTTACGCGATAAACGATAAATAAAATTTTACCCGATTAAATATCATTACCAGTAATTCTTTAACCATAGGAATAATTTATTTTTATCTGAATATTAATCAAGCTTATAACATTAAAACAACTAACGAATAAATTGATACATGCCTACTAGAGAATATCATAAGTTAGAATGTCTTACTGATGTTTGTCAGATTGCAGCTTGATCAACATACTTGACTCCTATTCTAGTAAGTTCCCAATAACCTACGTGTGAAATAGAACACGCTAAGTATTCACTTAGTGAGGCAACTATAAATTAAAGTAAAGTATTTCAATGTATAGAAATAACATAAATAAACAAATTACTGTGTATATTATATAAAAATATAGAATCGTATAAAACTGACTTATCAAAGTTATTCCTCTGTCATGTAACAGTGCCATACAGCTCCTGCAAAATGGAAAGTGAGTCCCAATTGCAGTTTATATCATATCATCAAACTTTTATTTTATTAATCAAATATATGTTAAGCTTTTTAACTTAACTGCCCGCATAAATGCATTTCATGTATTATAGCCCGAAGTATAATATAATGTGATACTTTGGTACACGATTCATCATAACCGACACCGTAGTGTCTACAATGCCATAGAGTCTAATGATGAGTACATACTCGAGGATGCCCTTTGCTCCTCATACTCGCACATTTTGTGCTATGTAACACCGTAGTGTTTGAACCGACTCCGTAGAGTCTAACTCGACCTCAAAGAGTCTATCTTGACCCCAAAAAGTCTATCTCGCATCGTAGTGCTATGACGCAGCTGCTAGGACACTATGATATCCAATTATACCAAAGACTTCACAATAGTACTTGGGCAAAATCAACATTATAATCAACATTCCATGTTCAAAGCATCAATATAAATCATATAAGTCGATATTAGGTAGTTCATACCCAATATCTAAAATCTGATTTATCTTACATAAATCATTATGCCATATCAATGTATCACATATGCCATTTAATATTTCATGTCATTTGCATAACTTTGATCAACATACATTTTCATTAATATCTGTAATCACTTATTTTTGTCCGAGTTTTAGTATTATTAGAAATATTTTAATAGTAATATTATTAATGTAAAATCAATAAAAAATCAAAAATAAATACTATAATTAAAAAAAGCAAAAAAATAATTAAATTAATTTATTTATTAAAAAAGAGAAAAAAGCAAAAAAATTAATTAAAAAAATAAAAAGCAAAAAATAAAAAAAAGAGTGGTGGAGGGTGCTCCACGTCACCCTGGGGATGAGGGCATGGAAACACAAGCAATCGACCCCAAAAAATTTGGGAGCCAAGGCCGGCCTAATCAAGGCTGGCCAAAGGGGTAGAGGGTAGTGCCCTCGGCCCCAGCTGGTTCGATCTAGCATTTGATCGGGGTCCCTCTTTGGGTTCGATCTAGTTAATTTTTTGGGCCATGACGAGGTGGCACGGAGTTCGTGGTGGGGGTCAGTCTTAGTTTTTCATCTGAGCTTCGAGCGGGGTAAAATTCGATCCTTGTCTTTGTATTTATTTTATTGTTGGTTTATATATAGGATAGTTTTAATTATTGATATGTTTTTATAATAAATATAGGGTGTTAGATAGTTTAGTATTTATTTAATATTAGTATGTTTTTTAAATTTTTTTCGTGTTATATTAGATCTAGTTTTTGGGCCTTTGATTTCGGTATTCTAGTGGGAGTGTCATCCTGGTCTCTGGGTGTCATCTCCTTCGGTGCCTTGAAAATCGAGGCAAATTTAATCACGTATTCTAGGAATTAATTATTAAATTAAATCAAATTTTATATTTTTCTTAATAAATACGATACGAACCCGTTAGGTACCAATTTTGGGTGGTGTGGGGGTGCTAACCCTTCCCCATCCATAATTAACTCCCGAACTCAAGTTTTTAAAATCTCTGGTTTTGTTTTCGGTGTCCGGTCCACCTTATCTAAGTGACCGGTGGTAACTCCATATTTTAAAAAAATATGACTTTTCACAAATTCCCCTTTTTAAGATAACTTTTAAATAAAATAAAATAAAATTATTTTAGAAAAAAATAGTCACTACAGCATGGCGACTCCGATGGGGACCATTTTTTATATTTCCAAAAAAAAAGAGTCAAGCCTTAGTTGGGTTCGTATCGTGATTATTAAGAAAATTTTAAATTTGATTTAATTTAATTTAATTTTTAATTTCTAAACATTGTTTGATAAAAAATATTCATCATATAGTAGTCTTAGAACCTTTAGGAGGAGTGATTACTTCGCTTCGTGGGGTTTTCACCTCCGTATAGTGTTGTAATTCACTTCCGAAATTCGGTTCTTATATTTCGTGGGGTCTTCACCCCGTATGGTATAAGGGTCATATTCCCTCGAATCGATGTCCACGCGACAGTTCGGGTACCATTTTCTTTAGAACCTAACCGCATATAGTAGATCGTAGGAGCCCACCTGTTAGAGCCATGTTGTTATACTGTCCGTTTAGAATTAACCTTTTTAGGTTTTGTTTGCTTTTATTTGTTGTACATGCCTTTTATTCGCTTCAAATTGATTGCTTTATTTTATTGTTGAGTATTTAATTTATTTATTTGATTGTTTCGCTATACTGACTTGTTTGTTTTTTTTTTATTTTGTTCTTTTTTGCATCCAATTTGCATCTCACATCATACATAAATATTGATTCAAAAACAGTCCAAATTTAGAAGATAGTCGGAAGTAAGAGAGAAGTATGTAATATAAAGAGCTATAATGCTACAGTATCGAGTTTGATCGAATGAAGATCAGTCGAGAAAAGACACAAATTGACAAGAAAACACGTGTCAGAGGCAAAGACAGAATAAACGCAAAGGCGGATCCCCGTCAAAACCACTAGGGGCCATGTCTTCCCAAAGTTTAAAGATTTCACTTTATCCTTTTTTTCAAAAAAAAATTAAAATCTTTTAATTTGGCCCCTCTAAAATTAAAAAAATGTTATTATATTGTTATAATTTTAATTATTATTATTTTTTTGATTATTTTTTCAAAAAAAATTAAAAAAATAGATAAGGGTCTTAAAAATTTTCAATTTAAAAAATAGTTAAAGTCCTACATTTTATAAAAACTTCAAATTAAACCTTTCACAATCTGTGAAAATTTTAATTTAAGCCTCCAAATCTTTTAAAAATTTTAAATAAGACCCATTCAAACTGGATTGTCAGGATTCGCCCCTAAAGAAGAGACTATTGTCTACACTTTGCCTGCATGGGTTAATGATCTTTTCGAAAGCCAAAGAACGGTGAGATCACCCCTCATTCCAAAAGCAGTGTTAAGACATGGAGCACAAACCTTGCTTTACGAAGTCGAGATGTCAAGACGAGAACCTAATCGTTATCTGTAATTTATTATTTTAGCTTATTGTAATCAGACATTTTCTCCGTTAAACAAATGTCTTTCTAAGGACTGTTTGAGAATCATCTTCATTCCCATTCATCATCGCAATTATGGCATTTACCATACTAACACAGTTTCCTTTGGTGTTCATTTTTTCTTTCTTACATTTGTTTTGCATTGCATTCTTATGACATAAAATGAGGTATTTATTTCGCAAGTGGCCATCACTGTAGAAGGCAGTCATAATGGACAAGAGGTCTCGTACTCAGATAAAACAGGCAAATTCAGAGCATTGTTGAAAGAGTAAAAAGGGAAAATCATCTGAAGAGTTCGAACAAGATAGGGTGGTTGATACTCATATTGAGGATGAACAAGGTGAAGTGCAAGAACTGAAGAAATAGATGATCGAGATGATGAATATGATGATCGCCATGACTAAAGGCAAGGGGTCTGTAGAGCTAGAAGAAGAGCCAGTCAAGAATCAGAGTAAAGATTTTGATGTGGAATGTACATCTGAGTCAAGCTCCCAGAAAATAGAGGTAGGTCTAGAAGAAACCCGAAAAGAAGATGAAGTAAAGATGAACATCCCGATTCCTATGAGGTACACCGAGCTACTCCCGATGCTTATCGAGGAAACCTTATCACTCCAGTTCAGTCTATTTCGAAGGAACCACCATGCCTAAAAGGTTACAATAGTCGAGCCAAGTGTGATTACCACTTAGGAAGTTCAGGACACACTACAAAAAATTGTAGGGCTTTGACAAATCTAGTTAGAGATCTTATCAATATAAGGGCATTGAGTTTTGAAGATGGACAACCATAATTCTACAATAAGCCAGCAATCACGCGAGGGGTAAAGTTGAAGATGAGCCAAGACCCAGGGCAAGGGTTGAATAAAAGCAAGTCAAATTCAGCTATTGAAGACTGGGGCATCCTGGAAGAGGGGCATTCGTTCGATTATAATCAGCTCAAGCAGAAGAAAGATGATTTGAGCAAAAAAATTATAGAGTTTGCAAGACGATTATCATAAGCTTTACTGCGTGTTCAGAAATGCTGGTTTGGGTGGCACTTTTGAAGAATGGAATAATGGCATCCTACAACTAAAGAACGATTTGGGGCATTGGAACCAAAAAAGGCTAGGGTAGTGAAAATTAAGCCCGATTATTGTCATAAAAGTTGAAAAAAACTAAGAGCTAGCGCGTCATCTTCAATAATGAGTTAGAAGGTAGTTTAAATATGAACAAGATTCTAAAATCAAGTTTACAGTAGAGTGAGAATGAATCCTTCATATTTCAAATAAAGAATGCAACGCTCAGGGAATAAATAGAAGAGCTTAAGATTTCTTTGCGTACGAGGGAGATTTGTGTCGAAGCCTACAAACAAGCTGGCTATGAAAGCATCGAAAAGGTAACTCTCCAGCTGTGAAAAGCCGAGTTAGAAATAAAAGAGAGGAACAAGGACATAAAGAGTTTCATCACCCAGGCACGCAAGGTGGCTCAACAAGTAGCAAATGTGGCCGATGTAGCTATGCCGTTGAGTCAAAATATGAACCTAGCACTAGACCATGGAGGAAGGTTAACTCGTTTGTTGGACGGCGTTTGAAAGTTAGGGATTAGAGCTCACCAGTATTTGTAAAGATTACAAGACTGAATTTGATGTAATAAGCCTTTTTGTTCAATGAAAGCCTTTCTACAATTATTACTTTGCGACTAATACCTTATTGCATTCATTTTTGCATTTTGTTGATTTAAAAATATTCCATATTAGGGGATTTTTTATAAAAAAAAAAGATGTTTTGTAATGTATAGAAATTGATAATGCTACGGTTGGAAATAATTTGAGCATGAAGTAGATAGAGAGAAGACAGAAGTGGGGCACCGAGCCATTTTGCTCTAAAAAGATTGGCTAATATATGCCTGTGGAATATTGTCAAACTTTTGTACACAGACGTCTTGTCCTATAAAAATCTTCCTAAAAGGTTATTTAAGAATCAACACCTCATTTGCATTCATTCTTGCATTTTTTATTATTTTTTATGCTTTATACATTTTGTACATTGCATCACTTAATATGTTCCTACATCATGACATCTGGTTTTCCATAAAGCATTCATAACAATTGCATTTTTGCATAGCCTCGAAAACATGTACATGCATCTCTTTTGCATAAAATCACTTAAAAAATTCTTTCACAAATTTTAAGAAAAAATAAATCCTTTCATAAGGTCGATTTAAAAAATGAACATTTTAATTTGTTTCAACGAGATTTTTTTAGAATTAGTCCCTTCACAAGGATGTTTTTGAGTTTTTTTGCTTTTTTTCATCCTCCCATGAGAATAAATATTTTTTAACCAAGGTTTTCTCAATCATTTCACAAATACACTTGTTTAGTCCTTTCATAAGGACATTATTTCAAAAATGATAATAAGAGTTTCTTCTTTAATCCTTTCATAAGGATATTTTTCAAAGAAAATATTTCTTAAATTTCCTTTCATAGGGATATTGTTATAAAAGAAAAGAAAGAAAATGAATTTCTAAATTCTTTCATTTTTTAAAGATTTTTTTCTCTTTTTCTCAAAAAAAGAAGAAGAATTTCTCAATTGTTTTTCTCAAAAAAAATTCAATCTTGTCCTTTCTTAAGGATCGCTCTTTTATCTTAAATTTTTTTAAAGATGTTTTCTAAAATCGAAAAGATTACTTAATCTTCCCAGTCTTAAGGATGTTTTTCGTAGTTTTTAAAAAGATTTTTTCGATTCTATTCTTTCTTAAGGATTTTTTTTTTAAAATAGGAGAATTCTTTAATTCTATCCTTTATTAAGGATAAAAGAAGGAAAAGAAGAAAACTTTTAGTTATTTTTTCCTGCATATAAAAGTTTGCATACACCAATCTATGAAATCGATTGCGGGTTTTCATGGTAGCAAAGCTGGAGAAATAGCCCAAGATAATAGGGTATTGATGCATTGGATGCAAGGGAACTCTACTTGGTCCGTTACCCGTTTTCAACATGGGACACCGGGGCATGCCACCAAAAGGTAGGCCGTTAATGGTAGAGATCAAGAAGCTGGTTAGCGGTGGAGTTTTAATATCCAGCAGTGGAAAACAAGAGAGATGGGGCAAGCTTACACCGCACCTAGAAGGCCAGAATGAGTCGGCGCCCTAACAATGACTTGAAAGTCCATATGCTTGGGGTTTTTTCCACCTTTTTGCAAAGAAGTCCAATAGAAATGTTGGCATAACGTGCTTAAACACGATAAAGTTTAAGACAGTGGATAATTCAAGTATCCATCGAAAATCCATTTTTACGAATGGTCAAAGGAAAATAAATCCTTTGGGAAAATCCAATTTCATAATTGGTATAAACTGATTGTACTCAGGGGAATAGTACAATTAGCCCGGAGCAAACGGATACTGGTAAAGGTAACTCAAAACTGTTGATCTATGTGCATTTGAAAAAAATGCAAAAGAAATCTATAAATAAAGCTATAAATCAAATTTTACCAAAAATCCATTTTTTCGAATGGTCAAAGGAAAATAAATCCTTTAGAAAAATCCAATTTCATAATTGGTATAAACTAATTGTATCCCGGGAACAGTACAACTAGCCCGGGGCAAACGGCTACCGGTAAAAGCAATTCAAATCCGTTGATCCCTGTGCATTTGGGAAAAATGCAAAAGAAATCTATAAGCTAAGCCATAGATTTTTGTAAATGTAGTTATTTTTGTCATAATAAAATTTTCATTTCGAAAGCATTTCTTTTTGCATTCTTTATAGCTTACATTCATTGTTATGGGATAGTTTTTTCTCCCATACGCATATACACATATTTATGAAAAAGCATACACATGTACATACCATTTTTATTATTATTATTATTAGGTCATTGCGAATGCAAGTATCCACTAGTCCATTTAGGTCGATAGAGGAACAAAACAAGTGTGTGGATAATGGGAAATTCCCATTTTAGGAAATTTTCTTCTCAAGCACTTGTCATTTAAGATCCTTGAATCGAGTGTTGACCCTAAACTTCTATCCCCTAAAGACTATTTTGATATCCATATATGGGATGACGAATGGCATTCCTTCACTTCCCTTCACAAATAAGAAAAAATATTCATTTGTTGTCCCCTTTGAGACTGATCGTTTCTTTTCATTTGAACCCCAAACCAAGGATCACCCCTACACTGGGGCAAAGAGGATGAAGATTTTGTTCGCAAATTTAAGCCACCCAGTTTTGACCACATTACAAAGATATTGCTCCATGAATAAGTGCAAGAAATAAGAATCAGTGTCCTGGACACGAAGACTAAGAGAAATATCAGAATAAGCCAGTAAGAGAAATTTTTGCTCAAAAGGACTGGCTAAACCAAATTGAAAGTTTACCAACAAGAAGTTTGAAATAATGAAGATTGAATGCACCATCAGAAAGTGCTAATAAATGATAACAAGAGAAGATTCAATTACATATGAATAAGAAGCTCATCAACATTAATTCAAGATGCAAGATACAGATTCCAAAGCTACAAAGAAGGAAATGAACTCTAGGGTGAAGACCCAGAAATGGGCGGTCTAGAGCGATCCAAGAAATAAATCAAAAAAGTTTTTCATTTGAGCACACTCCGATCAACAAGTGCATAGAAGATATTTCAACAAGAAGAAATGGTCATTGGTTTCTTTACCCTTAAAACACTTATTTGGGCCTATATCCTTTATTTCATAGCCATGAACCATAGCCTAAATTACAAGCCTACAAAGACCATTCAAATCATATGTGGATATCTAAGTTGGATAAGTTTGTCTTTAGATTACATCCTGCCTATAAGGGTTAACCTGTCTTCAGGGAACGTCAAACCTCGAAGTGCCTGATCAACACCCAAATGAGGGAAGGATGGGGACATAATGAGTGGTGAGATCAAGAGAGCCACCTTAAATGGGTTAGAAATTATGTATGGGAAGTATCCTCTCGAAAGCCTAAATGGACTAGGGGAGACCATACATGTTCTTATATCGCCAAACTAGGCAAGATTTTCTAAGCAGACAAATTTGTAGTGTATTTGTTATTTTAGGATCGAACATTAATTGACATTTTTGTCGATTCTTTTAATCTTTATTATTTCTTCCAAACATTAATTTTTCAAAAATGTTTGATAGTTTCTGAATTTCGATTATTTTAATACTTTCGTTTCCTCCAAATATCAGTTTTCAAAAAATTTTGGCATTTTTTTAAAACCTTGATTTTTAAGATATCTATAGTTTTTATCCCAAACATTAGCTTTCAAAGTGTTTGACATTTTTCCTCCAAGTCTTGTTTTCCAAAATAATTGACCTTTTTTTCAAAAATTATTAAAGCATAAGGACCGAGGCTTGGTTCCAGCTGAGATAAAACAAGAAGATTAAGGATGAGTTCAGCGAGTGAGGGCATTTTGCCCATCCCAATATTGAGATAGATGAAGACTCCGACTGTTGGGTCCAAGATGAAGGAAGTAGTTGAGCCCAGAGATCGAATAGGGCAATGTGGAATAAGAAGAATGATGAATGTCCCTACCTAAGGGTAGAATAGGGAGTAGAAGAAGGATCTGTGAAAGTGGGTAGTGACCCTAAAGAAGAAAAGAGTTACTTGCACAAAAGGTTAAAAGCGTGAGTCAGATGGAAGGCGAACGTGCAATTGATAAAGACGAAGATTAAAGAGCATGTTTCAAAGAAAGAAAGTGAAGAAATCCAAAGAATAATCTTTCAGGGAATAGGATTTTAAAACAAATTTGAAGAAAAAAAGAACAAAAAGAGTAGAGAGAAGAAAAGAAAAGGAAAAGAAGAAAAAAAGAAAGTAGATGAAAAAGAAAGAAAAATATTTGAAGACGAGCAAAGAATTTGATCTGCAATTCCTTGTTGAAGAGGCGGATCCTATTAAAGATTTCTTATTGGTAGCCATGTTGGCGTGAATCCAGATTTTAAGATTTTCGATTGGTAGCCATGTTGGCATGAATCTAGATTTCAAGATTTCTGATTGGTAGCCATGTTGGCGTAAATCCAGATTTGATGATTTTTATTAGTAGCCATGTTGGCATGAATCTAGTTATTTGATTTGCAGCTTCATGTTGAAGAAGTGGATCCTATTGAAGATTTCTGATTGATAGCCATTTTGGCACGAATCCAGATCTTAAGTCTTTCGGGCACGATGTTAAGCCTTCGTTGATGTCAAGATGGTCAGAAACCGGGGCATCTTTCAGAGATTTTCAGTCTTCAACCTTTTGGGAAGCAATAGAAATTTTTCGGTACTCACACTGTAGGAAACGTGGTACCATTTTCGAAAATAAAGGTTCTATATAGGAAGAACCCGCATTTTTAAGATTTTAAAGTGAAAGGTTCTATATAGGAAGAACCCGTAACTTTAAGATTTCAGAGCAAAAGGTTCTATATAGGAAGAACCCGTCAAGTTCTATCTATGAAGAACTTGTAGCTCAAAAGATTCAAAGCAAAAGGTTCTATATAGGAAGATCTCGTAGCTTCAAGATTTCAGAGCAAAAGATTCTATATGGGAAGAACTCGTTGCTCCATCATTTCAGAGTGAACAGATCTATATAGGAAGAACCAGTTACTCCAAGAGTGGGAGGTTCTATATAGGGAGAACCCGCAGCTCTAACACTTCGAGGTGAAAGGTTTTATATAAGAAAAACTTGTATCCCAACGACTGCAAAGCAAGGAGTTTTTTAAACTCATAGCCCGAATTTCAAAGAAGAAGGGAAAAAGAGAAAAGAAAAAAAGAAAATAAAAGAAAAAAAGAGAAAAGAAAAAAAAGAAAGAGAAAAAAAGAAAAAAATAAGAAAGAAATGAAAGGAAAGAAGAAGAAAAAGAAGAAGAAAAAGTGAGGAGATGATCAAAGTCGATCGACCAGAAATATGTATGCAAAGACCAGCAAAGATTTTGATCTACAACCTCACATTTTGGAGAAATAGATCCCATCCAAGATTTCAATCTACAACTTCACCTGTGGAGAGGTGGATCTTAGCAAAGAACCAAGAGTCTTTTGTACTCGTCCACTATTTCATTGTTGTTGATGCCAAGACGATCAGAAATCGGGGCATCATCTTGAGAATTTCTATTTCTTCAGCCTTTTGGGAAGAATAAAATTTTTTGGTGCTTGCACCATCAGAAAGTGGGGAGCCATGTTTGAAGACAAGGATTCTATATAGGAAGAACCCACGTCTTCAGAATTCCAAGATGAAAGTTCTATATAGAAAGAACAAGTAGTCCTAAGATTTTAGAGTAAGAGGTTCCATATAGGAGGAACTCATGACTCTAAGCAAAAGGTTCTATATAGGAAGAACCAGTAGCATTAAAAGACTTTGAATCAAAGAGTTTTATATAAGAAAAACTAATGCTTCAGGATTTCAAGACTATGAGTTCTATATAGGGAGAACTCTCAGTTTGAAGAATCTAAGATGCAAAAGGTTCTATATAGGGAGAACCCGCAACGTTGATAGTTGAAGGCAAAAAGTTTTATATATGAAGGATTTGCAGCCCAAAGACTTTACCAAGGACAAGATAAAATTCTATATAGGGAGAATTTGCTTTTCCAAGGAAGCAGTTAGAAGAACAGAGAACAATTCTGTATAAGAAGAATTTGTGACCTCGAATTTTTGATTTCAGGATTTTGTCTTCTCCAATGGATCCTCCATTTAGAAGATTAAAGCTTGAAGAGTTGGTCGAAGAAGAGCGGAACGTTCCAGAAGAACCTATGATTTCGAAGTCAAGAAAAATGAAGTAGGACAAAAATGAGTGCTTTTGATCTTTGCTTTGTTCTCGTTTCACAATAACAAGCAAAGAGGGGCAGCTGTAATCACTCATTTTTGTTCGGGTTTTAGTATTATTAGTACTATTTTAATAGTAATATTATTAATGTAAAATAATAAAAAATTCAAAAATAAATAATATAATTAAAAAAGTAAAAAATTAGTTAAATTAATTAATTTATTAAAAAAAGAAAAAGAAAAAAATTAATTAAAAAAATTAAAAAGCAAAAAAAAATTGGTGGAGGGTGCTCCACGTCACCCTACCCCCACCCAAATTGCCTATAAAAGGCGTGGGGATGGGGGCATGGAAACACAAGCAATCGGCCCCAAAATATTTGGGAGCCAAGGCTGGCCAAAGGGGTAGAGGGTAGTGCCCTCGGCCTCAGCTAGTTCGATCCAGCATTCGATCGAGGTCCTTATTTGGGTTTGATCTAGTTAATTTTTGGGCCATGATGAGGTGGCACGGAGTTCGTGGTGGGGGTCAGTCGAAGTTTTTCATCCGAGCTTCGAGCGGGGTAAAATTCGATCATTGTCTCTATATTTATTTTATTATTGGTTTATATATAGGATAGTTTTAATAATTGATATATTTTTATAATAAATATAGGGTGTTAGATAGTTTAGTATTTATTTAAGATTACTATGTTTTTTAATTTTTTTGTGTTATATTAGATCTAGTTTTTAGGCCTTTGATTCCGGTATTCTAGTGGGAGTGTTACCCCAGTCTCCAGGTGTCATCTCTTTTGGTACCGTGAAGATCGGGGCAAATTTAATCATGTATTCTAGGAATTAATTATTAAATTAAATCAAATATTATATTTTTCTTAATAAATAAGACATGAACCCGTTAGGTACCAATTTTGGGCGGTGTGGGGGTGCTATCCCTTCCCCATTCATTATCGACTCCCGAACACAAGTTTTTAAAATCTCTGGTTTTGTTTTCGGTGTCCGGTTCACCATATCCAAGTGACCGGTAGCGACTCCATATTTTAAAAAATCCCCTTTTATGATAACTTTTAAATAAAATAATTTTTTTATTTTAGAAAAAAATAGTCGCTACAATATCAAGGTTGACTTATCGCAAGTCTTCCTCATATCATATATATATAATAGGTAAAAATGCACTCACCTTGGCCACTTAACACAATGCCTCACTAAATCCTAGTTCGATCATTTCTTTCATAGTACCTCGAACCTTCTTTGATTTGGACTTGACTTCATTAATCACATGAATACAATAAAATATTCGTTATATTCAAATCTAATAATACCTTAAACATGTTGTCTAATATAATCATTCGAATATAAAATTTCCAAATATTTTCCTTTCTTCCTTGTACTGTTCAAAAACTCAATATGGTTCTTAGTGACCAATTTGAACTTCCAATAATTCTTCCGAGCTTGCTAACTAACATTTAAATACAAAATGTTTCAAATTCCATTTTCCGATAGCTTGCGCTACCTTCAAAGATTTACTTATATAGGGCAGAATACATATTGGATCTTAATTTCCTTTATATTGGAGAAACTAGATTCGATAACGGTTCTAACCGTATAAACCACATAAATTAATAAAATCTACAAAAATTATGAAAATTCTTTACATTAACGTCACAAAGTTGTCCAGGCAGAAATTGCTCTGTAATTTTTTTGACCTTCATTCGATTAAAAATTCACATCTTTTAACTCGGAACTCGAAATCAGTTTCTGTTTGATGGAAACAAAACTATACTAACAAATCTTTACAATGGTATAATATTCATCATCTAACCATTGTTTTATAATTTATGGCGAATTTTTAAACTTACTGCCATAATTCAAATTCCAACATAACTTTCCACAAATAACTTCTAATTTACACCAACTTCTTTTTATTTCTCTACTTGTCAATTTAGTCCCATCATTTTACTTCAAGTGACTAGAATAAAGCTTGCATTCATATGTTCTCTTTACATCCTTCATCAAAATAAGCTTAAACCTTTACTTCTCTAACTTCTCTTGTTTTGTCGAGGTGGTCACCAAATTTCAAATATAAGGATTCAAGCTTCTTAACTTTGCAAATTAGTCCTCAAATCAACATTCCTACCTTAATTCCATCATTTTAACTAAAAATTAGATTTACTCCTTCTACATATCCTCTTTGCCGAATAGACCATTCAAGTTTGACAATTTGTCAAAATGGTTACTAATATGATTAATCATCGGTTTAGCATTCTAACTTCATTTTCATGTATCTAAAATCATTAATAATATAAATACACATCAAATTCCTAAAAAATAGATCTGGTCCCTTAATTTTTGAAGCTTGCCGAAATGGTCTCTATGTATTTAACTTAGGGTTTTGCTTCCAAACAACAAATCAAGCTTACTAGATCATTAATCCAACATCACAAACCCTAAGTTAGACTTGAATCCATAAACCCTAATCTTCTCTATACAATCTGAAATATGTAGTTTTAAATCCCAACTCAATAACATGATTCTAACATCATACAAACATGATTCTAACTTAAAATCAACCATAGATTCATAAAATCATAAAAGCCCCAATTTGTTCATGAACCCTAATTTCTTCCTCATATCAAATCTCATCAACCAAGCAAGTATTCTATGAATTATTTACATCAAAAGATGGAGCTCGAAGAGTAGAGCAACTTTGTAGTTCGAAAGATTACCTGAAACCCGAGATTCGGGGCTTAAATCGAGCTTGTAAAATTTTTCTCTTCTTTTTTTCTTCACCAACGTTTT
Organism: Hibiscus mutabilis; assembly: GCA_019671005.1. Taxonomy (NCBI): domain Eukaryota; kingdom Viridiplantae; phylum Streptophyta; class Magnoliopsida; order Malvales; family Malvaceae; genus Hibiscus; species Hibiscus mutabilis. The sequence continues at coordinate 30,574,294 of CM033744.1, forward strand.
GGAGAGTATTTTTGCTCATAATTCCTTCATATTTTATATATTTAAGACACTTGTATCATTAAAAATGATTTTTTAATTCAATAAATTCTACTTTCCAAAAATACCATCCAACTAGATTTATATTTCTAATTTGCCATTTTGTAGCATTCCAACTAGAATTATTTGGATTCTAATCAGCCACCATTTATCCATAAAAGAAATCTCAAAATTCCCTCCATGTCCCTTTTGGGCAAAATAACCAAAATGCCCTTTATTGATCAACTTACTCACAAAATTGTCATTCCGTGTCATTTCGACCGATTTAAATTTTTCCTAATCTTTTTAACATCCAAATATCCATAAAATGATATTTTACGACTCTTTTAAGGTCCATAGAACTATCTCTGAAATTTTAGCTTGATCCGATTATCCAAATATTTTTCTGAACTTTATTGTTTTATAGCCATTAATACAAACTCCGCACAAAAATCCTGGTAACACAGAAATGTCATTCTTGGGGGTATACTATTCATTTACGGGTTAAAATACATAACTTTTGAAAATTACACTTTAATCCCTAAACGTTTCCAATGTTTATAATTTAGCCACAAAACTTTCAAAATTTACATTTTGGTCACTAGCCTAAATTAGGATATTACAATTCTCTCCCCCTTAAGAAATCCATCCTCCAATTTTCAACACGTACCTGGTTCAAAAAGGGTGAGGAAACTACTTTCTCATATCTTCTTTTCTATCCCAAGTCGTTTCCTCAATTTTATAATTTCGCCAAAAAGCTTTAACAAGCGGAATCGACTTATTCCTTAGTTATTTGAATCCATGTGCTAGAATCTTTATCGATTCTTTCTCATAAATCAAATTCGGCATGAATTTCTATTTCCTCCGAGGTAATGACATGTAAAGGATCTGATCAATACTTTCTAATAAAGTCACATTTGAGTAACTTTGTATACAACTACCTTTCCCACAAGGCTTGTAGCACTATTCGTAAATGTTTATCATAATCTTCTTTCGTACTAAACTTTTGATAAAGCCATCTTTATACTCGATTGATAGCTGTTACTATAAGAAATTTCATCTAGTGGCACATACTTTTCCCAAAAGCCTTCAAACTCAATCAAATCGAAACTATACATATCATTCAAAATCTAAATTAATCTTTTAGATTGTTCGTACTTCTATGGATGCAAAGTAGTGTTGAAATTATGTCGAGTCTCTAATGTCTTATGCAAGGAACTCCAAAATCTAGAGATAATCTTGGATCTTAATCACACACAATGAAAATAGATACATCACGTCACTTTACAGTACTTCAAATTTATCGCTCAGCATATTTATTCGTTACAAAATTGATTCAATTTGTCCATAAATACCCAAATCGAATCATCTTTAATCGGTATCATTGGTAACCTAGTTATGAAATCCATCATAATTCTTTTCCACTTCCAGTAGGGGAATGGAAATTTGTTACCACATTTCTGAAGGTACTTGATGTTGCACTTCTAGTTGTTAGCCTGTCAAGCATGTAGCCATAAATTCAGTTACTGTCCTTTTTTATTTCTGGACATCAATATTTTCTCTTCAGACCTAGATACCTCTTATTCTTTTCTGGATGCATCATCAAGAACATAATATTTTTCTCAGACATCCAACATACTTAACTTTGAAGTCTTTATTTTCACCATTTTCAATTTGTTCTAACCTTGGCAACATTTTTCATCTTTCAACTAAAAATATTTAATCTGACCTAAATGAATAAGTCTAAACTAAAGTTCTACAATTAACATGCCAATCTTTTTCCAATACAGTTGCACATTCATTGCTCTTAAAGTAAAGAATATCTACCAACTAAGTGCATTGGTTATTATATTGACTTTTTTTAAGATAGTAGTCAATCACAACATCATAATCCTTAAGAAGTTTGATCCACCTTCTTTGCCTCATGTTCAACTCCTTTTGAGTTAGCAAATACTTTAAACTTCTATGATCTGTGTACAAGTAGCATTGCTCACCATATAGATAATGGCGTCATATCCTTTAAGTAAATACAATTGCTACTAACTCTAAATCATGAGTAGGATAATTCCTCTCATGCGTCTTAAGTTGCCTTGAAGAATAGGCCACCACTTTGCCTTCTTGCATAAGTACGCATCCCAAACCATTATGTGAAGCATCGCTATAAACCACATAATCTCCCCTTGATTCTGGTTGTACTAGCACCAGGGCTTCTGTTAAGATCATTTTTAATGTCTCAAAACTTTCTTGGCACTTATCCGTCCAAATAAATGGTACATCCTTCCTCATTATCTTGGTCAGTGGGGAGGCAATTATCGAGAGTTTCTTTACAAACCTTCGATAATAACCAGCAAGTCCCAAGAAACTTCAAACCTCAAAAATATTCTTCGAAGATTTTCATTCAACTATAGCTTGTACTTTCTTGGGATCTAATCTTATCCCCTTTGTCGAAACCACATGGCCAAGAAAAGCAACTTTCGGCAACAAAAATTCATACTTTGGTAGCTTAGCATACAACTCTTTTCTCGAAGGGCCTGAAGAACAATGTGAAGGTGGGCATCATGTTCTTCCTTTGTCTTTGAATAAACTAAAATATCATCAATGAATACCACCAAAAATTGATCCAAGTAAGGTTGAAATACTTGGTTCATTAGGTCTATGAATGTCGCAGTAGCATTTTTCAATCCAAACGGCATCACTACAAACTTATAGTGTCCATACCAAGTTTGAAAAGCTGTCTTTGGAATATCTTCTTCCTTGATCTTTAACTAATGATACCCCGATCGGAGATCAATCTTAGAAAATACAGTTGCGCCTTTTAACTGGTCAAAAAGGTCATCAATCTTCGGAAGAGGATGCTTATTCTTTTCTGTCACCTTATTTATCCGAAAGTAATCTATGCATAATCGCATGAATCCATCTTTCTTTTTTACAAATAACATTGGTGCTCCCCAAGGTGACATACTTGGCCTTATAAAACCTCAATCTAAAAATTATTGTAATTGTACCTTTAACTCTCGAAGCTAGGTTGGAGCCATTTTATATAGGGTCATCGATATAGGCGAACTGCTTGAAAACACCTCTATTTTAAATTCCATCTCTCGATCTGGAGGAAATCCCGATAACTCATCTGGGAATATATCTAGATACTCTCGGACAGTCGGAATATCTTCCAATTTAATCTCAAAAACTCAAGTATCCACTACATTTGCTAAGAAATTTTGGAAGCCTTGTAGCAATAGTTTCTTGGCAGAAACAACTAAAATTACATTGGATAAGGGATTTACCCTTTCACCAACTTGTAACCCCCTTGAACCGACCTAGACGCCCAACTGAACCAAGAAGGCTACATTAGGTTTCCCATAGCAAACTGAAGAGATTCAGCCAAACCCGATCTTTTTTCTTCTTTTTATCTTATCTAGATGCCCATTTATTAACCCTACATGTTCATACAAACATCAGGTGCAACCCCAACTCAATCAGGCATCAATTTGACATCTAATTGATCACATTTGCAAATTAGGGACCAAATTGCAAATACAAAAAATTTTAGGATTAAAACTCATTTTTAAGTTACCAGTCTTTAATTAGATAGATTCCAAACTTTAATCTCAAATTTTAGCTCAATCTGATCATTCCACCACATATAATTGCATCGACAAGATTTAGGGACTAAAAAGCAAATAAAGCAAAACTGCCCAAAATGACATTAACAGGAAAAACGGCCATCCGTGTCGAAACGCATAAGCCCATACCGATACGGTTTGAAACACACCGTTTTGATACACCACCAAGCCGTTTCAATACGCCTAACTAAAATACCAAACTTTTGAAATATTTACAACCACACCGATGGGTTCCTTAAGTGTTTCGATATGCGGGTTCGAGTTACAAAAGTGAATTCCAGTGGCTAAAACTCGTATCAAAACGGCCATCCCCATACCCGTACGCCAGGCAAAATTTTCCTAGGCGTATCGAAACGCACTAGACCCGTACCGATTCCACAAGCCTAAATTTGCCCGTTCGTACCGATACGGTCCCCCACGTATCGGTACGCCTGGGCCTGTAATGTCACATTTGGCTGATTTTTCATCCCATAACCATACTCAAACCACTCCAACATGCTTTAAACACAATAACAACATGTCAAACATATCTCATGCTAACTAACACTACATATCTAACAACACCACAAGGATTCATGCGTCAAATAGGAAATCTATAGGCATGCTTCCTAATATGCATCCAACCAACATATCAAAAGTTAAACCAACACCAAAAACAATCCTTAAAGGCCATTTACAACCCAAGAGCAACTAAAGAAACATGCTCAAACAGGGAGTTCCACAAAAAATCTCCCAAAACACAAGTACCCCATTGCCCTTATTCATTATAGTCTAAACCAAACATACTTTGGAAACAAGTTTTGCCAAGATCCCTTTGCTTCTTGCTGCCATCCAAGACCTCAATTATCTGCATTGATGGACAACAAGAGCGTAAGCACATAAGGCTTAGTGAGGAGTGCTCAAAAGCAAACACCATCAATGCATTTAAAACCATTTACTTAACATCATCCTTTAAAAACATCATGCTCTTTTAAAACATGCACTTTACATCATTAAAACCAGCATATTAAACCATATGCTACATGTATTATTAAACAACAGCAAGGCACATTGCTAACCCTCCACTTAAGCCTTCCCATGCATTACTACCAAATGCAAAGCTTAAGGAGAAACATGTATAAAGCACATTATACAACATAAATGTTTCAATGATACATTAACAATTATATTGGCTTTCAAGTGATCATTAACAAGTTCAAAAACAAAAGAGTTCATCGGATACACGGATTCAACAAGTGTTAACCCAACACTTCAAGCCATCTCAACCGGAATAGCGATACAATCACAATTGTGGTACATTAACAACCAGGTACCATAACAACCCACGGGGACATCCACCCCAATCATCGGTTAGACGCTTAATCCACTAACGGGAGTATTCGGTACTGTTTAACCCCTCTAACGTTAGGGTACTTGGATGGAGTATTTGGTACGCCGTATAAACCCCTCAACATCCAAGGTGACTTATTTACAGTGCACTAAATCCTGTAACAGGCCAACTATATCCGATAACAATTTTAAAACCACATCACTTGACAATATAATTAACCAAATAACATTTACCTCACTGTTTTTAACAAGCATTAAACCATGTTATTTCCAAAGAAACAACCATGCTTTAAAACACAAGTATAATCCACATACTTACAAGGATCACTTACCATGTGCATCCTTCAACATTTCATGCTTAAAAACAGTATATCAAATACTTTAAAACATGCTTAAACAGTAGGTAACATGTAAATTAAAACAAGTGCATAAAACCATTTCAAACTAGCACGTCCGAGAGAGAAATTCACTTTATACTTACTTTCGAATCTAGATAAGCGTTTCAAGCTCTACCTTAACTCCCAAACTCTGTTCCCAAAACATCAAAACGCTTTAAACCACGTTTTCACTCACTGATACGCGAAACCTTGATTCGCCGACACGAAATCAAGAATCTGAAGCCTCCAATGCTTCTCCAATCACTTCCGGATCATCCTCCCCTATTTTTACCACAAAACAACAGAGGATTAATGCATCATAATGCATTCTAAACACAGCAACTACAATCCTTCTCGGATTCTCACAAAACCTCCACAATTAACCCACCACAACAACCGAAAACATAACCAAAACACTTCGATTCTCAACCCAGCCAACATCTATCAATCTAACATCACTTTCAACATCAAAACACCTCTAAAAACAGATTCAAAACAACCTACCACCTCCAGCAACCTTACAACCATAAAAACACCACAAAACCTCAAAGCTAACAACCTAAACAAATAGAGAATCTTAAGTTTCAGGATTCCATTGACAAAAATCACTTATCAACTTTATTAAACATCCAAAATATGAATCAAAGCAACCTTACTTGCTGAAAATCAGATCCAATTCGCGAATTAACTCATTTCCCTAAATAAGTCAATTAAACATTGAAAAATCACCAAAATCAGATTAAAAACACAAAACAAGGATCAAATGCTTGGGAATTTCAATAAAGAACCATACAATAGAATAGATCTCGGACCTTACCCCTATTGTGAAGTTTCTCCCTCAATTAATTTGTGAAAAGCTAAGAAAACACAAGATTATTGTAAGATTTTGTATAAACAATCTTTATAAAACAATTTGAAACAATAAAATCAAGTTAGAAACCACCTTACCTCTGGAAATTTGATGAAAATATGAGTGTTTAGCTGAGGAGAGAATGGAGACAAAAAGTTGAGAGAAAATGATATGATTTTTGTTTTGGAAAAGATAACTAACTTTTTAACAAAATCCTCTTTAATTATTAATTAAACCACGTGTTAAAATAAGTCAAATCAAGGGAGAAATCATCACAAACCAATTTTCAAAATAGCTCCTTAAAGATTCTAAGTATTTGACCCTTTTCATTTTAGTCACTAGAAAATCACAGTTTTCAAAACTTTCATTTTGGTCACTAACCAAAATGTCCATCTTCCAAAACCCAATTTTCAAAATTGATTCCACCATTATTAAATACATAATTAATAATGATTTTTAAGCATTTTTTCATAATTTTCCAACACCAAGAATATATGATCTCGAAACCGACTCGAATCTTTACTCTAGTCCACCGAACCGTCTAATAAACCCTCTAAACTGCTAAGCCCTAAAACCGGGGTGTTACAACTCTCCCCTACTTAAGAAATTTCGTCCTTGAAATTTACTTGGAGGAAACAGTTGCAGAAACTGTTTCACCATATCTGACTTGCGTTCCCATGTGGCCTTCTCAACACCGCGGTGCTTCCACAACACCTTAACCAGCTCGACTGTTTTGCCACATAACACCTTACTGGTGGTATCAAGAATCTCTACTTGTTCCTCATCGTAAGATAGGTCTGGTCTCAACTTGATCTCCTTTACTGGTATGACATGCGATGGATCCAACCTATACCTCTGCAACACCGAAAAGTGGAACACATCATGAATCTTTCCCAACTCCGGAGGTAACCTTAAACGGTACGCGACATGACCCACACACTCAACAACCTCGTATGGTCCAATGAACCTTGGGAAACGCAACACCTTTTTCCAATGCGACACTTTCAAAAACACTTTATCACCCACAACATACTCTATATCCCTACGCTTCAAATCCGCATAGGATTTCTGGCAATCTGCAGCCATTTTTAAGCGCTCACATATCAACTTTACCTTTCCGGTCATGCCTTTCAAGACATTGGACATAGACACAAACTTTTCCCCCGCTTCTGCCCAACACACAGGCGTACGACACTTCCTGCTATACAATGCCTCATAAGGTGCCATCTGTATACTAGCATGATAACTGTTATTGTAAGCAAACTCCACTAACGGAAACTGCTTCTCCCACTTTCCCTGGTACTCAATAACACAACACCTTAGCATATCCTCGAGAACCTGAATCAGGCGCTCCGTCTGGCCATCCGGCTGAGGATGGTACGAGGTACTGAAACTCAACTGGGTTCCCAAAGCACGATATAAACTCACCCAAAACCTTGCGGTGAACCGCTGATCCCTATCCAAAACTATAGATTTTGGCACCCCGTGCAAACGCACTATCTCAGAAATGTACAACTCAGTCAACCTATCCAAGGTATACATAGTATGCACAGGCACAAAATGCGCACACTTCGTAAACCGATCCATAATCAGCTAAATGGAATCCTTTTTGGTCGGCGTCAAAGGCAGCCCAGACAAAAAATCCATGGTGATTCTTTCCCACTTCTATTCTGGTATCCTCAACGGTTGCAACAACCCGGAAAAAAACTGATGCTCAGCCTTTACCCGCTGACAAACCATACACCGTGCAACGAAATCAGCCACGTCCCTCTTCAATCCAACCCAATAGTACTCATCCTTCAACCTTCGATACATCTTAGTACTACCGGGATGCATAGCAAAAGGACTAGTGTGTGCCTCAGTCAAAATAGTACGCCTCAACTATTCGTCCTTAGGCACCACTATTCGACCTTTGAAACACAAAACCTTATCATCGTTGAAATAAAAATCTGTAGGATTTCCATCCCTAATATCTTCTACGTGAGATACCAAACTCCCATCATACGATTGCTTCTCCTTAATCATCTACGACAAGGAAGGCTTTACTTGAAACTCAGCCAACAAACCCCCGTCATTCGTCACACTCAACCTAGCAAATATGGCTCTCAGCTCTACAGCCGCTTTCCTGCTCAAAGCATCCACCACAGTATTGGCTTTCCCCGGATGATACTTAATGGTCAGATCATAATCCTTAAGCAACTCCAACCATCTACGTTGCCTAAGATTCAACTCCTTCTACGACATCAGATATTTCAAACTCTTATGATCCGTATAAACCATACATTTCTCACCATAAAGATAATGCCTGCAGATCTTCAAGGCAAACACAACCGCGGCCAACTCAAGATCGTGAGTAGGGTAGTTACATTCATGCACCTTCAATTGCCTAGATGCATACGCCACAACCTTACCCTACTGCATCAACACACAACCAAGCCCGACATACGACGCATCACTATATACAACAAACTCATTTCCTGATTTTGGTTGAACCAAAACCGAAGCTCGCGTCAAAGCTTCCTTCAACCTCTCAAAAGCTCGTTGTCTATCATTCGTCCACTCAAACCGAATATTCTTCTACAACAACTTTGTTAACGGAGCCGCCAAACTGGAGAACCCTTCCACAAACCTCCGGTAGTAACCCGCCAACCCAAGGAAACTCTTAACCTCCGTCACAGACTTAGGCTCCTTCCAACTCATCACAGCCTCAACCTTATGTGGATCAACACCGATTTCTTCGGCCGACACCACATGTCCGATAAACATAACTTCCTTAAGCGAAAACTCATATTTGCTTAACTTAGCATAAAGCTGATTAGCCAACAGCGTGTGAAGCACAATTCTCAAATATTTATCATAATCCTTCTCGGTACGAGAGTACACAAAGATATCATCGATGAAAACAACCACAAACTGATCCAAAAACTCATGAAACACACGGTTCATCATGTCCATAAAAGCAGCTGGAGCATTGGTCAAACCAAACGGCATCACAAGAAACTCGTAATGCCCGTACCTTGTACAAAATGCTATTTTGGGCACATCCACCTTCTTCAACTTTAACTGGTAGTACCCTGACCTCAAATCTATCTTAGAAAACACCGAAGCTCCCCTGAACTGATCAAACAGGTCATTAATCTGTAGTAAGGGATACTTGTTCTTTATTGTCAACTTGTTCAACTACCGATAATCTATACACCTCCGCAACGTACCATCTTTCTTTTTAGCAAACAGCACCGGCGCTTCCCATGGTGAAATACTAGGTCTAATGAACCCACGGTCAAGCAACTCTTGCAACTGCGTTTTCAGCTCCTTCAATTCCTTCATAGCCATGCAGTACGGAGCAATGGATACCGGTATTGTACCCGCAAAGACCTCGATGCCAAACTCTACCTCACAGTCAGGTGGCAACATTGGTAATTCCTCCGGAAAAACACCCCGAAACTCACATACGGTGCGAACATCCTGCACCCTCAACTCTTTTGATCCAGGATTCATAACATAGGCCAAATAAGACTGACATCCTGAATCCAACATTCGTCTTGCCTCCAAAGCTGAAACAACACTAGATAAAAACTTGGCATTCTCGCCAACAACCACCACCTCATAATCATCCGACAACCTCAAAGATATCTGTTTGGTCTCAAAATCCACCACAACCCGATGTTCGGTCAACGAATCCATACCCAAAATCACATTAAAACCATAGAATGGTAATTCCATCAAGTCCACGGCAAAGACATGTCCCTGAACCATCAACGGACACCTATGATACAACCTCCTAACCACGACTGTCTCCCCAAGAGAACTAGTCACTCTAACACCCACATTAAGAATTTCAACAGATATATCAAGTAGCTCAGCATGTTCACTCAAAATGTATGAATAAGTAGAACCAGAATCAACCAACGAATACAACGACAAAGACTGTAGGATAAAAGTACCTGTAATCGCATCAGTGTCATTGCGACCCTTACGGTGCACATACACCCCAACCGGTCCACCTTCCTCAGGCTGGATAGCAATTGTATGAGATACAGTCCTTTGTCCACCATCTCGTCGCTGAAACGGATTGCGTCCATGACCATGCTGTGGAGCAACAATAGGTGCAGCACCCTACCCACCTCGAGCCAACAACGGACAATCATGCCTCTGATGGTCGCTTGACCCATAACTCCAACAAACATTAGCCACCACAGGTGCAGATGCCTGACCTTCACTGGACAAACGCGGGCAATCTCGCCTCAAATGATCTTGGGATCCACAAACCCAACAAGTGCTAAACGGGGCTCTAACCTAGGCACCCTGCCCCTAGACTCCACGTCCCACAACACCTCCGCCATACCTCGGCTCCAGGCAAAACCTCCTATCACAGTGTCTCTTGGCCTAATCACCGCTATAACCCAAATCAACAGCTTTCTTACCCGAGCTAGAACCTCACAATCCAAATGCCAAACCCAAATTCTGCTCCACATCCTTAGCTCGCGAAACCAGCACATCAAATTCGGTGTAATACCGACTCAACCTCACGAACTGCACCTCATACTCTGCAACATACATACTGCCCTACACCAAAGCCATGAACTCACGCTTCTTCTTATCCTGATATCGGACTCCTAAAAACTTCTTTCAAAAAGCTTCACAGAAAAACTCCCAAGTCATATCATTCGTTGCTATACCAGATATCATGGTAGTCCACCACGTATAAGCATCACCCTGCAGCAGGGAAATAGCACAGCCCAGCTTACGAGCATTAGTGCACCCCATCTGGCCCAGTATCCTTTCAGTACTGGCCAACCAGCCCTCATAAGCCTCAGGCGACAACCCTTAAAACTCAACTCTGCCCAAACTACGAAGACGCTCAAGCGGTAAACCTTGCCTCTCAACTGGTGGTGCTGACACACGAACACCTGCAACTGCTGCCTGAAAAGCACCGGTTATGGCTTGTATCAGCGGTGCCATATCACCCATCCCTAGCCCAACTGGCACAGGTGGTACTTGCTTTACTCCCTCAGGTGGATTAGGTAAGGGTTGTGGCAATCCTCTAGGAGGTACAACTTCTCTTTCATCATCCTGCCCAACGGTAGCAGCAATCGCACTAGATCGCAACTCTCTCCTCAGTCTCATCGTGCTAAAATATATCTAAGGCATGATAATCATTTCAAAACAAAATAGTCAAGCCATCCTCAAGTAAGGATCCAAGACTTTCATTTCAAAAATCAGAACTTTCTAGACTATAATAATAGGGCAATGGGTACCCTAAAACATCCCCAACATAGCATACAACAATCAACATTCATATATCAATCACCATGCATATCAACCAGTGTACATAAAACAATCACCGTACACATCCTACAACGGAGCATAACTCACGACAACAACACAACAACCTCCCAAACCAACCAAACCTGGCTCTAATACCACCAAATGTAACCCCCTTGACCCGGCCTAGACGCCTAACCGAACCAAGAAGGCTACATTAGGTTTGCCATAGCAAACCGAAGAGATTCAACCAAACCCGGTCTTTTTTTTCTTTTTATCTTATCTAGATGCCCATTTATGAACCTTAAATGTTCATACAGACATCAGGTGCAACCCCAACTCAATCGGGCATCAATTTGACATCCAATTGATCACATTTGCAAATTAGGGACCAAATTGCAAATACAGAAAATTTCAAGATTAAAACTCATTTTTAAGTTACCAATATTTAATTAGACATATTCCAAACTTTAATCTCAAATTTCAGCTCAATCTGACCATTCTACCATTAATATTGCATCGGCAAGATTTAGGGACTAAAAAGCAAAGAAAGCAAAACTGCCCAAAATGACATTAACAGGAAAAATGGCCATCCGATCGAAACAGGTAAGCCCGTACCGATACGGTTTGAAACACACCGTTTCGATACACCACCAAGCTATTTCGATATGCCTAACTGAAATACCGAACTTTTGAAATATTTACAATAATACCGATATGGTTCCTTAGGTGTTTCGATACACGGGTTCGAGTTACAAAAGTGAATTCCAGTGGCTAAAACTCGTATCGAAACGCCCATCCCCATACCGATACGCCAGGCCAAATTTTCCTAGGCATAACAAAATGCACTAGACCCGTACCGATCCCACAAGCCTGAATTTGCCTAGCCGTACCGATACGGTCCCCCGCGTATCGGTATGCCCGGGCTTGTTATGTCACATTTGGCTGATTTTTCATCCCATAAGCATACTCAAACCACTCCAACATGCTTTAAACACAATACCAACATGTCAAACATATCTCATGCTAACTAACACCACACATCGAACAACACCACAAGGATTCATGCATCAAATAGGAAATCTATAGGCATGCTTCCTAATATGCATCCAACCAACATATCAAAAGTTAAACCAACACCAAAAACAATTCTTAAAGGCCATTTACAACCCAAGAGCAACTAAAGAAACATGCTCAAATAGGGAGTTCCACAAAACATCTCCCAAAACATGACAAGTACCACATTTCCCTTATTCATTATAGTCTATACCAAACATACTTTAGAAACAAGTCTTGCCAAGATCCCCTTGCTTCTTACTGCCTTCCAAGACCTCAATTATCTGCATTGATGGACAACAAGAGCGTAAGCACATAAGGCTTAGTGAGGAGTGCTCAAAAGCAAACACCATCAATGCATTTAAAACCATTTACTTAACATCATCCTTTAAAAACATCATGCCCTTTTAAAACATACACTTTACATCATTAAAACCAGCATATTAAACCATATGCTACATGTAACATTAAAGAACAACAAGGCACATTGCTAACCCTCCACTTAAGCCTTCCCATGCATTACTACCAAATGCAAAGCTTAAGGAGAAACATGTATAAACCACATTATACAACATAAACGTTTCAATGATACATTAACAATTATATTGGCTTTCAAGTGATCATTAAAAAGTTCAATAACAAAAGAGTTCATCGGATACACGGATTCAATAAGTGTTAACCCAGCACTTCAAGCCATCTCAATCGGAATAGCGATACAATTACAATGGCGGTACATTAACAACCGGGTATAATAACAACTGGGTACCATAACAACCCACGGGGACATCCACCCCAATTATCGGTTAGACGCTTATTCCACTAACGGGAGTATTCTGTATTGTTTAACCCCTCTACCATTAGGGTACTTGGATGGAGTATTCGATATGCCGTATAAACCCCTCAACATCTAAGGTGACTTATTTACAGTGCACTCAATCCTATGGCCAGCCAACTATATCCGATAACAATTTTAAAACCACATCACTTGCCAATATAATTAACCAAATAACATTTACCTCACCGTTTTTAACAAGCATTAAACCATGCCATTTCCAAAGCAAAAACCATGCTTTAAAACACAAGTATAATCCATACACTTACAAGGATCACTTACCATGTGCATCCTTCAGCATTTCATGCTTAAAAACAATATATCAAATACTTTAAAACATGCTTAAACAATAGGTAACATGTAAATTAAAACAAGTGCATAAAACCATTTCAAACTAGCACGACTGAGAGAGAAATCCACTTTATACTTACTTCCGAGTCTAGGTAAGCGTTTCAAGCTCTACCTTAACTCCCAAAACTCTGTTCCCAAAACATCAAAACGCTTTAAACCATATTTCACTCACCAATACACAAAACCTCGATTCGCCGACACAAAATCAAGAATCTGAAGCCTCCAACACTTATCCAATCACTTCCGGATTAACCTCCCCTATTTTTACCACAAAACAACAGTGGATTAATGCATCATAATGCATTCTAAACACAGCAACTACAATCCTTCTCGGATTTTCACAAAACCTCCACAATTAACCCTTCATAACAACCGAAAACATAACCAAAACACTTCGATTCACAAACCAGCCAACATCTATCAATCTAACATCACTTTCAACATCAAAACACCTCTAGAAACAGATTCAAAACAACCTACCACCTCCAACAACCTTACAACCATAAAAAACACCACAAAACCTGAAAACTAACAACCTAAACAAATAGAGATTCTTAAGTTTCGGGATTCCATTGATAAAAATCACTTATCAACATTATTAAACATCCAAAATATGAATCAAAGCAACCTTACTTACTGGAAATCAGATCCAATTCGCGAATCAACTCATTTTCCCCAAATAACTCAATTAAACATTGAAAATCACCAAAATCAGATTAGAAACACAAAAAATGATCAAATGCTTGGGAATTTCAATAAAGAACCATACAATAGAGGAGATCTCGGACCTTACCCCTATTGTGAAGTTTCTTCCTCAATTGATTTGTGAAAAGCTAAGAAAACACAAGATTATTGTAAGATTTTGTATAAACAATCTTTATAAAACAATTTGAAACAATAAAATCAAGTTAGAAACCACATCACCTCTGGAAATTTGATGAAAATATAATTGTTTGGCTGAGGAGAGAATTGAGACAAAAAGTTGAGAGAAAATGACGTGATTTTTGTTTTGGAAATGATAACTAACTTTTTAACAAAATTCTCTTTAATTATTAATTAAACCACATGTTAAAATAAGTCAAATCAAGGGAGAAATCATCAGAAAGCAATTGGAAAAATAGCTCCTTAAAGATTCTAAGTATTTGACCCTTTTCATTTTAGTCACTAAAAAATCACAGTTTTCAAAACTTTTATTTTGGTCACTAACCAAAATGTCCATCTTCCAAAACCCATTTTTCAAAATTGATTCCACCATTATTAAATACATAATTAATAATGATTTTTAAGCATTTTTTCATAATTTTCCAACACCAAAAATATATTATCCCGAAATTGACTCGAATCTCTACTCTGGTCCACCGAACCGTCTAATAAACCCTCTAAACCGCTAAGCCTTAATCCTCATGGCCAAGAAAAGAAACTTTTGGCAACCAAATGGCCAACAAAATTTGGTAAAATCAAGTTAGAAACCACCTCACCTCTGGAAATTTTTTAACTATAGCTTGTACTTTCTTGGGATCTACTCTTATCCCCTTTACCGAAACCACATGGCCAAGAAAAGCAAATTTCGGCAATCAAAATTCATACTTTGGAAGCTTAGCATACAACTTCTTTTCTCAATGGGCCTGAAGAACAATGCGAAGGTGGGCATTATGTTCTTCCTTTGTCTTTGAATAAACTAAAATATCATCGACGAATAACACCAAAAATTGATCTAAGTAAGGTTGAAATACTCAGTTCATTACATCTATGAATGTCGCAGGAGAATTTTTCAATCCAAATCGTATCACTACAAACTTATAGTGTCCATACCGATTTCGAAAAGCTGTCTTTGGAATATCTTCTTCCTTGATCTTTAACTAATGATACCTCAATCGAAGATCAATCTTAGAAAATACAGTTACGCCTTTTAACTGATCAAAAAGGTCATCAATCTTAGGAAAAGGATACTTATTCTTTGTTGTCACCTTATTTATCCGACAGTAATCTATGCATAATCACATGAATCCATCTTTCTTTTTCACAAATAACACTGGTGCCCCCCAAGGTGACATACTTGGCCTTATAAAACCTCGATCTAATAATTATTGCAATTGTACCTTTAACTCTCGAAGCTAGGTTGGAGCCATTTTATATGGGGCCATCGATATAGGCACACTGCTTGGTAACACCTCTATTTTGAATTCCATCTCTCGATCTGGAGGAAATCCTGATAACTCATCTGGGAATACATCTAGATACTCTCAGACAGTCATAATATCTTCCAATTTAATCTTAGAAACTCAAGTATCCACTACATTTGCTAAGAAAGCTTGGCAGCCTTGTAGCAACAGTTTCTTGGCAAAAACAGCTAAAATTACATTGGATAAGAGATTTACCCTTTCACCAACTACTATTATCTATGTGCCTTCTGAGTTCCTCAATATTAATCACTTTAAGCGACAATCTACAATGGCATGGTAGTAATATAACCAATTCATGCCCCCTTGTGCTATGTCCCAAGGGATAAGTTACCATCATATTGAGCTTTTTCCCGATCATCACAACGAAGCCTTTTTATCATCATCTTTATATTTGCTAAACCAATAGTCTATCGACATTGGTTTTCCTTCAATATCCTACCTGAAGTCCAACACTTCAAGACTTCCCAACTCTCTAGTAATAAAAGTCTAAGGAACTTGGTATTGAATTTTCTCTAAAATCATATACAGGTTTTGAAATAATAAACCTCGGTTTAACTAGGCATTTCCAACTTCACCATCACTTTAACATCATATTGAGCGAAAAGTGGTTAATGTCTAACCTTGTTACTACTTCTTCAATTTTGCCTTGATCCTTCTAATAACTTCGTTTATCTTACATTTCTTTGAGAAAACCACTATTAATGAAATCTTCAGATTTCTTAATTCTTGGTCTCTATTAACCAAGTTTGCTATCCATTTAGGGAAAATTTGCTTTTCATCAAACATTCTTTCTTTACCGGGTTAAGTATAATTCTCGTCTAATAATTTCCTACTACTAAGTTTTCCAGCTTTCTTTCTCATAACTTAATCAATGTTTTCTTATGGAGTGCCATATTCGACCCTCAAGCATATATATTTCCCAAGTAAAGGTACTTATTCTTCTTCTTAATTCTTCATATCGAATATCTTAATATCCTTTAATCACAAACTTACAGTCTTACGACTACCTTTTTATCTTGAAATGTGAGCACTTACTATCTAAATTTCCTTGTAACCTATGTTGTTATAAACATAAGTGCATATATAGATATTAAGGACTAACATCTTATAATTATTGCATCAGCTCCTTACAATGCAGGTAACTCAACTCAAACTGAAGCTGATTACAATACTTATTTCACTTCATTGTACTCGCAATGAGTCATTTCTTGACCTTTGAGATTCGTCAATTGACGAAATCCGGTAGCGTCTTACTTTCCTTACTATAATCTTATTCTATCTTATGCTAATAAGGAGCAGCTTCAAGTCATACAATCAACACATCAGTAATATGACATTCTATGGGCATGTATTTACTGACAAACTTATAACAAACTTGGTTTAGCATCCATAACTGACTAAACATGTAGCTCTGATACCGTTAAATGTAACACCCTTAACGTATACTCGTAGTACGATTACACATTAAGGATGTCACAATATTATTTAATAAAGTTCTAGACTTCTAAAAAAAATTTAAAACATTTGACATAAAACTAGTTTATAAAATAACTATTTCTCGACTTTTGAAGTATTTGTAACCTATTTGCAGATTGCTAGTTTTGACCTTGAATTGGTTTATAAAACATGTTAGTCAGTTATTAAAACAAGTATGTAACTCAGGGTGAAAACTAGGTACACTGCCTAGGCTATTTCTTAAATTTAAAATCGTTGCGCGATAAACGATAAATAAAATTTTACCCTATTAAATATCATTACCAGTAATTCTTTAACCATACGAATAATTTATATTTATCTGACTATTAATCAAACTTATAACTTTAAAACAACTAACGAATAAATCGATACATGCCCACTAGAAAATATCATAAATTAGAATATCTTGCTGATGTTTGTCAGATTGCAGCTTGATCAACATGCTTGACTCCTATTCTGGTAAGTTCCCAATAACCTACGTGTGAAATAGCACATGCTCAGTATTCACTTAGTGAGACAACTATAAATTAAAGTAAAGCATTTCAACGTATAGAAATAACATAAATAAACAAATTATTGTGTATATTATATAAAAATATAGAATCGTATAAAACTGACTTATCAAGGTTATTCCTCTGTCATGTACTAATACAATTCCTGCAAAATGGAAAGCGAGTCCCAATTGCAGTTTATATCATATCATCAAACCTTTATTTTTATTAATCAAATATACGTTAAGCTTTTTAACTTAACTGCCTGCATAAATGCATTTCATGTATTATAGCCCGAAGTACAATATAATGTGATACTTTGGTACACGAGTCATCATAACCGACACCGTAGTGTCTACAACGCCGTAGCGCCTAATGATGAGTATGTACTCGAGGGCACTCTTTGCTCCTCATTCTCGCACATTTTGCGCAATGTAACATCGTAGTGTTTGAACCGACTCCGTAGAGTCTAACTCGACCCCGAAGAGTTTATCACGCGTCGTAGTGCTATGACGCAGCTGCTAGGACTCTATGGATATCCAATTATACCAAAGACTTCACAATAGTACTTGGGAAAAATCAACTTTATAATCAACATTCCATGTTCAAAGCATCAATATAAATCATATAAGTCAATATTAGGCAGTTCATACCCAATATCTAAAATCTGATTTATCTTACATAAATCATTATGCCATATCAATGAATCACATATGCCATTTAATATTTCATGCCATTTGCATAACTTTGATCAACATACATTTTCATTAATATCAAGGTCGACTTATCGCAAGTCTTCCTCATATCATATATATAAAATAGGTAAAAATGCACTAACCTTGCCACTTAACACAATGGCTCACAATTCCTAGTTCGATCCTTTCTTTCATAGTACCTCAAACCTTCTTTGATTCGGACTTGGCTTCATTAATCACATGAATACAATAAAATATTTGTTAGATTCAAATTTGACAATACCTTAAACGTGATGTCTAATATAATCATTCAAATATAAAATTTCCAAATATTTTTCCTTTCTTCCTTGTACTGTTCAAAAACTCATTATGGTCCTTAGTGACCAATTTGAACTTCCAATAATTCTTCTGAGCTTGCTAACTAACATTTAAATACAAAATATTTCAAAATCCATTTTCAGATAGCTTGCGCTACCTTCAAAGATTTACTTATACAGGGCAGAATACATACTGGATATTAATTTCCTTTATACTGGAGAAACTAGATTCGATAACGGTTCTAACGGTATAAACCAAATAAATTAATAAAAACTACAAAAATTATGAAAATTCCTTACATTAACGTCACAGAGTTGTCTAGGCAGAAACTGCTCTATAATTTTTTGACCTTCATTCGATTAAAAATTCATATCTTTTAACTCAGAACTCGGAATCAGTTTTGTTTGTTGAAAACAAAACTAGGCTAACAAATCTTTACAACGGTATAAAATTCATCATTTAACCATTTTTGTAGAATTTATGGCAAATTTTTAAACTTATTGACATAATTCAAATTCCAACATAACTTTTCATAAATAACTTCTAATTTACACCAACATCTCCTTATTTCTCTACTTGTAAATTTAGTCTTATCACTTTACTTCAAATAACTAGAATAAAGCTTGTATTCGTATGTTCTCTTTACATCCTTCATCAAAATAAGCTTAAACATTTACTTCTCTAACTTCTCTTGTTTTGTCGAGGTGGTCACCAAATTTCAAATATAAGGATTCAAGCTTCTTAACTTTGCAAATTAGTTCTTAAATCAAAATTACTACCTTAATTCCAACATTTTAACTAAAAATCAGATTAACTCCTTCTACATATCCTCTTTGCCGAATAGACCATTCAAGTTTGACAATTTGTCAAAATGGTCACTAATGTGATTAATCGTCGATTTAGCATTCTAACTTCATTTCCATGTCTCTAACATCATTAATAATATAAATACACATCAAATTCATAAAAATAAGATATGGTCCCTTAATTTTTGAAGCTTGCCGAAATGGTCCCTATGTATTTAACTTAGGGTTTTGCTTCCAAACAACAAATCAAGCTTACTAGATCATTAATGCAACATCACAAACCCTAAGTTAGACTTGAATCCATAAACCCTAATCTTCTCTATACAATATGAAATATTTAGTTTTAAATCCCAACTCAATAACATGATTCTAACATCATACAAACATGATTCTAACTTAAAATCAACCATGGATTCATAAAATCATAAAAGCCCCAATTTGTTCATAAACCATAATTTCTTCCTCATATCAAATCTCATCAACCAAACAAGTATTCTATGAATTATTTACATCAAAAGATAGAGCTCGAAGAGTAGAACAACTTTGAAGTTCGAATGATTACCTGAAAACCAAGATTTGGGGCTTAAATAGAGCTTGTAAATTTTTTCTCTTTTTTTTTCTCTTCACAAAGGTTTTGGAGAGTATTTTTGCTGATAATTCATTCATATTTCATATATTTAAGACACTTGTATCATTAAAAATGAATTTTTAATTCAATAAATTCTACTTTCCAAAAATACCTTCCAACTAGATTTATATTTCTAATTTGCTATTTTGTAACATTCAAACTAGACTTAGTTGGATTCTAATCAGCCACTATTCATCCATAAAAGAAATCTCAAAATTCCCTCCATGTCCCTTTTGGGCAAAATGCCCTTTATTGATCAACTTACTCACAAAATTGTCATTCCATGTTATTTCGATCGATTTAATTTTTTCCCGATCTTTTTAACATCCAAATATCCATAAAATGATATTTTATGACTCTTCTAAGGTCCATAGAACTATCTCTGAAATTTTATCTTGATCCGAATATTTTTCCAAATTTTATCGTTTTATAGCCATTAATACAAACTCCGTACGAATATTCGGGTAACACGAAAACGTCATTCTTGGGGGTAAACTATTCATTTACGGGGTTAAAATACATAACTTTTAAAAATTATACTTTAATCCCTAAACTTATCCAAAGTTTAGACTTTAACCACAAAAGTTTCAAATTTTACATTTTGGTCACTAGCCAAAATTGGGATATTGCAGTACCTCTTTCAACTCGTGTATATTATTTTCCTTGGAAACGATCGGAGTGGACTCGGTAATTTTTGATGCCTGTCCTACTATTTGGTTGTCCCCCATTTTCCATCTGTATTCACTCAGACTAACCCCATACTGTAGCATTATTGCTCTTGGCAGTATAGAACCTCTCTTCCATATCGAATGCCTTCTAAAGTGAATTGTTCTTGAATCAACACCTATGTATGGTATGTTATGAAAATTGAATACAAAAAAGGGAAAAAAACAAAACAAACACCGATAAAAAAGAATCAGTATGGTGTAATAATCAAATAACTAAATTAAATGTTGAACGATAAATAAAGCAATAAATTAAAATAATTAAAAGAACATAGACAACAAATAAATAGCAAACAAGGTCTGGATACATTAAACAAACCCTAAAAGGGTTACCGCTAAATGGACAAAGTACTAGAATGGCTCTAAAAGGTGAGCTTTATGGTTCACTATATGTAGTTAGGTTCTAAAGTAAAGGGTGTCTGAACTATCGCTAGGACATCGATTCGGGGGATAGGACCCACATACCATACGGGGATGTGGGTCCCACAAATAAAAGGATTGAATCCCGGAAGTGAATTACAACACCATATGGATGTGAACAACCCACAAGGCAAAGTAATCACTCCCACTTAATGGTTCTATAACTAATGTAATGATGACAAATTATATCAAACACCGTGAAAAAACATGATAAACAAACAAGGTTAGGGATTAAAAATTAAATCAAATTTCATTTTTTTTTCAATAAAAATGATATTACCCGAACTAAGGCTTGACTCTCTCTTTTTGTGTAAAAACAAAATTTCCTCCTAGCTGAGTCGCCATGCTGTAGGGACTAATTTTAAAATTTATAAGTTTCTCTCGCTTTTGAAAATATTTAATGGGAAAATTCAGAAAAACTCGTGTTTTAGTGAAAACAAAGTAGTCGTCACCGCTCTCTTGGATTAGGTAGACCAGACCGGTAAAACAAAACCAAAGATTTATCGAGTTTGGGAGTCGATTACGAGTGGGGAAGGGTTCGCACCCCCACCACGCCCAAAATTTGGTACCTAAGTGTTCGTATTGTGTTTACTAAGAGAAATTAAAAATTCAACTTAATTTAAAATATAATCCTTAAAATGTATGCATGCATGATAACATAAAAATAAATACATCGGTATTCACGGTACCAAAGGAGATGACACCCAGAGACTGGGATGACACTCCCACTAGAATACCAGGACAATGAAGTCTAAAACTATATGCGACAAATATATGTATGAACAATGAACATGCATGAATAATTTAAGAAAGCTAACATAAACGAATAGTATAAATAAAGAACAACTATATATATACATAAAGATAAAATAACACATATTATAAGTATGTAAATATAACCATACGATAATATAGAACTATATTTATATATTATAACATACTATTAGAAAATTATATATGATTATACACTATGCATATAACTACATATGATATAGTATTATACATGTAACAAAAAGCATAAATAAAATAGAAACATAACATGTGCATATATATACATAAAACATAAATTAGTATGTATTATACACATACATATATCTAACACGTAGCATATCGTATAAATATATATGTATATATATATATATACATAAATATGCATGATAATATGCAATATAATACATAGATAATAATAATATAAACATTGTATACGTACTAGCATAATATATAGATATACATATATAAACAATAAACACAGTATACATATACATACATATAAACGAATATAAAAAAATTAATGAACAACAAAAAAATCAAATATTAAACAACATGTATCGAACAAGTAAATAAATGCATTAACATAAATAAGCAAGATAAGGACTTAAATAAAAAAAGTACTGGAAATTTAATAATGCATGGAAACTGGGGTCAAAATTAAATAAAATGAAAATAATAGGGGGCTAAGGGATAAGTAAACCACTGACAAGGACCCAATTGAAAGGCTGAAAAATATTTGAAGGAGTAAAAGAGGAATTAGAGATTCAAATTCTTAAAAGCTTGGGAGGACTGCGGAAATAATTTCCCCATGCGGAAGGGTACTGGAGCAATTTTAAAGGGTGGAGGGACTGTAAGCGTTAATATTTTATGATAGAGAGATTTATGAAGCAATTAACCCATTTTTAAATAAAACTCGATATATAAGACATTTTTTAAAACAAAAACTGACCCTTTATCCCTTTTTTTAGGCTTTCTCCAAAAATCCCCCAAATTCTCTAAAAAATGGATGAGCGTCACCGTGCGTTCATCCGAACTTAGGGATAAACTCAGATTTCGGCGAGGCAAAGTTGTACCAACCGCCATAACTGACCTCCGACCGCCGTTAATCGACGCCAAAAAATCTAAAAAAAACCTTTTTTAGACCCTTTTTTAAAACCCAAACCAACCCTTGTTTTGATGAATGAAACACCAAAATCCATTTTTAGAAAAACAGTAACATTTTTTTTGAAAAGCCAACCGTCTGATTCTCCATGCACGGCTCAAGAGGAAACATATAGGCTTGTCATCAGGCGGCTGAAAGTCTAAACGACTTAAAGGTAAACCCTAGATCTATCTTCTGTTGTTGTTGTTTTATGCTTGATATGCGAAAGAAAGAAAAAGAAAGAGAGGATACCTTCTATAAATTTTGTGTATTAATTGCAAAAACTGCTTACAAAATATGGTTTACATTGCTTTTTATCTGATCTGTTGTTTATATTGATAAGCAAACATTAAATGGATATATTGTGCATGATTCTAGACTGACATTCCCCTTTTTATGATTTTTGACTTGCTCGGTGGTTGGAGAGCCGGTGAGAGGAAGACGTCATGATAGTCCTCGGTCCGTGATAAAATGGTGGCCATTTATAAAGACACGTGGCGGCATCAGATGAGGGAAGGCCGAAAGTCTCTATCGGTCTAATCTGATCTTGACCTTTGGATCATATTTGATCTAGAGGCTGAGATCTCTTGAAGATGGATGGCCCATATTACTCTTGAAGAATGATGTGGCAGCATCAAATGAAGCTACGTGGTGCGTAGGAGATGAAGGGTCTCGAAATTCGTTACACGTGCGTGTATGGACATAACTGGCCGGCACATATATCCTACGTGGGATCTAAAAGGGTTCTTGGGCTTGGTATGGGCTGTTGTATCTGGCTTGATTCCCTTGGTTGCCCACGAGATAGCATAATTAGGGCTGGTTATCATATTAGGGTTTTGTTTGGGCCTAACGGGCCATGTAAACTTAGTGGGTTTAAATTATGTAATAAAGTGGAATGTTTTAATAAATTGGTTGTTATATATATTTATGATATGTTTACTTATAAAGCATATCTTATATATTTAATAATAAAAATAATTTTAATAATAATATCACCGATGATAATAACACTAATGTTAAACAATAATAATAATCAAACAACAATCATAATAATAATAATAATAATAATAATAATAATAATAATAATATCAAACAATACACCTAGTAATAATATTAAACACTAACTAAACTCGGATAGAAATTAGTGATTATAGTGGGAAAGTTTCTTTCGAAGCCTCACTAGTGATGACATGACGTTGAGAGCCCGCTATGCATATTTACTAGTTCAGCAATAGTACGGGTCCTGCCAGTTCGTTCCTATCACCCATGGGCTATAAGAAGAGGAGTTTGCATATGAGGAGCATGATTCTATGAGACAGGTTGAAGAGATGGTCAATGCTTGAAAGCAACAATGCCGCATCGAGGTGGCCCTATTTGCTAGGGTCACACGTGATTACCCGAAGTTGAGAAAGCAAAAGATTGACAACTTAGGCACCTCGACACTATTGAACAGGGCAAACAACCCTCAGCCTGAAACCTTCATGATAGAACTAGAAGTATATGAGTAGGATTTTGAGAAAGAGAAAGGGCACTGTGGAAAAGACTCACTGAGCTTGAGGGAAAGCTTGTCGTTGAAAAATATTAGAAGAAAGGTTATCAGAAATAGGTGAAAAGCTTACTAACCAAGCAAGAGCTCCATCTAAAAGATGTCCAAGAACTGGCCCGAGAAAATAACCACTTGAAGGCGAAAGCGGTGCACGTTAGCAGCTCTAAACCCTCGAGAGAAGAAAAAATAACTACTCGAGGAAATGAAGAAGGAATTAAAATATTGGCATGAGAAAGGGCTGGTCGACTTTCTGGTGAGAAATGACACTGGGAAGGTCAATGCTCCAAAAACACTTAGCAGTATTGGAAAGTACCGCAAGCTGAACCAAGAGCTGCAGACAAAACTAATAAAGAAGAACTAAAAGGCGCTGAAGTTGAATTACTTAGTTATGGCATCGAGGATTTGAAAACACAGTTGCAAGCACACAATGGTCACATTCGCACCCTCCTAAATGATTGAGATTACAAAAAGATCAAGTAGAGCGATTCAAAACGAGCCAACAGTGTTTCATATTTAGAGAGGCAAATGTACATCGACCATTTGATTCCTCAACTATGAAAAACAATCTCTAAGGCCTACAAGATGAATAACATAGCCGAAGCGCTAAAAGAAAGGTTCCTATTGACCGGGGAAGATGGGAAGCTAGTATTGAACTTCTTGGGTGAGGCAATGGAGCAATACTAACAGGTGAGCTTGTTCTTTGGCCGCGTTCAGAAGAAGGTCGTCCTAGTTGCAGAGTTTGAGCAACCAACACTGAAGCTCATCGAATGATGAAAGGAGCAATCAGAATGATGAAGTTGTCTCATGTCTTTATTATGTTTTTAATAATATGTACACGAACTTCATGATCGATAAAGTGACTTTTGATTTGGGAATATTAATGGTCTTGCATCATCATCATTTGCATCATTCATTTGTATTGCATCATAATAACATGTTTTTAACACACCAATAAATTGACTATGGGAAGTTAAATGGTAGTAGATCACAACAAGATTACGTACAAGTATGGTACTCCCTCCCAAACCAGGAAAATAACCATGGAAGCTAGGATGACAAGCATGGAGTTGAACCAGAAGAGCATGCAATATAGGGTTGACAAAATTGAGAAAGAACTAAAAAATGAGATTGCGCAGGCCCAGTGAGACACTGTTAACAAGATAGCGACTATTGTTGGGATTTAGAGACCTGAGAAAATGAAAGATAGTTAAAGCTGTTGATGTTTCGGGAATGACCTATGAGGTGATTCCGTCAAAAAGAAGATTTCAAGTCCACTTAGAAGGGACCTCAACAATTATTCCAGTAAAGTCTGAAATTAATCAAGATGTTGAGGTTTCTGACCTTGATGAAGTGGAAGATAAGGTCAAAACGGATAGAAAGCTGCAAGACCGCTATGATAAGCTCGAAGAGATCATCAAAGCTTTGCAAGAAGGAAATACTTATGGTGGAAAAGATGTTAGGGATCTAAGCCTAGTGTTTGACTTGGTGGTTCCCCTAAAATTCAATGTCCTAGAGTTCAAGAAGTAATATGGGATCGCATGCTCTTCGGCGCACTTTACCATGTACTACCAAAAAATGGCATTGTACTTGGGAAATGAGAAATTGCTCATCCATTATTTCCAAGATAGTGTAGCGATGTTTTTTCTCACTAAAAATGTTGTTTTTTTTATTTTTGGAAATATTTAGTTTGTTTTGAAAATATTGTATTCCGCGTGGGATTTTAGAAAACCCGCATTTTATTTAAAATTGGAGTCGCCACCGGCCACTCAAGGTGGACCGGACACCATAGAAAACCAGAGATTTCAAAATATCGGGTTCGGGAGTCGGTTACGGATGGGGAAGGATTAGCACCCTCACACCGCCCAAAATTGGTACTTTAATAATTACCGCTTTATTAATATTAAACTTTCCGAATTAAAGTGACGATTAAATTGAAATTCGGTTATAAATGCGAGTAGATTTTAAAGGCCCCGTTATTCGAGAGTAAACGCCCAACCACTATCACTACGCCTGATACTGGCCCCGTTTACGCTCGAATAAAAAGGGCACCGCATTGACAAAATATATGTTCGTTATGTAAACTTAAAAAACATGGCAAATATAAATAAATACATTGCGATAAAAATATAAATAAATACTAACATAATAAAATACTAATATAACATAAATAAAATACTAATCTAAAACATACATACATACATACATACATAACTATTAATTTAACACATAAATAAAAATATATCTAACATAAATAAAATGCTAATCTAAAACATGCATACGTAAATATTAATCTAACTTATTCACAAATATTAATTAACATAATAACATAACAATATGTACAAACAACAATATATACATGAATTCTTATATATATATATATATATATCTAACATAAAAACATAGAAAATATAAAAATTCATACGTAAAATATGGGTTGTAGAAAAAAGATTATATATACATAATATATAAAACATGTTTCACAAAAAAAAAAAAAACATATACGTAATAAATACATATTAGAATACTATACGTATATATACATAATAATAATAATATAATCTTAATATATATAACATATAGAAAATAGATTATTTTGCATAAATATAATAATAATAAAAAACTAATATAACAAGAAATCTAAAATAACACATACTAAAATATATAACACATACGTATACAACAAAATGGCAAAACAAAAAATATAAATATAGTATTATATAAACATATACTAAAAAGAAACATAGTTTATACTCTCATATATTACTTAACATGTATAGGTAATACAAAACTTAATACACATATATATAACGTAATGTACATAGATGCATACTAAAAACATATATACATACGTACATATACACAAATAAAAGTCATAAACAACTTCACATCATGATAAAACTAAACACACATATTCACATATGAGAAAATTTAAAAACAAATATTAAACAATCATCAAGAATTAATCTAAACATCCTAACAACATATAGTAAGATATGAACATAAAAAACATATAAAAACGTAATAACTAAAAATAAATACGAGATTACTACTAAAACATCATTAGATTAAAAATGATTACACCATAAACATACATAAAAAGGATACCCAAAATAAAATGAGGGTAAATGCCGGCTCTTCCCTATTTTTCCTCAATAGCCGAGAGCCCCTCTATTTTTTTTTTTTTTTTTGCCTTGCCGAGAGCTCACCTTCAATTTCCCAATTTGTTTTGAAATGGCGGTTACCCTTTTCAATTCTCCCAATTTTGTTTCAAATGGCCGCCACCCTTTTTTTTTTCTTCAAATTGCCTTGACCTCTCCCCAATCTCTCCTTCAATTTGTGTCCAATTGCCCCCTTGTCTTGTTTCAATTCTGTCTTGTTTTATATGAATTATGGGGAGTGGAAAATAAAGTGGTAGCGTGGAGTGTAGTGTAGGGAATAGAAGCATGGGGCGACATGGGGGTGAGTGGCGTGGGAGATATTTTCGCAGGGTATGGTAAGTATGTGTGAGGCAAGGTGTGGCGGCATGCGGGGCATGGGTTGCCATGCCTTGCTATTTAATTAATTTTTTAATTTGGTTTAAATGTGGTAGATGTTTGAATATAATTTAGGGTCCGGACAAAAATGGGTATTCTGATTTGCCCCTCTTTGCTCATTGTTGTGTGACAGAATAGAGCAAAGACAAAAGAATAACTATTTTTGTCCGTCTCATTTGAACTTCTCCTCTCTTGACTCGTGTCTTCTTTCTTGAAGAGATCTTCTTTCTTTTCAAACAAGCATGTCTTCTTTTTCTCGGACTTGACGAATCTACTTTGTCACTCTTGAGAAAGCAAAATCTTCCAAACGGGAGGTGGTCTATTGGGGAAGCAAAATGAGTGTGACTCACTACATTATTGATAATATGCTAATACCTAAAGAGAGTTTGACCGGCTGCAAAACACCGACAAAGAGGTAGAGTTTACAAAATTCGATCCAGCTACAACACCGACGAGGAGGCAAGACCGATGGGAGAAAGTTATGATGTCCGATCCGGCTACAACTCGACGAAGAGGCATGATCGTAAAACCGACAACTTTTTCCCTTTTTTTTTTTTTTTTTTTTTTTTTTTTTGCTTTTGTTTCTTTTTTCATATTTTTTTCTTCATTTCATTTTTCTTTTTCTTTTTTTTTTTCTTTTCTTTTTCTTTTTTTCTTATTCTTTTTTTTTTTTTTTTTTTTGATTTTTTCTTCTTTTTTTTTTTTTTTGATTTGTTTTCTAGCTACAACATTAATAAAGAAAACTTGAAAATCAGTAAAGTTGGATCTATCAACGGAGAAATGAAATATTAACGGAACCCTACTACACCATCGGCCGGATAAGTAGGACAAAGAAGAATCGGGACCTAGCCACTCCATCGCGGAGGACTGGATCGGATAATGATGACCTGGAACCGGCTACACCATCAGCGGAGAGCAGGATCAGAGGACAACGGGAGCTCGGACCCGGTCACTCCATCAGCGGAGGACTGGATTGGACAATTACGACCTGGAACCGGCTACACCATCAGCGGAGAGCAGGATCTGAGGACGACCACTCCATCAGCGGAGGGTTGGATTGAATCATGACGACCTGGAACCGGCTACACCATCAGCGGAGAACAGGATCTGAGGACGACGGGAGCTTGGACCCGACCACTCCATCAGCGGAGGGTTAGATTGGATAATATGACGACCTGGAACAGGCTACACCATCAGCGGCGAGCAGAATCTAAGGGCGAAGAGAGCTTGGACCTGGCCACTCCATCAGTGGAGGACTGGATCGGATAATGAAAGTTGATGAATTTTCTTTTGATTTTTTTCATTTTTTGTTTTTTCAATTTTTGATTTTTTTCGACTTTTGATTTTTTTTTATTTTTTCTAATTTTTTCTATTTTTTTCTTCTTCTTTTTTTTCAACTCTATTTTTTTGACAATTTTCTTTTTCTTTGAACTTTTACGTAAGTAAGACTCGAGAGAAAAATAGGTTTGGTTGCATCGTCATTAGAGAAATGAGACCTAAATAGAATTTTGATCCGCTTGGGGAAAGGTTCGGATCATTGCACCATCAACGGAGAAAAGAGATCTTCAGGATGTCTATATTGCTCTCTGCTGGCTCTCTTGCAGAGAGGTATGACTGAAAATGGAAAACATTAATCAGTAAATGTTCACAAAACTTGTCACTGTTACCTTTTACTGATGTTTCAGCATCCTCTTTGTGTTTGGCCTCCCCTAAGACTAAAGTTGGCCTTCTTGTCATTGCCCCCACAGCTGAGGATGTTCGGTCTCTTTTTTGAACCTTTTTGTAAGCAAAAATGCATGAATTTTATGTCTAAATGCATGTGTCTATCCTAAATGCAAGGTGACTTTAGTGTATGCATTGAACATAGATGTATGATGTATGCAATGATGGTCCAATGCAAGATGAATGCAACTAAATTTATGAATGCGACATAATTTGATTTTTGGTCTTCAAAGGGATGCCCCTGACTTTCGATTGGTCATGTCGGGATCTTGGTTTTTTCATGCGGTAGTGCCCCGACTTTGCCTTGGGTTCGATCAGCTTTCATTTGAGTGGATGCCCCAAAAGTTCATTCATTATATGACATCATCTGACATTGTTCTCGTAGTAAATTTGAAACTTTAAGGTGGTGTATTTTGGATATTCAGGACTCAGATATGAACAAAAGATGTTTGCATTGCTACTTGTAGTTTTGATCCCTTACAAAATATTCTCACCACTATTGTACTCAAGTCGGTGAGGTTAGTTTACAAAAAGTATTACTCTGAAAGTGATAAAAACTACAAGAAACATGTCATGGTCAGGATAAAGGCAATATGGTCCGATTTAAAAACCTTCAACACCCTCAGTTGGCATCTTCATGCTTCGGAAAAGGGGTCCCACTTGTGGCTGAACTTACAGGGTTTTCAATACTTATAACACCGAGCTTGAGGTACTTTTCTACCAGCCTCTTGAAGCCCCAACAATTTTCAATCGTGGCCCACCTGCCCCAGCGTGATATTCGCAACTCGCGTTAGGATCATACCACTTAGGGAATGGGGGTT
The DNA here is from genome assembly GCA_019671005.1 of Hibiscus mutabilis. Lineage (NCBI taxonomy): Eukaryota > Viridiplantae > Streptophyta > Magnoliopsida > Malvales > Malvaceae > Hibiscus > Hibiscus mutabilis. Next base: position 30,605,268 of record CM033744.1, read on the forward strand.
GCGTCGGAGCCTGGTGGAAAGGTACCACTATATGGGCTTTTAGCAGTTCCTTGTACATATCTCCATACGACATTGGGGAGTGAACTCTATCTTCTCGGTGTTCTTCCTCGACCAAAACCTTGGCTTGAGGTAACGTGAGCGCTTGGCACGACCTTAGATTGCACACCGGGCTGGGCTTGAAATAATTTGCATTGTAAACTCCCGAAGAGTTCACTTCCGGTCTTTCCTTCCATGGTAAGGTTTCTTATGGGACGAACCTCCGTCGTCAATTTTGCCGATCTTGAAAGCATTCTCGATGAGCTCACCGGATAACACGAGGTCGGTAAAATTGGTAGTCGCGTTGCCTATCAAGCGACCCAAGATCGGACCCTCCAAAGTTTGTACAAATGTGACCACGGTCTCTCGCTCACTGAGCGGGGTTGACCTGAACTGCTATATCCCTCCAGCGCTGAGCGTCTTCGCTCAAGCTTTCATTATGTTTTTGTTTCATCTGTTGTAACGTCCACCGTCGGCATCATGTCATTGACGTGTCGGTATTGCTCGTAAAAGCTTTTGCCAAGTCTCCAGGATTTGATATGATGTCGGCTCAATTGATTATACCATCGGGCAGCAGATCCCGATAGACTGTCTTGGAAGCAGTGAATTAACAGCTTGTCATCTCGGCCGTATCCTGTCATCTTCCGGCAGAACATAGTGAGGTGAGCGCGAGGACAGCTTGTTCCGTCGTACTTCTCAAACTCCGGGACTTTGAATTTATGAGGTAAAACCAAATCTGGGACAAGACTGAGTTCATTGGCATCGAATCCACTAAAATTATCTTCAACTCCCATAGCCTCTAGCTTCTCTTCGAGTTTCTTACATCGATCTTCGATTTCCTTTGAAGCTTCTACCTTTGGTTTCTCGATCTCAAATAGATGATCCATTTCTGAGATAAAATTTTCAGCTTGATTGCCCCCGGTCTTAACTTCTGATGCAAATGGATGATTTATAGGGATTGAAGTACCGGCCTGGTGTAGATGAGACTTTCCCCGTGAAATGATCACCTGGGGTTGAGTTTCTGGCTGTATCCTGGTTTGAACGGGCGTGAACCCCCGGAGGATACATAAGATCCTCGTCCCAGGCAGTGGGTCTAGGATTTGCAGTGGGATTTACAACAGAGGCCTCTCCAGGCTCGGGAAGCTTCAATCCCAGCATTTGTGCCATTTGGCCCAGTATGTCTTGTTGTGACTTTGCAAGTTGTTCCCTCATATCCTGTTGGACTTTCGCCAACTGTTCTTCAACTTGCTTGGCTATGTTCGCTTGCAATTCTTTTTGGTCTTGCTCGATTTTCTTCAATCTTTCATCGTTCGCCATCTTTGTTTTGTACCGGGTCCCGTATGGATGCTGAGCTGACTGATCTTCTGCTTTATCCAGTATCACTGTCATAGGGCATCCCTAGAGTCAGTTTTCTTATGAATGTATATGCATGCAAAATGTGTCCTAAGTCGATGCAATGCAAAATTAAGATTGTGATGATGTTGTGCAATGATACAGGTGAGCTCAGTGCGATGAGGATAAAATAAAATGAGTTAGTACTAAATAAAATGATTAAATAAAACAAATGATAAATATAACAAAAATAGAGTAATAAAAACTGTACATAAACAAGAAATAAGGCACCAGAGCCTAAATAGGGTGACCACTAATCGGGCAGAGTTTCACATGGCTCTAAAGGGTTGGCTCCTACGGCTCACTATATGCAGTTTTGGTGCTAAGAGGTACCCGAATTGTCCTTGCTGTCCTCTACTAAGAGTAGCAAGGCCCCCGGTCATCACCCATTATAGGCTCCTTTCAACCGGGTTCAATTCAGGGGGACCCATTCGCTTATACCCATACGAAGGAACGATATCCTCACGAAAGTATAAGGTACTCGAGCCCCGAAGGTACTTGCTAGGCCCATACGGGAGAACGATATCTCCACGAAAGCATTAGCGTTTTCCCCCCACTTAAAAAAACGGGTTTATATGCCATATTTTAAATGCGTTAAAACAAACGCGCAATTATAACCGACTGTTAGTTTAATAGTCACTTTAATCCGGAATTTTCGATATTAATAAAGCGGTAATTATTTGAAAAAAGCTCGACTCTCATTTGTTTTTGAAAAAACAAAAAATGTCTCCAGCAGAGTCGCCATCTGTAGCGATGTTTTTTCTCACTAAAAATGTTGTTTTTTTTATTTTTGGAAATATTTAGTTTGTTTTGAAAATATTGTATTCCGCGTGGGATTTTAGAAAACCCGCATTTTATTTAAAATTGGAGTCGCCACCGGCCACTCAAGGTGGACCGGACACCATAGAAAACCAGAGATTTCAAAATATCGGGTTCGGGAGTCGGTTACGGATGGGGAAGGATTAGCACCCCCACACCGCCCAAAATTGGTACTTTAATAATTACCGCTTTATTAATATTAAACTTTCCGAATTAAAGTGACGATTAAATTGAAATTCGGTTATAAATGCGAGTAGATTTTAAAGGCCCCGTTATTCGAGAGTAAACGCCCAACCACTATCACTACGCCTGATACTGGCCCCGTTTACGCTCGAATAAAAAGGGCACCGCATTGACAAAATATATGTTCGTTATGTAAACTTAAAAAACATGGCAAATATAAATAAATATATTGCGATAAAAATATAAATAAATACTAACATAATAAAATACTAATATAACATAAATAAAATACTAATCTAAAACATACATACATACATACATACATAACTATTAATTTAACACATAAATAAAAATATATCTAACATAAATAAAATGCTAATCTAAAACATGCATACGTAAATATTAATCTAACTTATTCACAAATATTAATTAACATAATAACATAACAATATGTACAAACAACAATATATACATGAATTCTTATATATATATATATATATATCTAACATAAAAACATAGAAAATATAAAAATTCATACGTAAAATATGGGTTGTAGAAAAAAGATTATATATACATAATATATAAAACATGTTTCACATGCAAAAAAAAAAACATATACGTAATAAATACATATTAGAATACTATACGTATATATACATAATAATAATAATATAATCTTAATATATATAACATATAGAAAATAGATTATTTTGCATAAATATAATAATATAAAAAACTAATATAACAAGAAATCTAAAATAACACATACTAAAATATATAACACATAATGTATACAACAAAATGGCAAAACAAAAAATATAAATATAGTATTATATAAACATATACTAAAAAGAAACATAGTTTATACTCTCATATATTACTTAACATGTATAGGTAATACAAAACTTAATACACATATATATAACGAATGTACATAGATGCATACTAAAAACATATATACATACGTACATATACACAAATAAAAGTCATAAACAACTTCACATCATGATAAAACTAAACACACATATTCACATATGAGAAAATTTAAAAACAAATATTAAACAATCATCAAGAATTAATCTAAACATCCTAACAACATATAGTAAGATATGAACATAAAAACATATAAAAACGTAATAACTAAAAAAAAATAAATACGAGATTACTACTAAAACATCATTAGATTAAAAATGATTACACCATAAACATACATAAAAAGGATACCCAAAATAAAATGAGGGTAAATGCCGGCTCTTCCCTATTTTTCCTCAATAATGAGAGCCCCTCTATTTTTTTTTTTGCCTTGCCGAGAGCTCACCTTCAATTTCCCAATTTGTTTTGAAATGGCGGTTACCCCTTTTCAATTCTCCCAATTTTGTTTCAAATGGCCGCCACCCTTTTTTTTTTTTTCTTCAAATTGCCTTGACCTCTCCCCAATCTCTCCTTCAATTTGTGTCCAATTGCCCCCTTGTCTTGTTTCAATTCTGTCTTGTTTTATATGAATTATGGGGAGTGGAAAATAAAGTGGTAGCGTGGAGTGTAGTGTAGGGAATAGAAGCATGGGGCGACATGGGGGTGAGTGGCGTGGGAGATATTTCTGCAGGGTATGGCAGTATGTGTGAGGCAAGGTGGGGCGGCATGCAGGGCATGGGTTGCCATGCCTTGCTATTTAATTAATTTTTTTAATTTGGTTTAAATGTGGTAGATGTTTCGAATATAATTTAGGGTCCGGACAAAAATGGGTATTACAGATAGTCTATTGGGTCTGTTGCCCGATGGTATACCCAATTAATCCAGGTCAACAATATGACTTGGAGGGATTTTTCTAAGGCCTTCTTGAGCAATACAAGCATGTAACAGATATGGTCCTAAGCAAGATCGTAATGCATGATATGGAACAGAGGTCTAACGAGAGTTTTTGCCAGTATGCCCAGAGGTGGCGAGATGTGGTAGCCCAAGTTCAACCCTCATTATTGGAAAGAGGGTTACTCCAATGTTCATGGAGAGTTGATATTGGCAACCATCAAAAGTGGGAGACTCGATGAGATACTAGGCGAATATGACGAGCACCTACAACCCGAACTACTCAAACAATAGAATCTTGTGACAATGTAGATGAGGCAAGCTTGGCTGGAATTCACCCTTGCCTTGAATAATGCTTAACACTAGACAGTAGAGGATTTTCCTGGACAATGGTGAAGTCATACCTAGATCCAACCCTTTTGCTTGTGCTTGCGAGCATTAAGGATCTTTTGTAAGGCCTTCTATGTTATTTTACTTGTGTTTAAAGATGTATTTCCTTTATTTTCTCAAGTGGCAAATATTTTATTCATTCCATGCAAAACATCCATTTCTCTTCCAAAATACATCTTTTTTGTAGAGCCCTTATTATTGATTTTATGAATGATTCTTGAATCTAATCCTGAGATAGAAGGGTAATAAAGTGTGTTTAGGATTAATGAGAAGATCTCATATACAGATTTTGAGTGAATTTTCCTCTTAAATATTATTGTTTAAGGTCTTCGAATAAAAAGATAACTTTAAAACATCTACCAACTAAAGACAACTTTTCTTCGATGACATCTGTGTATGAAAATGCCATTTGACATTCCTTCATTTCCCTTCACGAATAAGAAAAATGATAAAATATCCATTGTTGTCCCCTTTGAGCCTGATATTTTTCTTTTAATTAAACCCTAACCAAGGATCACTTCTCACACTATGGCATAGAGTATGAAAGTCTATTTTGCAAGTGAAAGGTGATTGGTTCTAATCATACTTAGTGGCAAGAAACGAGAATAGATGCATTTGATGTCAGATGAAGTTGAGTGTCCAAAAGCAAGAAGAAGAAGAAGAAGAAGAAAATTGAAAGCTGAAATGTTTTTAAGCAAGATAAGACACTAAAAAGTATGGAACATGTGTGGAATCCTTCAAATGAAACATGTTCCAAGAAAAGAAAGGAAATCTAGGGTGAAAACCCGAGACGGGCAGTCTAGAGTGATATAGAGAATAAAAGAAAGGTTGATCCTTGGTTTAATCACCCTTAAACATGTATTTGGGCCTATATATCATTTCTTTCGTAACCGTGAGCCATAACCTATGTTGCAAGCCTTAAAATGCCATTCGGATCATACATGAATATTTGAGGAAAGGAATTTGTTTTCGTAACACATTCTGCCTAATGAGTTAGCCTTTCTTCAAGGACTCCTAAACTTCTAATGTTTGATTGAGATTAGAAAAGAGGGAAGAATGAAAATTAGGGAGTTGGTGAGTTAAAGAGAGCCACCTAAAAATAGGTGGAAATTAAGAACATTATCTGTTTGATGGATTAATGAATTATTCATACTATGAATTTGCGAGCATCTGACTTTGTTCCTTGATTTTACCCATTTCCATGTTTGCCATGACTTTTTAAATTTTCTTTAAATTCTCATTTCGAGCCTTTTTCTTGTTCATTCACAAGTATCTTACAATTAGATTGGCATAGATTCATAAAAAATAAAAGATTTCTCGGTATTGATTTCAAATAAGGATCCAGAAGCAAATGTTAACCATTGCATAAAAGAAACATAGCCAAAAATGAGAAATTCATAAGAAATCTGCTAATGAAAAGTGGGCGAATCCATAACTGATAAGGACAATATAATCAAAGATATCAGAAAATAATATTGTGACTCGTCAATGATGAGGATGATAGTTGAACCCAAGATTGAAAGGCGCATCAGCTTGTATAAGGAAGGTAAAAACACATGTTCAAGTTGAAGAGTGTATGGTTGAGCATGTTGTCAAGTAAGATCCGCATATGAGATGTAGTGAATCGAAGAAATCTCTAAAACACGAGAAAGGGGATAGAGCTTCGCCTAGTGAGCAAACCATACCATCCAATCTGGGCGTTTTACACCGATCGAGGATTTAAGATCCCCAACCTTGATGATCACGAGAGAAAAAGATTAGAACGCCAATATCAATCAAAGACGTTTAAGGTGGAAATGAGTTTTGCTGTGAAGATTCCCCTACGAGCAATCTAGGGTGCCCCATACCAGAATATGAGAACTCACAAGAAGCATTGAAGGTGCTTGATATCATTTTAAGGTAGCATGCTAAATCGAATTGCTTACTTGTTCGCTAGTCTTTCTTCCATGATATCCAGAACAATTCTACAAACACTATAGGAGATGTTTAGAGATCCAAAGTTTTCATTCGAGTTTCAGAACCACACAAAGAGGCCTTTCACTCAATGTTGATGTATCAAATACAATGAGAATTCACCATAGTCCAATCGTGGGTTTGCCAAACAGAATGCTGAAAATCCATGCTACTGGGTGCTTGAGAGTCTGAAGATAAAAGTCTATCTCTTCTATCAAGAGTACAAGATAACTAGATTGAGTGAGAAAATATGCAAAGATCAGATGAACCAAAAATCATGAGCTTTTCCCACTATAAAATATGTCATGCATTCACGAGTTAGGTATTTTTAGGGATATGCTAACCCATTATAATCATGGCATTTGTTAATTTTGACAGGAATGCAAAAATATTTCCCAGTCCAGTATCCTCGGGTTTGAAGGAGCGAAGATTTTCACACCACCTCAAGTTTGAAGGAGTGGGGTTTGATTTGTTCTCCTCGGGTTCGAAAGAGTGAATATTTTCACACTACCCTAGGTTTGAAAGATTGAGGTTCGAGTTATCATCCTGGAGTTTGGAGGAGCGAATACTTTCACACTACCTCAGGTTTGAAATAGTGGGGTTCAAGTTGTTCTCCTCGGGTTTGAAGAAGCGAAGTTTTTCACACTACCTTAGGTTTGAAGGAGTGGGGTTTGATTTGTTCTCCCCAGAAGAAGCAGATCCGTTTTCAACTTGGCATCCTCAGAATTGAAAGGGCTGGAATTTCTTTTCACACTACCTCAGGTTTGAAGGAATAGGGTTTGATTTGTTCTCCTCAAAAGAAACAAGATCAATTTTTAGCTCGACATCCTCATATTTGAAAGGACCAGAATTTTTCACACTACCTCAGGTTTGAAGGAGTGGGGTTCGATTTGTTCTCCTCGAAAGGGGCATATCTGTTTTCAACTCGGCATCCTCAAAATTGAAAGGGCCAAAATTTCTTTTCACACTACCTCAAGTTTGAAGGAGTGGGGTTCGATTTGTTCTCCTCGAAAGGAACACGTTCATTTTTATCATCTTATCATAAACCATGATTTCTTCTCCTCAGAAGGAACAAGATCAATTTTATCCTTAGATTTGAAAGGGCTAGAGTTTTTCACACTACCTTAGGTTTGAAGGAGTGGGGTTTGATTTGTTCTCCCCAAAAGGAGCAAATCTATTTTCAACTTGGCATCCACGAAATTAAAAGGGCCGAAGTTTCTTTTCACACTACCTCGGGTTTGAAGGAGTGGGGTTCAATTTGTTCTCCTCTGAAGGAACAAGATCAATTTTATCATCTTACCGTAAACCACGTCCTACTGCCCTTTAAGTCGACGAGTCATTCTCCATATATTGGTAAAATCTTTGAGTTTTGAAAGCTTGAAATTTCAAAAAAAATTCAAACTCAGTCAAATGGGTTGAAAAAGGTTTAAAAGATGGCTTAAATGAAAAATAGGTGCCCAAAGTATGCCTTTTTGAACTTTAGGTGCCTAAAGTATTTTTTTTGTAAAAATAGGTGCCTAAAGTTTCAAAAGTTATAATTTTAGGTGTCTGGCCGTTAATGGGTGTTAATTTTTTTAACCAATCAATGCTTAACACGTGGCATATTTGGGGTGCCTAAAATTTGAACTTTTGAAATTTTGGGCACCTATTTTTACAAAAAAATACTTTAGGTACCTAAAGTTTAAAAAACATACTTTAGGCATGCATTTTTCATTTAAGCCTTAAAAGATTGAAGAAGAAGAAGTAAAAGAATAACAAGGTTTGAGAGGATTCATTTTTGTGTTTCAAATGTTTAAAGAAAGGGATTTTACCAATCAAGTGTTTTAGTTTAGTTTAATTGATTTTATTTTATTATATTTTAAAATGGTGTGTAATTTTTGTGTTAAAATGGCATGGAAAAGGCTGGGTGTGGTGGATAGCTTAGTCAGCACACCGTTAGTGAGTTAACGGTGTTTTAACGGGTCAATGGTAACATTGAAGCAAAACACAAAGTTTAATGGTAACATTGAAGCAAAACACAAAGTTTAATGGTAACATTGAAGCAATTGGAAGTTTGGTTACCAAATTGAATAATTAACTAAAGTTTAGTGACCATTTGTGAACTTTACCAGTTAATTTATCAAAGACAATGGGATGTTCACAGTTACATCAGTTTTTAATGGAGATTGGTGATAGTGACCGTAATGATAGCGTAGAAGATCATTGATCGTATTGCAAGTTTTAGAAGTTTGGTGACCAAAATAAAAGCACCTAAAAGTTCAAGGACCATTTATGTTCTTTACCCTCTCTATATGATGGTAAATGTAATAATAATATATTTTTATTATTGTACTCCCTATGTCCCAGTAAAATTATCCTTTTTGACTTTTAAAATTGTCTCACGTAAATTGTTTCATTTGAAAAAATGAACAACTTTTAAAATTTATGTTTCTTTTTCTAAGCTTTTTTTAGTATCCCACTAAACAAAATTTAACTTTTTAATCACTAAATTGTCATTTGAATTATTTTACTTCATGTATTTTTTTCCTTAAAACTACGTGAAAATTAATAAGGAACAAGATTTGTGGGACGGAGGGAAATAATAATTAATGAAGTAGTATAATAATAATAAAATGTTTAAATGAAAAATAAATGTCCAAAGTATACATTTTTTAACTTTAGGTGCCTAAAGTTTTTTTTTGTAAAATTAAGTGACTAAAGTTTCAACCATTATAATTTTAGGTGCCCAACCGTTTAAAAAAAACCCTTACCCAATCAAAATGCAACACATGGTAGGAATATTGACTTTTAAAAAAATTGAAAAAAAAATCTTTAAAATTTATGTTTTTTAAAAAATCCCAAATTCTAAAAATATATTCAAATCAGTCCCTAAATCCCTAAAAACAACAAATACCCAAATCTTCACCGCTGTCGTCGCCAGCCCCACTCTTTCGATCGTCGAACGCAGCCGGCTATTTCCCCCAACTCGTCGTCGTCAAAAATCGATGAACGGTGTGCCAATCGAACGACTATTTCACATTCGATGTTCAATGTTCGGCTGACACACCGTTCGTCAATTTTTGGCGACGGCAAGCTGAGGGAAATGGTCGACTGGGTCCGATGACCGAACGGATGAGGTCGATGATGGCGGTCGACGGAGGCAGCGGTGAAGATTTAGAGTTTTAGAATTTAGGGATTTGTGGACTATTTTAGAAGTTTATAGAATTTCAAGATTTTTTGAAAAATTTTAAATTATTAAAAATAAAAAGTTAATTCAAAGAAATTATAAATTAATACATGACACATGTCTAACTTTTATTGGTTAACGAATTTTTAATAATAATTAATTAACAAACACTTAAAATTATAACGATTAAAACTTTAAATATATTTTAAAAATATACTTTAGGCAAATAAAAAAATTAATTTTACACAAGCCTGTGTATTTATACTATAAAAACTCAAATCCTAAATTCTTAACCCTAAAAAACTAAACCCCACACTCTAAACTCTAAAATCTAAACACTAACCTTAAATTTTAAACACTATAATCTAAACCCATAAACCTTAAATACTAAACTAAAACCCTAACCTCTAAAATTAAAAAATACGTGTAAACAATAGAACCTTTCCGAATATTGTTGTCATCGGAATAACTTGAACTAAAACTAAGCATCGAAACTACCCCCAAAGTCAAAACCCTAAAGCTTCGATCAATCTCGTCCCTACAATTTCGCACGAATGGGAATGGTATCGGCAGAACCTTAGAGATACCCCCCTCCCTGAAACCTGAACGGAACCCTAATGGCATCCCCTCGGATAACGATATCGGATGGCCCTTCCACTTCCCGCAAGCGCCTCCTCTCTGACTGCGCCAAGCCCCAAACGCCGTTATCGTTGGGTCACCCTCCCCTTAAAAAGACCCGGGAACTCCCCAACTTAACCGAATGCCAGGCCTGTGGATCTCGAAGTGACAGCGCCAGCGGCAAAAATCAGATTCAAACGCTTTACAGCGAGTGGCGCATTGTTCTTCTCTGCCCAAAATGTTATCATCGTGTTGACTCATCTCAAATCTGCTCTTATTGTTTCAAGGAAGCCTCCGAAGATTGCTTTTCTTGTGCCCAATGTAAGCGTTTCCTTCACAAAACATGCTTTTTAGATTACAAATCTGTTCCGCCGTGGTCATACTCTGTTTGTGGTTCGGAATTTACTGTCTGCATTGATTGTTGGGTCCCTGAAAAGATTGCCCGCAAAAGGGGGACATTTAGGCGCGAAAGAAATGCTAAGAATCCTAGGATTTCGGAAGTTAAGAATGGTGGGGCGGCTAAGTTGTTAGAAGATGTGGTGAAAGATGCTAATCATGCAATGGAAGAGACACTTGAGGCTGCGATTAAGGCGAGGAGAGTGGCTGTTAACAAAGCCGTTGTGGCCCACCAGGTGGTGGAATTGGCAAACAGTGAATTGGAGAAGTGTGATGATGCTGAATTGGCATTTCGATTGCATAGGGCAATGAATAGTTCACCTAGGATATCGAAAGTTAGAAATTTGTGTGATGATAATAGCATAGGTCCTTTGATTGCCGGTAGTAGTAGGACTTTGAGTTGTTTGAAACAAACAGGGAAAGTTTTTGCTCGACGTAGACAGGAACCAGCCAAGATGGAACCAAGTGATATAGTTTATGCTTGCCATAGAAAGAAACCAGTGCAGATGGTTTATGCTCGGCGTAGAAAGAAAGCATGCGAGATACTTAATGAACAGTGTAGAAATAAACTTAATGTGATGGTTTATGTACGGCGTCGAAAGAAACCATATAAGTTAGTTTATAAACGGCGTAGAAAGCAAAGTGACAGCAAGGAAAAATCTGATGTTGAAATAGGATTGAAGGAGAGAGAAGATATATGCTCTAATTTGTTGTCAAAAAGTGGAGTTGATAATAACACAAACTCTGAGTCTAAAGCTTATAATTACCAAGATGACTCTATTGTCTTTGATAATATGCAGTCTGATGGGAAGCTTGTGCAATACTTGTTAACATACAGCAGGAAGAAACCAAAGTGGAAGGGAGCTCCAGTTGGAAAAACTGAGTTACTTTATGATGGATATAACCTTGAAAGTCAGGCTTCATCTTCTCAACTGCCAGAATCTTTAATGATCTCTAATTCACTCCAATATTCTGCTTTTCCTCATCGAGCCACAGCTGCAAGTTACTCGTGTCAAGATACCCCCTAGACTGACAAGGTAGTAAAAAGTTTTGCCTTGTTGTTTTATTAATTAATTTATTTTCTTTGGTTTTGATTTGATTATCAAATATTCTCAAATCACAATTGCAATGGAAATTTGCATTGTTGCCTTCCCCGTCTTCTGATTTTACTTTGTTGTCATTACGCATCACAGCATTTTTTGCCGGGTGTTGGATTGTGGATTATTTTGTCTGGGTCTATGGGATGCTTTAGTATTCCTAGCACTGCTTGGTGCCCTTGGTAATAGTTGGTTATCATTATTTGCACCAGTGGAGGAAAAGTGCTGCCTAAGTAGGTCAGTTAGCTTTTGGAGTCTCCTGGTTGCTATTTAAAACGTCTTCCAGTCATGGGAATATTCACATATTGGATGGGTAAGCCTAATCTTTGCATCTCCTTCCTGCGATTTGGAGTTCTATTTTCAGACTCCTGGTTGCTATTTAAAACGTCTTCCAGTCATGGGAATATTCACATATTGGATGGGTAAGCCTAATCTTTGCATCTCCTTCCTGCGATTTGGAGTTCTATTTTCAGATAGATCTTGTTAGTTTTGTTCATTTGGCAATTTCTAGAAAAGGTGGAAGGAAAAAAACCCTTCCAAGATTAATGGAAAATGAAAGTGGTGATCTTCAGTCTAACCATGGATTTATAACATGAAATGATGTGCATCATGAGATCTAACATATAAGTCCTCTAAATCTAAAATAAGTGTTTGTACCAGCCTTTGAAGTTTACATAATTATATGATGACTGGGTAGTTTTGAGTAAAGTCAGGTTTTGATCATAGAATGTTTTAATTTTCTTAATACATTGAGCAATGTTCTCTTTTTTATGGTGAAAAGATTCTCTTATACTTTGTTTTGTATTCTGTGGAATGAGTTCATTGGTTTCAATGTGTAGTAATTATACCAATGATGATCCTTGGGTAATTGACAAAGCTAAATTGGATCAAATCCTTGCATGGTTAGCCATTTGAAGGTGATTTACTCGTTGCTAACAGCTAAAAGCACTTGGTAATATTTTGTCACGGACTATTTCCCCTTGAAGAGTGAAGACTATGTAATCCTTGCAAAATGGGCAAGGTATGTTTACTTTTTGAACACTTATGCAAAGAGCTTAAATGTGAGGTTTGCCTCTTTTTTCTTTTAATGGCTATTGAAATTTGACATTTTGTAGTTGTTCACCGGTGCTTGATAAGAGGGCAATTTTTTGCAAGGACAGGGAGCATGGTCTTGGCCGACAATCAGGAAAGCAAGGTGTTAAAAGTGTTGACATCAAGCAAAAATTTTGGATTATAGCTTGAAAAGCCTTGGTGGCTAGACAAGATCTTGACTTCGTAATGGCCAATTTTTGGTTTATCTTGACCATTTCTTGGGGGCAAATTTTAATGTTAGACGATTATTCACATTTGAATTAGATGAAGCTTCTTGGAAATCGACTATAGAAGCTTTTGTTCCATGGGGTGTGCTTAGAGTAATCAGCATTTGTTGACACGGAACATATTTCAAATGGTTTTCTTTTTTTTTTCAAATTTGTTTGTTTCACAACTCCCATAAAATGCTTGCCTGAGATAGATAACCTGCTAGTATTTGGAATATTTTCTTTGAATACTGTTGAATTGATTTTAGCATGTCAAAAGCTATAAATTTTCCGTTTCACTTAACTAGCATTAATGCAAAAAATGGCACAAGGTGCATTAATGCGATAGGGTCTTGTAGCCTAGGCAAGGGTTGAGGCGCACACCTCATTAAAGTGACTTTTTGAAAATTAAAGCTTACTAATTTGCATATATAACTTACTAAAATAGACAATTAAACCATCTAATAGTTCAACATAAATTCTCAATCTCATTAATTACCTTTACTTTCCGATAAAAAAAGCATTTAACATACATTGCTTCAGATGAGGCTGTTTTCTTCCTGCTTTAATGGCACTATTAAGGCCAGAATAGATTGCTTTTCGATGCTTAGGCTTAGTTCGACACATCTTCTCAAATGACGGTTGTTTAAGGAGAAGCTGAAAATTTTAGCTTTTTCGAAGTGCTCGTTTAGGACTAAATTAGGCACAAAAACGTCAGTTTGGAGCGCTCTCTTCGATCGTTTGTTATTACTTTTTCGTTCGGCAGCCCAACCGTGTTGGAAAAGCTATGCCGAACATGCCCTTAGTATGCTCGAGTTGTTATATGGCCTAGTGGCTTTTTAAATTTGTATCTAGTTGCTGGAGTCTTTTTACTTTATTAATGAAATGTTAATTTTGTTGAGCGAAAAATATTACATTTTATCATGCAATAAAAAGCTTATACATTGTAAATAAACAAAACTAACTATATAATAATCTCAAAAAGGATGTGATAATATGACATTATAGGTGATCGTCTTTCTCTGTCAAATTTGCTTCATCCATATCATCTCCATCAACAGAGTGGTAACCTTCACCGTCTTCTTCATCTTCTTGTCTTAAAGCCTATCTTGAACTGCCCATCTCTTACTGTTTGGGTGTAACATTTCGATCCAATTTTGAGGATTTGAAATGCTTTGAATGTAACAATCTATCGAATATAACCAAGAGGGGGTGAACTGAGATTTTAAAGAAATGTAAAAACTAATTGCAAAGAAAGAGAAATTGCAAGAAGATTATAGTGGTTCAACTCCCTCAATGGATTCTACATCCACAACCACCCGGATTTCAAAAATTCACTAATTTGTCTTTCTTTTAAGGACAAAGGGTAAGCTTACACAATTCAATAGACTTATACCCTAAAGTTTATTGAATCCTTTCCAAAATTAAGTACAAAGAAGCAAACTTGAAAAATCTTCACAAGAAATGTGTTTGCAAAGTTTAAGTTCTCTCACGCACCCAAGAAACACTATCAAATGAATTACATTGAAAGAACACAACTAATGTTTACGAGAAAGATAGAAAAATTGAGTACAAATTGGATTTTGTTTGCTTGAATATCTTGATTGGCTTTCTTGATGCTTTATTACTGTTTGGAGGCCCCTTTTATATGCTCTTGATCTTTTCTAACCGTTGTAAGACTTTGCAGGGAGTATAGAGCCGTTGGAAGCCATTAAAATCGAGCATTAAATGCTCCACAGGCACAGAGGTATCGAAATCTTCTGGGTTTTCAAAGAAAAAAATTAGCCGTTATACAGCATGATTTTGAAACCATGCCCGAGGGGTTTTGAAACCTTTCATGGGGTATCGAAACCTTTTGCCCAAATCTGAATTCCAGACCTTACTACTCGAAAGGTTTCGAAACCCCCTAAAGGGTATCAAAACCTTTATTAAAATATTGAAAAATTAACTTTTGTTTGACTTTTAAAGATGTATCCAATATAGGTATTAAATCAAACATTTTAGAAATCGTTTGTATAAGTTAAAAATATATTTTTGACAAATTTGAATCGAATACATTAAATTTATATATTTTTACAAAATTTTTCTTTTTAGTTATATCAAAATCAAAATAAGTTTAACAATCTCCCCTTTTTGATATAACAAAACACTTGGTAAAAATTTGTTTTTGAAAAATTTGCCAATGTTTCAAATCTCTCCCTTTGATTCCCACTAAGTAAATGTCTTTATAAAAATTTTGAAAATTTGATTTTTAAAGACAATTTTTAAGTCTTGAGAAAAATAAATCTGTTTAACATTAATTTTTCTCCCCTTTCTGTTATAGCAAAAAGAACACAAAATGCTACACAAAAAGAAACACAATTAGAGCAATAGAGCATAATCCAAAACAAATAAAGAAGCATAAATTTAAATCCAAAATATCATTCAAATATTATAAAATAAGTACCATAACATCTGAAGCAATTATCCAAAATATAAAAACCAATTCATAATAATAGGCATAAAAACATCCATAAGGTGCATAACATAAGTCCTAATCAAAATAAGCTCATATACCATAAAATATCACAGATATGCATAAAATGACTCTTAAGCACCCGGATCATGAGATGAAAACGAATGCCACGTAAGTCACTACAAGCATCACGCATGTCACTCTCAAGAGAGGTCACTCGAGCATCCAAGCCGCGAAAAAGTCTGGTAGTCTTCTCATGAGAGCTACGCATAAAGAGATCCATGTTGTCAAGTCGAGTCATCAATCTATTGTACATAGATTCCATCATCATCGGTGGTGGAGCAATCAGGGTCGATACATTATCCATCGGAGCAATAGGAGAATCCGGAGCATCATCATCTTCTACAAGATCTCATTTAAACACCCAATCTCCATTAATAAAGAGTCAATCGACCTTTTGAGCTGTTGTCATATTAAGCTTACTTTTGAGACGAATGACGGGGTCAAGAGAGGTGTCAATGCTAATCTTCTCAAATATGTGACTTAAAACACATCCATAATTGAGGGGAAACTAGAAGGATTGGTAATGACACAAACAAGAGAGGTGAAGATGATTTGAGCAATATTATGACGAGTCCCGATAAGAAGTTGGTGTAACCACCAATAGTCATTTTGACGCATACGAGTAGCTCGTCTATCAGAAGGACGAAAAAACCAAGTAGTGAAAAGATGAAGAAGTCGATCATATATGTGAATACGAGTAAGTCTTGTAACCATCTTGACCCGGCCTAGCCGCCAAGACTGAATCAAGGAAGTCATATTAGGTTTGCCGAAGCAAACCCTAACTAATAACCTAAATTGGTCTATTTTTTCTTTTTATCTTGCCTAATTGCTTTATTAACCCTAAGGTGTGACAAGCAACAAATGAAGACAACTCAAGCATTCATTTGCAAGATTTAACACTTTAGGGACCAAAATATAATTTCTTATAAACATAGATTCAAATTGCAAATTAATGTTACTATCCTTTAATTAAGTTCATTTCATACTTCTGTGTTAAATTACAGCAAGATTGGATCACAAAATCATCATTTATTGAACATTATAAAAACAATGACCAATTTGCAAAGAATCCAAAATACAACATGAAAATACTAGAATTAACTAACCCCGTACCGATACAGGCTTACACCGTATCAGTACAAGTCAACGGGGCATACTCGTACCGGTATGGTCATATGAGTATCGATCCCAATTGTATATTTCAAAAGTAGAGGATTCTAGTAGCTAAAACCCGTACCGATACGATACCCTACGTATCGATCCTAATATAAACTTTATCAAGGGCGTCTTGATACGACAACTACTCATACCGATACCCCTTTGTTATTTTCCCCAATTTGAGCCGTATCAGACCCCGTGTACCGATCCCAAAGGACTCATATCAGTACGACTAGGCTTGTAATGACCTCTTGGCCAAACATATGACACGTAGGCTTAATCTAACATGCTTCAAACATCATAAAAACATTATATAACATGTTTAACATCATTTCCAAAACCATCCAAGCATACTAGGTAAACAATCAATCCTTAGCAAAACAATCAAGAGATCCTATAGGCATGGTCTCTACCCAAGCATGCAATTCACATCTCAACCACTCAAATCACACCATATAATATCATACAAGTCCAAAATACCAAATAAAACATGTCCAAAATAGGGTGTAAGCAAAACAACCCTCCCAATTACAACTAGGTCACATTGCCCTTTATTACTACAAACTCATTTATAAAACCATACTTGAAGTAAATCGATTCTTGCATTCCCTATTGCTTGCTACCGGAAGCTTATTTCTCTGCAATGATGAGAAAGGAGAGTGTAAGCATATAATGTCTAGTGAGGGATGCTCTAAAAACACTCATCATTGCTTTAAAAACCATTGAGTCAAACCACATTATGAGCATCATGCCAAAACATCTCGTTCCCTTTTTACCTTTTCCAAAACATGCATATTAAACCATATGCAAAACATGTATCATGAATCTCATGCATAATCCCATATACAAAACCTCAATTTAAGCCTTCACATGCTTATACATCCAATAGCAAAGCTTAAAAAGTAAACATGTATAAATCACATTATACAAACCATAATTATCCATCATGATACATCAATTCATAAACTGGCATTCAAGTGACCCCAAAACCAAACCTTTCATTTATCAAAACACATCGGATACACGGATTTCACAAGTGGTTCCTTAAACCACTTAAACATGCATCTAACCGGAGCAAACGGTACAATAAACCCATTGATGATTATTATGTATAATACCCACCGCGGGAGAAAACGGTACAATCACAACCCCTCGACACATATGAGACGACTTATTATAGTATGCTTTAAAACCTATGGCATGGCAACTATATCTAATAACATTTAATCATTGTCACTTGCCAATATATTTTATATTTAACATGATAACTCATTATTTTTCATATGCATCATTTAAACCAATTTCCAATTCAACAAACCATGCTTTACTTACCATTGAAATCCTTTTCATAAATCATTTACCATGCTCAAATATCATCAATATAAGATCATTTGTATCATAATCCCTTTCTAAAACATGCATACAACAATAGGTATCAAATCATGAACATATGCATGAAAAAATCAACTTTGCCAAACAAAAATTGATAGCTTAATCATCTAATACTTACTTTCGAGCTTAGACAAGCATTTCAAGCTTAATCTAATCTCCCAAAATCACTTTACAAAGCTGAAAATCTCGTTTCCACTCACCGGCAACACAAAGCTTCACTTGCAAATATGAAATTAAGCGTCTGACGCTTCTAAACCTTCGTCAATCGTTGTAGGATCGATCTCCCCTATTTTATTCACATAATAACAGAGGATTAATGCATCATTATGCATCTAAAATCCTAGCAATCTCAATCCTTAACATCACATCACCAAACACCACCATATGCCTTCTAAAAACAATCGAAAACCACTTTGATTTCAATCTAAACAAAGCCCAACCATAACCTAATGATTCAAACAACTTAATAACATCAATAAACATCTAAAAAACCATAACCTCACCTTGTATCTCCAGAAACATCATAACACCACAAACACCTCAAAATCTAACTATTCACAACCTAGAAAATTAGCAATTCAACTAGTTTCAGGTTTCCTTTTATAAATCTCATTAAATATCATCAAAATAGACTTTAAATATGATCTAAACCAATCAAGATTGCAATTATATATATCAATAACCAAACTCCATCAATTTCTTAACAAAATTAACATTAACCCATTAAATCTTGATTTAATCATTAAAACATAACATAAATCGATTTTAAAGGATCAAGAACTCGAAAATTTCAATAAAGAACCTTTGATTATAGGAGAGAAATGAAAATCACCTCTAATGGTAGACTCCTTCCTTAATTGGCTTGATTTTGAAGAAATCTCCAAGGTAAAAGTAATAGACCCAAAGTAGAATAAAGGAATCAATTGTTGAAATCAAAAGTAGGATTGAAAAGATTGATTCTTGATTTTTTTATAAAAGAAAAGGTAGTTTGGTTGCTGAGAATTTGAGAGAAAAGATTGGGAGAAAAAGTATTTACGTGAGAAAGTGTTTTAACACATCCAAAATAAATTAATTAAAAACCTTTTAATTCCTTTTTATTAAAATCTTTTAAAATCAATGTAAAATATCCAAAATTAAGGAAAAATTTTGATAAAACCAATTGGCTTAATATCTCCCTAAAGACTCTAAGTTTTGACCCTTTTACGATTTAGTCACTATAATAGTTTTCAAACTTTACATTTTAGTCACTAGGACAAAATGTCCATAAATCAAACTTTATTTTACCAAATTTAGTTTACCAAAACCCTCAAAATTATAATTAAATATTTTGCACCATTTTCCCATATTTTATTTCATGTTAAAATACTTATTACGAATTAATTCCCAAAACTAGTTCAAACCGACTAATCTGGTTCACATGAACTGTCTAAACTACCTAGCTAACTTTTAGGCCCAAATTCGGGGCGTTATAGGTCTATCATCATCAAATTTAATATGAACACTCTTGGTTTCATCATAAGGACCATCATTCAAAACACCTAGATGAGTGGCAATAATTGCCGGAGTAAGCCCAAAGGTTGTGCCCATAAGACAAAATTTAATGGCAATGACTTCGGCTTTATGATTAGGATCATGAATGAAAAAAGCATTGGCATAAAAGTTTTTGACAAGATATGATAAACATGAGGTTTAAATATCCAAAAACTCCATCCAACCTCATTCGACAAACATAGGGAAAAGCTCAAAGTCATAGAGTTTGAAGGTCAAAAAACCCAAATCAATGGTTTGTTTAGGCCTAATTTCCTTGGTTTTATAAATGCAATAAAAACGAGAAAGACGTATTCATCTTTCTTAAAACAAAAGTTCAAGAAATTTAGATTTTGAGGTTGAGGTTGAATGGAACGAGAGGAAGAAGTGTTATGGGGATGCTTAGTTGAGGTTCTATGAGGCATGGTAAAAAGAAATAGAAGATTTTGGCTTAAAAAGTTGGTTTGTGAGTTTGGTGGGCAAGGGTTTGAATTTTTTTTTGGAAAAGGGTTTGGAAAGATTAGGTAAACCTCCTGCAAGAAATACATAATATACGATTTCAAAATATAATCTCAGTTTAGTATTTCAATTACAATTTATAACCAAGTTCTTCAAAAATTTGGATAAAACCTAATTTATAATTTTTTGGAAAAACTTATAGGTTTAATAAAAATGATGTATAAGAATATGAAATATGAAGAATAAACATGATTGTCAATGATTTAGAACCTGAAAAACAACTTTTGAAAGCTAGATATAATAAAAAGTTGAATTAAGAAAATATTGACAAAGAGAGGTTTTTGATGAAAATACCTTCAAGAATTGATGAGATGATTGGGGAACCTAAAATCTTGATGAGGAATGATGATTGAAAGCCAAAAAATTGAGAGGATTTGAGAGAGATTTTAGAGGTTTTCGTTTGGAATGGGAATAAAAAGGGTTTATGGTATATCAAAATAGGAATTATAGGTTTAAAACAGCCCAACCTGTGCCCTCTGCCCACAAGGTTTCGATACATGTTGAAGATATTTTGAAACCTTGGCTAATGGTTTGGAAACCACTGTGAATGTTTCGAAACCTTTGTAGTGGAAATAAAATCAATCTCCTTACTGCCCAAAAGGTTTTGAAACCATGTATAGCATTTCGATACCTCTAGGCCTAAATTGATAGAAAAGTCAATTTTAAGCCTTATTTTTATCCAAATATGCATTCTAACATGTATGTGATTATTATGAGTATTGATGATACTCTAAAGAGCATGTGTTTTGAACTTATTTATTGGTTAATTTGTCCCCATTCAGTTAACCTTTGTATGCATTTTAGCTTTTTCATCTTAGTTAATTGCATTTCTTGACTCAGTTGCCTTTGTTCGAATTATCTTTGATTTTGTTACATATTGCTGCTAATGTCGCTACATAAGTTCTTCCAGAATTGCAGCCAACATTGTTGCCGCATCAGCTAGCTATCAAGAAGCTTATATTCGGATAAGATCAAATGACAATGAACTGACAATTAGTTACAACAACTTTTGTCCAGACATGATGTTGCCACATTGAAAACATGATTTTCGGTGCATTGATAACTGTCAAGAAGACAAGATCAAAGGACTATGAGTTGACAAATTGGTACAACTACCTTGTACAAAATTCACAACTATAAATCCATGAGGGACACTTGTATTTGCCCTATTGGAAAGAAAGAAGGCATGTTGATATATATCATCTTATCCTTACCTTTTCTATTATTCATCATCTTTTGGAGAATCATATTCTCCTTCATTTTGGGAGCTTTTCCCTCTAGCTCATGGCGGCTTAAGCTCTACCCTGGGTGAACCAAAGTGAAATCGATGCAGAACTTCTCGTGACAAGAAGATCCAAGTGCGAATCAAGTGAAAAATATAAAGGAACAATCGAGTTAGCTAGGAATAGCTTTCCCTATTTGGTTCTTTATATTTTCTTTTGTTTTAACGATGATGATTATGTATTTTATTCCTTTAGTATGGAAATACTTTGTTGTTGTTTATTAAATATCTATTTTATTAAGCTTTCCCTATCTTTTAATCTTTGGGTTTGAATGTTTTTATGCATGAAAGTGTGTGGAGCTTGAATCTAATCCTTCAACCGATCTTGCTTGCCAAGTGGTGGAGAAGTTGCAAATTAGGTGATGGTGGTGGAAGCAAAATATGAGACAAAGAACACAACGATTTAGAGTGGTTCGGCTTTCTAACCAAAGCCTACATTCACTACCTTAGCTTACGCACTAAGGATTTTCAACTCCACTAAAAACAATTTAGTCTTCTCTTTTTCCCTTGATCAAGAGGTAACCCTTTTACAACCTTAACCT
Organism: Hibiscus mutabilis; assembly: GCA_019671005.1. Classification (NCBI taxonomy): domain Eukaryota; kingdom Viridiplantae; phylum Streptophyta; class Magnoliopsida; order Malvales; family Malvaceae; genus Hibiscus; species Hibiscus mutabilis. The sequence continues at coordinate 30,627,357 of CM033744.1, forward strand.
ATACCCCAAGGCAAAGAAAACTCTCAACAATGAGAAAAAGAAAAGAAAACTGAAAATCCTCTCTTAGGTATTTGTTTGCACTCTTTAAGCACTCACCCAAACCTAAAACACTTTATCATATGATGACAATTGAAGCTCATAAGTGTTGTCTATACAAGAATGTGAAAATTTGAGCACTAAGACATTTCTTAATCAATTGACTGTTAACTTGATGATCATTAGTTGTTACTGGTGTTTGAAGGGTCCTTTTATCCTCCCAAATGAGTTCCTAGCTGTTGGTGACCGTTAGGGATGAATTGGAGCCATTGGGATAATTTTCCATGATAATTTCCTTTTTTGGTGCTATTAGTATCGGTACTCGAATACGGGTATCGGTACATCCCCTTTAAAAGAAATAGTCGTTGGAGGGCTAAAAACAGGGGGTTTTGAAACCACCTATGGGGGTTTCGAAACCACTAGCTTAGTACCGATACGGAACATGTTGCATCGCTACGCCATTTAGTTTCTGGAAAACTGAAACCTAGGGGGGTTTTGAAACCACCAGGCTAGTACCGGTACAGAACATGCTGCATCGATATGACATTTGGTTTCTGGAAGGTTTGCATACACGTATCGGTACGGACCAAAGGTGTACCAGTACAGGGCTTTAATTCTTGATATTTTGGCAATTTAAAATCGTTTAAAGCATGCCAAAAGCCTATGAAACCATTTCAAACATATTTTCAAGTTGTTTGGACTTTGAATCATTTTTGCAATCTTTTCAATTTAGTCCAAAACTATTTTTTAATTATTATATCAAAACAAATATCCTAACAAAGTGTTTATTACAGTTACTGTCATTGGAAGATGCAGTGACAATTCAGTTTACAAGCGCATGACAACGGAAGTTGCATGGGAGTACAAAGGAAGTTGACTCATTTGTTCTTGTATTTACTTTATTATCCATCACTGAAAGGTGTGGTGAGTGGGCTTATATAAGTCTTTGATTTAAAGGTAGAAGTTAAGTTGGTCAAATATGCATGGGCTTTATTGCGCTGACAATCATCTATATCATATTTTCTAGAAAGTACTTAGTAATCTGCTGAAGTTTCATAGACAGGATCCCGATTTCATCATTCTTATATTTTATCTTTATTTTTTGGTTATTGCTCCGATAACTCTTCTCACAATTATCTCGTATTTTCATTATTATTGCACTGACATTTATAGGCAACCATAGTCCCGTCCTCATCATATCGATATCCGATAGAGTTGAATCTGTCTACTATAATTGCATCTATAGTGTACGCTTGCACACTTACTGCGACGTTAAACAACCGATCAAGATTTGGCGTCGTTACCGGGGATGACAATCATTTGGTGTTTATTTTTGTCATTGCATTTTTTAAAAATTTTACCAACTTTATTTTTTAGTTTTGTTATTTTTTGTAGGTCTGCTATAAAGAGAGAGCAACAAATATGTCGAAGGATAGACGTCGAACCATTAAAGATTACATGATGTCCAAATAGGATGTTTATGCAACACTCTCGGTAGAAATTTCCAAATTGGAAACACGATCACATCTATGCAAATGCTGAGAGTAGCCCAAAGAGTCAATGTCCCTTATCCAAAACAGGCACAACAACATCACGTATTTGTTCTATTTTGAATTGGAACTCCACGTAGTAGTGGTGGGTTATTGGGATCTTGTGGCTACAACGGAGGTATGGCAACATTGTTACCCTATCTTGTCATTTCTCAATGTTCGTGAATTCTTCTTCTAGCAGTGTTTTCAATTTTTAGATCAGGATCAATGATATGTTTCGAAAAACTCCTGATCATAAAACACAAAAAAATAAACAAGAAAAGTAACAACAAAAAGAAATAATGTTAGTAAAAACTACAAGATAATAAAATGGAATAAAATTACAAAAACATAAACACCAAATGATCGGCATCCCGGCAATGGCGGCAAAACTTGATCGGCTGTATACGGACACAAGAATGTGCAAGTGTACATTTGTTGGAGCAAGTATAGTTGACAGGTTGAATCCTATCATATATCAATCCCACGAGGACGAGACTTTTGTTGTTTGCTACTATCAGAGCAATGGTACTGAAATTAAGAATGAAATATCAGAGTAGCTGTAGGTGCAAAAACAATTAAAAGAATAGATAATTGTGAGAAAGGATATGTGTAGCGACTAAAAATCCGGGCTTATTTGGAAAGCTCGTTTTTTAATTTGGAGTACGCTCGGAATTTTTGAAAAAACTCGTGTTTTAAATAAAACTAAAGGAGTCGCCACCGGTCACTTAGATAAGGTAGACCGAACACCCAAAAATAAAACCAGAGATTAAACGGGTTCGGGAGTCTATTACGGGTGGGGAAGGTTTCGCACCCCAACTACGCCCAAAAATTAGTACCTGAAGGTTCGTATAGTAAATACAAAGAAAATTTAAAAATTCGGTTTAACTTTATATTTAACCCCTAATGCATGAATGCATGACCATACAATTCGAAAATATGTAAAATCTCGCAATTTACGGTACCCAAAGGAGATGACGCCCGGAAACTCGAGATGACACTCTCACTAGGATACCGAAATCTTGAGTACTAAGTCTAAACAAATGCAACAATAAAAATGCATGAACAAATATATATGACAAAAAAAAAGACGAGAATGAATAAATAATGCATAATACTAATAGAACATATATAACCTAATGTAATACATAAAAGCTACACACGGATTATGCTATATAAATATATGATATACTACATAGTATATATAAAACTATATATATACAACATATATTATACGGTACCTTAATATATATATATATACATGCGGCATGTCAAAGAAAAACAAATAAATATTATAACATTAATATATAACATAACATACAGTAACAATAATAATATGTATACATTACAAACGTAAATACTATATACGTATATATAAACTATATGATATACCATATAGTATATAAAACCATACAGATAATATACAATTTAATAATAAATAAAAAGGTGATTTACATATAGACATAAGTAAAGCTTGCTAAAAATATGTAAGTACTTTTGGAAAGGAATTTAAGCTATAATTATACTCATACATGCGTATATAATAGTATATAAATATGGATAAATAGGTGAACAATAATATATATATATATATAAGGTAAAGAGAATACATGGTAACAATAAATAGATATATAAATACAATTATATCAAGAAAATAATGTCAATAAGTATAAACATATACCATATAAAGATAAATCAAATCAATTAATTATAAACATACCATATATGTAAACAGAGGCAGCAAAATAAGAAGGAAATAAAATAATAAAAATTGCAAGGGGCAGGGATCGAAAGGGTGAATATACCCTTGGTCATTAGACCAAATTGAAAGAAAACAAAAAATGAAAAAGATCGGGAGTGATTTAGAAAGGCGGGAAGACCGCGGGTATGATATTCCCCTTTATTTAAAAACACGGAAGGACCAAAGGGAGATTAACCTATAAGTTAAGGCATATTTGAAAATAGTATGGAACTCGATGATTTTTATAAACACTTGTTTTTCTCCTCTCACCCAAAAATAAACAAAAAAACTCTAAATTTCTCTCTGAAGAACACATGAATGTTCTTCAGACATTCATCCTTCTTTTATCTTTCTTCCAGATTCCGACGAGAATCTACCGCGTCGATCACCGATCGACGTTACTGCTCGCCGGCGCCAACGATTCCCAAAACTAACCCCAAAACCTCCATTTCTACAATCCAAACCCGAATCCCTTTTTAAATCCTTAAAAAATTGCCCCATTTTTCATAGATCTGGAAAAAAAACTCAAAAAGTCCCTTTTGATTTGACCTCAAAAGCCACTAATCAGATCCGAGAGGATCGACTATGGGAGGCCACCATTCATCGATGGTGGCAACCTCAGCCACTAGAAGCAGCGATGGCCCGAAGACCCTCAGGTAAACTAAAACCCTAACCCTTTATTATATAAGCTTTCAATATGTGTAGTTTATGATGTAAAGACTGAGGAAAGAAAAAAAAACTCTCTGGAAATTCTTTCTCTTTGTATTGATGATCCAAAAAACTAAGTACAAACAGATTTTTTTACATTACTTGTATCCGATTTTCTTTTTACATTAGTTGGGGCAAACATTTATTGTTGAAAATGAAATCTGACATTAATTGCTTCCTTTGTTGCATGTGATGGTTGAAGGTGTAGAGGACATGGATAGGGAAGATAAAGGGTCGGGCTCGTAGGAGCCGAACGGTCGCGGTCACACACGCGTGGAGAGCTGAATGGTCTCTTCTCCTCTCGATCTGGACCGTTGGATCAAATCTAATCCAACAGTTAGATCTTGGTTGCGCATGATAAAGGGGAAGTCATCATGTTAGAATAATTAGGGTTTTTGTTGTTTTGGTCCTAAAAATCCATTTGTATTATTATTTTGGGTTAAAGTTTGTGATGGGCTTGAACATTTATTAATTAAAATGGTTTCTTATTTATTTTTGTATATTTGTCTTTTTATTATTCCATCCCACTTAATAATAATGAAAATAATAATAATATTCAGATAATAATATTATTACTAAACAACAATAATAATAAAATAATATTAAAATATAATAATAATAATAATACCAGACAAAAATTAGTGCTTACAGATGCACCTCTTTGCTCATTCTTGAGAAATGACAATAGAACAAAGATCATAAGCACTAATTTTTATCCTACTTCCCTGTCTGGCGCCTTGGAATCACGAGTTCTTCTAGAAGTTTTTACTTTTCCTCGGCTGATTCTTCAAGCTGTGAATTATTTGATGCCTCGATTTTTGTCATGCTGGCACGAAAAAAAGTCTTGACATCATGCTTGAAGGTCTTACTGATGGCCCAAAGGTCTTAACATCATGCCCGAAGGTCTTACTGATGGCCCAAAGGACTTAGCATCATGCTCAAAAGTCTTACTAATGGCCTGAAGGACTTAAAAAGTGACATCTTGCTTAGATAACACCAAAATACCTTAAGATGATGCCCTAATTTTTGCTTGTCTCGGAATCAAGAGAAGGCTTAACATCATGTTCGAAGGACATACTGATGAACCAAAGGTCGTAACATCATGCTCAAAGGTCTTATTGATGGCCCGAAGGACTTAGCATCTTGCTCGAAGGTCTTATTGATAGCCCAAATGACTTAAAAAGTGAAATCTCGCTTAGAGAATACTAAAATACCTTAACACGATGCCCCAATTTTTTTATTATTTTGGCATCAAGACAAAGCTTAACATCATGCCCGAAGGTCTTACTAATGGCCCAAAGGACTTAAGAAGTGATATCTCGCTTAGAGAATACCAGATGGGAATCCTTAATGTGATCTTCCTCTTCAACATGAAGTTGCAGATCAAAGTCTTTGCTAGTCTTTGAATACCTGTTAAAATAAGCAAAATGCTTTTAAGTTAGCATGCTCCTAACATAGGGTTGTCTAACTACATATGATGCATGGAATTTTTAGAATTGTTGAAACAAGTTTTTGTCCCCTAAAAGGTCATTCTTAGCTTTCTTTGCTTCGCTTCTTTGTTGTATGCTCTTAAATCTTCATCTTATCAAATGAATAATCATCTCGTATCTGAGTCATCAACACGCTTTTAGTCCTTTTGTGTGAACAACTTTCTTTTTTTCAGGGTTACCATTCACCTTTGAAAACAATCTTCGGAGGAAAAAAAAAGAAAAGGTTTAATCTTTGGTTTTAAAAATTTTCGAAAGGATTTTTGTTTTCAAATTGTTATTTATAGGGTGTCTTTTTAAAGGAAAATGGAATTTTTGCCACATTTAAATCCCTACGCCTCTTTCTAATCCCTGCCACAAGCCTTATTTGTTTTAAAATTGTTTAATTTGGTCAGCTATTTTGCATTTCCAGTTTCTGGCTTTGTCTTCCATTTTATTATTTTATACGTTTTGGTCCACGTTCTGTTAATATTGCTTAGCGTTATGTATGTGTTATAGCTATATAGATAATTACTATATATTATATTTTCATATGTTACGCTTTAATATATATATATATCTTGTTTCGTATTATTATTATATATATATGTTATAGCTTTGTATTACTTATATATATATAGTTTTTGTTATATATGTTTATATTTATATATTTATGTGATTTTATAAGGTATGCAATATTTATGGTCTTTTTAATTGTTAGCATATTTAACTGTTCAGGCATATATTTATGTTAGCATTTTGTGTTTAACTTTAGTCCCAAGGTTTTGATATTCCTAATCGAAGTGTCATCCTGGGCCTCTGGGCGTCATCTCTTTTGGGTACCATAAATTGCGAGGTTTTATATATATTCGAATGACATGGTTGTGCATGCATGCATTTTAAGGGATTAGCTATTAAATTAAGTCAAATTTAAATCTTTCTTGGTAAATATGATACGAATCCTCAGGTACCAATTTTTGGGCGTGGTGGGGGTGCGAACCCTTCCCTACACGTAACTGACTCCCAAACCCGATTTTTGGATTTTCTCTGGTTATTCATGTGCCTGATCTACCTTATCCAATAGACCGTGGAGACTCCCAAACTTTATTTAAATAAAACCTTATCCACACGAGCTTTATCAAGAATTCCCCTTAAAATTGAATTTTTTTTAAGAAAACGAGGGAAACCTTCGGTAATTTTTAGTCGTTACAACATGGCGAATTTGATGGGGACAATTTTGTTTTTACAAATAAAGATAGTCAAGCCTTAGTCGGGTTCATATCATATTTACCAATAAAAATTGAAATTCAATTTAATTTGATTTTTAATCCATAATCTTGTTTGTTTATTGTTTTTATTATCCAATGTTTGATATAATTGTCATCATACATTAGTTTTATGTCCATTGAGTGGGAGTGAGCGTTTTCTTTCGTGGGGTATTTACCTCCGTATGGGATCGTGACTCGCTTCTGGGATACTAACCTTATATTTCGCGGGTCCTCGCCTTTGTATGGTATAAGGGAACGTATCCTCCCGAATCGATATCCTTGCAATAGTTTGGGTACCTTTTACTCTAGAACCAAACCGCATATAGTGACCCGTAAGAACCCACATTTTAGAGCAATGCTGGAACTCTGTCCATTTAGCGGTAACCTTGTTAGGCCTTGTTTGGTTTATTTATGCCTTTGTTTGCTATTTGTATGCCATGAATGTGCGTTAAATTATTGCTTTATTTATTTTTTTGTTTTTTATTTAATCCATTTATTCGATTATATTCACCGTACTAACTTTGTTTTTTGGTGTTTTTTCTTTCCTTTTGCATTAATTATCATTTTTGCATATCATATCATATCATATCATATCATACCTGTTGATTCAAGAACTGCTCCATATTAGGAGACTGTCATAATGGGAGAGACGTTCTATTGTTCCAAGAATGATAATGCTACGGTATATAGTTGGTCTGAGTAAAAGCAATTAGAAAGAGAGGACAGCTAGACCATGAGACATGTGTCAGAAGGAGCCGCCCACACTCGTATTGTTTCTACCCAGAATGAGATGCCCAAATTCAAAGAAACTGGAGGTAATGGGATTCAAAGATGAGATATAGCTATAGGCAAGAATACGACGACATAACCCTCATTTTGGATATTAAAGTGGACAGACAGCTAATTCGAGCCATCATGCAATTTTAGAATCTGGGGTATAGTTGTTTCACCTTCGGCAAAGTAGACATGATACCTACTATCGAGGAGTACACGACTATGCTTTACTGTCTGAAGTTTTGAAACGACAAGGTTTATACTAAACCCAAGAACCAACCTATTTTTGTTTAGAGCTTGACCGACATTACCAGAATGAGCGAAGAATTGTTTCGAAGCAAAATTGTGAAAAAAGGAATAGAGAAAATTCAAGACCATTCAAGAATTTTGCAAGGAGCGACTCGCTACTTTTGAGGGAGCCATTTGAGAAGACAACAGTAAGATAATCTTTGAACTTCAACATGCCAGACAGCGGAGCTGGGACTAGCAAAGAGCAATGATTGATGCTTCGGTTCAAGCACAAGGAGTGGCTCAACGCGAGAAAGGTTTAACAATGGAATCAAGAGAGCTTTGGTTGCATTTCAATCTAGATATGGAGTTGGGGCACTGAGTGCGCACTTTGCTTTACGAAGTCAAGATGGTAGGAAGGATGGCTAGTCGATACTTGTAGAATATTTTGTCAATCTTTTGTAATCAGACATCTTCTCTTAAATAGATGTAATACCCCAATATTAGCTTAGTGACTAAAATACAAGGAATTAAAAGTTAGTGGTTTTAGTTCAGCGACTAAAACGTAAAAATTTAAAGTTTGGTGGCTAAAGTGAAAAGTTAGGAAAAATTCAGTGACCAAGATGGTAATTTTCCCATTAAGTAATTTTATTCAGTATAAGTGTAGATCAAATCGAATTAAGTACTTGAATGTCGATTTTTAGAATTAAGATGGGAAAAAGGTACTGATATTGGATCGAATATAATTGTTAAGCGTGCTCACGTCAGAGAAATTTTATGATGGGTGACTTCTGTGAAGGTTCTATAGAAGTGATTTTTATCGATATTTTGGACTCAGTAAGAGTAGAGAAGATTCGTATGAATTAAAATTTGATAGTTTGAGAAAGGGGTAAATCATAGTATAAGTATTTTATGAATATTGGTATATCGGATCGAATCAAAATTTCAGAGTTAGACTCCATAAATATAGGATAATTATTATGACAGTATTATCAATTTATGGAAACTAGAAATATGAGATTTTTGGAGTATAATTTATAATACGATTGATGGAAAAATCGTATTAAGTGATTTTCAGATAATTGGATCGAACAAAAATCGTAAAATGAAATTTGTTGATTTTTCTTAAGGATGGCCGGTTAGGAATGAACTATATTTGTTCCCATGTAATGGAATGCCATATTGAAAGAGGACTTGTAAATATGAAATTGGTTGGAGGACAAATTGGTGAAATGGATAGAAATGAATTAAAAATTCATTTTTAATGAGACAAGTGGCATTTTTAGATTAAAATAGGGGACATGTGGATTAATTAAAAGAAAGAATGAACAAAATATTTGTTCATTTTTCTCTACTAGCCGTGAGATAAGAAGAACAAGGAAAAGAAGAAAAATTCAACTTCCAAGCTTTATTTGAGGGATTTACAAGAAAAATTAAGATACCGATAAAGATCAAGGTCGTACTAGTAGACCAGGAAAAGAAAAAGTTCGAGACTAATCGAATAGTAAAAAGGGGCATTACAAGGCTAAGGTGAGTGCATATATGTTTTTAGCATGGTACTTTATTTTAATGATTTACAGATTATAGCAGTATACCATGAATATTATAAAGCATATTGGGGTATGAACTGCTCCAATATAAAATGTTTTGCGTGACGTATGCATGGATATTGTGTTATTTGCCCTTAATTGCAGGAATTGTTTTTAAGGTTGCCCTTGGTAATGTAAAAATATATTACTCGATTATGGATTAGGTGATTTAAAGACATCACCAATCATATAAGTTGGTTAGTTGGTTTAAAGGCACCATCAACCGTATAAGTTGGTTAGTTGGTTTAAATGTACCATCAACCGTATAAGTTGGTTAGTTGGTTTAAAGGCACCATCAACCATATAAGACATTCTACGAGTTAATGACACTTGAAGAGTATTATAAAGTTATTGACACTTCAATGTGTATCATAAAGTTAACGGCACTTTAAAGTGTCATATATGTTATAGGCACTTTATTGTGTCTGCAAGCAATAAAGAATAGTACTTTTAAAGTACTTAATATTTACCTTGGGCAATATTCTGTATTACGTAGTATTTTTTCATATATATAAATATCAGGTTTTTGGAAAGTATTATGCGTTATAAAGATTTTATATATGTTACTTATTTATGCCTCACTAAGTTATACTTAGCGTGTATTTCTGTAATACGCATAGGTAAACCGGAGTAGGATTGGACGGAGCTGTTGCATCAAATCTTTTGTGAAGACACAAAATTGATAGGCTATTTTCAGTACTTATGACATCCTAGTTTTATATGTGAATAGTGGCATGTACGAAATAACTTGTTTAATTTGTTAAAAGATAAAACTGACCTGGCTTGTAATGATTCCGTTTATGTATAATGAATAGTATGTGATATGTATAATTTATGCGTTTTTATGCTAGAATTTAGTTTTAATGTTATTGTTATCCATAATTTAATTGAAATTTTGAAATAGCCCTGATTCCTAAGGTAAAATAAATTATTATTTTTTACTATGACATTTCTGACTCGTGTTTGATTACGGATACGGGAAGGGAGTGTTAGATTTATTGGTATCAGAGCTATAGGTTTAGTCGGTTCTGGAGTAATTTAAACTCAAAGAAAGTATTTTAAAGAGTATATGCCACTAGGATGTTGTATTTACTTGAATATGAAACTTGTTTGATTGATGCAATTGCTTATTATTTTAAGTATATGTTGAGTACAGATGTCGGAAGGAGAGGGATCTCGACAGGTGGGGCCTGAAAATGCCCCAGAGGTCGAAGAGGAGGTACAAAAACCGATACAACAGGAAATGTCAGTACATGACCGGAATACATTCCTGTAGGCTTTAGATGCGATTATAAATAGACCTCCTCGGATTTCGGTGCCTAAAGAGTTAAAGAAGTTGCAAGCTCCTGATTTTAAAGGTGACATAGATGCAAATCCGACGTTTGCGGATTTCTGGCTGAATGATATACAGACCATGTTGACTCGGATTGACTGTGACGACCGAGGAAAGTTAAAAGGTGTAGTTTCCTTGCTGAGGGAACAAGCTTTGGTCTGGTGGAACAATGTTACTGCCCGTGTTCATGAGGAAGTGAATTGGCAGTTTTTCCTCCGCGAGTTTAGGAGGAAATATATTGGAGATGTTTTTGTTCGAGAGATGAGACAATAGTTTATAGATCTTAAACAAGAAGGACGCTCGATTTATGAATATGAATGCGAGTTCAATAGATTGAGCATATTTGCTTCTGAACTGCTATCGAACGAGAAAGCTATCATGAACAGCTTTATAAGCGGCTTGGATACACGATATCAAGAAGTATTAATGGCTTTTTCTCCCCGAGATTTCTAGGATGTTGTAAACCGAGTAAAAGCAATGGAAAATGTTAAAGAAAAAGCTAAGAAAGAATCTCGAGGCCAGAAAAGAAGTAACATGACATCTTTTACTTCGCGATCATCAAAAGGAGGTAAATGATATTCACAACAGGAAAGATTTGAATTTTTAGCACCCCAAGAACAAACAATACAAGCTGAAAAATTCAAAAATACTTCGACAACAATAAAGAATTATGGAAATCAACAAGGTCCTCCCCGATGTGAGACTTGTAACCATAAACATTTTGGGGAGTGTCGAAAGATCACAGGAGCATGTTTCCGTTGTGGCGAGATTGAACATTTTTAAACGTGACTGCCCAAATCAAGGTGATAGATCGGTTCAAATGGAAAGATCTGTTGGATTGCAAAGAGGTAAAAGTAGAGGATATGTACGATCGTCCAGAACGGGTTCTCGAAAAGAGACTGAAGCTTCTGCAGAACGAAATGATCGAGCTTCAGCTAGAGTTTATCATATTCGGATATATGATAATAGAGATGACAGAGAAGAACCCGATATTGTTACATGTATGTTCTGAAAATTTGAGGACAAATTTTCTTAAACGGGGAGAATTGTAATACCCCAATATTAGGTTAGTGACTAAAATACAAGGAATTAAAAGTTAGTGGTTTTAGATCAGTGACTAAAATGTAAAAATTTAAAGTTTGGTGGCTAAAGTGAAAAGTTAGGAAAAGTTCAGGGACCAAGATGGTAATTTTCCCATTAAGTAATTTTATTCAGTATAAGTGTAGATCAAATCGAATTAAGTACTTTAATGTAGATTTTTAGAATTAAGATGGGAAAAAGGTACTGATATTGGATCGAATATAATTGTTAAGCGTGCTCAGGTGAGAGAAATTTTATAATGGGTGACTTTTGGGAATGCTCTATAAAAGTGATTTTTATCGATATTTTGGAATCAGTAAGAGTAGAGAAGATTCGTATGGATTAAAATTTGATAGTTTGAGAAAGGGGTAAATCGTAGTAGAAGTATTTTATGAATATCGATATATTGAATCAAATCAAAATTTCAGAGTTAGACTCCATAAATATAGGATAATTATTATGACAGTATTATCAATTTATGGAAACTAGAAATATGAGATTTTTGGAGTATAATTGATAATACGATTGATGGAAAAATCGTGTTAAGTGATTTTCGAATAATTTGATCAAACAAAAATCGCAAAATGAAATTTGTTGATTTTTCTTAAGGATGACCGGTTAGGAAGGAACTATATTTGTTCCCATGTAATGGAATGGCATATTGGAAGAGCACTTGTAAATATGAAATTGGTTGGGGGACAAATTCGTGAAATGGATAGAAATAAATTAAAAAATCATTTTTTAATGAGACAAGTGGCATTTTAGATTAAAATAGGGGACATGTAGATTAATTAAAAGAAAGAATGAACAAAATATTTGTTCATTTTTTCTCTACTAGCCGTGAGATAAGAAGAACAAGGGAAAGAAGAAAAATTCAACTTTCAAGCTTTATTTGAGGGATTTACAAGAAAAATTAAGATACCGATAAAGATCAAGGTCGTACTAGTAGACCAGGAAAAGAAAAAGTTCGAGACTAATCGAATAGTAAAAAGGGGCATTACAAGGCTAAGGTGAGTGTATATATGTTTTTAGCATGGTACTTTATTTTAATGATTTACAGATTATGGCAGTATACCATGAATATTATAAAGCATATTGGGGTATGAACTGCTCCAATATAAAATGTTTTACGTGACGAATGTATGGATATTGTGTTATTTGCCCTTAATTGCATGAATTGTTTTTAAGGTTGCCCTTGGTAATGTAAAAATATATTACTCGATTATGGATTAGGTGATTTAAAGGCATCATCAATCATATAAGTTGGTTAGTTGGTTTAAAGGCACCATCAACCGTATAAGTTGGTTAGTTGGTTTAAAGGCACCATCAACTGTATAAGTTGGTTAGTTGGTTTAAAGGCACCATCAATCATATAAGACATTCTACGAGTTAATGACACTTGAAGAGTATTATAAAGTTATTGACACTTCAATGTGTATCATAAAGTTAACGGCACTTTAAAGTGTCATATATGTTATAGGCACTTTATTATGTCTGCAAGCAATAAAGAATAGTACTTTTAAAGTACTTAATATTTACCTTGGACTATATTATGGTATTACGAAGTATTTTTTTTCATATATATAAATATCAAGTTTTTGGAAAGTATTATGCATTATAAAGATTTTATATATGTTACGTATTTATGCCTCATTAAGTTATACTTAGCGTGTATTTCTGTAATACGCGTAGGTAAACCGGAGTAGGATTGGACGGAGCTATTGCATCAAATCTTTTATGAAGACACAAAATTGACAGGTTATTTTCAGTACTTATGACATCCTGGTTTTATATGTGAATAGTGGCATGTACGAAATAACCTGTTTAATTTGTTAAAAGATGAAACTGGCCTGCCTTGTAATGATTATGTTTATGTATAATGAATAGTATGTGATATGTATAATTTCTGCGTTTTTATGTTAGAATTTAGTTTTAATGTTATTGTTATCCATAAGTTAATTAAAATTTTGAAATAGCCCTGATTCCTAAGGTAAAATAATTTTTTTTTACTGTGACATTTCCGACTCATGTTCGGTGTACGAATACGGGAAGGGAGTGTTACAATAGAAGTCTTTCTAAAGGATTGTTTGAGAATCAACACCTTATTTTCATTCATTCTTTGCATCCTATATTGTCATTGTTTGCCCTTCTACTCTTTTATTCATTCATGTCACATTTCATGCATTAATTAATAAAACAATAAGATCGAAAGCGAGATTCCATGACTGCAATTCGAGAATTAGTTGGAAGCTTGCAAGCTCGTTGAAATTGTGAACATGAGAATAGGAATGATGGAACAGTTTCATGAAAGATTACAGCATAGATGTCAAAGTCTTGATAAAGAGGTCAGGACAAAAGGAGAGAGATGAAAAGCTACCTATAGGATGAAAAGATGCTAATCCACTACTTATATGATAGTTTGACAAGACCCGTTGTGGTGTAATATAATCGATTGAAAAAAGAGCAAATTCGATCATGGGATGACTTAGCCAATGCCTTTTTAGGGCAAGTATAAGTATGCTATAAACTTAGCACCAAATCATCAGTTTCTCCAAAGCATAAATATGAGATGTGATGAAAGCTTCAAGGAATATGCTTTGAGATGGCGGGAATTAGCATCTAGGCACTCAACTAAAAGTGTAGGCCATTAATGTAAGAGATCGATAAGTTGGTCAAAAATGTAACACTAACTTGAGAACTAGTTGAACAATGGAAAACAAGCTTGAGATCATCAAAGGAATGAAAGGATAGAAGAGAGAATGAATATGACCTCTAGGAGGAAGACGATTTCTGAGGCATCTATATAGTTCAGATTTCTATATACGAGATTGATTCTTTTGTTTAACCTCGAAGGCAGTAGGGATCTTCTATAAGAGCATGTTTACTTGTTGATTTCAATGAAAGCAACATTCTTATTCATTTCATTTGGAAAACATTTTATATTCTTTGATTCTTTAAATATTTATTTAATCCTTTGTTATGGGTTAGTTTTTATTCTCCCATACATATATTTATATATATTCTATATCAAACTTTGATTCAAATCCAAATATCAATTAGAAGTAGTTTATTTCTAGAATAAATCGAATGTTGTGAGGATATTGTAAATATGATTATCTTTTTATCTATTTAGGCCAAGGGAATGACAACAAAGAGTGTTCAGGAATAATGGGAAATTCCCATATACAAACTTTGAGTGAATCTTCCTTTCAGGCATTGTTGTTTAAGGTCCTTGTATGAAGTGATAATCCTAAAGCATCTACCCCTGAAGACTATTTTTTGATATCCATATATAATAAGACATTTGGCATTCCTCCATTTCCCTTCACAAGTAAGAGAACAAGAAAAACATACATTGAACCCAAACCAAGGACACCTCATATTGGGGGCAAAGAGGATGGAAGTTTTTTGCAAATAAAATGCGTTTGGTTTTGATCATGCTAAAAAGATAATGCCTTATGGATTAGGGGAAAGAAATGAGAATGGATACATTGAATACAAGATTCAGTTTGATCAAGAGAAACATGAAAAAGAAACAACGGAAGAAAAGTTTGTGATCAAAGAACCAACCAAATCAAGTTGAAAATTGCCAACATGAAAGTTGAAGCAATCAAAAGTGAAAGCACTAAGTTGAAAGGTGCAATAAAAGAAAAGCAAGATACATATGTCGAATCCTTCATGCAAATGAATCTCTATTTAAAAAAGCCTTGAAGGATTGATCACCTTTGAATGGAAGTGGACATCAATATCTAGTCATGGTTGAAGTTGGTCCAAAGTTATATGTTCAAGGAAAGGAAATGAACTATAGGGTGAAAACCCAAAAATAGGTCGTCTAGAGTGATCTAAAAAAATAAAAAGAGTATTTCATCTGAACATATCTAGATCGAACACTACAAAAATGAGATTTCTCTTGGAAGAAATGATCCTTGGTTTTATCACCCATATATACTTATTTGAGCCTATATATCTTTTCCTTCATAACCGCGAGTCATGTCCTACATTACAAGCCTCTAAAGACCATTTTGATCATACATGGATATCTGAGTTATATGAGTTTGTTTTCAGATTACATCCCACTTATCAGGGTTAACCTTTCTTCAAGGATTGCGGCACATCCAGTGCCTGATTGAGATCAAAAAAAGAGGGAAATATGGGACATGGTAAGTTTGTGAGTTAAAGAGAGTCACTTAAATGGCTTAGAAATTAGGCATATGGGAAATGTTCCTCTTGGAAGCCTAATAGCCTAGAAGGGACTTCACATGTGCACATATCGCCATAACATTCGTGATTCTTTAAACATAAGTTTCACTCAGGTTGATCTTTGTCAATTTGAAGCAAATGTGTTATTGCACTTGATATTTGGTGGCAAATTTTGTTGGGGGCATGATGAATGGTTTTTGTTCAAAGATGATGAATACCTGCTTCAAAGAATGAAGACATGAATATTGAGATGATTTAAGAGGGTCTTAACAAGAATTGTATGCATCTTTGCATCTCTATTAATGTTGAGAATATAATTATGCATTAACATATGCATCTTTGCACCTCCATTAATCATAAGAACATGAATCATTGAACATTTGTTTCTTTACATCACATAGCATGCTCATGTATCATCTTAATCATGACAATATCATAAAGCATTCATACAGGAAGTCAGACAAGCAGTATCCAAGAAGACGGCTTTGATAGGAATTCCGCGCACCTTTGCACCGGCCAAGAAATCATGCGCTTGCATGTCATCCATATTATTACATTTACCTTGATGGAATTTGCAAGTCCATTTCTTAAAACCAATTTCTTAATTTGATCCTTCCATAATGATGTTTTTCTTAAAACCCAAATTTCTTAATTTGATCATTCCATATGGATGTTCTTCTTAAAACCCAAATTTCTTAATTCGATCATTTCTCAAGGATGTTTTTTCTTAAAACCCAAATTTCTTAGTTTGATCCTTCCATAAGGATATTTTTCCTAAAACCCAAATTTCTTAATTCGATCCTTTCATAAGGACATTTTTCTTAAAACTCAAATTTCTTAATTTGATCCTTCCATAAGGATGTTTTTCTTAAAACCCAAATATCTTAATTTGATCCCTTCTATAAAGATGTTTTTCTTAAATCTCAAATCTCTTTATTTGATCCTTTCATAAGGATATTTTTCTTGAAACTCAAAATTCTTCAATTTGATCCTTCCATAAGGATGTTGTTCATAAAATGAAAATTTTCAATTTGATCTTTGCTTAAGGATGTTTTTCTTAAAACCAAAAGAGTTTCTTAATTCTCTCTATCCTTAAGGACATTTTTCTTAAAACCCAAAAGAGTTTCTTAATTCTATCCATGCTTATGGAGATTTTTTTATTAAAACAAAATTTCTTAACTTGACCATTTCATAAATTGAAAATTTTTAATTTGATCCTTTCTTAAGGACTTTTTCTTAAAACCTCAAAGAACTTCTTAATTTTATCCTTGCTTAAGGACATTTTTCTCAAAACAAAACAAAAATCGTAATTCTGTCATTGCTTAAAAATTCTTTTAACATGATCCTTTCATAAGGATATTTCTTCACAAAACCAAATTCTTGAATTTATCCTTCCATAAGGACGTCTTTCATAAAATGAAAATTTTTAATTTGATCATTTCATAAGGATGTTTTTCTTAAAAAAGAATTTTTTAATTCATTCCCTTCACAATGATGTTTTTCTAAAAACTAAAATTCCTTAATTTTGTCCTTTTATAAGGACGCTATTTCTTAAAGAAAAAATTCTAATTTAAGCCTTACAAGAGTTATATTTCCTTTAAGATATTTTTCTTAAAGATATTTTCCCTTAAAGCAATACAATCTTATCTTAGAGACGAGCAATAAAAGTCTTAAACAATTAGCTAATGTTGAATATTTGAATTTTGTAGGTCACATATTTCCAAGAGGAACATGGACCTATAAAAGAATCGAAGCATCCAAACAGTGAATCAAGATCATTCACATAGCTTTCAAGAATGAGTAATTCTTTCCAAATTTCAAATGGTTTCACGTCTTTTGGGCCACCTTCTTCGGGGTTTCAAAGAAAAGAAAAAAGTTCAAGGTACCAGCCCTCTAGATAAGAAAACGAGATACCATTTTAAAGATCTTCTAATCTTAATCTTTTTGGGAGCGAGGAACGTCTTTTCATGCCTACACTATAAGAAAATGAGGCATCATTCCACATCTTCCGAACCACCAGTAGGACCTTCAGTGTATGATGATTCGAGCTATCACTTTCAAGAAGAATCCGCCAAGAGGAGCGAAAAATTCTATATAAAAGAACTCGTAGCTCCAAGGCTTCAAACAAGGAAGAGTGAAAAGAGAAAAAAGTTTTATATAAGAAGAACTCGTAGCTCTATGGCTTAAAACATGAAATTGGGATAAAATTAGTGTTTTTGATCTTTGCTCTATTCTAGTTTCACAATAATGAGCAAAGAGGGGCAGATGTAATCACTAATTTTATCTTGGTCTTTTGACCTGAGTTTTATTTATCTTTGCATTTCTTTCTTGCTTTATTATTATTATACTAAAATAAATAAATAAATAAAAATGAGTCTATTTTACATATAACACATATACAACATGGCTGTTATAGGCCCAATTTTAAAAACCCTAGTATATTACACATATTAAAACAAGGTCACCTATTTTACATATAACCCAAAGTCGCCGAGATTTGGAGATCTCCTTGAGTTCTTGATGGACTCAAGAACAAGGTTGAGTGTTTTCAGAACAAAAAAAAAAAAAAGAATGGGTTGAATCTTTGGTTTTAAAATTTTCTGAAATGATTTATGTTTTCATTTTGTTATTTATAGTGTCTCTTTAAAGAAAAATGGTATACTTGCCACATTAAAATCCCTCTGCCTCTTTCTAATCACTGTCGCAGTCCTTATTTCTTTTAAAATTATTTAATTTGGTCACCTATTTTGCATTTCCAGTTTATTGCTTTGTCTTTCATTTTATTATTTTATGCGTTTTGGTCCCCATTCTGTTAATATTGCTTAGCGTTATGTATATGTTAAAGCTATATATATATATATGGGTTAGGATCCACTTACACATAATGTAAAACTCATAGTTTTACACATTTTTTGGACATTGGATAGGGAAAATGGATGGTTGAGATTAACTCCTTACTTTTTTTCAAGTGATAATATTCACATATCCTACTGTTAATCTCATCCACCCATTTCACTCATCTAACGATCCAAAAAACGTGTAAAACTTTAAAATTTTTACACTGTGTAAACGGATCATATCCCCATATATATATATATATATATATATATATATATATATAATAGCTTTGTATTACGTATAGATATAGTTTTTGTTATATATGTTGATATTTATATATTTATGCGATTTTATAAGGTATGTTATATTTATGGTCCATTTTAAATTTGTTAGCATATTTAGTTGTTCATGCGTATATTTATGTTGTCAGCATTTTGTGTTTAGCTTTAGGTCTCAAGGTTTCGGTATTCCTAATGGGAGTGTCGTTCCGGGTCTTCGAGCGTCATCTCTTTTGGGTAACGTAAATCACTAGGTTTTATATATATTCGAATGACATGGTCATATATGTATTTTTAGGGATTAACTATTAAATTAAGTTGAATTTAAATATTTCTTGGTAAATACGAGACGAATCTTTTGGTACCAATTTTTTGGCGTGGTAGGGGTGCGAACCCTTCTCCATACGTAACCGACTCCCGAACCTGATTTTTAGATTTTCTTTGGTTATTCCGGTGTCCAATCTACCTTATCCAAGTGACCGGTGATGACTCCCAAACTTTATTTAAAAATACGAACTTTTTCAAGAAGTCTCCCCTAAAATCGAAATTATTTTAAGAAAACGAGAAAAACCTTTGGTAATTTTTAGCCGCTACAAATATTTGGACTTATTTTCATTAAATGAAGTAGCAATAGCTTCTTTAACACGATCCATAACCTTATATATATATATATATATCATGACAGGTTTTTTTGTCTATCAACCAATCTTAATACACAGACTAAAGGACTACCCAGAATCCCTTAAATTATCTTATTGTTTTGTATATAGATGAGTGTAAAAAAGACAGTTGTGAATCTTGTCTTTCCTGGCATTAGCATGTTTCTTTGTTTAGTGAATTGCCTCATCATATTCAAAAGACCTAGGCATTTATGAATGAAATTAGTAACCCTAATTGCCTGCTTTAAGACTCTCAATAACAAAATTTGCTCCAATGCCTTTGAGGATGAGCTACGCAAAGAGTCTAATATAAATGTAGATACTTTACCATCAAATGTGCACCAATAACTACAAAGTCGCTTTCATTGTTTGTTATAATTTGTACGATATTGTCAATAATTCTACTTAGTAGTCTAAATAACTTATTATTGGTCTTTGAATAGCTTGACACACCAACAGATTCTAGAAACATGCTTCCTGTCGAACAACTAACTAAAAAGTTGGTGATTGTCCTTCCAGACCGATTAGTCTATCCATCCAACATAATAGAATGAGACTTGACATGTCATTTACCCGCTTTCATTAAAATCAAATACATTTTCTGGTCAAAAGTGTCACATGACACAATCTTATTTATCAATTTTTTTTAACAGTGTGAGATGAAATGATTAACGAAATTAAACACGTTAGGGACAAAAATATATAAAAAAAAATGGTAAACAACTCAGTAAAACAAGTATAATTTAAGAGACGGACAGTGCTTTGAGCCTTATTTTTAATACTATAAACATTTTTTGTATTATAATGATAAGTATTACCATTTTTATATTTTTTAAAAGCAATTTCAGGAATATTGATAGAATTAATGAAATAATAATAATATTTAATATTAATATGATATTTTATTATTAACCATTTATAATAAAAAAGCTAATACTTAACATTCAAATGTTAGGATTCATTTTTTTAATGGAAAATCAAAGTGGCTTAGAATAGATTCATGACAAGCGTGCAAAGGTCTCACAAGGTCACTTTCAAAATAGGCTTGAATGGCTGCAGGCATTGTTTCATGGATCACCATAGAATTGTCCGTCGATTCGTGCAATTTTACTAATACATCCGTGACCATATTTGCTTCTCGTTTGATGAGCTTAAAGTAATCATACCAACTAAATTAAGAAACTATCACATGCTTAATTTATTTAATTATGCTGGCGGAGTCTAAAAGTTCAATTGACACTGTATCATATGATTTTCATTTAATTATCATTATGTCAAAAACTACTAAAACAGTATAATAGCATGAGTTATGGAAGTGGTAAGATAGTTTGCAACTGATGGGGGCAAGTCGAAGTCAATCCCTCAGAACACAGGTTTCCAAGTTTGGCAACCCTCTGCTTCCTTCTCCACCTACTTTCCTTTTGGAAACTCCCAGAATCATTCCAACAGAGACCAGTGTCTCAAGTGATCTTTCACTGTTAACCAAGAGGTCACCATCTATCTCTATGGCATCCTGCATGCAAACACCATAAGTACTTTCAATAAATGTGAAAAGCTGGAGTCATATAGAATCTGCAGAGGTTTAATATAGCTTTGAAACCAACTTTCTTAGCCAACAAGTAACAGCATCTACGGTACCAACCTTCTCAAAGACAAAGATCACTGTGCTCCCCCCAAATGAAAAATATCCCAACTGCGGATCGAACAAATGAACAGCTAAGCTAGTTAAAAGGGATGGCATATTACGGAACAACAAATGTGTGTATCTGTTATCTGTATACAAGCTCAAAAGGGAAAAAAAACCAGAAAATTTATTCATTGTATTAGTAATTATAAGTATTTTAAATTTGGAACTGCAATCCTGGTAATTAGGTGAAATTCACGATGCCAAACTTTATTCTTTCTACTTGAGCTTCTTCATAAACATTGTAAATTGAATGCCGTATAGAATTCACAGCATGGGTTAGGCACATCTATGAATTCATAAGAGGTGCCCCTGGCATTTCTTACTTATCTATGCTCTGAGCTTTAAGTCCACAAGGAGCAAAGCAAGGGATCAACAATGGGAAGCAGTAGGGGGAATTCTTGAGTCCTAGGGCAGGAAATGGAACTATAGAAATTTAACTTCTAACCTCAAAAAGAAAGAAAAAGTATGGACCTTTACCTTAAAGTGCTCCAAAGGATACTTGATTTCAGCCATATTGATTTGATCCTACAATACCATAGTCCACAGTTAACTAATAAGAACACAATGTCATGGATTTTTAGCAAGTTTAGCTAGTCCACTTCAAGAAGTAAAAGGAAAACCATGTAACTAACGTTAGCTATACGATACTATGAAACAAATCAGGAAAGCCTCAAACATCAAATAAGCCTATAAATTCCCCATATCAGTAGTTTAAAACTGTGGTTTCTTCTATAGCACAAAGTATCATACCTTGAAAAATTCTATGAATTTTGGAATTTCTTTCGCAGATTCAACGGTCTTCCTTGCCTCTCGGAGAGGCTTTGCAAGATTTCCTTTGCTCCTGCATCCCAATGATCCACCAATAGATTATAGATTAGCAACATCAGTTTATGTTTCAGATAATGTTATCTAAAACACAAATTGGTCCGATATGAGAAACAAAACCTAGAACGCAAACAGCTACTCCTATAAAACGTAATTCAATAGGCAGTCTTATTCGATTCATTTGGTAGGAACAAAATATGATTTAACGAAACATAGAACGCCTTTTTTGTGGAATTTATATATAAAAATTTTGTGCGTATATCATGGGGGAGCCACATGCAAGAAAGGGGTGTATGTTGACTCCCAAAAAAATTTTGGAAAATTTTCCCTATATAATTTGTATATAAAAAATAAAAAATATGAATGACACCCCTTCGATAAATAAAATGGCACCCCTATATAAATAATTAACCCCTTTAAGTACCGTTAAATTCCTGGCTCCGCCCCTAGTTTATATAATCACATAATTCTAAATAAATAAGTTCTGAAGTTTGGAATTGTTTATATTCTACTCAATAAATGATCAATCAACTTCTAAGGCGCTATCAATTTGGTCAACCCACCAGAAACCTCTGATGCACCACTGCATCCAACTGAAGTACTTGTTATATAATTGCAAATGAACAATTTTTAGTTTAAACGAGCATTAAAAGTTGAGTAACTATTTAGATAGTTTACCATGATAAAATTACAATGTATCTCTATTTAAAGGGACCTATGGAACGATAAAAGGTAAGCAAAATTAATAAAAAAACGGCTTAATAATTACAGAGGCTTTCGAATTATTGGAAAAAAAATCAATTCATCCCCAAAATATTTTTTTGCATTTAATTAAGTCTTCAAATAAAAAAAATCAATGTAACCCTTTGATTGTTTATTTTAACTGTTTTTTTTAACTAGTGGTGCTTCCACGTGGCATTTTCAGATTTTAAAATTTCTAAAAATCATCTTAAAATTATTTATTTTTTTTGAAATTTTCCAAAATTTATTATTAGATAGGCTCTCCCACCTGAATAGTAGCTTTTAGGGTTTGGTTCTCCAAAGGTTCGTATCACTCCCATATGGGAAGAGGCACAACTTTGTTATTCGATGAAATTGGAGAGACGTGTATTGAACAAGTTATGTAATTATTGCTTCCTTCTAAAGATAGGCAGCAACACCTTGGGAGATTTGATTATACATTACCTGGGAGATTTGGTAATACTTTACCTGAATGTGTATAAGGCTACAAAATAATGTTGACACTAGATCTGAATATGTGGCCCAAACAAGCACAGTTCTTTAATCTTTCTATCACATGAAAACCCATCCCAGCTAATTATTTGTTTGTTTTTTAACTGTTTAGTTGAATTTCAACACCAATAGGCATAACATAAATGCACATATAATATCTTAAGGCATACCTTTATCCAAAAGGCCAAGTCCTACTTTTGAATGGTAAATGGTTCCAGCGTAAAAAATGGCGCAAGGTGCACTAAGGCGATAAGGGTCCTATAGGAGAGGCTTAAGGCACAATGCGCGCGCCTCATCGAAGTGAGACGCACTTTTTAAAAATTAAAGATTTTAAGAATCACTCATTGTTTCTTCCATTTTTATGTTAATTGTGATTGTGTAAGTATATAATTTTAGATTGATAAATATCTAATTATATTATATTCTTATTTATTATTTAATAAGAATATTTTGAAATTGAATTTATAAAAATTATAAAATAATTATTAAATTGTACAAATAATAAAATTATAGTTAAAGATCTATTCATTTTAAGTGATCTTTTTCTTATTCAATCTGAATGGGTCGATGAGAGAGCACGTGTGGGACAAATTTGTCAAAAAAATCCAAACAGTAGGACCCACACCTCCCCCTCCATTTACCCAAACCTCCTATTCTTCTATTTTCCATTTACCCATTGATTTCTCTCCCCTCCAGTCCTCCTCTTCTTCTATTTTCCTTTTACCCATCAATTTCTCTCTCCTCCTCCTCTTCTATTTTCTTCAACAGACCACAAAACTCATTCTTCTCTTTTTGAGTTCTCTGGTTTCTTTCTCCACCACTTCTTCTTCTTCAACATATCCTTTTGGGTTCTTTTTTATTTTCCTTTTCAATTTCTCAAAGTTATTTTCAGTTTTTCCCAAGTTTAGATTAAACGTAGCCTCTAGCGCCTCACCCGCCTCTAGCGCCTTTTGTGCGCTTTGTCACAATCGACTCTCCTGAACTCAAATGGGCGTTCAGGACCCAGCGCCCATAGCTTTAGCGCCTAGGCACGCCTCAAGTACGCTTTTTTATACACTGAATGGTTCTCATTGACAAAACAATCTTTGTACCAATTCGTTCTTCTACCAGCCTCTTTGTCTTTCGATCGAAGACCTAGAGCAACAAATTGTTAAAGAAAGATAACATGAAGACAAAAATCTTCTGGAAGTACTGACATGAATCAATAGCACCAAGAAAGCAGATCAGAATGAGCATTTGTTCAAAAGAAAATTAAAACCAGGTAAATGTACCAAAATATGTGAAGCACTTGACCCAGAGTTCAAACCAACATCATATGATGAAAAATGAACCCACTCGCTCAGTTTGAACATCCACCTACAAAATTACAAATTGAACCTAAAAAATCAACCTTGATAATGAAGTTCAATGATATACTAATAAAATTCCCGACAATATTATTAAACCGTGAAGTTTGAGGATAAAATGATCACCCATATGAAGCCTGTTTCTCAGTCAAGAAGCCTCCTTTCATGACCTAGTTACCAGTTCCTTTGTCTAAACACAAAGACAAATGAACCAGAGTGTCCAGCTTATCACATACGTCAACTATCTCACCACAAGCGGGGCAAGAATTCATAATCGGCTCTGTACAATCAGGAATATAATACACAAAAACATGCAATATTTCATAACATGTTTATGGAGAAATTTGCAAGAGAAATACAGAAGATAATATATTGGAAAAAGTACTTCTAAGACAATCACCTTCTCTAGCTATATATCCTCACTGACAAGAGAAAAGTAAGATTAGCTTTTCCACCACAAATCATATTGTAAACATACCATGGTTGAGCTTTGACTCTTAACAGGAAGTATATAAACCTCAACCCATATATCTACCATGGATCATTTTAACACAGAAGCCTGGTGAAAGCTAAGGTCAGAACTCAAACCAGGGTATAGTAAAAAATTTACTCAAAGTGGGAGCTTAGATTACACAAGTGTTTCATAAATCTAACTGCCCCTGACTACAGGTCCACCCAAAATGAAAAGATATCATAATAAAATAAAATTGTAACATATGAGACTGAACACATTGATAATCAAGCAGCAATGAAAAGTTATATTCAAATAGTTGAGTAAAGCGTTAGAATGGTAACCATATCTCATACATGGGCCTCAAACTTGAAACTTATTCAATACACCTAACTCCTAAGAACGTGGAAATGCAATGGAGAACAACAAAAAAAATTGTGATGCCAAGACTACACCTTATGTCTTAACCTACAAGGATCTTTGCACAAGGCATCGCATCCAAAATCCAAGTTGGTTCTCTACTACGTTTACTCACCAGCTTAAGGGGGAGTGTAGATTCCTGTCATAATAGCCTACATCTTTCGCATCAGAAATCCAGTCAGGAAGTACATGCTGGAGCATCCTGTGGAGCATCCAGTGGAGAATCTTGATATTCTAGCTGATGCATCAATCAAATCAAAGACTCAAGAAAGGAGGCATTTTTTCTCTAAAGAATAGCACGTGAAGTTTGAGTTGTTGTAAAAAAAATCAACAAAGATAAAATTGCTGGTTTTTTCTTCTTCTTTTTTGCATCTTCTGAGATGTCTTCCAGCTTTTTCTGTCATTCACGGACTAAGTAGCTGCTTCCATTCAATAATGATCACAGAAATCTGCACTCCCCTCAAGTTGTTGGTTGCACAAACTAAAATTCCAGCTTGGATCTTTGATGTAGAATCCCTTAAAAATATTATCTAGTTTTTAAGGCTAAACTAAAACCTTTTCTCCTATCTTTTATAATTGATGGCTGAGATAGAACCATATAGTTTTTAAGGCTAAACTATAACCTTTTCCTATCTTTTACAATGAATGGCTAAGATAGAACTAAATAGTTTTTAAGGCTAAACTATAACCTTTTCATATTTTTTTTTGATTTGCTAAGATAGAACCATTAAATAGAGAACAAAATAACAAAATTAAACGAGTAGAAATTTCACCATAGATGTAAGATTCCAACGAGAGAGAAGCCAAGGAACGAGCGTGGCCTAATGACAACGGCGGAAAAAAATGATATGCATCTAAAAAAATCAGATCGTCAACTTGATTCAGATCAGAGATGCAGCAGTGGTGATGACATCAAGATCGTTGTTGGCTCTGATACCATGTGAGAAAGGGGCTATAGTGGCCAGAGAAGATAAACGCCGGTGAACAATGAACAATAAAATATGAAAAGCTACAGTTTAACGATAGAACAAAAATAATATTTTCAACAGAGAACAATGTGTTTCTCTGTATTTTCTCTTATTATTCTTAATCAAATGTTTATGAGATAAGCCTTTAAATAGGCTGATACAGAGTTTCAGTATAACTAAAATTATACTTTTATCTACAATTTAAATAATATTTATCCCTAATTTAAATAAGACTTCTAGTAAATCTAAACTACTGACTTAGAAATAAACTCTAATTACACGTTAAATTAAACTCTAACACTTCTTGTCAACTTACACTCCCCCTCAAGCTCTAACACTTCTTGGATAACTTACAGATAGTATCAATTTAAAGAACCTTCTCAAGGTTTTCTTCACATAACAGTGTACAGAATGTAAAAAAATTAACCTCATGACTTAATGCAAGATATGAACAACACACTTTAAAAAACAAATGTAACAATAAAAGAATAATAGTTTATGATGCCAAATAAAATCCCTCAACACCATTCATAATTTAACTTATAGAGAATTTACGTTTCTTGTTGAAGCACAAGAAGTTCAGCAAGCTCATCCATACTCACAACACCGTCCCATTTTTATCAGCGGCTTTGAAAAGCTCCTCTTTCTAGAAAACCAGTGCAGAGATAAATTCAAGAAAATGAATTTTCATGCAAACTTAATCCTAAATTGTATCATTAAACACTTGATGGCCTAACTAGAGATAAAGTCAAGATAAGAATATGCATATAATTACCCACGCCCGCCACCCGCATGGAAGAAAAAATGAAGCAGAAGCTTTTAATTATTTTATTATTTCAGTTTTATGTATTAAGTATTAGATATATCATGGAAGGCTAAGGTTATTGGTTATCTTTAGGGTTTAAATCTCTAGGGTTATTTGTTATTTATTATTAGATATACTATTTTATCTTTATTTGCAAAAGAAAAAAAACTTAGAAACTTTACTTGCGATAGAAAGCCATAGGCTCTACAGCCAAATTATTTGTTCTTATTATTTTCTTTGGTAATAGAGAAAAACTAGAGCCTTCTACAAACCTACATTTTCTAAAGTTTCATCTTCTTTCTTGTTCGTTTGTTCAACTCTAATTCTATTGATTCACTATTGTTACCCTCACCCCTCAAAACACATCAATTTTGGCATCAGTATCTGATTAGATCGGAGGATATATAATATGGTATGTTTAAGCCATGTTTGGACGCTGTAGTGGTCGAGGAAGAGGAAATCATGGTAAGAAAATAATTGGCCGTGCTAAAATGTGCAATTGAAGAATTGTCGCGTGCAGTTTACGCTTGGCTGGGACAGGAATAGGTGCGAGCCCATTTGGAAATTCCGAAAGGCAACCACAACCATCAGTTTGACATACCAGGAGGTAGTTTTGCTAATAAATTTGATTTAGGCCCCTTTAATGACGCTGAACCCATAAACCGAGGTGGATTGGAGGAATGGTTAATTCATACCCTTGAATTAAACAATGGTGGAATTAATGTTAAAGTTTCAAATATTGTTTCCAAGATGCATGTAGTAGAGTAAGATTATGATTTGCTAGATCCCATTTATGATATGTATCCGGACGAAGAAGTTGAAGTGTCTCCAGTAAAGGAAAAAGAGTCTGATTGTTCATGGAATGAAAGCCACCAACTCAGAAGGAGAGGATTGGAGACAAGTTGGAAACCCCTTGGATATCAAGATGGACACAATGCATGATGATAATTCTAGAGTAAAAGAGCTAATTCAACTTCTAGAACTAAAACAAATTATGCCAAGCGAAGTTTCCATGTCGAAATCAAGAAAAAGCAAAAAAAAACTTGGAGGCTAGTGTTGAATATATTCAAATAAAAGATCTTTTGTAAATATTAGTAAATCAAGTTAGTTATTATCTATAGATAATTAGAATTCAAATTCAAATTTAGACTAGTTTATCCTATCTAGTTTGAATTCTAGAGTTGTATAGTTGTATGACTATTGTAAAAAGCTTATATAATAGTTGTGTTGTAACATTAAAGGGGATATGAAATAATAGAGAAATATATTCTTCTCTGCTGAAAATACATCATTCTTTGCTGGAATTTTCCTATTTCTCTACTAGAATTCCATATTTATCTATATGGTATCAGTCTAAATATTCGGTCCCTAAACTCTTAACATGGTTGATACATTCCCTTCCGCAAATAGTCCTATTCCTGATGTTGTCTCTAATATCTCCACCATCCAAATTCATCAAAGGAATGATTCCAGTTCTTCGAACAGTGTATATTCTGCTCAAGAAGATAGTTCCATTTTTGCCTTTTTGGCTGGTAAAAATAATTGTTCCAACTGGATTGTTGACTCAGAAGCATGAGACAATATGAGTGGAAATGCCTCTCTCTTCCATACATTCCGTCCTTCATTGGTTACCTCTCAAATAAAGACTGTTGATGGCTCTTTCTCCTCAATATCAGGGAGTGGTTCTATTCAAATCTCTGAGACTATTACACTGCCTAATGTGTTATACGTTCCAAAGTTGACTTGCAACCTTATTTCCATGAGTAAATTATCTGTAGATTTTCAATGCACAACTAAATTCTCTCCTCATGGTTGTGAATTTCAGGCTCTGGACTCGGGGAAAGTAATTGGCAAAGCTAGGTTGTGTGGTGGCCTCTATATCTTCCAAGGGCACAATTCTCCTAATGGACAAGCAAATTCGAGTTGTACCCATACTTTTCCTTATTTTCCTACTATTTTAGATTCTTCACAATCTGTTTTATTATGGCATTATAGGCTTGGCCATCCCAGCTTTCAGTATCTTGCAAAGATGTTTCCTAAGTTATTTGTCCATAAAAGTCCAAATTCTTTTTCATGCGA
Organism: Hibiscus mutabilis; assembly: GCA_019671005.1. Classification (NCBI taxonomy): domain Eukaryota; kingdom Viridiplantae; phylum Streptophyta; class Magnoliopsida; order Malvales; family Malvaceae; genus Hibiscus; species Hibiscus mutabilis. The sequence goes on from CM033744.1 coordinate 30,656,898, forward strand.
AATTTGTCCTCTTGCTAAACATACCAAAAGTTCTTATCATCCATCTACCTATAAAACCTCTTACCCCTTTTCCTTAATCCACAGTGACATTTGGGGCCCTTCTAAAGTTAGGAATATTGATGGTTCTAGGTGGTTTATTACTTTCATAGATGATCATAGTAAGCTTACTTGGACATTTCTTATGAAAGAAAAATCAGAAACTGGGGGTATTTTTAAAAGATTTAAGACTCTAATAGAAACTCAATTTCTGAGCCAAATCAAAATTCTCCATTCTGATAATGGTAGTGAGTACTTTACCAAAACCTTAGGATCTTATTTTCAAGAAAAATGGATTGTTCACATAACATCTTGTGTCGATTCACCTCAACAAAATGGTATTGCCGAAAGAAAGAATAGGCATTTATTAGAGGTGGCTAGATCTTTAATGTTTTCCACAAATGTTCCTAAGTTTTATTGGGGGGAAGCCATTCTTACAGCTACTTTTCTTATAAACAGAATGCCTAATAAACCACTTAAATTTCAAACCCCTAGGAATATGTTTCTTAAGACTTTTTCGAATTTCCAACCCCTTTCTTCTAATATTCCAGCAAAGGTATTTGGGTGCACTGTTTTTGTTCATATTTCTCCTCAATCCAAACTAGATCCTAAAGCTCTAAAGTGCATCTTCCTAGGTTATTCTTCAACTAAGAAGGGCTACAAGTGCTACTCTCCTGTCACTAAAAGAACTTATACCTCCTTTGGTGTTACCTTCCTTGAACACAAGCCCTATTACCCCAAACTTGAAATTCAAGGGGACAGTTTACATGAATTTCCAGTTCTTGATAATTTCCACCATGATTTGTTTCCTACTACCGAAATCTCTACTGTTTTACAGCCAAATACTAACCCTACTATTACTTCATCTAAATCTACCTTTATTCCAAACAATGAACCAACTGTCTTGGAACCACCAGACAATGAACCAACTACCTTGGAACCACCAGGTTCACCTCACACCCCACAAAGAACTCCAACAGAATAACCTGAACAACTCGAAGTTAGAGAGCTTAGTGTCTATAGAAGGAGAAAAATGCCCAACAAAAAGACTACAATACAATATGGAAACTGCCAAGAGCTGGATCTTGGTCCTACAACCGTGGAAATTTTGAAAGGTATGGAAGATTCTCAGAATGTTGCTCCTATTCCTTTTATTGATACTGATGAGTTACCTATTGCTCAAAGAAAGGGTGTAAGGAGGTGCACATCTCATCCCATTCAAAAGTTTGTGCCATATGGAAATCTAAAGCCTATATTTAAGGCTTTCACCTCTAGTGTTGACAACACTTTCATCCCAAAAACAGTGGAGGAGGCAATGAAAGATCCTAACTGGAAGAAAGTTGTAGAATAAGAAATGAGGGCACTAAAGGGCAACAAAACTTAGACACTAGCAAAACTTCCACCAAGAAAGGGACCAGTTGGCTGCAAGTAGGTTTTTACTATCAAAATTAAATCTGATGGCAGCATTGAAAGGTACAAGGCAAGGTTGGTAGCCAAAGGATTCACTCAGTCCTATGGTATAGACTACCAAGAAACATTTGCACCAGTAGCTAAGCTGAACACAAGAAGAGTTCTTTTGTCTTTAGCTGTGAATAAAGACTGGAAATTACATCAACTTGACATCAAAAATGCTTTTTTGAATGGCAATCTTGAAGAAGAAGTTTATATGGAAATACCACCAGGAATGAGTCATTCGACAAACAAAAAGTTTGCAAGATGGAAAAATCATTGTATGGCCCAAAACAGTCTCCTAGGGCCTGGTTTGATCGATTCACAAAAGCCATCTTGAAGAATGGATACAAGCAGTGTCAAACAGATCACACCTTGTTCATGAAAGAAAGTTCAAAAAAGAAGAAAGTCATTCTTATTGTTTATGTGGATGATATCATCATCACAGGAGATGATATTGGGGAAATTGAAAGGTTAAAAAGAATACTTGCTGGTGAGTTCGAAACTAAAGACCTTGGTTCTCTGAGATATTTCCTAGGAATAGAAGTTGCAAGATCTAAAGTTGGCTTGGTTATTAATCAGAGGAAGTATATCTTGGATTTACTCACTGAATCAAAAATGAAGGGATGTAAACCAATTGAAACTCCTATGGAATTTAATCTCAAATTGAAGAAGGATGAATTGGGAAGCCCTGTTAACAAAAGACTCTATCAAAGGTTAGTAGGGAAATTAATCTACCTTTGTCTTACTCGACCTGATATAGCATTTCCTGTTAGTATTGTAAGTCGATATATGAGTGATCCTAGAGAAGAACATCTTGAAGTTGTCTATAGAATCCTAAAGTATCTAAAGATGACCCCCGAACATGGCTTAATCTTCAAGAAAAATAAAGACAAATCAGTTAAAGTTTTTACTGATTCTAGCTGAGCAGAAGAATTAACTGATAGGAGATCTACCAGTGGGTATTGCATATTTGTGTGGGGCAATTTGGTTACTTGGCAGAGTAAGAAACAGTTAGTGGTGTCTCGGAGCAGTGCTGAAGCTGAATATAAGGCCATTGCACTAGGAATGTGTGAAGGAATCTGGTTACAAAGATTACTTAACGAATTGGGTTTGAATGACAACAAAAATTTTGAATTGTACAGTGACAGACAGTCTGCCATTCGTATAGTTAAAACCCCAGTTCATGATGATAGAACCAAGCATGTGGAGATAGATCGACAATTTATTTCCGAAAAGGTTAATAGTGGAATGGTAAAACTCAGCTTTGTGCCTTCCAAAAATCAACTTGCTGATATACTCACCAAAGCCCTTCCACGACCTACTTTCGATGAGCTTTCGCGCAAGCTAGGACTATATAATATATACTCTCTAACTTGAGGGGGAGTGTTGAATATATTCAAATAAAAGATCTTTTGTAAATATTAGTAAATCAAGTTAGTTATTATCTATAGATAATTAGAATTCAAATTCAAATTTAGACTAGTTTATCCTATCTCTAGTTTGAATTCTAGAGTTGTATAGTTGTAGAACTATTGTAAAAAGCCTATATAAGAGTTGTGTTGTAACATTAGAGGGGATATGAAATAACAGAGAAATATATTCTTCTCTGCTGAAAATACATCATTCTTTGCTGGAATTTTCCTATTTCTCTACTAGAATTCCCTATTTATCTACAGCTAGGAATGATGTGAAGGTGATGCAATCGTTCGGAGAAAAAGTACCAACAATCAACATGAAAGCCGAGTTTCGGAAAGCTATTGTGGAAAAAACAAGTTCCAACTGGTTCTAGAGAAAGTTAGTGGCTAGCAGATGAAATTCATGAAAGAGGCATGAATGAGGACCTTTTGTTAATAATTTCTCATGAATTTTCCTTGGCATTCAAACAACAATTATTTATTTGAACATCTTGTTCTAGTTTGTTTTTGTTTTGAGACAACAATTATGTGTGGGTTGGACTTGTTTGCTTACTATTATGCCTAAAAGTCCTTTAATATTGGTGGAGACAAGGAAATTGAATGTTAATTGGCATGTCTACTCGCACAAGGGAAGATTTGTTCTTCTTGCTTCAGGAATGCAGCAAGATACTTTCAACTTTTATCTGCTGCTGGGTTTATTCGATTATTGTTGTCTTCTTTCAAAGACAACAATGAATCCATCAGTAAGCCTTCAACATACTCAGTTTCAGGGACCAACGATTATTCCAACTTTGAACCATTGAAAATCTACTCAAACAATGCTCAACTTGATGCTAGAAAAGTGGGAAAGGGTACTAAGAGTTGCACCGATAAATCTCAACAATCATCCTTAACATCTCAAGTCTTAGGTCCCATTAATAATCTGTTAACTGTTGTTGTTTCTAAGCAGCAGGAGTCTCAGTTCAATTCACTTGCAGTTTCACCTGATGGGATGTACAACATTGTCTTTGCTCCTATGGACAAACAAATAGTTGAGGAGCCTTCTTATCAGCTTGCCATCACTCTTGAGTATTTACATGCAGCTGAACTAAGAGACATCATGCAGTTTGGTAGAAGCAATACTTCTGTATTTTTCAAGATCATAGTTGCTGGATTTGAGAGTTTCAAGACAAATTGTTTTGAGCAACTCTACATCAATTTGATAAATGAAAAGCGAACACGGATTTTTAATTAGCATGTTTCTAAGATAATTAGTGGGATTGATAAAGAAATTTATCCCGAGTGATGACAAACTTTTGTTGAAGTTGATTTTCCAAGCCAGGGAGAATGATGCAGGAGCTTTTAATTCTATTATTTCAGTTTTATTTATTCAGTTTTAGATATATTCTGGACAGCTAGGGTTATTACTTATTAGTTATATTTAGGATTTAAATCATCAGGGTTATTTGTTATTTATTAAGTATTAGATATACTATTTGATTATTTTAGTTTTATTTTGCAAGAAAGCATAGAAATTTTACTTGTAAGAAAGAAAACCTATTTAAGTAAAGTTGTAGGCTTTACGGACAAAATAATTATTCTTATTATTTTCTTTGGATTAATAGAGAAAAACTGAGGTTTCTACAACCCTACGTTTTCTGAAGTTCCATCTTCATTCTTGTTCGTTTGATCAGCCCTAACTCTATTGATTCACGACAGTTTCCCCCCTTAAGCCACATGAAAAATGAAAATAGGCACAGATAAGAAATTTGAAACAATGACAGCAGACAAACTTCTTGAAGAACAAATTGTAAACTGTATCATTTGGATTTAGATAGGATGGGGAATTTTTAACAGAATAATCAGATGCAAATAAACCGCATGAGCTCAAACCTTGCTAGCTGCCACTTTATTTCCAAAAGCATTAATTAACTCAGGAAACTCAGAGAATGAAAGCTTTCCATCTTCATCATAGTCCTGAATGCATAATCACATATAATGACAATTTTAATATATGAACTAGAAAGTTGGATGAAAAATCCAAGATCTTGCCATAAGAACAATCAGATGCCACTCTATTGCCAAAAGCATTAATTATCTCGGAAAACTGAAAGAATGAAAGCTTTCCATCTTCGACAAAGTCCTGAACACATAATTACGTATAATGACAGAGTTTTAACACATGAACTAGAATGTTGCATGAAAAGTCCAAGATCTTGTCACAAGAACTAAGAGCAATATCTCCAAAAATTTTAACTGCATACGCATGACAGGAAAACAAACCATTCTCATTGGAGTTCAGAATTATGTTAGAACTTCCGAGCAAACTGACGTGCAACCTTTAGGATTTTGTTTTATTGTTTTAAAAGCACTGGCTAGCTACACTTTTACCAGTTGACCTTTTCAAAGACAATGACTTACATTCTTACCATGATTAGAACAAGAAGAGTTACAGGAAATGAAAGAAAGAAAAAAAAGAGGAAACAAGAAGAAACTACATTTAAGGCTGTTACAATTGGGGTAAAGTTCCACAATTAAAGTCCTATGATTAGTAGCATCTTCCTTTTTCCATTCTCACCCCAAGCTACTGATCTTGCAGACAAGATAAATCTAAAAAGGGAAAACAGAAGGCAAATGTATAGCATATCGTTCACACAACTAAGTAAACCACATCACATTCATGTTTGTTCCTAACCTATACTTAAGATACAAATTCTGTAGTAATTTCTCTGATACACAATGCAATAACTAGGAGAAGGTCAATGACCATATCAAGACCTATTTTTTTTTCTGGCAATATGTATAAGCAAGAATGTGGGACTAAAACAGATCATTAAGTGTAACTTACTACAATTGATAAGATTCGTCTTGCAAAATTTTTCTCCGTTTCAATTGGATCCCGACAATTTTTCCAACTAGATGTTAGAAATAATCACCATAATTCCAATAAACGAAGAAAATTATTTGTTACATACTGCACACCTCAACATTACAGGAAAGACAAACACGGCCAACAACCATGTTTGATGATCCAGGATCAATCAGGTTGAATGTACCGAAGTCAGAATCTGAATCCTGAAATAAGAGTCTTAGGCAATGAAGCTATCCTGAATAGCAATTAGCAATATACAAAAATGATGTTCAATGAGAAAGACTGCTCACCTGTGTTAGATAGTCAAGTAGATTGACCTCACAGTACCCTATGAGATTATTTTTTGATAATCTGTTTGTCTGCACCAAATGAACATAATGAGAAATTAAGAAGAAGATATGAAAGAGATCCACTAATTTGGCTAGTAGCTAAGGATGCTCATATTGCCCCATCTTGTATGGGTTCAAATCCCGGTATAGGAATGTAATACCTCTATTTAATCAAAAAGAACAAGATATGAAAAATGAAAATGAAGTTTAATAAAAATAAATGAAGATCCACTTTCAGTTTGTTGCACACACCTCAAATACTGAGATTCTGGCAAGACGAGGTCCATTTTTCTCCAAAAGAAGTTTCCTCTCCTGTCAAGTGATGACGATGTTAGCTGAAACAAGCATATAGTACATAACTGGGAACATAATTTCCATGTTACAACATTTATAAAATAGATTAGCAGTTTTGAACAGCTGCAAGCAGCAAATGTAAACTGAAGGCTAGAAAGTTTCATTTTAATAAAATGAAGAACCGATCTAGCACCCTTTTTAGTGATTAAATTTAGCAAATTAGTAATAAAAAAAGGAAATAACAATTAATGAATAATGAATATCTGTATTCATTCAAAAAAATGTGCATAATTGATAGATCATATAGCTGGATTTGTCTCTTTTTTCATTTTCAAAATGTCGAGTATCCATCAGTAGAGTAGAGATTCAGTTCACCGGTATAAAATCTTCTACATGCTGACTATCTCAGGCAACTGAAACCGAGTATAATTTTTCACATGGCACCACAAATTTCACAAATTGGTACTAAATCAATAGACTATTCAAATCAAATAAGATTACAAGAAGTTTAAAATCATAAGCCTTATATTTCGGAGTACTCACACAGTTCCAGAGAGGCTTGTCTGTTCTGCACCACCAGAAAAAAATATATATGTTAACACGCATAAAACTTGAAATAAAAGTCAAAGCCCTAAAAATGTAAGAGCATGTATCATCAAAGCTATCTGCTACAGATTGAAAGGAAACTAACTTCGTTAAACAGTAATCCAAAATTGAAAAACATAAGCACTACAGTAAGGAGTAAACTGCAAATAGGACCAAAAGACTGAGTAAGAATTTAAAGAAAAAAAGAAGAGAACTATTTTTGGCAGGTAATAAGAATGATTTTACAATGCTTAACTCATTAGAAACATTTGTTCGAAACGTTTGTTCCCCGAAGGAAACACATTCCAGCCACTTGTCCTTAAACTTCATCTCCGCCTGTGACCAAAAAGAAAGAGATAGAATTAAATTGAAGAAACTAAACTAACAATAAAGAGTAAAGCACGGAGAAGGTGAATTAAGAATACATTAATAAGAGTAAGGTGAGCAATTCCAGAGAAATCCTCGGCGGCCAGGAGTTTGTTATGAGAAGATGAAGAACCGCGTCTACGGCGGAGACGACGCAATCTGTTCTTCAACCGAGAGATGCGAGAGTGCGAGGATTTAGCGTCTTTATCATCATCGTCAGAAGAAGAGCCGCCGTCCTTTGAGCTACCGTGTCCCGTACTCTCTCCTCTATCAGATCTTCCTTTTTTTTTTCCTCCAAGGTTTTGCCTTAATTTGCAGAGAATTATCGTATCGAACCGTTGAATATCCAGTGTCCACAAAAAGTTGAGAAGTCAGAAGGGGAGATGATATTCTTAGTTGATGGTTTACTGAGTGGAAAGCAATGTGTTGTTGAAGGAAACTTCGTCGTTTAACAGGGTTAGTGGATTAGGCGAGTACATTACAGCAGGGACCTACTTGTCCTTTCCTTAACGCACCAGATGGAGAGCAGCACGTGTAAGTCAAAAAGTCTTGCTACTTTTTTAATGTCAATTTGATTCTTCAAATCCGAATAAAGTGTTGGTTAAGTTACATTTGCACTCACCGAATTTTTTTATTTTTGTCATTGAACTATTCTTTTTATAAAATTATCATTAACGTTATATATATTTTTATTTTAATTAATATTCATTAAATTTTAATAAAAATAGTGGCATTGCATGATATAACAATAATTTTATTCCAAAAAATATACATTTTTAATTAACTTGGTCCTTATTTTCTAGAGTTTAACTTATTTTTGACTTTTTGTAGTTTGGTCCTCTCACTTTCACTTTCTTTAAAAAAAGAACCATTTTCTTCACTTAAAAATCATACCATCATTGTCCACCTTTGCCTTCACTTCTCCATTGAGCTCCTTTGATCATAGGCTGAAGGGTCATCGTTAATTTTATATGTGGAGAATAAAGAAAAAATTAACGCAGACAAAAATAAATATTGACCCACTAGGGATTTGAATAATAAAATTTATTGTCTGTGACTTTTGTTATGTTGTAATAGATTTGCAGATCACCGAGGCTTACCTCACCTTTGATTCATGGATGTATATTGTTTTGTTTTAATTACCATGTTATTGTGGTTTTACATTATGGTTTGGTCTTAGTTTTTTTATTGTACTCACAGCTATTTAAGTGAGAAAGCATATCGTTTATCATTTCTTAAGGGCGAACTAATTAAGTGTGTGTCCAACTGTTTTACATGTTGCGTGTTTATAGTCTTCATGGGTTAGATTTGTATTGTGATCTGTCATAATGCTTGTGTTCGACAAATTTATTCCTTAGCCAGTATGTCAGCTTCACCATTACCCTCCTTACTAGAGAATTGCAAACACTACAAATTCTAAAATAGAATAGTATAAATATTTTAAATATCTTTTTTATATTTTAATTTTTTATAATATTAATTTTCAATATAATTTTAATATATTCCTCGACCAACATTTTTCCTCTCAGTTTAGAGTTTAATCAAGCAATCTGTATTGAGCTAGGAATGGACCATTTGAATTTATATGACGTGGGCTAAACTAATATGTAACTAATTCTAAACTTTTCGTCAATTAATTACATCTCCATTATTTAAGTCAATGAGTCATTCCACAATAATACCAAGATTAAACTCCCACACATATAATATTACTAAAAGCTTACCATGTAGCTTTTGTCCAAGACCTTGTCATAAATATAATACCCTTATAGGATATCCGCAATCCTTTTGGATTGAATCTGTTCATCCAATTTGATCACTTTTATCTCGAGGTTCTATTGTAAACCAAATAGTGAAAATAATTATCACACAAAGTAATAATAATCATTTATCCTTGACGAATGACTCGTGACCACATTTCATTTTCACAAACTATTACAATATCGTTGAGAGGATGCTATTTACTCTTTAATCGAGCTATGATTCCATATCTATAAATTCATCCACATCATGTATGAGACACATACCCAACATATCATCCATCAAATTACTACTTCGAGACGCATCGGATATTGATATATCAAAGTGTGCAAGTCATACACACACATGGTCCTACATTTACTCAGGATTAAGGTAAATATATTTTGAACGTCACAAGTGAATTTAATATTTAAACAGATTTAAGATCGTAATTTATCTTGGATCTAGTCTAATGCGTCGTCAGTCCAGAGAAACACATCTACGTTTCTACTTAGGAGTCAATCGCTCAAATAGCCAAGACAAGCTATCTCCCCATTTGGAATTTAGACAACGAAATAGTTCTTCCAAATTATTTGCTCGGATAATTCTATGAACTACAAGCACGTTTAGATTACCAACTAATATAAGTTGTCTCCCATATTATAATAAACCTTATAATACCACTTATATTCGGTTAAACAATAGGTAATTAATTAGTCAATATTTGCTTATATCGCTTTATCACTTTACATGAAATATCAAGTTTGAGTATAGTGTTCATAATAAAGTAGTCTATAAATAACATATGAAAATTTTATTTATTTCATTTCAGTCCAAGTGATTCAGTAAAATGTACCATGTTTCCATTTTACATAAAAAAAATATTACAAAACATGCCAAAACCATGGAGTTAGAATCCTATCAGATCGAATAGCATAATTATTGATAGTGGGGAGATCATAAAAGGCCTGCCAAATGCAAAGCATTCCCATTATAGACAAATAATCAACCGAACTAGAAGTAGCGAAGATCAATACTCGCCCATGATAACTCCAATTTTGAATCAGCCATTAATGGTTGTCCATTAAAGTCATAACTCGTATTATGTCGTAGTTCAAGAGCAAACATTTTGGTCCCAATTTATTGCTTGGAACCAATGTAGGTTCATGCACTCTAGCCGCACGTGGAACCCTCGTAGATCCCCAGACAGATCTCACAGTCGCAGGAAGTAGAATTGAAAGAAGAACCAAGATTCTCCAAGATACAGTAACATCTTGAAATAAATCTCCTGTCATCATGACAAACAATTTGGATCGCAAATACCACACTGACCCACTGACATACTAACCCTAGATCAACATGAAATCCCCATGCATAACCAAATCTGCACTACGTACTAACTGATTACTAGATAGAAACGGACCGAAGAAATCTCTTATTGAAACAAATCCTCATCCACACCGAACCAAAAAAATCTTAACATGCAAAACAACATAACAGTGATCAAATAAAAAATGCGTACATGTACAATTCTCGGAGGACTATTGCTGACCGCAATAGAAAACTCGCATCCTTATCTTACTCGGATCGGCAACGAAGAACTCTCATACTTATCTTATTTTGTCATGTTTTAAATAGCTGGGTGTTGAATAAATGATATATTAAAGTAATGGTTATTGGGAGATCCTTTAATTGGCTGAGTGACCAAGATGCTCATCTGCTTTCACTTTGTGTGGATTCTGATTAGGCATAATGCCAAAAAATGCCTCTAACGATTTGATTGAATAGTCACTTTGGCCCATATTCTTTTTTTTGAAGCAATTTAACCCTCAAAATTTTATTTTGGGTCAAAATGGCCCCTCTACGGATGAAAACTGTTAGCCAACTGACGATAAACAACTTAAAATGACTTGACAGAATGACGCGTCAAAATAAAAAAATATTTTATAATTTATACATTTTTTAAAATTATTTTTTGACTCATGTGTCATTCTGTAAAGTTAGCATATTTGTCTATATCATATTGCTATTAAGGCGTGCCTGCCATGTAGATTTGTCATGTCATTTCAAGCCATATATCGTTAGTTGACTAACAATTTTCATCCACAGAGGGGCCATTTTGACCCAAAAATGAAATGTTGAGGTGAAATTACTTCAAAAAAGGAATATAGGCTAAAATGACTATTCTGTCAAACGTTAGGGGCATTTTTGACATTATGCCTTCTGATTATAGATTGTTAACCATTGAAAAACGTGACAAAGTTTTGAAACTCTACTTGTGATTTTAAAACTAGTCTAAAGGTTTCAAAACCATTAGACAAGTATCGAAACTAATTTAGGTATATAGGTTGAAAAGTATCAAAACTCTCTACGTAGTCTCGAAACACTGTGTAAGGTTTCGAAACTCAAAAGACAATTTCACTACCTATTTGGCTACATGTTTTTCAAGTATCAAAACTCAATAGTGATTTTCAAAACTTGTGGCCAGGTTTTGATATTTTTTGTAGTTTAGTCCCTAATTGTCAAAAATAAGATTAAATGGTTGAAATTGACCTTAAATAGGTCATATTATGATAACATTGGTACTTTTAATGCTTTATAATGCGTTAAGTTTATTGAAAGATGAGTTTTCTTGAAAACCATAAACCTTTTGGAAATTACAAATTAACCCTAAACTTTAGAAAAATTACAAATAGGCCCACATTTCATAAATAAAGGTTAATATGTCTGGTATTGAAAGATGGTACTTTTAATGCATGTTGCTTTTGATTGGATTTAAATTATGTTTAGTCGATGTGACACCTCTGATTTGGTTTTTGACTAAGCTGGGTTAGGAGTGTTATATTTATTGGTATTAGAGCTAGAGTTTAGTTGATTATAGGACTAAACTAGAGTTTGTATTGTATGTTGAGTCAGTACATTCCACCTAAGAGTTTCAATACTTGTATGCTATTGACTTGTGACTAATGCAATCCCTCTTAATGCTCGTTGTAGTAATAGAGGACATAGTGAATTGAATCCTTCATCTATTGATCTATGATAGCTCTTTAAAGAGCATGTATTTCCCTAGATTTATAGATTTAATTGTCCCCACATCAGTATTTATTGCATCCATTTTTGTATTTTCATGTTTATTTTTGACATTTTATCTAACTTAGTCTCAATTGCTCTTATTTCATATATTTCTGCCTATTTTGCCTTGTTGTCGTTGTATTTCTAATTTCCTTGTAGAGGAAGTCTTACCACTACAGCCAGTTCGACACTGCAACTGCCAGCTGTTTAATCTACTAAAAGATAAGGACTTTTTGCCAGCTGTATTATTTGTTACAACAAATTTTGTACGACCTTGGGTCACGCAAAATACCTAAAGGGCATGTATTCTTTCTTTGGCAACTTATAAAAGGACAAATCCAAGAAGAGATAATGAGTCACGCGAATTATGTTTTCATATCATCTTCAACCTCAAGCTTTTCTTTCTCATCCATGGCGGTTTAAGCTCCATTTCTGAGATCCGAGGTGAAGTTGGGCAGAATTATCCAAGGAGAAGAGGATTTCAGTACAAGATCAAGGAGAATATTTTGTTATTTTCTTAAACTATTCTTTTAGTAGATGTTTGTTGGAGATTTCTTTTATATTTTGTTCTTTAATGATGATGGTTTAAACTTTTAAGCTCTGTATGAACTTGATTACATCTTATTTTTCAGTTCAATATATTGTTATTAGTTTTTTCACATAGTTTGATCTTTGGATCTGATTTTGGTTTGCATGAGAATGTTAAACTTAGTTATTGACATTGATGGATATAGTGACAAGTCAGGCTAACAAGCCATTACAATGAGAGTTGATCCGCTTATTCTAAGGATTGTAGTTTTTGACTTATAACGAGAGTTAAAGCCGACCTACATCTCTGCGTCAACAGTTGAAGATTGAATAGAAGTTAGTAACGTGCTTACTCTTCACTTGCCAATTGATCCATCGTACTTCCTTGAGTGTACTTGATTTTCTGCATAGCAAAACCAAGGAGATCCATACTTTATTTCATTATCTCTTGACTCCTTTATAATTTCTGTTTGCTACCATAATTGATCTATTACTATTCATTTTATTCATTTATTGCAACCACTATTACACTCACAAATTTTCCTTTAATAGAATTACTTGTGGCCACATAATACTTAAGCTAAATACATCATCCTTGTGGGATCGATATTCAAACAAGATTCTCTTATTTCTATTCTTGCATCGACAATGTTGCTTGCAGTTAGAGTGTGACGTTTTTACATCAATCAAGTTTTGGCGCCACTGTCGGGGATGGCGTTATTTGGTTTTGATGTTTCTGCTTGCAATTTTGTTTTCTTTATTTAGTTTGTAGTTTTTTTAATAGCATTTTTTTGTTATTTTCTTTTCTTTTTATTACGTTTTGTAGGTGTTGTATAACCATAAGTGTTACTGCACCACTCTTTGTACCAAATCCAAAAAGTGAAAGAACTTTTAGACAAAGAATTTGATAACATAGTGGGATGGCAAGACAATCCAACAACAATGAGGGTATCCCTCAAGATCTTGAACACCCACCACTGCACCCACCAGCCCAGAACAGAATAATCTGCGAGGTTGTTGTTCCTTGATTGGACGATTTGAAACTGAGAGTTGTTAGACCTCCTATTCAGGCTGAGAATTTTGAGTTAAAATCGATTATGTTTTAGATGCTCAACTTTAATGGTCAGTGCTCAAGATTACCACACGAAGATGCTAGAAAGTATCTTCAATATTTTCATTTAATTTTTGCTTTATTTAGCTAGCAAGGCATTCCTGATGATGCCTTACGAATGAAATTGTTTCTATATTCTTTGTAGGGTAAAGCGCGCACTTGGTTTCGTGGACTCCCTGCAGACTCTATTACATCATGGAATGACCTTGCAACGCGATTTGTTTTGCACTTTAATCCATCGATAAATAAACTCGCACCTGAGGAATGATATTACAGCCTACTATCAATTAGATGATGAGACTCTCCACACTACTTGGGAAAGATATAAATCTTTGTTGCGGCGATGTCCCAACCATGGCATTAAACAAGAAACTCAAATTGAAATTTTCTACATTGGTTTGAATGCAGCCACAAGACATCTTGTCAACGAGTCATCTAATGGACCCTTACTTGACTGTACTTACACCGCTGCTGTTGGTGTGTTAGAGTAATTTGCTCAGAATAATTCTCAATATCCTATCTCAAGAGCTGCATCATGCAAAGCTACACAAGGAGTGTTAGAGCTTGATGATCTTTCTTCTCTAAATGCCCAGATTTCTTCCGTGAAGAACAAAATCAAGAACATAGAGGGAACAAGTGAAATTGCTCATATCTAGCAAGCTCAACAGACTACTACTGCTGTATTTTCTTGTGAGATTTGTGGAGAGAACCATAGCTATGAGGATTTCCCACGGCATGCAGAAAATGCTAGTTATGTAGCAACAAGCGTGGCAATAATATGGGTATATCTTACAACACAACTAATTGACAGTCTTGGGTAACAGTAATTCTGCACATAATTCAGGAGTATTCCGCTTTGGAAATAATTTCTTTCAAGGGAATTCAAGTGTGCGCCAAGGAAATTATAGTTATCTACAACAACAATTTAAACTACAAGCTCAATTATAGCCACAACAAAATAGGATACAACCACAACATCCTACTTCACAATCTCAGCAATCTCAGCATGTTATACAATCACAATATCGAGCATCATCTCAAACACAATCTCAGATTAGTCATTATACTTCATTAACTATATTTGATCCATTTACTCTTTTTGAAGAAATGATGCGCGGCTATTTTTCTCGCACAGAGGCAATTGTACAAGGTCACTCTTCATTAATACGTACTTTGGAAGCTCAGTTGGGGTAGTTAGCTACTGATATGAATTCTCGATAGCCAGACACACTTCCTAGCAATACTAAGAGTCTAGTGAACAAGGGTAAGGAGCATTGCAAGGCTATTACTCTTAGTAGTAGCAAATAGACAGCTGACTCAACGCAACTAATTCCTATATCTACTCGAGAACGGGGAGAATCTTGTAAACCTGATCATACAATAGTGGATGGATTATATGATGGCAAGATGGGTAAAGCTCATCCAGTTATTACTCTGCTTCTATCAATTTTATAACCTACATTGTACCACAATGCCCAATGTCAACACAACTAGCAGATAATCCTTCTCTACCTTTTCCTTAGAGATTTAAGAACGCTGAGTTTGATACTCAATTTTAATTCTTTCATGATACTTTGCAACAGCTTATAGTGCAAATCACTTTGATTGATGCTCTTACATAGATTCTTAATTATGCCAAGTTCATGAATGATATCTTGTTCAAGAAGAAGAAGCTTAGTGCAATTGAAACTATTATGCCTACTGAGAAGTGCAGTGCGTTGATATCTACCTTTCTGCCACAAAAAACGAAAGATCCAGACAGCTTTATTATTCTATGCTATATTGGTAATCACTAATTTAGCAAAACTCTTTGTGATTTGGGGGCTAGCATCAATTTAATGCCATTGTCAACTTTTCAGAAGTTAGGAATTGGAGAAATGAAGCCCACTGTAATCATATTGCAATTGGTAGACAGATATCTGACTCATCTGAATGGACAAATAAATGATGTGCTTGTTCGTGTGGACAAGTTCATTTTTTTAGTAGAATTTTTTATTCTTGATTGCGAGGCAGACAAGGATGTTCCTATAATCCTTGGCTACCCATTCTTAGCTACTGGAAGATAGTTATTGATGTATCAAAAGGAGAACTTACAATACAGGTCGACATTGACCAAGTTATTTTTGGGATGTTCAATGCAGATATTGGAAGAAAGACTGAGGAATATCATCTTATTGATATTCTTGACAATATCATTCAAGAAGACTTGAATCATTATGGTATACTCATTTATGAGGATACTACGCTGATAATGGTAGAAGATGATCTCCCGAATTATAATCACATTGTTGAAGTACTCACTACGACAATTCACCATAAATGGCAAGTTGAATCTTTATATCTCGCTCATTGGACAATTCTTACTTTTAAACCTTCTATTGAAGAAGCTCCTACTATAGAACTCAAACCATTGCCAACTAATCTCAAGTATGTATTCCTTGGAGATGCAGAAACACTCCCAGTCATTGTCTATGCAACTCTGGATGCAATGCAAGAAGCTAAGTTTATAAATATTCTGAAGCAACATAAATGTGTTATTGCCTGGACCATTACGAATATTAAGGGCATTAGTACATCTTTGTGCATGCACTAGATAAAGCTGGATGATGAGAATGAACA
Source organism: Hibiscus mutabilis (assembly GCA_019671005.1). Lineage (NCBI taxonomy): Eukaryota > Viridiplantae > Streptophyta > Magnoliopsida > Malvales > Malvaceae > Hibiscus > Hibiscus mutabilis. The sequence goes on from CM033744.1 coordinate 30,673,296, forward strand.
ATCTATTGGGCCACAATGCCGACTGAATGAGAAGATAAAAAAGTAGTCAAGAAGGAAATCCTCAAGTGGTTGGACATATGTATTATCTATGCCATTTCTGATAGTGCATGGGTTAGTCCAGTCCATTGTGTTCCTAAGAAAAGTGGCATCACTATAGTAAGTAATAATGCCGATGAATTGATTCCTACTCATATTCTTACGAGTTGGAGTATTTGTGTGGACTACATGCAACTCAATGCAGCCATAAGAAAAGATCATTTCCCTCTTCCTTTCATTGATCAGATGCTAGATAGACTTGAGGGAAAGGAGTATTACTGTTTTCTAGATGGATATTTTGGCTACAATCAAATTTTTATTGTACCCAAAGATAAAGAGAATACTACTTTTACATACCCATTCGGGATATTTGCCTTTCGTCGTATGGCATTTGGTCTTTATAATGCACCGACCACATTTCAAAGGTCCATAATGATAATATTTTTAGATATGATTGATAATTCCCTTAAAATCTTCATGGATGATTTTTCGGTATATGAGAATAACTTCGACCATTGCGTCAATAATCTGGAAAAAGTATTGCAGTGATGTGAGGACACTAATCTGGTTCTAAATTGGGAAAAATATCATTTCATGGTCATTGAGGGGATTGTGTTGGACTACATAATATCAAAAGCCAAAATTGAGGTTGATAGAGCCAATTTGGATGTAATTGAAACATTACTGACACCAACAAATGTGAAGGTATCTGATGTTTTCTAGGTCATGACGGGTACTATAGAAGATCCATTCAGGATTTTTTGAAGATCATAAAACTTATATGCTTATTGCTGGAGCAAAACAAAAAGTTTGTCTTTGATGATGCATGTCTGAATGCATTCAATAAAGTTAAAACACAGCTTGTGAACGCACCGATCGTTATTGCACCCAATTGCAAGCATCTGTTTAAACTAATGTACGATGCCAATGACATTACTGTGGGAGCAATCTTAGGGAAACAAAGAGACAAGGTATTTCATGGATCTACTACGCTAGTAAGACTCTAGTGAAAGCTCAAATTAATTACACTAATACCGAGAAAAGGGTTGTTAGCGATAATTTTTACTTTTGATAAGTTTTGTTCTTATCTTGTGGGTGCAAAATTACAGTTTATACTGATCATTCTGCATTGAGATACCCTTTTGTGAAAAAATGCAAAACCTAGGTTGATCTGATGGATTTTATTGCTGTAAGAGTTTGATATTGAGAAAAAAGACCGCAAAAGGTTAGAAAATCAAGTTGCTTATCACCTTTTGAGATTGGAAGTAGGCAGCAAAGACAAAAATAAGCTGGAAATTATCGACACATTCCCTGATGAAAAGCTTTTCGTTGTGGATGCAACACCATGGTATACCGATTTTATAAATTACTTGGTTTATGGAAAGACTCCCGTGGGTGTAACTAGGCACAAAAATACAATATTTCTTAGAGATGCAACGAAATATCATTGTAATAAACCTTATATGTTCAAGTTTTGAAATGATAATATTATTCGACGCTGCGTCCTTGAGGAAGAAATGACATCGATATTACAACATTGTCACAATGCTCCATATGGAGGGCATTTTGGTGGTATGAGAATGAATGCCAAAGTCCTTCAATCTGGATTCTATTGGCCGACATTATTCAAATATGCTCATGAGTTTGCCCAATATTGTGGCCGTTGTTAGTGCACCGGGTCAATATCTAGGAGAAATGAGATGCCACAGTAGCCAATAATGGAAATTGAGCTATTTGATGTTTAGGGATTGGATTTCATGGGTCTTTTTCCTAATTCTTATGGCAATGTATATATTTTGGTCATTGTGGACTATGTTTCAAAGTGAATAGAAGCCATGGTAGTGCCTAAAGATGATGCAAAAATGGTTATGAAGTTCTTTCACAAGCATATAGTCACACGATTTGGAACACCAAAAGCATTGATCAACGACCAAGGAAAGCATTTCCACTGTCCACTACAGCCAGGTGGCCGCTGCATTGAAATGCTATGGAATAAATCATAGACTGGCCACAACGTATCATCCCCAGTCTAATGGATAGGAAGCGATTTCTAATCGGGCCATTAAAAATATCTTAGAAAAAAGTGGTCAATACCACTAGGAAAGATTGGTCCTCTCGCCTAGATGATGCATTATGGACTATACGTACTGCATACAAGACTCCTTTGGGAATGTCACCATATCAACTTGTTTTTGGAAAATTCTTCATTAGCTTGTAGAGCTCAAACACAAGACATTATGGGCTCTAAAGCAGGTTAATCTTGATTATGAGGCTACGGGGAAGAAAATATTGTTGGATATTACTGAATTGGAAGAAATTCACCATAATACCTATGAAAATGCCTTCATTTACAAGGACAAGAGAAAGCGTTGGCATGAAAAAATTATTTTGCAGCGATAATTTGAAGTTGGACAGTTGGTTTTTCTATTCAATTCGAGACTGAAGTTACACCCAGGCAAACTGCGGTCACGCTGGTCTAGACCTTTTCGAAGTTGTGAAAGTATTTCTACATGGTACAGTCACAATCAAAGATACGAAGGAGGGAATTCCATTCAAAGTCGATGGACAAAAGCTTAAACTATATTTTGGTGACTTTGATTCTAGGAATATTGAGACCATTAAATTGGTCAAATTCTTTTGACATTTCCTATATTTTTTATTAGTTATAGATTTAGTTTTCCTTGTTTATTATTATTATTTTTTTAATTCTCTTTATTGCATTTTCTGCAGAATAAATTCTTTTTGTCTCATATGGAAATTTCTTCTAACAACTTGTTCGACAAAAAGGCTCACAAGATATGCATGATATTTAGGGGAAATTAGGGTAATTCCATTACGCTGATTGATCTATAAAATCATAGCCTTTCATCATGAAGCACGGGAAATACAACAAATGAGTGTAATTATTGTGCCAAGATTAGACCGTCAATTCTTATCGCATATGACAGTATGAATAGTGCCCTTTCATTTCCCTTTTTTCTTCTTCTTTATTTAGCAATCCTGATTTTCACTAACTATTCACTTAGTTCTCAGATTTCTCTAATTTTTGAAGCTTCAAAGTTTAAATTTTTCTACAAAAAATCTTTTCTTTTCATCTTCTTTCTCAAACCATTATGGCCAAGACCAGAGTAGCTCACAAACTTCCGATGGACCCTTTATGAAAGATGTTTAAAGCTCTACCTCAAACCCTTCATCTGAGGAACCTGTAGCTCAGGAAAAAAACACTAACTATGAAGTGTTTCAGACAAAGATTACGGGTGAACGTTACAAGGAGCATATCCTTAAAAAGAGTATCCACCCAGAATAGGCAATTGAACTTTCCCCCGAGGAGGAGCCTAGAAAATTTATCAACAAAACTATAGAGCTTCAAAAATGGAGTAGTTTTGCACTCACCCTGGTAATTTCAGTGCCGTCTTGGTAAGAGAGTTCTATGCAAATCTTTATGAGCCTTCATTAAAACTAGTTTTTGTGAGGGAGAGCTTTATTCCTTGGAGTGTTGCGGTCATTAACAAGATTTTCAAAACTTCTTTGAGTGTGGATGAGCATGCATATTTGTGGTTGATGTTAATGAAGATAAACTAGATCTGTTAGTGAATGATTTATGCCTTGTGGGTGCATTTTGGTTGGGGACCAATGTTGGAAATTTTACTATGCTTAGGAAATTTCTAACTATGCCTGCAAAGATTTGGTTTCAGTTTATTAATTCTAGGTTGATGCCTTTAACTCATAGTACCACCGTCTCGCTAGATAGAATGTGCCTGATATATTCTATTGTGAAGGAAAGAAAGATTGATATGGGTGTAATCATCCATAAAGAGATAGCGAGTTTTGCTGAGAGGAAGAATGGAATTCTTGTATTTTCCTCGTTGATCATACAACTATGTGAATTAAATAGACTAAGTCCAACAAAATAAAGAAATGACAACCAATAAAGGTTCAATCAACAAGGTTGCCATTGAGAGAATGATACGAGCTAAAAAGGTTCTTACACTAAAAGTGGGCACTACGACTTAGGAGGAAAAAGGCAAAAAAAAGATGGATGCTGCAACTAAGAATGTCCCCACAAGTAATGAAGTTTGGAAAAAGGTTCTGGCCATAGAGGACAAACTCGATGCTGTAATGAGCATACTGGGAAGAGTTGCAGCCACGGTGGAAACACTAGATTTGGCACATAACCTATTCTATGCCTAGGTAAAGACGCAAGTTTGCTTTTGCTGCCGTAAGAAGGATCACTCTAGTTACTTTGCCAAAATTTCCAGAGTTTCCTCCCATCATCCGTAGCTATGATTTCTCTTCTAATGTAGCCACAAAAGAAGTACCAACCAAGTCTATAAGCTATCATGATAATGTAAGCGACGCTGGTGATACACCAAAAGAGGAAGCATCAAGAAAAATCATTAAAGATGATCTCTTTGACTTGAGTATCCCTACAGATGTCGATGCAAAACTCACCGCTGCTGACAAGGATGAAGTCTTTATTGAGAACATTGATGAAGATGAGGAAGACAGTTCCCAAGTTGAGAAGACCACTGTTGCTGATAAGACTTTTGAGAGAAGTTTGGTTGCATCCAAGATTGCAGATGCAACCCTCAAAGGACCAGGGATTAACTTAGATACTGTGAGACTGGAAGAAGCTGTGGCTGCAGTTGATGAACAAGAGGCCAACCCTCTTGTGATGGTGCTATATAAAGTGCCATTACTGTTCATCCTTACTGCATACGTGGCCGATAATACTGATGGAGAAGAAGAGCCCAAAAAAAGAGAAAAAGCTGAACAATCTGAGGATGCCCCCCTTTTAAAGAAAAAGAAGAAGAAAAAACGCTTAAAATCAAAAGAGAAAAGTAAGAAGAAGCGAAAGAAGAGAAATAGAGCAAAAAGAAGAAGCGACGCTCCTCCTCATCCTCCTAAGAGCCTGACAACTAAGTTAGTTTGTTTTTAGTTTTAGTAGGCATGCATTTCATATAGTGTAATTTTTTTTGTATTGTCATCACATTTTCATTGTCATTGTAATTGCATTTATTTGTATTGTCATTGCATTCATCATTGTAACCACATCTTGTCATTGCATTATGTCATTTCATTTTATTTTCTTTTGCATTGGGGACAATGCAATCTTTAAGTTTAGGAGTATACGTCTAGGAGTTGAAATGCACCCCTATTTCAAAAAAAAATTATGCAAGGTTTTTTTGTTAAAAACCTTTTACTTGCATTCGATGTGTAAACCTTGAATCATTCTGATTATTGATAAATTGGTTGGATTTACATGCTGGATGATTGCATTTTTATCTCTGCATCAATATATCTGTTTGTTTGAGTAAAGAATATCGAGCATAATCTCTTCGATTTTGGATGATTTCTGCTTGTGTGATATATATGCTATTATATCTTACTATGCATAAATAAAAGGCATTCCAATGTGAGTGCAATAAAAGTAGCTTTAAGGGGAACACTCCTCTGCATGCGTTAGAAAAATGAATATGGCCAAAGGCTATCATTGTATGAGTGTGTGTTGTTATAATGAAGTACTTCATGAGGGTTCATTGTACAACATTTTACTTCTCAGGGTCTAGGGTGCATTTATTGTTTGATATCTTTCGCTACATAAAAAAAGAGAAAAAGAAGAAAAAACATAAAAAATATATATTTGATATTTATATCTTATTATATGTGGTACTAAATAAATGGTGAAAGGTGGAAAGAATTTGAGATGATAGGTATGATGTTAGTTATTCTTGAAATGCTTGCATATATGTTGTTGTTGGAATTATTTATGCAATCTTCTGTCTTGTCGATACAATGGATTTATTTATTGGTTGGAATAATTCAAGTAACTAGAATGCCTCTAAACTGTTACTGGACCTTGATGCTTTAAATTTTACTTGAGGATAAGTAAAAACTCAAGTTTGGGGGTGTGATAGCTCTTTAAAGAGCATGTATTCTCCCTAGATTTATAGATTCAATTGTCCACACGTCAGTATTTATTGCATCTTGTTGCGCATAATAAGTGCTACGCAATTGTGCAAGTATACACGTTGCAAGTTATAGTATAAAAGATATCGTCTCCACAGGGATTGGTGCCACTTCAAGAATCTAGTCTCTTGCACTGTAAAAAGTAAAAACACAAATAAAGGAATATAGGAGTTTTACTAATAACTAAACTAGAAAGCAATAAAGTAAAAGAAAAGATGAGATCAAATGAGAGAGAGATAGGCCAGGTTATCGTGAGTTGAGGTGTGATAGCCGATTGGATCCTCTTGGTAAAAGAGTGCACGGGCAACTCAGTTGCCGTGGCAACTTGCACAACTGGGTTGCCTTGGCAACTAATCAATGGTTGCCTGGGCGACTAGATGGGCAACTACTTGGGCTTCTGGGTAGCAACCTTCAAGGTTCGGCAGAGCGTTCTTCAATGGTTTCTTCTTATCCCTAAGTCAAAACTCTAGCTACTTGTGCATGCCTTGATAATACATCCCTGCGTGAATCAAGGGTGAACAACAACCAATCTTGCGCTCCTCTTAGCCGTTGAAATCCTTGACTTATTCCTAAGCCGGATTAATCTTCACCATCAATAGATTGAATAAAGATTATATTCATTCGTTTCTTGAATCTAACTCTCCCGATATTAGATAAATAGATGAAGTTACGAGATCCTCTCCCAATTCACTCGCAAACAAGAATAAGAACCAAGAATGAATAAACCTTGAATAGAAAAGTGCAAACTCTTATTACCTAAACAAAAACCAATAGTTTCTCACAACCACAAAACACAATAACCATAGCCAAATAGATTTAGTTCATGGCTAGGTTCCAAAGAAACACAAGATAAATAATCCCTAGCATGAACCCAATTGAACAAGAAAGAAAAGATGAAGAAGGAGGCTTGTCGAAATCCTCCTTGCCCTAGATGCTTGTCGAAAATTCTCTCCTCTTGCCCTCCTTGGAGTTGTCGAAATTCCCCTTTCTTGCTCTCTATGGATTTTCGAAATCTCCCTCTTATTTATAGGGCTAGGTCAAAGTCCTTCTTTGAGGAGGAAGTTAAGTTGGAATTAAATTATCTTTAAAGAATATAATTCTTTTATTATAATTATATTCCTACTAGAACTTCTCCTATCTTCTTGGAATTTAATTCTTCTTTAATCTCTTCATGGAAATCAAATTCCTTTGGGATTGGGCTTTGCTCTACGTCATCTTGGGCTTGTCTAGTCATCAATTTTGACTACCATATCACCTTTGCTTTTGTCGACAATTGTCCTGGCAACTGGCTCGGCGTCTCCTTCATGTATTGCCCTGGCAACTAGCTCTTGCCTTGCTTTGGCAAATGATCCTGCACATACACACAAAACACACCAAAGCAGCATATTTTCCCACAAAAACTACCAAGTTATGTAATCAAGCTCAACGATGGAAGGAAACATGGATTAATGCATGAATGGCTAATTATGCAACTACTATGAGCCTAAGTCTAACAATAATATGAGTAAAAAGGGTAAGAAAAATAGTACTTTTGAACACTTATCACACCCCCAAACTTGAACTATTGCTTGTCCTCAAGCAATGCAAACTCATAATTACCTGCCAAGACTTCAATTTTCACAAACTTAGCTTTGAACTTGATTTCAATTCTCTGAACCGGGGCACAAAGCATGATTGGCTTTTTATTTTTTGGAAAACTTAGGAATTACTCGGAATCAAACTATAATGCTTGTGAGTGTGTGTGGAGTTGTGTGCAAGTTGATTTTTCGGATTCTATGCAAACAATAGGTTTTCAAATTACTTTATTGGGTTCTTTTTAACCTGTTTTAACTAGAGCCAGTTTTGGGCACCTCTAGTGTTTTGTTTTTAGTTCTCTTAAGTTAATTTATTCGACTAGAGCTGGTTTCGGGCACCTCTAGCTATCAAAATTTTTTTTAACACATACTAGAGCCAGTTTTGGGCACCTCTAGTGTTTTAAATTTTTTAGCACATGCTAGAGCCAATTTCGGGCACCTCTAGCATTCATCCAATTTTTATTCTAATCCCCCAATTTGTTAATTATCAACCTAAGTTCACTAGAATTCCTTAAATCAATCAAACCACAACAGCGTTTCATCAAAATTAGTATCATAGTAAAATTCTAAGTTCTTTCATGGTTATCCTAGAATAAAAATTCTATCAATTAAGTGCATTGGCAAAGTCATCATCGGATATTCATCAAATCTAAGCAATTCTTGTTCCAATTAAAGGCATGACAAGCAATTTATGTATCCTAAATGTAATACTTAAGATGAATGTAACTAAACATGGTAACTACTAATAACAATCCCCCCCAAACTCGAGTGAGGCATTGTCCTCAATGCATGCATTAAAGAAAAATAAAAATAACGAAAAATAAAATGCATACGAGGACTTACTCCGAGAGTTCGTCATCGTAGATGATTAGTTTCCTTTTGGTCGGTGTCTTGATTCTCTTGCTTGAACACGATGGTTGTTTTCTTGCTGCCGGTGGTGGAATCGATCCTCGTACGGGGTTGTCCTCATCGTCCTCTTCATTAGTGTCATTGGCTTTTCGCTTGGAGGATTCAATTGGTGCAGTCTTTGTTGGTGCAATGGAGGACTCATCCGAATCTAAAAAATTAGAAAATGATTCCGTAGGAGTTGATTCAGGCATAGGTGCTTTACCTTTGGCTTTTGCAGTGGTTGCTGGGATGTCTTTAGCTTTGGTTGCCGTGGCATCTTCAGGGTTGGTTGTCGTGGCATCAGCTTATGCAGGCACGATGTAGGTTGCCGCGGCATCATCTGTTGCGGTTGCCGTGGCGACTGCTTCATTGGTTGCTGGGGCAAGGATTTCGGCAGGAAAGATCGAGAATGGCACGCGACTGTCCGGGTACTTTTCTAGGATGACTTGGGTGATAGCATCGTTGTGCTCCTTCATGTACAACATGAACATTAGTTGCCGGTCTTCAATTTGCCTTAGGTGGCTCAGTAATGGTTGCAAGAGTGCTTCAAAGTGTCCCGGGGTTGATGGCTGAGTTGCCCGGGCGTTAGGTGCTTGGGCATTATGGATTGCCGGGGTGGCAGGAGTTGCCGTGGCAATTTGAGGCCTTGAAGAATTTCCCGGTGCCTCTCCCATTAGCTTTCGGATTAGTGCTTGATTCTAACCGGACTTGGGTAGGGCCTTTTCATCGGTGGACTCACTTGGGACATGCATCTCCTTGCAAAGATTAGAAATTAAGCAAGGGAAGAAAAGAGAACCCTTATCTTTTGAGCTACATACAAAAATCTCATCACAAATAATTTTTCCAATGTTAATGATGCGATTATGCAAAATAGAATGTATGAGCAAAAGACGTGGTATATCAACGGTAGTATTGTGTGTGGTGGGCATTAAAGAAGTTTTAACAAACTTATTCCATAGTTTTGCCTCGGGTTTAAGCCGAAGGCGATTTTCCGTGCCCTTGTATTTACCGTCGTTCCAATGAGTTCCCGGTTGAGTGAGTTCTTGAAGCACCTTGTCGAGTTGCTTGGGAGTGATTTGATCAACGAAGGCTTGATGCTCGTCCTTCTCAATGTAAAGCCCGTAAAAGGTGTTGACGTTTTCGGGACTTATGAGTATGGCCTTGTCAGGAACAAAAACATAAGGATTATCCGGGTTAGGTGAGTGAGCATAGAATTCTCTTACCCATGAGATGTTACCCGTTCCGGTTGATGGCAAAAGATTTGCCACTTTTGATGTGCAATCCTCTCGAAGATGAATGGTTCAAGGCCGAAATCTTGATGAGAGTTGGAGTATTCAAAGCCTTGTTCTTCATGAATCTTTTGGCTTTCAAACTTGGAGTGAAATCTTTCTTGAACCACCGGTGTAGCAAACTTCTTGTATCTTGGTTCTTTGGAGGAACTTGGATGAACTAAAAATTTAACCTTGGATGCCATGGATGATCTTGGTTGTGAGTTTTGTAAAAACAAAGAAAAGAAAAGAAACTAAAAAGTTGCAAGATAGAAAGTAGGAATAGGTTAAGGGTGATGGGTTTTATAGAAAAGATAGGTGGGTGGGATTAGAGGAAAACAAAAAAGGGTTTGGTTTAGAGAAAGGGTGACGGCAAAGGGGTTGTGATTAGGGTAAATTGGAGGCTTTATATAATTCTTAGATTCAGCCCATTAGTTTCCTTGTTGAAGATGTTTTCCTACTTGGATTAAAATTCCTCTTTATCTTGAACTTTTTTCCTACAATTCAAAGACAAATCAAATAAGGATTAAAATTAAAGATAAACTAATAAAGAAAATAAATAAAGATGTGTAATAGGATTCTTAAACTAAAAAAAATCTATCCTAAAGAAAATTAATAATATCGGAAATATAAAAAAAAATTTGAAAAAAATAAATAAATAATTAATCGAAAATAAAAATAAATAAAAATAAAAATAAAAAAGGGAGAGCATGTTCATGCATCTCCTAAGTTGACCACTTCCTTGTTACGTTCCACATGGGCACCATTGTAGTGTTTCAATCTTTGTCCATTAACTTTGAATTCATGTTTGTCAGTGATGGACTTGATTATCACGGCATTATGGGAGAATGGTTTGACGACTTCGAATGGTCCCTACCATCTTGATTTCAGCTTTCCCGGGAAAAAATTTAGCCGAGAATTGAATAAGAGAACTAGTTGCCCTGGCGTGAATTGCAGCGGCAATAGTTTCTTGTCATGCCATTGCTTTGTTTTCTCCTTGTAGATTCGTGCATTGTTATAGGCGAGTGCACGGAATTTTTCTATCTCATTGAGGTCCAACAAACTCTTTTGTCCGGCACTTTCCCAATCCATATTCACAGTCTTGATTGCCCAGTATGCCTTGTGTTCGATTTCCACCGGTAGATGGCATGTTTTGCCATAGACAAGTCGGAAGGGGGCATACCTAAGGGTGTTTTGAATGCAGTGCGATATGCCCAAAGTGCGTCATCTAGTCTTAATGACCAATCCTTCCTAGAGGGATTTACAACTTTCTCGAGTATACCCTTCAACTCCCGGTTGGAAATTTCTGCTTGCCCGTTGGTTTGTGGGTGATATGCCGTGGCGATCTTGTGTGATATGCCGAAGCGTTGCAACATCTTGGCAATTAGTCTGTTGTCAAAATGCTTGCCTTCGTCACTGATAATTGCTCTCGGCATCCCAAACCATGTAAATATGTTTTTCTGCAAGAATCGTTGCACGATCTTGGAATCGTTGTTGGGAACTGCAGATGCCTCAACCCATTTAGACACGTAGTCGATGGCAAGTAGAATGTAGAGGTTGCCGAATAAAGATGGGAAAGGTCCCATAAAATTGATCCCCCATACATCGAACAATTCCACCTCGATGATGTTCTGGAGCAGCATCTCATGTCGTCTAGAGATATTGCCCGTCCTCTAGCAACGATCACATTGCTTGTAAAAGTCTTGGGCATCTTTGTACAGTGTTGGCCAATACAAACCGGATTGCAAAACTTTGGCCGAGGTACGAGTTCCTCCAAAATGTCCTCCATAGGGTGAAGAATGGCATTGCCGGAGTACATTCTGTTGCTCTTCTTCAGGGACACATCGGCGTATAACTTGATCTGCACATTGTTTAAACAAAAGACGCTCATCCCAAAAGTAATGCTTAGCATCATGGCGGAACCGCAACTTCCCTTGGTGAGTAATGCCATAAGGTAAAATACCACAAACAAGGAAATTAACTAAATCCGGGTACTAGGGTATTGTCGAGGCATGTGCTGCCGTGGCGACTGCTCCCAAAATTGCCGAGGCGTGTGCGTCAAGGGCTGCTGCAGCATCGAGAGTTGCCGAGGCGTCGAGGGTTGCCGAGGCATGCGCGTCCATGGTTGCCGAGGCAACTAAAAGTTGTTCATCCGGGAATGCATCGCATATCTCTAGATCCGCATCCTCCTCCCTATTGCGTTCCAACGTGATAAGTGATCGGCCACTTGATTTTCTGTTCCTTTCTTGTCCTTAATTTCAATATCAAATTCTTGTAAAAGTAATATCCAACGAATCAAACGAGGTTTGGCATACTTTTTAGCAAATAGATATTTGATTACCGAATGGTCCGTATGAACAATTACCTTTGTACCAATCAAATAGGATCGGAACTTGTCAAATACGGAAACTACAGCTAGTAGCTCTTTCTCCGTTGTTGTGTAATTCACTTGAGCACTATTAAGAGTTTTACTAGCGTAGTATATCACATGGAAGGTCTTACCTGTGCGTTTGCCTAAGACTGCTCCTACCGCGAAATCACATGCATCACACATGAGCTCAAAAGGTAGCGTCAAACGGTGGAGCGACAATGGGTCTTTGAGGCAAGCTTTTTCTTTAGTGTTTCGAATGCTTGGGTGCAAGAATCATCAAAATTGAAGACTTTATCCTGTTCAAGCAGATTGCACAAGGGTTTAGTGATTTCAGAAAAATTATGAATGAACCTCCTGTAAAAACCTGCATGTCCGAGAAAACTTCAAATTCCTTTAACCGAACTTGGTGGGGGAAATCTCTCGATCACGTCCACCTTGGCTTTGTCAACTTCAATTCCCTTAGATGAAATCTTGTGGCCGAGCACTATTCCTTTATCTACCATAAAATGACATTTCTCCCAATTGAGTACTAAATCAGTTTCTTCACATCTTGCCAACACCCTATCTAAATTGCCGAGACAACTGTCGAAGTCACTACCAAAAACAGAAAAATCATCCATGAAGATCTCAAGGAAGTCTTGACCATTTTGAAAAAGAGTGCCATCATGCATCTTTGGAAGGTTGCGGTGCGTTACGGTCGAACGGCATCCTTCGGAAAGCATAAGTACCGTATGGGCATGTGAAGGTTGTCTTTTCTTGATCTTACAGTGCTATGGAAATTTGATTGTAAACCTGAATAACCATCAAGAAAACAATAAAAGGGTTTACCGCAAGACGGTCAAGCATTTGATCAATAAAGGGTAATGGGAAGTGATCTTTCCCCTACGGCTTTGTTTAGCTTTCGATAATCCATACAAACCCTCCAACCGGTCTGATCTGGATGGAATGAGTTCATTGTTTTCATTACTTACCACCGTTATACCTCCCTTTTTCGGTACACATTGTACGGACTTACCCATGTACTATCGAGAGATAGGGTATATAATGCGGCGTCAAGCCACTTGATGATTTCTTTCATTACAACCCCTTTCATGGCATGATTCAGTCTCCTCTGGGCCTCAATTGAAGGTTTGTGATCATCTTCCAACAAAATCTTGTGCATGCACACTGCCGGGCTAATTCCCTTCAAGTCGGCAATTGTCTACCCTATTGCCTTTTTGTGTAGCTTCAACATCTTGATCAGCTTCTTTTCCTGCTCAGGCTGTAACTTAGAAGAAATAATTACAGGCAATGTATTATCGGTTCCTAAGTATACATATTTTAGTTGCTCTGGCAATTGTTTCAACTCAAGAATCGGTGGTTGTTCAATAGAGGGTTTTTCGAGCTTACCTTCCTTACCTGAGTAATCCAGTGGTTCAAAGTATGTACCTGGTCGATTGACTAGCCAATTTGCCTCTTCTTGTTGTTCCTCATCGACCGGTTCTTCATACTCCTTAGGTTCCTCTTGATCGGCAATGTAGTTGCCGAGGCAACTAAATTCCTCGTCAAAGTTAAACTCTGCCGTGGCATGAAGAAGTTGGAATTCTTCTGGATCATCGGCATGCCTTAGTGTTTGGAACACATTTAGTTTAACTTGCTGGTCATTTACCCTCATTGTGAGTTCTCCCTTTTCAACATCAATCAAGGTTCTCCCTGTTGCTAGGAATGGTCTCTCGAGAATGATGGGTGCATGCTCATCTGCTTCACAATCCAAAACAATAAAGTCAGCGGGAAAAATAAATTTATCAACTTTTACCAGTATGTCCTCGATTTTTCCCTCTAGATGCACATAGGATCTGTCGGCTAGCTGTAGCATAACTGTTATAGGTCTTGCCTTCCCGATTCCTAGTTTCTGGAAAACTGATTTAGGCATCAAGTTTATGCTAGCCCCAAGGTCGCATAGTACTTTCCCGACATAGTGATTTCCAATAGAACAGGGTATTGTGAAACTTCTGGGATCCTTCAACTTGGGTGACATACGATTGTGCAACATTGCCATGCACCCCTCTGTTGCGACAACTGTTTCAAACTATCCTAGCCTTGTTCTCTTGGACACAATGTCTTTAAGAAACTTGACATAGTTTGGCATTTGTTCAATTGCTTCCACCAATGGCAAGTTGATGTGGACTTGCTTTAGGATATCAAGAAACTTCTTGAATTGGTATTCTTGCTTTTGTCGCTTCAACCTTTGTGGGAATGGTGGTGGAAGTCAGATATCTTCGATCCTTTCATTGGTTTGGAACCTGATTGACGGCATTGCCGGGACGACTGGAGTTGCCGAGGCATTATCAATTGGGGTTGCCGAGGCATGCTTATCGCAAGTTGCCGAAGCATCCTTATCGCCGGTTGCCGAGGCATGCTTATTGCCGGTTGCCGAGGCGATTTCTGGTTCAGCATCTGAGGCTTTGCTGCTAGGTTCATCTTGATCTTTTTGTGAAGTTTTGTTTGATGAGCGGGTTTGAGCCTCTCTAAGTTGTTGGCCACTTCTAGTGGTGATTGCCTTACATTGCTCATGGCCAGTTCCTCTTGCGACTTCAGTATCGCTAGGTAAACCTCCTTGCGGTCTAGTATTTAGATTTTGAGCAAACTGTCCGACTTGATTTTCCAATGATTTGATTGCCGCCTCTTGGTTTTGCAATCTCATCTCGGTCTGTTAATAAAAGCATCGTTCTTTTATGAAGTTACTATTCTCAGCCATATAAGGTTGAGTTTTCATCATAAAAGCATTTAGAGAATTTTCCAAAGAACTAGATGTTGTTGGTGGTTCTTTGTGGCAACTATTTGCCGTGGCATATTCTCTTTGGAATCGATGCTTTTGCATTTCGATTGTTCAGTTTTTAGAGCATTGTTGGGATTACTCCATGAAAAATTTGGGTGCTTATTCCAAATTTGGATTGTATGTATTGGACATCACATTGTTGTTTCGATTGTAATTCCCCACATAGAATTTGGATTTGGGATTCGCATACATTCGGAAGAATCATGGTTATCACCACATAACTCACAAAAAGAATCCATTACCTTGACTTCATGTGTGTTTTTTGGTTTTTGCATGTTCTGGACCATCTTGGTTAAAGTGGCCAATTGTGCCGAAATTGAATCTGATGATCCTAGTTCATGTATTGTGGCTTGGCATCTAACTCCTCTTCTAGTAGATGGGAATTGATAATCATTCTTGGCCAGCCTGTTTAAAATTTGCATTGCTTCCTCTGGCGACTTATCTAGGAGTATGCCGTTTGCCGAGGCATCTAGCATCATCCTTGTTGGTGTATTCATGGCATTGTAAAACATTGTTACTTGAGTCCACACCGGGAATCCGTGTAGGGGGCATTTGTGTAGAAGTTCTCTATATCGCTCCCAAGCCTCGTACATGGATTCATCATCTGCCTGCCGAAAAGAAGTAATGTCCTTACGAAGCTTATCAGTTAAATTTGTAGGATTAAATCGAGCAAGGAAATCACGACAAAGATCGGTCCAAGATGTTATTGATCCGGCAGGAATGCTATTCAACCATGCTTTCGCCCTATCCCTCAGTGAATAGGGGAATAATCTTAATCGTAAGACATCGGGGGTGAGTCCGTGTATTTTGAACGAGTTGCAAATCTTGAGGAAAGATTTCAGATGTTGTCGTGCATCTTCAGTTGCTGAGCCGCCAAATTGACCAATTGTGTTGATCATATTAAACATTACCGATTTTAACTCAAAGTGGTCGGCTTCAATTTTAGGTGCGACAACTCCTGGAATAAGTCCATCAAGATCTTCTTCAAAATAGTCTCGAATAGTTCTATTTCGTGCAAGAATCACTCCTCTTCCTGCTGGAACATCTTGATTCATATTGCCGTCTTGATTAGGCATTGCTACTCTTATCCTTCGTCTAAGTCTTTGTAAGGTTCGTTCGATTTCTGGATCAAAGGGATATTCCCGTGAAGTCGGTCTCGCCCTGGTCATATACGAATGCAAAACCAAAGTTTGTTAGCCCTTTGAATCTTAAACAAGAAAAGTAAAAAGAATGTGCACGAAAATAAAAACAAAGTCGCTATTGCCAATCCCCGGCAACGACGCTAAAAACTTGTTGTGCGTAATAAGTGCTACGCAATTGTGCAAGTATACACGTTGCAAGTTATAGTATAAAAGATATCGTCTCCACTTCAAGAATCTAGTCTCTTGCACTGTAAAAAGTAAAAACACAAATAAAGGAATATAGGAGTTCTACTAATAACTAAACTAGAAAGCAATAAAGTAAAAGAAAAGATGAGATCAAATGAGAGAGAGATAGGCCAGGTTATCGTGAGTTGAGGTGTGATAGCCGATTGGATCGTCTTGGTAAAAGAGTGCACGGGCAACTCAGTTGCCGTGGCAACTTGCACAACGGGGTTGCCTTGGCAACTAATCAATGGTTGCCTGGGCGACTAGTTGGGCAACTACTTGGGCTTCTGGGCAGCAACCTTCAAGGTTCGGCAGAGCATTCTTCAATGGTTTCTTCTTATCCCTAAGTCGAAACTCTAGCTACTTGTGCATGCCTTGATAATACATCCCTGCGTGAATCAATGGTGAACAATAACCAATCTTGCGCTCCTCTTAGCCGCTGAAATCCTTGACTTATTCCTAAGCCGGATTAATCTTCACCATCAATAGATTGAATAAAGATCATATTCATTCGTTTCTTGAATCTAACTCTCCCGATATTAGATAAATAGATGAAGTTACGAGATCCTCTCCCAATTCACTCGCAAACAAGAATAAGAACCAAGAATGAATAAACCTTGAATAGAAAAGTGCAAACTCTTATTACCTAAACAAAAACCAATAGTTTCTCAACACAAAACACAATAACCATAGCCAAATAGATTTAGTTCATGGCTAGGTTCCAAAGAAACACAAGATAAATAATCCCTAGCATGAACCCAATTGAACAAGAAAGAAAAGATAAAGAAAGAGGCTTGTCGAAATCCTCCTTGTCCTAGATGCTTGTCGAAAATTCTCTCCTCTTGCCCTCCTTGGAGTTGTCGAAATTCCCCTCTCTTGCTCTCTATGGATTGTCGAAATCTCCCTCTTATTTATAGGGCTAGGTCAAAGTCCTTCTTTGAGGAGGAAGTTAAGTTGGAATTAAATTATCTTTAAAGAATATAATTCTTTTATTATAATTATATTCCTACTAGAACTTCTCCTATCTTCTTGGAATTTAATTCTTCTTTAATCTCTTCATAGAAATCAAATTCCTTTGGGATTGGGCTTTGCTCTACGTCATCTTGGGCTTGTCTAGTCATCAATTTCGACTACCATATCACCTTTGCTCTTGACGACAATTGCCCTGGCAACTGGCTCGGCGTCTCCTTCATGTATTGCCCTGGCAACTAGCTCTAGCCTTGCTTTGGCAAGTGATCCTGCACATACACACAAAACACACCAAAGCAGCATCTTTTCCCACAAAACTACCAAGTTATGTAATCAAGCTCAACGATGGAAGGAAACATGGATTAATGCATGAATGGCTAATTATGCAACTAATATGAGCCTAAGTCTAACAATAATATGAGTAAAAAGGGTAAGAAAAATAGTACTTTTGAACACTTATCACATCCATTTATGTATTTTCATGTTTATTTTTGGCATTTTATCTATCTTATTCTCAATTGCTCTTATTTCACATATTTCTGCCTATTTTGCCTTATTGTCACTGTAGTCCTAAAATTTGTATGCAAAGAAAGTCTCACCACTATAGCCTGTTAAATTTGCTAAAAGATAAGGACGACCTTGTCTGCTTTATTATTTGTTATAACAAATTCTATACGGTTGTGAGTCACATAAAACGCCTGAAGGACATGTGTCCTTTCTTTGACAACTTATAAAAGGATGAATCCGAGAAGAAAGAGAGTCATGCGAATTCTATTTTCATACCATCTTCAACCTCAAGCTTTTTTTCTCTCATCTATGGAGGTTTAAGCTCTATTTCTAGAGATCCGAGGTGAAGCTGGGCAAAATTATCCGAGGAGAAGAGGATTCCAGTACAAGATCAAGGAGAATATTTTGTTATCTTCTTAAACTCCTCTTTTAGTAGATGTTTGTTGGAGATTTCTTTTATATTTCATTCTTTAATGACGATGGTTTAAACTTTTAAGCTCTGTATGAACTTGATTACATCTTATTTTTCAGTTCAGTATATTGTTATTGGTTTTTTCTCATACTTCGAGTGTTGGATCTAATTTTGGTTTGTATGAGAATGTTAAACTTAGTTACTAAATCGACGGATGCAATGACAAGTCAGGTTAACAAGTCATTACAATGAGAGTTGAATGAGGATACAACGAGAGTTGATCTGCTTATTCTAAGGATTGTAGTTTTCGATTTATATTAAAGCCGACCTACATCTCTGTGTCAACAGTTCAAGATTGAATGGAAGTTAGTAACGAGCTTACTCTTCACTTGCCAATTGAGCCATCGTACTTCCTTGAGTGTACTTGATTTTCTACAAAGCTAAACTGAGGATATCTAGGCTTTATTTCATTATCTCTTGACTCTTTTATAATTGTTGTTTGCTACCACAATTGATATGTTACTATTCACTTTATTCCTTTATTGCAACCACTATTACTGTAACACCCAGAAAATGGGCTAGAGGATTCATGTAATTTGTCAAAATCTGGTTGGAATTTTGGATTAGGTTTTGGCTAATTAATTCCAAAAAATAATTTTGGTTGATTAAATTGATTTTCGATAAATTTATCGTGGCTAATATTTTTTAGAAATATTTTAATGAGGTGTCAAGGGACGAAATTGAACTTGAGTAATTTTAAATAGGTTGATTTAATATTAATTAAATAACGATTATTTTGCAAAAGGTTGTAAAATTTTAATAATGGCGATTTTGTAAAAAGTGATTAAAGTGGTATTTTATTGGAATTATTAAATTAATGATTAAATATATCTTTTCTCTTGTTTTTAACAAAGAGGAGTTGACGGTTATAATTTTCTAGAAGATGAGAAAGACATTTCTAAGTTTCTCTCATTTTCTTCCAAACAAAACTTAGAGATTTCTTGATTCCTTAATTATTTCTACAATTTCTTCTCCATTTATTTATAAACAATCGTGGATTAAGGATTTTGATTTCTACATCATCTCCACTATTTTTCTTGTTGGAAATCAAGAAGGGAGTTCATCTTCAAGTTGATTTTTCATCAAGCAAGGTGAGAAAATATTCTTTAATGATTTTCTATATGATTTTGATTCTTAATCTATGATTTTTTATGCTTTGGGATAATTAAAACGAATTTCTAATGGAATTATTGGTTATTAATGGATTTCTCATAAATCTTGATTAGATTATAGTAATCTAATGATTTGTATTGAGTTCTAATGTTTAGTGATTGGGTAATAATAATCTACGGTTTATTTTGTAATTTAATCCCCGAAATAAATCTAATTGGTTAATTTTAGATTTAGATTTTTGAATGGGGTTATTGGTGGGCTGGTTGATTTAATTGTGGGAATATGTATATTAGAGTGCATTGTGAGTGTTTGAAGAAATGAACATAAAGAAAAAAAGGATCGAACATTAAATTGGGCGTATCTTACAGAGCCGAGAGTGAGGCAGGGGCGTGTTGCCCTGCCCTTCGAATGTCGGCAGCTGGGCGTGCGCTGCTGCCCTTGTTTATGTGGCACGTGCATGTTGCGGATGAAGGAGGGGGCTGGTCTGTGTGGGCAGCAACAACAATTGAATTGAGAAATCAATTAGCTGCTTCCCTTTCCCCTGTAGGTGGTTTTTACGTGGGAAAAAAATTAAATGGGAAGAGTTAATTTAGTCGAATGGTTACAGCAACAGTGTTGTGTTGGGGATTTAATTGCGATTTTGGTGTTATAATAAATTGGTTATTTTTGCCAATTTATATTGATCCTTGTATTTTCTCATAGAGGTTGGCGAGTGTTCAGATGATTTCCGGTTAGGCGTTGAGGCGTTGACGTCGAGACTTTGGCATCAAGAAGGTAGCAAGTTGGTGAGTGCAAAAGTGTTTTGATACTATAAAAAGGTTTAAATTATGGCTTTGGGGGTTTAGTTAAAGCCTAGCAAGCTTAGCTAAGCTCGGAAGTAAGTTTTCTCTATTTTTGCCTTTGTATATCGGTTTGATATAAGCTTTTAATTTACATGTGTTGGTTTAAAGCAAGATTTGCTTGCAATGCAAGATTTGTTACATACTGTTTATATGCATGATTTTCATATGAGATGCAATTGGAAATGGTTATGTACATGAATTCTTATGAGTTTCGATAAATGGTTTCCGAAAGGAATGTGTAAGTTGTTTTCAAACATGGTTTATTGCATTTGAAAACGGATTATGTGTTGCATAAAATAGTGAGGTATCATGTTAAATATGGAATATATTAGCAAGTGACAATGATTAAATGTTATCGGATATAGTTGGCATGCCATAGGGTTTAAAGTCACTATAAAAAGTCGCCTCATGTGTGTCGAGGGGTTGTGATTGTACTGTTTTCTCCACCATGGGTACCCCAGCAGTCGAGGGGTTGTGATTGTACCATTTTCTCCCGCTGTTAGGTATTATACATCATAACCATCGAGGGGTTTATTTTACCGTTTGCTAAAGTTAGATGTATGTTTAAGTGGTGTAAGGAACCACTTGTGAAATCCGTGTATCCGATGTGTTTTACAAATGGAAAGGTTTGGTTTTGGGTCACTTCAATGCCAATATAAGAACTAATGTATCATGATGGATGAATTATGTTTTGTATAATGTGATTTATACATGTTATGCTCTTTAAGATTTGCTATTGGAAGAATAAGCATGTGAAGGCTTAAATTGAGGTTTGCATATGGGATTATGCATGAGATCCATGATACATGTTTTGCATATGGTTTAATATGCTTGGTATTTGAAAGCTATGTTTGCATATGGTTATTATGCATGTTCCAAAACGAGCTTTTGTGCATATGGTTTAGTATGCAAGGCATGTTTTACAAACTTATTTGAAAATTGCTTTGGCTTAATTAAACATGTTTTATTTAAATGTTTTGGAATGGTGAGTTTGACTTGTTTCAATACGAATTTCAAATAAAGGTTTTGATTTAAAAAATGCATTGACGTTTTATCCGTTTTGAGCTCATTCGCTAGGCATTATATGCTTACGCTCTATTTTCTTTATTCAATGCAGTGAATTAAACAAGTGCGGGGTTGTGGTTCGAGGCAAGGAGTGATCCCAAGACAAGAGTTCTAAAGAGTATGTTTTATGGTGTTATCATTATTTTTTATAAGCCAATGTGGGTTAATCATTGGGATGTTATTTTTGTACAATGTATTATTATTTGGTTGAGGATTATATTATGTTGGATGATGGCGTCAAGTAATGTGTAAGATGTTGGTTACGTTCTAGTGTCAAGTACATTTGATGGTTATGTTATAATGTTTTAAAATGGTTTAAATAATGATTGGATGATTGCTTGTGTGGTAACTGTACACATGGTCATGTGCTTCTATTTCTTAGATGATCTATAGCCTATGTTTGAGGTCTTGACCTTTTGGTGTATTTTGGATAATGCTTTATATTGTTAGGAAGCATGCCTCTAGAGTACTTGTATAAATATAATTTGTTTTGGTCTATGGTATGTAATTAATTTGGATTTTATGTTTTATGATGGTTTAATTTTTAGGAGCATGCCTATGTTATTTTTTATGTATTTTGGATTTGTTCGGTTAATGGGGTTTACCAAGTTTAGATTATTTGCATTTTGATCTTCGTATGTTATTGCATCAATTGAATAAGTAAATGATGTTCGATTGACCTGCGATTTTGCAAGCATGCTTATAATATAGCTAATTGCAGTATGATGCTTTTAGAATTGTGTTAGTCCCTGTTATTTTGGCAATTTTACGATTTAGTCCTTAATTCCGTATTTTGTTAAATTGGATTCCTAATTGTGATCCATTTGAGTTAAAAATTGACATGATAGCATGAAATGTAATTAATTAATTATTGGTAACTTGGAATTGGGCTAAGTACATGTAATTATTCAGATTTGCATTTTGGTCCCTAAAATGCTTATGTTTGCAATTGAGTGCCTTATCGATGTTTGTTTTAAACGAAAATCGAACCACTGCTTGAATGCACATTGCAGGTATTGACGATGCATCTAGATAAGATAAAAGAAAAAATGGACCGTAATTCGAGTAAGTCTTTTCGAGTTTACTTTGGTAAACTCAATATGATCTTTTTGGTTTGGTCTAACGACTAGGCCGGGTCAAGGGGTTACATTTTGTGGTATCAGAGATAGGTTGGTGATTGTTGGGTTTTTTTAATTATTTAATTGATGGGTTGTTTATATATATGATTGGAGCTTGAGTTTCACAATCTCGAACGAATAGAGTTTAATCTGATTATTTTGAGAAATTGATCAATGTATTCGTATGTGCACATGTTGCTAATTGATTATGTTGGGGTTAATTAGGAACACATTGCCAGTTACAAATGTTATTGAAAAGGTTTTTGCTGATTTGTCTTGGATCACTTGCCGAGCCTACTCCCTGATTGTCAAGTTTAAACACCAGTAATGAGCTTGATTTTAAATGAGAAATAATTTATTCAGTAATTACTTCTAAGCATAGTAAGTGTTGCATGGGTTATTGATAGCATAAGTAAAGTGGTTTCTGATCTTGAATTGACTTGGTCCTCAATCGAGAATAGTTATTCTGGATTGACATTTTCCTTGTTCATGAGTTTATTGGTGGCATTAGTCCACTGTTTCTAATATAAAAGTGGTTATTACCATCGATGTTATTGATATAGATTTTAAAGACAACAGGTTACTGTAGTGATGTAAATGGAAGTGGGTACACCATAGGATATCGTAAGCTTGATGGTAAAATCAAGATCCATAAGGTATGCTCAAGTTTTACTCGATAAAGCTGCGATCGAGATTTTAATGAGAATTTTGAAGTGTTTAAGTTGATAAGGTTATGATGTATGCATCAAGCAAGAAAGTCGATGTTTAAGATCGAAACCTGACCAGTGATGTTGATTGTTAAGGAGAACTTGATAGTGTCCCTGACATCATTTCCATGAGAGTGGTCGAAGTATGAAATGTACATAAGGCATGAGATTTATTTTCATCTTTGGAAATTAGAGTGCACAGTGAAAGCGTGGAATCTATATTTTGATTATGGAAAGGTTGAGTAATCTGTATTTCGTTTCCTATTGAGCCGTTTGGAGGATTCGGACTTCATTGGTTATGCTTATCAATCGAAAGTGGCTATGCTTTGGAGATTCCATTTTGGGAATTAAGGTTAGGAATGTGTTGCGTGTAATAAGTGCTACACAATTGTGCAAGTATACACGTCGCAAGTAATAAAGTGATATGAGTATCGAGTATCATCTCCACATGAATTGGTTTGGGCCACTTTGCTTAAGTTACTGCACTGTGAAAATAAAAACACAATTGATAATAGGAGTTCTAATTAACAAGTAAACTAAGAGCAATAAATAAAATAAAATAAAGATTTAATCAAATAAGAGAGTGTAGGCCGGGTTATCGTGAGTTGTGGAGTGATGATCGAATGGTTCGTCGTGGTGATTGAGTAGCAGCCGGATTGCCAGGGTAATTCTGTTATGATTGCCTAGTCGATTGCCAGGGCAATTTGGTTGCAATTGCCTGGTTGATTGCCAGGGCAATTATGCCATGTTGCCTGGTCGGTTGCCAGGGCAATTCCCCCTCGTTGTCTGATCAGATTGCCTGGGCAATGCTCCCGCGATTGCCTGTGCAATTAAGGATGGGTCGATTGCCTGGGCAATCGAGCATTCACTTCCAAAGTTCGGCGAAGCATTCTTCAATGGTTTCTTCTTATCCCTAAGTCGAAACTCTAGCTATTTGTGCATGCCTTGATAATACATCCCTGCGTGAATCAAGGGTGAACAACAACCAATCTTGCGCTCCTCTTAGCCATTGAAATCCTAAACTTATTCCTAAGCCGGATTAGTCTTCACCATCAATTGATTGAATAAATATCATGTTCATTCGTTTCTTGAATCTAACTCTCCCGATATTAGATAAATAGATGAAGTTACGAGATCCTCTCCCAATTCACTCACAAACAAGATTGAGAACCAAGAATGAACAAACTTTGAAAATTGAATTGCAACTCAAAAACCTAAACAAAATCCAATTGTTTTTCACAACAACAAAACACAATAACCCCAACCAATCAAGTTAGTTCATGGTTTGGTTCAAAAGATATACAAAGAATAATCCCCAAACCATGAATCAAATGAAAGCAAAGAAGAAGAAGAAATCGACCAGCCCTCTTTGGAAAACCTCTCAATCGAACTCTTCCTCCAAGCTTTCTCCCTTGTCAAAATCTCTCCCCTCTTGCCCCTTTGGAGTTTTGTCGAAATTTCTCTCTTCTTGCTCCTTTGGAGTTTTGTCGAAATTTCTCTCTTCTTGCTCACCTCTCTTTGACGGCTTGGTCCTTTAAATAGGAGATGGCTAGGTCAAAATCCTTCTTGAGGAGGGAGTTAAGTTGGAATTAAATTATCTTTAAAGAATATAATTCTTTATTATATTTAAATTCCTTCTAGAACTTCTTCTATCTTCTTGGGATTTAATTTCTCTTTCACCTCTTCATGGAAATCAAACTCCTTTTGGATTTAACTTTGCTCCACGTCATCTTGGGCTTATCTAGTCATCAATTTTGACTACCATATCATCTTATTCTTTATCGAAAATTGCCTTGGCAACTAGCTCGACATCTCCTTCATGCATTGCCCACGGCAACTAGCTCGGCATCTCCTTCATGCATTGCCCGCAACTAGTTCGGCATCTCCATCATGCATTGCTTTGGCAAATGATTCTGCACACACACACACAAAAACACACAAAGTAGCATCTTTTTCCACAAAAATCAGCAAAATATGTAATCAAGCTTGTCCTGGAAATAAACATGAATTAATGCATGAATGACTAATAATGCAACTAATATGAGCCTGAGTCTAACAATAATATGAGTAAAAAAGGTAATAAAAATAGTACTTTTGAACACTTATCACACTCCCAAATTTGAACTATTGCTTGCCCTCAAGCAATGCAAACTAACAATTACCTGCCAAGACTTTAATCATCAAAGACATGCTTCAAACTTGAATTCAAACCTCGGAACCGTGGCCAAAGTATGATCACCTTTTAATTTTTTGGATAGCACAAAAATTACCTGGAATCAAACTATAATTCTTGTGACAATGTGTATGCGTAGTTGTGTACAAGTTGATTTTCAAGATTCTATGTGAACAATAAACTTTTATCAATTTAATTACCGGGGCATTTATTTTTATTTTCACTAGAGCCAATTTTGGGCATCTCTAGCAAAGTAAGCAATTTCTCATTTTATTTTAGTCGACTAGAGCCAATTTCGGGCACCTCTAGCGATTCTTTGATGTGCATTAACTACTAGAGACAGTTTCGGGCACCTGTAGCAAGAAAGTGCATTTACTACTAGAGCCAGTTTCGGGCACCTCTAGCAAGAAATTAACTTTTAATTTTCAATTTTAAATTTACCCAAATTTTAAGCAACCTAAGTTCACTAAGTTTCTTTCAATCAACAAGCCACAACCGTGTAAAAAAAAATTCAGCATCATAGTAAAATTCTAAGTTCTTTTCATGCAATCCTAAAATTCAAGGTTCTTTCAATTAAGTGTAGTGGCAAAAATTCATCATTGGATATTCAACAAGTCTTAAGAAATTAAATCCAATTAAAGGCATGGCAAGTAACATATGCAACCTATATGTGATTGCTAAAGATGAATGCAACTAAACATGAAACTAACTAGAAACCAACACCCCCTAAACTCGAGAGAAGCATTGTCCCCAATGCATGTAAAAGTGAAACAAAATTTAAAAGAAACTAGATGAAATGAGTTAGTCGGAGAGGTCGTCACCTCAAGTGATAAGTTTCCTTCGTGCCGTTTACTTGATTCATTATTTTTGGTCGGTGGTTGAATGCTTGTGGCTGGTACCGCGTGAATAGAATTGCTTTGATTTGATTCATGTTTGGGCATCTGAAGTTTTCGACGCCATTGTTGTTGTTTGGGCAATCTCTGTTGTGTTGCTGTGGCAAGTAGTCGGCAGTGAATTTTCTTAGCATGGTGGTTGTGAGTCTTGTTGTGGAAAAGAAAAGAAAACCTGGAAACTAAAGATAATGAAGAAAAATAAAATATCTCCTAAAAATTCCAAAATTAAATAAAGAGAAAAAAAATAACCGAAAATAATAGAAAAAAATAGTTCAAAAAATAATAAAAAGAAAAAAAAGAAGAAAATATCGAAAGGAGAGCATGTTTATGCATCTCCTAAGGTGTCAACTTCTTTGTTACGTTCTACAGGGGCACCGTTGTAGTGCTTCAATCTTTGTCCGTTAACTTTGAATTCATGTTCGTCGATAATGGACTTGATTATCACGGCACCATGGGAAAATGGTTTGACAACTTTGAATGGTCCTGACCATCTTGATTTCAGCTTTCCCGGGAAAAGTTTTAGCCAAGAATTGAATAAGAGAACTAATTGCCCTGGCATGAATTGTCGCGGCAATAGTTTCTTGTCATGTCATTGCTTTGTTTTCTCCTTGTAGATTCGTGCATTATTATAGGCGAGTGCACGAAATTCTTCTATCTCGTTGAGGTTCAACAAACGCTTTTGTCTGGCACTTTCCCAATCCATATTCACGGTCTTGATTGCCCAATATGCCTTATGTTCGATTTCCACCGGTAGATGGCATGTTTTGCCATAGACAAGTCGGAAGGGGGACATACCTAAGGGTGTTTTGAATGCAGTGCGATATGCCCAAAGTGCGTCATCTAGTCTTACTGACCAATCCTTCCTAGAGGGATTTACAACTTTCTCGAGTATACCCTTTAATTCCCGGTTGGAAATTTCTGCTTGCCTATTGGTTTGTGGATGATATGACGTGGCAATCTTGTGCGATATACCGAAGCGTTGCAACATCTTGGCAATAAGTCTGTTGTCAAAATGCTTTCCTTCATCACTGATAATTACTCTCGACATCCCAAACCGTATAAATATATTTTTTTGCAAGAATCGTTGCACGGTTTTGGAATCGTTGTTGGGAACTGCAGCTGCCTCAACCCATTTAGACACGTAGTCAACAACAAGTAGAATTTAGAGGTTGTCGAATGAAGATGGGAAAAGTCCTATAAAATCGATCCCTCATACATCAAACAATTCCACCTTTATGATGTTTTGGAGCGGCATCTCATGTCGTCTAGAGATATTGCCTGTCTCCTCGGCAACGATCACATTGCTTGTAAAACTCTTGGGCTTCTTTGTACAGTGTTGGCCAATACAAACTAGAATGAAAAACTTTGGCCACGGTACGAGTTCCTCCAAAATGTCCTCCATAGGGTGAAGAATGGCATTGCCGGAGTACATTTTGTTGCTCTTCTTCAGGGACACATCGGCGTATAACCTGACCTGCACATTGTTTAGACAAAAGAGGCTCGTCCCAAAAGTAATTCTTAGCATCATGGAGGAACCGCTTCTTCCCTTGGTGAGTAAGGCCATAAGGTAAAATACCACAAACAAGGAAATTAACTAAACCCGCATAGCAGGGTATTGCCGAGGCATGTGCTGCCTTGGCGACTACTCCCAAGATTGCTAAGGCGTGTGCGTCTAGAGTTACCAAGGCATACACATCCATGGTTGTCGAGGCGTGCATATCAGTGGTTGCCGCGGCGTCGAGGGTTGCCGAGGCATGCGCATCCATGGTTGCCGAGGCATCAGGGGTTGCCGAGGCGTACGCGTCCATGGTTGTCGAGGCGTGCGTATCAGGAGCTGCTGCAGTGTCGAAGGTTGCCGAGGTATGCGCATCTATTGTTACCGAGACGTACGTATCAGGAGTTGTTGCGGCGTCGAGGGTCCGTCAGGGGTTGCCGAGGCATGCGCATCCATGTTTACCGAGGCGTGTACGTCAAGAGCTGCTGCAGCGTCGAGGGTTGCCGAGGCATGCGCATCCATGGTTGTCGAGGCAACTAAAAGTTGCTCATCCGGGAATGCATCGCATATCTCTAAATTCGCGTCCTCCTCCCTATTATGTTCTAAACGTGATAAGTGATCGGCCACTTGATTTTATGTTCCTTTCCTGTCCTTAATTTCAATATCAAATTCTTGTAAAAGCAATATCCAACGAATCAAACGAGGTTCGACATCTGTTTTAGCAAATAGATACTTAATTACCAAATGGTTCGTATGGACAATTACCTTTGTACCAATCAAATAGGATCGGAACTTGTCAAATACGAAAACTACGGCTAGTAACTCTTTCTCCGTTGTTGTGTAATTCACTTAAGCACTATTAAGAGTTTTACTAGCATAATATATCACATGAAAGGTCTTACATGTGCGTTGGCCTAGGACTGCTCCTACTGCGAAATCACTTGCATCACACATGAGCTCAAAAGGTAGCGTCCAATCTGGTGGAACGGCAATGGGTGTCGAGGTAAGCTTTTCCTTTAGGGTTTCAAATGCTTGGGTGCAAGAATCATCAAAATTGAAGACTTTATCATGTTCAAGCAAATTGCACAAGGGTTTAGTAATTTTAGAAAAATTATGAATGAACCTCCTGTAAAAACCTGTATGTCCAAGAAAGCTTCGAATTTCTTTAACTGAACTTGGTGGGGGTAATCTCTCGATCACGTCCACCTTGGCTTTGTCTACTTCAATTCCCTTGGATGAAATCTTGTGGCCGAGCACCATCATCTACCATAAAATGACAATTCTCCCAATTAAGGACTAAATTGGTTTTTTCACATCTTGCCAACACCTTCTCTAAATTGCGAGGCAACTGTCGAAGTCATTACCAAAAATGGAAAAATCATCCATGAAGATCTCAAGGAAGTCTTCGACCATGTCTGAAAAGAGTGCCATCATGCATATTCTAATGTTACTGCATATTTGAGAAAACTTGAGGAGAGTCGTTTTCGATACTTCTTATAGTCCATCTGCACCCTCCATCGGGTGACAATATTGCCCAAAAAGAGTTTGGCCAATGTGCTTGCCACTACTCCCTTTTGCGTTACCATGGTGGAGGTGTATTTCTTTCATGTTCCCTTGTAGTCCATGCACATCTTCCACCTTTCTACTGTTCTTGAAGGCATGGATATATTATTAGGAAAAATTATATCAACATCCAACCATTTAATTACCTCATTCTTGTTGGGCTCCATCATGGTTGGATGTAGACTTCGTTGTCGTGGCAATTGCTGCTCTAGCCAATTGCCGTGACAATCAGTTGCCAAAATTTGCTGTAAGTCAAGGGAAGAACCAATTTTCTGGAAAGCATTACGAATCCAAACACCTTTTTCTTTTGGCCTCTCAAACATCTCCATCAATAGAGATTTCGATGGCTTCAAATCTACCAACATCGGTTCCTCAAGACATACCTGCAATGGACGAGGTAAGTTTTTAAAGAATTCGAAAGGTTCGACCACTACCTGCTCATATTCCATTGGCAAAGTATTATCATCTCGTTGATCTTGCACGTGGTCGTGTAATTGTCGTGCCAACTGTAGATGAGAGAAATCTACAAATTACTGCTTTAACATCAATGTTGTAACCTTCTGGGCATCAGGCTCCTCAGAATTTGCTGTAGTATTGTTGTTCTCAACTTCATTGAGTGTTGTCGTGGCATTGCTCTGTTTAGGCTCCTCAATCATTGCCTAGGTAATTTGTTGCTCAGGCTCATCATGTGTTGGACAGTCTCTCTCATTGGCATCCTCTTGACTTGGAGGTTCTAGTTGTTCCCCACACATTAGAGAGCTTTCTTTGCATTGCTCCTTATCCTCTTTCCTTGGGACGTCAGTATCCCCCGAAATGGATTGTTGGTGCATGTTATCCATGACATATGTGGATCTCCTCAATTGATCTTCTGAATCCCCTAAGGTTGCATCCCACTGAGCTATCCTCGTATCCATAGA
Organism: Hibiscus mutabilis; assembly: GCA_019671005.1. Taxonomy (NCBI): domain Eukaryota; kingdom Viridiplantae; phylum Streptophyta; class Magnoliopsida; order Malvales; family Malvaceae; genus Hibiscus; species Hibiscus mutabilis. The sequence goes on from CM033744.1 coordinate 30,703,422, forward strand.
CTTTGATAGCTCTCAAATCTCTTCAATTGATCCGTCAACTCTAGCCAAGGAAGCTAGCAACGTTTCCTCCAAGGAATTGGAATGCTCTTGAAAAGGACTACATTGCTATGGCATATCTGTTGCTGCGGCAAAATTGTTATGGTAAAAAAAATTTTGAGCTTTTGACCATACCATGAAGAATTTTGCTGCTGGTTCCCTCTATGGTCCTCCATGTAGTCATATGCACCGAAAATGTGAGGGCAATTTTCAAACACATGATGTTCTCCACACATAGCACAAGAGTTTTCCACGGTATAGGCTCTTTGGGCTTTTCTCGGTTGGTATAGGTAATCATCAAAGGGTGCAAGAAACTCTTGATTGGATTGATTCATATCTTCCAACATCAACTCTCGAATAGATGGGCTTTTATTTCCCGACATGTTGATGTCCCTTAACTTGAAGCGCACCTAAATTTTTTTTTGATAAAACAAACAAAAAGAAAAGTTAGTAAAACTAAGAAAAAAATGCAATAACAAAAACAACTAACACAAATTGCCAATCCCCGGCAACGGCGCCAAAAACTTGTTGTGTGTAATAAGTGCTACGCAATTGTGCAAGTATACATGTCGTAAGTAATAAAGTGATATGAGTATCGAGTATCATCTCTACAGGGATTGGTTTGGGCCACTTTGCATAAGTTACTGCAATATGAAAATAAAAACACAATTGATAATAGGAGTTCTAATTAACAAGTAAACTAAGAGCAATAAATAAAATAAAGATGTAATCAAATAAGAAAGTGCAGGCCGGGTTATCGTGAGTTGTGGAGTGATGATCGAATGGTTCGTCGTGGTGATTGAGTAGCAGCCGGATTGCCAGGGCAATTCTTTTACGATTGCCTAGTTTATTGCCAGGGCAATTTAGTTACAATTGCCTGGTTGATTGCCAGGGCAATTCTGCCGTGTTGCCTGGTCGGTTGCCAGGGCAATTCCCCCTTGTTGTCTGATCAGATTGCCTGGGCAATGCTCCAGCGATTGCTTGGGCAATTAAGGATGGGTTGATTGTCTGGGCAATTGAGCATTCACTTCCAAAGTTCGGCGAAGCGTTCTTCAATGATATCTTCTTATCCCTACGTCAAAACTCTAGCTATTTGTGCATGCCTTGATAATACATCCCTGCGTGAATCAAGGGTGAACAAAAACCAATCTTGTGCTCCTTTTAGTTGTTGAAATCCTAAACTTATTCCTAAGCCGGATTAGTCTTCACCATCAATTGATTGAATAAAGATCATGCTCATTCGTTTCTTGAATCTAACTCTCCCGGTATTAGATAAATAGACGAAGTTACGAGATCCTCTCCCAATTCCCTCGCAAACAAGATTAAGAAACAAGAATGAACAAACTTTGAAAATTGAATTGCAACTCAAAAACCTAAACAAAATCCAATTGTTTTTCACAACAACAAAACACAATAACCCCAACCAATCAAGTTAGTTCATGGTTGGGTTCAAAAGATATACAAAGAATAATCCCCAAACCATGAATCTAATGGAAGCAAAGAATAAGAAGAAATCGATTGGCCCTCTTTGGAAAACCTCTCAATCGAACTCTCACTCCAATCTTTCTCCCTTGTCGAAATCTCACCCCTCTTGCCCCTTTGGAGTTTTGCTGAAATTTCTCTCTTCTCTTCTTGCCCAACTCTCTTTGACTACTTGATCCTTTAAATAGAGATGGCTTGGTCAAGATCCTTCTTGAGGAGGAAGTTAAGTTGGAATTAAATATCTTTAAAGAATATAATTCTTTATTATATTTAAATTCCTTCTAGAACTTCTCCCATCTTCTTGGGATTTAATTTCTCTTTAACCTCTTCATGGAAATCAAACTCCTTTTGGATTTAACTTTGCTCCACGTCATATTGGGCTTATCTAGTCATCAATTTCGACTACCATATCATCTTATTCTTTATCGAAAATTGCCTTGGCAACTAGCTCGGCATCTCCTTCATGCATTGCCCTGACAACTAGCTCGACATCTCCTTCATGCATTGCCCTGGCAACTGGTTCCAGCCTTGCTTTGGCAAGTGATTTTGCACACACACAAAAACTCACCAAAGCATTATGTTTTTCCATAAAATTGAGAAAAATATGAAATCAAGCTTGTCCATCAAGGAAACGATGCAAATATGCATGAATGACTAATAATGCAATTAATATGAGCCTAAGTCTAACAATAATATGAGTAAAAAGGGTAATAAAAATAGTACTTTTGAACACTTGTCAGAGTGCTCTTGGTAAGACCATGGCTGTTAACCGAATTGTGTCGGAAGTGTCCATAGGATAATTTGGGTTTTGACGCTATTTTTGAAGATGATCGGGTGTTGGAACACCGACTAATGGTTAGTTTTGAATGTTATGAGTTTTAAAGATTAGAGTTGATTTCTTAGTAGAGATTGCTATGGTATGGACCGATTTGTGGTTGATGTGATTCTATCTAATGAGGCTAAAAGGATATCAAGATTTATGCTGTGAAGTTGTTTTGGCTTATGTGAATAGATCTGGGGTTAAGGATGTTTGGGTTCTAAGTGTTTTTGTTGTTCGAGAATTCTTTTCTAAAGTTCTTTTGAGGGAGTTTTTTTTCGTGTTGTTCTATGTTTGCGAAGGTGAGTTCAGTGTTAAAACGTACTTTGGTACGACTCCCAAATCCTTTTTGTATTGTATTGGCGGGCGTTAAGGAAATGCATGAGTTGAGAATGTGATTATAAAAATGGCCAGTTTGTGGGTATGTTCGATTGGGAGTTCTTTTTCCTGAAGCACCAGCATGGTTATTTGCGATAATGGTGTTTAGGACCGTTAGTTGGTATAAGTTTATGGTTATGATGTATAAATGTCGAATGCACTAGTGACATTCGTGGTTGTAATGAGATGAGTATTCTGTGAATACTTAGTTTTATGAATAGCAAAGGTGGTGGTATTTTCGTGTACAATGGTGCCACGATGAATCTTGACTAACAATCAAGATTTTCTAATAGGCTTTTGTAGCGAACCGTTTGTTTCATAATTGGAGTAGGTGCGAGTTTTGGCAAAGCTGAATGAGGTGTTATGGGGATGTGATTAAGTTGTGTAAGTTTGGTCCAAAAATGTTGTTAGTAAGTGTGGATTGTTAATCATGCACAGTACTTAAACACTTATATGTATATATATAAATACATGTCCATACATGCATACATTTGAGCATGACATTAGAGGTTTTGCATACATATACATAGATATCTATGAGGGCATATAAGTAATCATGCATATGTATGTTCACACTTACAGATGACGTTTCGAAGGCTGATGAGATAGTGATGTAAGTTAGCTCTAGCGAGGAGGTTCTCTAGAGTCTCAAAGTTTATGGCTTAATGGAGATGTTATAGATTGATTCTTGGAAGTTGGAGTTGTGATAGATTTGAAGCAACCAAGGTTAATATTTGAAGTACGTGGGTTTTCTGGATCAATTGATTGTTATTGAAATTCGTTGAGGAATTTTCTTAGGTGGTTGCGCCATTTGCGAAGTTATGGCAAGAGATGTTCTGTAGAATTAGACGTGTGTTGTATTCCATTCATGGTCGTAGCTTGAGCTTAGTTAGTTGAGTAATTCCGAGATAATAAACGAGTGTGTTTCCAAAGGAATATGGTAAATTGGCCATGGCTAATATTTTGGAAGGTTATTTAATTGGTTATCATATAACAAGAATTATGTTTTTGACGACTTTTAAAAAAAGAGAGATAATTTAGTTTTAAAAGTGGTTTTTGAGGATTAAATATTAAGGGGACACATGCTAAGAATCTTTAGGGAGCAGTTTTACCCTTTGTATTTTAACAAACTCAATTATCTTTTGCTTTTTAAAAAAAACTACTACCAATGGTTAGCATTTTCTCTAAAACATGGGTTCTCTAAATTTTTATTTCAACTAAAAACTATTGTTTTAGTATTTTCTACTTTCCTAAAATGTTTCCAATGATTAATTGGTTTCTCGATCTCATTTCTAATATATTTTTTATTCAAATAATTTTTGAAACTTAAGTAAATAGGTAGATTTTGGTCAACAATGATTTTCACGTTGGAATACAAGGGAAGCCCATTTTGGTTCAAATCCCTGTCAAGCAAGGTGAGCTATGGTTTCTTATTGACATTCCACACACTTTGTGTCCTCAATCTATTATTTCAAATATCATTAGTAGCTAAAACGATTTTATTTGGGTTGAAATGGTTTCAAGAACAAATTATGGTTAGGTTGTTTAACCTAGTAGTTTTCATTGGGTACTAATGTTTTTTATTGGTTGATAATAAGTTTAAAAAAATCAGTTTTACAAGTTTGATCCCAGAATTAGTTTAATTGACTATATTGAGATAGTTGTTCTTCATGGATTGAGATTGATGTATGGTTAAGTGAAGCCTTGGGTGTTGGTTGTAGTTTTGGAAATTAGTTGGTGATCCTTTCAACAATTATTGAGATAAAAATTGTTTATGAAGGGCTAGTTGGATATTAGAAAGGATTGGTGCAAGTTAAAAATGATTTTTCTGTATTTTGACGGTGTTTTTGGATGAGAATCATAAAAGTTTTGTGCAAATTGAGACAAAGAGGAACCCAATATCATATGGGTGATTGAGTGTTTCTCGTAAGTTTCTCTGTGGATGAAGGTTGTTGAGAATAATTCATAACGGTGTGTTGAATCAAGTCTTAATAGACGCTACGTGGAGATTAGAAGGACCGATTTTGTAGCATGTTGTATCGAGATGATTTTGGGCTCGAATGTGTAATTGATGATTTTCCTATGTTTTTTTGGCAAGGTTTGTTTGGCCCCGTTAAGAGAAAGTTGGGAATTGTTGGTTTTACCATTGGTGAGGGATGTTTCTAATTAAGTCTCTAGCAACTAGGTGTTGCTCATCGAGACAATTGAGTTTGTGAAAGTTATACGGCGTAAGTGTAAACAAGGAAGTGGTTTGGGTAAAGAAAGTTGGTATTTGTTTTGTTTCCCTTAGGCAAATTTCGAGGACGAAATTTCATTTAGAGGGGGAGAGTTGTAACACCCTGGAAAATGGTCTAGAGGATTCAAGTAATTTGTCAAAATCGGGTTGGAATTTTGGATTAGGTTTTGGCTAATTAATTAATTACAGAAAATAATTTTGGTTGATTAAATTAATTTTCGATAAATTTATCGTGGATAATATTTTTTAAAAATATTTTAATGAGTTGTTAAGGGATGAAATTGAACTTGGGTAATTTTAAATAGGTTAATTTAATATTAATTAAGCAGTGATTATTTTGCAAAAGGTTGTAAAATTTTAATAAAGGCAATTTTGAAAAAAGGATTAAAGTGGTATTTTTATTGTAATTATAAAATTAATGATTAAATATATCTTTTCTCTTGTTTTTAACAAAAAGAAGTTGACGGTTATAATTTTCTAAAAGATGAGAAAGACATTTCTAAGTTTCTCTCATTTTCTTCCAAACAAGATTTAGAGATTTCTTGATTCCTTAATTATTTCTACTTCAATTTCTTCTCCATTTATTTCTAAACAATTATGGATTAAGGATTTTGATTTCTACATCATCTCCACTATTTTTCTTGCTGGAAATTAAGAAGGGAGTTCATCTTCAAGTTAATTTTTCATCAAGCAAGGTGAGAAATATTCTTTAATGATTTTCTATATAATTTTGATTCTTAATCTATGATTTCTTATACTTTGGGATAATTAAAACGAATTTCTAATGGAATTATTGAATATTAATGAATTTTCTCATAAATCTTGATTAGATTATAGTAATCTAATGATTTGTATGGAGTTCTAATGTTTAGTGCTTGAGTAATAATAATATAAAGTTGATTCTGTAATTTAATCCTCGAAATTAATCTAATTGGTTAATTTTAGATTTAGATTTTTGAATGGGGTTATTGGTGGAGTGGTTGATTTAATTGTGGGAATGTGTATATTAGAGTGCATTGTGAGTGTTTGAAGAAATGAACATAAAGAAAAAAAGAGGATCGAATGTTAAACTGGGAGTATGTTACAGAGCCGAGTGTGAGGCATGGGCGTGTTGCCCTACCCTTCGAATGTTGGCAGCTGGGCGTACGCTGCTGCCCTTGTTTATGTGGCACGCGTGTTAAGTGTCTAAAAGTACTATTTTATTCACCCTTTTTATTCATATTATTGCTAGACTTAGGCTCATATTAGTTGCATTATTAGCCATTCATGCATGTTTGCATTATTTCTTTGGTGGACAAGCTTGATTTCATATTTTGCTTAATTTTGTGGAAAAGGGTGCGGCCGATAGTTGTTTTTGTGTGTGTGCAGAAAAACTTGCCTAAACAAGGCTGGAACCAGTTGCCAGGGCAGTGCATGAAGGAGATGCCGACGCAGTTGCTAGGGCAGTGCATGAAGGAGATGCCGAGCTAGTTGCTTGGGCAATTGTCGATAAGGGATAACATGATATGTCAATCAAAATTGATGACTAGATAAGCCCAAGATGACGTGGAGCAAAGTTAAATCCCAAAGGAGTTTGATTTCCATGAAGAGGTCAAAGAGAAATTAAATCCCAAGAAGATAGGAGAAGATCTAGAAGGAATTTAAATATAATAAAGAATTATATTCTTTTAAAGTATTTAATTCCAACGTAACTTCTTCCTCAAGAGAGACTTTGACCTAGTCATCTCCTATTGAAAGGAGACCAAGCCATCAACTCGAAGGGATAGCAAAGGGGAGAGATTTCGACAAGGGCTTTCAACCATTCTTCATCATTTTCTTTCTTGTTCGATTAGGTTTATGTTAGGGATTCTTTGTTTTGTATTTCTTTGGGACCTAGCCATGGACTAAATCTATTTGGCTAAGGTTATTGTGTTTTGTGGTTGTGAGAAACAATTGGATTTTGTTTAGGTAATAAGAGTATGCACTTTCCATTTAAGGTTTACTCATTCTTGGTTTTTATTCTTGTTTGCGAGTGAATTGGGAGAGGATATCGTAACTTCATCTATTTATCTAATATCGGGAGAGTTAGATTCAAGAAACGAATGAGTATGGTCTTTATTCAATCTATTGATGGTGAAGATTAATCCCGTTTAGGAATAAGTTAAGGATTTCAACGGCTAAGAAGAGCGCACGATTGGTTGTTGTTCACCCTTGATTCACGCAGGGATGTATTTATCAAGGCATGTACAATTAGCTAGAGTTTTGACATAGGGATAAGAAGAAACCATTGAAGAACGCTTCGCCGAACCTTGAAGTTGCTGCCCAGCCGCCCAAACAGTTGCCCAGCCAACCGTCGATTAGTTGCCAAGGCAACCCCGCTGCGCAAGTTGCCACGGCAACTGAGTTGCCCTTGCACCCTTTTACCAAGACGATCCAATTGGCTATCACTCTTCAACACACGATAACCTGGCCCATTCTCTCTCATTTGATTACATCTTCTTTTACTTTATTGCTTTCTAGTTTAGTTGTTAGTTAAACTCCTACAATCTTCTACTTGTGTTCTTTTACTTTTTACAGTGCAAGAGATTAGATTCTTGAAGTGGCACCAATCCCTGTGGAGATGATATCTTTTATACTATAACTTGGGACGTGTACACTTTCACAATTGCGGAACACTTATTACGCGCAACAAGTTTTTGGCACCGTTGCCGGGGATTGGCAATAACAACTTTGTTTTTATTTTCTTGCACTTTTTATTTTTCTTGTTTAAGATTCAAAGGGCTAACAAAATTTGGTTTTGGATTGGTAGATGACCAGGGTGAGACCGATTACATCAGAATATCCCTTTGATCCAGAAATTGAATGAACCTTGCAAAGACTCAGACAAAGGTTAAGAGTAGCATTGGCTAATCAAGACAGCAATATGAATCAGGATGATCTAGTAGGAGGAGTGATTCTTGCACGAAACAGAACTATTCGAGACTATCTTGAAGAAGATCTTGAAGGACTTAATCTAGGAGTTGTCACACCTGAAATTGAAGCCGACTACTTTGAGTTGAAACCGATGATGTTCAATATGATCAAAACAATTGGTCAATTTGGCGGCTCAGCAACTGAAGATGCACGATAACATCTTAAATCTTTCCTCGAGATTTGCAATTCATTCAAAATAAAAGGATTCATCCCCGATGTTTTACGACTAAGATTATTCCCCTATTCACTAAGGGATAGGGCAAAAGCGTGGTTGAATAGTATTCCTGCCGGATCAATAAGATCTTGGACCGATCTTTGTCGTGATTTCCTTGCTCGATTTAATCCTAAAAATTTGACTAATAAGCTTCATAACGAAATTACTTCTTTTCGGCATGAAGATAATGAACCCATATACAAGGCTTGGGAGCGATATAATGAACTTCTACACAAATACCCCCTACACGGATTCTAAGTGTGGACACGAGTAACAATGTTTTACAACGCTGTGAATACACCAACAAGGATGATGCTAGATGCCTCGGCAAACGACATACTCCTAGATAAGTCGTTGGAGGAAATAATGCAAATTCTAAACATGCTTGCCAAGAATGATTATCAATTCTCATCTGCTAGAAGAGGATGAGTTAGACGCCAAGGCACAATACATGAATTGGGATCATCAGACTCAATTTCGGCACAATTGGCCACTCTAACCAAGATGGTCCAGAACATGCAGAAACCAAACAACACACATGAGGTCAAGGTAATGGATTCCTTTTGTGAGTTATGTAGTGGTAACCATGATTCTTCTGAATGTATGCAGAATTTGGAATCCAGCTTTTATGTAGGGAATTACAACCGGAACAACAATGTGATGTCCAATACATACAATCCAGCTTGGAAGAAGCACCCGAATTTTTCATGGAGTAATCCCAACAATGCTCTAAACCAGAACAATCAGAATGCACAAGCATCGGGATTCCAGCAGAATATGCCACGGCAACAGTTGCCGCAGCAACAACCGACAACATCTAGTTCTTTGGAAAATTCTCTCAATGCTTTTATGTTGAAAACTGAATCTTATATGGTTGAGAATAGAAACTTCATAAAAAGAACTGATGCTTTTATTGATAGGACCGAGATGAGATTGCAAAACAAAGAGGCGGCAATCAAATCATTGGAAAATCAAGTCGGACAATTTGCTCAAAACCTGAATACTAGAACGCAAGGAGGTTTACCTAGAGATACTGAAGTCGCAAGAGGAACTGGCCATGAGCAATGTAAGGCGATCACCACTAGAAGTGGCCAACAAGTTAAAGAGGCTCAAGCTCGCTCATCAAACAAAACTCCACAAAAAGAACAAGATGAACTCAACGGCAAAGCCTCAGATGCTGAACCACGAAATACCGCAGCAACCAATGATAGGCACGCCACGACAACCCAGTTGAAGATGCCTCGGCAACTCCAGTTGCCCCGGCAATGCCATCAATCAGGTTCCAGACCAATGAAAGGATCGAAGATATCTGACTTCCACCATCATTCTCATAAAGATTGAAGGGAAAAAAGTAAGAATATCAATTCAAGAAGTTTCTTGATATCCTAAAGCAAGTCCACATCAACTTGCCATTGGTTGAAGCAATTGAACAAATGTCGAACTATGCCAAGTTTCTTAAAGATTTTATGTCCAAGAGAACAAGGCTAGGAGAGTTTGAAACAGTTGCCGCAACAGAGGGATGCATGGCCATGTTGCACAATCGCATGCCACCCAAGTTGAAAGATCCCAGAAGTTTCACAATACCTTGTTCCATCGGAAACCACTATGTCGGGAAAACATTTCGTGACCTTCGAGCAAGCATAAACTTGATGCGTAAATCAGTTTTCCAGAAACTAGGAATCGGGAAGGCAAGACCTACAACAGTTATGCTACAGCTAGCCGACAGATCCTATGTGTATCCATAGGGAAAAATCGAAGACATACTGGTAAAAGTTGATAAATTTATTTTTCCCGCTGACTTTATTGTTTTGGATTGTGAAGAAGATGAACATGCACCTATCATTCTTGGGAGACCATTCCTAGCAACAGAGAGAATCTTGATCGATGTTGAAAAGGGAGAACTCACAATGAGGGTGAATGCCCAGCAAGTTAAACTAAATGTGTTCTAAACACTAAGGCATGCCGGTAATCCAGAAGAATGCCAACTTCTTCATGCTACGACAGAGTTTGACTTCGACGAGGAATTTAGTTGCCTCGACAACTACATTGCCGATCAAGAGAAACTTGAGGAGTATGAAGAACCGATCAATGAGGAACAACAAGAAGATGCAAATTGGTTAGTCAATCGACCGGGTACATACTTTGAACCACTGGATTACTCAGGTAAGGAAGGTAAACTCGAAAAGCCCTCCATTGAACAACCAACAATTCTTGAGTTGAAATAGTTGCCAGGGCAACTAAAATATGCTTACTAGGGAACCGATAATATATTCCCTATAATTATTTCCTCTAAGTTACAGTCTGAGCAGGAAAATAAGCTGATCAAAATGTTGATGCTACACAAGAAAGCAATAGGGTGGACAATTGTCGACTTGAAGGGAATTAGCCCGGCAGTGTGCATGCACAAGATTTTGTTGGAAGATGATCACAAACCTTTGATTGAGGCCCAGAGGAGACTGAATGATGCCATAAAAGGGGTTGTAATGAAAGAAATCATCAAGTGGCTTGACACCGACATCATATACCCTATTTCTAATAGTACATAGGTAATTCTGGTACAATGTGTACCGAAAAAGGGAGGTATAACGACGATAAGTAATGAAAACAATGAACTCATTCCAACCAGGACTGTGACCGGTTGGAGGGTTTGTATAGATTATCGAAAGCTAAACAAAGCCACTAGGAAAGATCACTTCCCATTACCCTTTATTGATCAAATGCTTGATCGTCTTGCAGGTAAACCCTTTTATTGTTTTCTTGATGGTTATTCAGGTTGCAATCAAATTGCCATAGCACCAGAAGATCAAGAAAAGACAACCTTCACATGCCCATACGGTACTTAAGCTTTCCGAAGGATGCCGTTTGGATTGTATAATACCCCGACAACCTTCCAAAGATGCATGATGGCGCTCTTTTCATACGTGGTCGAAGACTTCCTTGAGATTTTCACGGATGATTTTTCCGTTTTTGGTAATGACTTCGACAGTTGCCTCGGCAATTTAGAGGAGGTGTTGGCAAGATGTGAAGAAACCGATTTAGTCCTTAATTGGGAGAAGTGCCATTTTATGGTGATGAAAGAATAGTGCTCGGCCACAAGATTTCATCCAAGGGAATTGAAGTAGACAAAGCCAAGGTGGACGTGATCGAGAGATTACCCCCACCAAGTTTGGTTAAAGGAATCCGAAGCTTTCTTGGACATGGAGGTTTTTACAGGAGGTTCATTCATAATTTTTCTAAAATCACTAAACCCTTGTGTAATTTGCTTGAATAGGATAAAGTCTTCAATTTTGATTATTCTTGCACCCAAGCATTCGAAACCCTAAAGGAAAAGCTTACATCGGCACCCATTGTCGTTCCACCCGATTGCACAGGTAAGACCTTTCATGTGATATACTACGCTAGTAAAACTCTTAATAGTGCTCAAGGGAATTACACAACAACAGGGAAAGAGTTACTAGCCATAGTTTTCGTATTTGACAAGTTCTGATCCTATTTGATTGGTACAAAGGTAATTGTTCATATGGACCATTCGAGAATTAAGTATCTATTTGCTAAAAAAGATGCCAAACCTCGTTTGATTCGTTGGATATTACTTTTACAAGAGTTTGACATTGAAATTAAGGACATGAAAGGAATAGAAAATCAAGTGGCCGATCACTTATCACGCTTAGAATGCAATAGGGAGGAGGACATGGATTTAGAGATATGCGATGCATTCCCAGATGAGCAACTACTAGTTGCCTCGGCAACCATGGATGCGCATGCCTCGACAACCCTTGACGCGTATGCCTCAACAACTACAGACGTGTATGCCTTAGTAACCCTTGACGCGCATGCCTCGGCAACCCTTGACGCACACGCCTCAGTAACTCCAGATGCGTATGCCTCGACAACCACTGATACGCATGCCTCGGCAACCCTTGACGCGCATACCGCGACAACTCTAGACGCGAACGCCTCAGCAACCATGGAAGCAGTTGCCACGGCAACACATACCTCGACAATACCCTGGTACGTAGATTTAGTTAATTTCCTTGTTTGTGGTTCCGCCATGATGCTAAGCATTACTTTTGGGACGAGCCTTTTTTGTTTAAACAATATGCAGATCAGGTTATACGCCGATGTGTCCTTGAAGATGAGCAGCAGAATGTACTCCGACAATGCCATTCTTTACCCTATGGAGGACATTTTGAAGGAACACATACTGCGACCAAAGTTTTGCAATCCTGTTTGTATTGGCCAACACTGTACAAAGATGCCCAAGAGTTTTACAAGCAATGTGATCGTTGCCAGAGGACGGGCAATATCTCTAGGTGACATGAGATGCCACTCCAAAACATCATCGAGGTGGAATTGTTCAATGTATGGGGGATCGATTTTATGAGACCTTTCCTATCTTCATTCGGCAACCTCTACATTCTACTTGCCCTCAACTACGTGTCTAAATAGGTTGAGGCAGCTACAGTTTCCACCAACGATTCCAAGACCGTGCAATAATTATTGCAGAAAAATATATTTACACGGTTTGGGATGCCGAGAGCAATTATCAGTGATGAAGGTAAGCACTTTGACAATAGACTTGTTGCCAAGATGTTGCAACGCTTCAGCGTGTCACACAAAATTGCCACGGCATATCACCCACAAACCAATAGGCAAGCAAAAGTTTCCAACCGAGAATTGAAGGGTAGGTATGTCTCCCTTCTGACTTGTCTATGGCAAAACATGCCATCTACCCATGGAAATCGAACACAAGGCATATTGGGCAATCAAGACCGTGAATATGGATTGGGAAAGTGTCGGGCAAATGCGTTTGTTGGACCTCAACGAGATAGAAGAATTTTGTGCACTCGCCTATAACAATACACGAATCTACAAGGAGAAAACAAAGCAATGGCATGACAAGAAACTATTGCCGTGACAATTCATGCCAGGGCAACTAGTTCTCTTATTCAATTCTCAGCTGAAACTTTTCTTGGGAAAACTGAAATCAAGATGGTCGGGACCATTCGAAGTTGTCAAACCGTTCTCCCATGGTGCCGTGATAATCAAGTCCATCATTGACGAACATGAATTCAAAGTCAACGGACAAAGATTGAAGCACTACAACGGTGCCCATGTGGAACGTAACAAAGAAGTGGTCACCTTAGGAGATGCATGAGCATGCTCTCCTTTCGATATTTTTTTATTTTTATTTTTTCAAACTATTTAATTTTTTATTTTGTTTATTAATTTTGGTTATTTTTCTTTTTAGGATAAATTTATTTATTTTCTTTAAGATTAAGACTACACCTTTCTTTCATGTTTATCTAATTTTTTTAAAATTTTAGGTTTAAGAATTTCTTTGCACATCTTTATTTATTTTCTTTTATTAGTTTATCTTTAATTTTAATCCTTATTTTATTTGTTTTTGAATTGTAGGAAATGAGTTCAAGATAAAGAGGAATTTGATTCAAGAAGGAAACTTCTTCAACAAGGAAATTAATGGGCTAAATCTAAGGCTTATATTAAGCCTCCAATTTACCCTAAATCTTTTGCCATCAATCGGAACCGGATAATATCTCATGGGTAAGAGAATTCTATGCTCACTCACCTACCCCAGATAATCTTTATGTTTTTGTTCGTGACAAGGCTATACTCATAAGCCCCGAAAGCATCAACACATTTTACGGGCTCTACGTTGAGAAAGACGAGCATCAAGCCTTTGTTGATCAACTCACGCCCAAGCAACTCGACAATGTGCTTCAAGAACTCACTCTACCGGGAACTCATTGGAACGATTGTAAATACAAGGGCACGGTAAATTGCCTTCGGCTTAAACCTGAGGCAAAATTATGGAATAAGTTTGTTAAAACTTCTTTAATACCCACAACACTTAATACCACCGTTGATACACCTCTCTTTTGTTCATACATTCTATCTTGCATAATCGCATCATTAACATTGGAAAAATTATTTGTGATGAGATTTTTGTATGTAGCACAAAAGACAAGGGTTCTTTTTTCTTCCCTTGCTTAATTTCCAGTCTTTGCAAGGAGATGCATGTCCCAAGTGAGTCCACTGATAAAAAGGCCCTACCAAAGTCCGGTTGGAATCGAGTACAAATCTGAAAGCTAATGGGAGAGGCACCGGTAAAATCCACAACGTCTTTAATTGTTGTGGCAACTCCTGCCGCCTCGGCAACTCCTAATGCACAAGCAACTGATGCCCGGGCAACTCGGATAGTAACCCTGAGACAACTTGAAGCACTCTTACAACCGTTGGAGAACCGACTTAGGCAAATTGAAGACCGGCAACTAATGTTCATGCGGTACATGAAGGATCACAACAATGCCATCACCCAAGTCATCCTGGAAAAGTACCCGGACAGCCGCGTTCCGTTCCCTATCTTTCCTACGAAAATCTTTGCCACGAAAACCAATGAAGCAGTTGCCAAGGCAACCACAACAGATGATGATGCGGCAACCTACACTGCACCTGCCCAAGCAGTTGCCACGACAACCAACACTGAAGATGTCGCGGCAATCAAAGCTAAAGACTCCCCGACAACCATTGCAAAAGCCAAAGGTAAAGCATCTATGCCCGAATCAACTCGTACTGAATCATTGTCTGATTTTTCAGATTCGGACGAGTCCTCAATTGCACCAACAAAGACCGCACCAATCAAATCCTCCAAGCCCAAGCAAAAAGCCAATAACATTGATGAAGAGGACGATGAGGACAACCCCGTACGAGGATCGATTCCATAATCGACAACAAGGAAGCAACCATCGCGTTCAAGCAAAAGAATCAAGACACCGGCAAAAAAAAAACTAATCATCCATGACAATGAACTCTTAGAGTAAGTCCTTGTTTGCATTTTAGTTTTCTTTATTTTTATTTTTCTTTGTTGCATGCATTGAGGACAATGCCTCACTCGAGTTTGGGGGGGATTGTTATTAGTTAGTTACCATGTTTAGTTGCATTCATCTTAAGTATTGCATTTAGGATACATAAATTGCTTGCCATGCCTTTAGCTGGAACAAGAATTGCCTAGATTTGATGAATATCCGATGATGACTTTGCCAATGTACTTAATTGAAAGAACTTTTTATTCTAGGATAAACGTGGAAACACTTAGAATCTTACTATGATGATAAACTTGATGAAACACTGTTGTGGCTTGATTGATTTAAGGAATTCCAGCGAACTTAGGTTGATAGTTAAAAAAATGGGGGATTAGAATAAAAATTGGTTGAATGCTAGAGGTGCCCGAAATTGGTTCTAGTATGTGCTAAAAATTGTTCGCTAGAGGTGCCCGAAATCGGCTCTAGTTGAATAAATTAATTAACTTATGAAAACTAAAAACAAAACACTAGAGGTGCCCGAAACCAGATCTAGTTAAAACATGTTAAAAGAACCGAATGAAGTAATTTGAAAACCTCTTGTTTGCATAGAATCCGAAAAATCAACTTGCACACAACTCCGCACACATTCACAAGCATTATAGTTTGATTCCGAGTAACTCCTAAGTTTTCCAAAAAATGAAAAGCCAATCATACTTTATGCTACGATTCTGAGAATTGAAATCAAGTTCAATGCTAAGTTTGTGAAAATTGAAGTCTTGACGGGTAATTATTAGTTTGCATTGCTTGAGGACAAGCAATAGTTTGATTTTGGGGGTGTGTTAAGTGTCTAAAAGTACTATTTTATTCACCCTTTTTATTCATATTATTGCTAGACTTAGGCTCATATTAGTTGCATTATTAGCCATTCATGCATGTTTGCATTGTTTCCTTGGTGGACAAGCTTGATTTCATATTTTCCTTAATTTTGTGGAAAAAGGGTGATGCCGATAGTTGTTTTTGTGTGTGTGCAGAATCACTTGCCTAAACAAGACTGGAACCAGTTGCTAGGGCAGTGCATGAAGGAGATGCCGATGCAGTTGCCAGGGCAGTGCATGAAGGAGATGCCGAGCTAGTTGCTAGGGCAATTGTCGATAAGGGATAAGATGATATGGCAGTCGAAATTGATGACTAGATAAGCCCAAGATGACGTGGAGCAAAGTTAAATCCCAAAGGAGTTTGATTTACATGAAGAGGTCAAAGAGAAATTAAATCCCAAGAAGATAGGAGAAGATCTAGAAGGAATTTAAATATAATAAAGAATTATATTCTTTTAAAGTATTTAATTCCAACTTAACTTCTTCCTCAAGAGAGACTTTAACCTAGTCATCTCCTATTTAAAGGAGACCAAGCCGTCAACTCGAAGGGAGAGCAAAGGGGAGAGATTTCGACAAGGGCTTTCAACCATTCTTCATCTTTTCTTTCTTGTTTGATTAGGTTTATGTTAGGGATTCTTTGTTTTGTGTTTCTTTGGAACCTAGCCATGAACTAAATCTATTTGGCTAAGGTTATTGTGTTTTGTGGTTGTGAGAAACAATTGGATTTTGTTTAGGTAATAAGAGTTTGCACTTTTAATTTAAGGTTTACTCATTCTTGGTTTTTATTCTTGTTTGTGAGTGAATTGGGAGAGGATCTCGTAACTTCATCTATTTATCTAATATCGGGAGAGTTAGATTCAAGAAATGAATGAGTATGATCTTTATTCAATCTATTGATGGTGAAGAATAATCCGGCTTAAGAATAAGTTAAGGATTTCAACGGCTAAGAGGAGCGCAAGATTGGTTGTTGTTCACCCTTGATTCACGCATGGATGTATTATCAAGGCATGTACAATTAGCTAGAGTTTCGCTTAGGGATAAGAAGAAACCATTGAAGAATGCTCTGCCGAACCTTGAAGTTGCTGCCCAGCCAGTTGCCCAGGCAACCATTGATTAGTTGCCAAGGCAACCCTGCTGCGCAATTTGCCACGACAACTGAGTTGCCCTTGCACCCTTTTACCAAGACGATCCAATTGGCTATCACTCCTCAACTCACGATAACCTAGACCATTCTCTCTCATTTGATTACATCTTCTTTTACTTTATTGCTTTCTAGTTTAGTTGTTAGTTAAACTCCTACAATCTTCTACTTGTGTTCTTTTACTTTTTATAGTGTAATAGATTAGATTCTTGAAGTGGCACCAATCCCTGTGGAGACGATATCTTTTATACTATAACTTGCGATGTGGACACTTGCACAATTGCGGAGTACTTATTACGCTCAACAACGCGCATGTTGCGGATGAAGGAAGGGGCTGATCTGCATGGGCAGCAACAGTAATTGAATTGAGAAACCAATTAGCTGCTACCCTTTCCACTGTAGGTGGTTTTTACGTGGGAAAATTAAATGGGGAGGAGTTATTTTAGTCGAATGTTTACAACAACAATGCTGTGTTAGGGGATTTAATTGTGATTTTAGTGTTATAATAAATTGGTTACTTTTGGTGTGGTCCAATTTATATTGATCCTTGTATTTTATCATGGAGGTTGGTGAGTGTTCGGATAATTTTCGGTTAGGCATTGAGGCGGTGGCGTCGAGACGTTGGCATCAAGACGATAGCAAGTTGGTGAGTGCAAAAGTGTTTTGGTACTATAAAAAGGTTTTAATTATGGCTTTGGGGTTTAGTTGAAGCCTAGCAAGCTTAGCTAAGCTTAGAAGTAAGTTTTCTCTATTTTCGCTTTTGTATATCGGTTTGATATGAGCTTTTGATTTACATGTGTTGGTTTAAAGCAAGATTTGATTGCAATGTAAGATTTGTTACCTACTATTTATATGCATGATTTTTTATGAGATGCAATTGGAAATGGTTACATACATGAATTCTTATGAGTTTCGATAAATGGTTTCCGAAAGGAATGTGTAAGTTGTTTTCAAACATGGTTTATTGCATTTGAAAACGGATTATGTGTTGCATATGAAAAATAGTGAGGTATCATGTTAAATATGGAATATATTGGCAAGTGAAAATGATTAAATGTTATCAGATATAGTTGGCATGCCATAGGGTTTAAAGTGCACTATAAAAAGTTGCCTCATGTGTGTCGAGGGGTTGTGATTGTACCATTTTCTCCACCATGGGTACCCCAACGGTCGATGGGTTGTGATTGTACTATTTTCTCCCGCTGGTGGGTATTATACATCATAATTATCGAGGGGTTTATTGTACCGTTTGCTACGGTTAGATGTATGTTTAAGTGGTCTAAGGAACCACTTGTGAAATTCGTGTATCCGATGTGTTTTACAAATGGAAAGGTTTGGTTTTGGGTCACTTCAATGCCAATATATGAACTAATGTATCATGATGGATGAATTATGTTTTGTATAATGTGATTTATAATGTTATGCTCTTTAAGCTTTGCTATTGGAAGAATAGGCACGTAAAGGCTTAAATTAAGGTTTGCATATGGGATTATGCATGAGATCCGTGATACATGTTTTGCACATGGTATAATATGCTTGGTAATTGAAAGCTATGTTTGCATATGGTTATTATGCATGTTTCAAAAGGAGCTTTTGTGCATATGGTTTAGTATGCAAGGCATGTTTTACAAACTTATTGGAAAATTGCTTTGGCTTAATTAAGCATGATTTATTTAAATGTTTTGGAATGGCGAGTTTGACTTGTTTCATATGGGTTTCTAATAAAGGTTTTGATTTCAAAAATGCATTGACTTTTTATCCGTTTTGAGCGCACTCACTAGGCATTATATGCTTATGCTCTATTTTCTTCTGTCAATTTAGTGAATTAAACAAGTGCGGGGTTGTGGTTCGAGGCAAGAAGTGATCCCAAGACAAGCGTTTTATGGTGTTATCATTATTTGTAATAAGACAATAATACCTATGTTCGAGGTCTTGACCTTTTGGTGTATTTTGGATAATGCTTTATATTGTTAGGATGCATGTCTCAAGAGTACATGTATAAATATAATTTGTATTGGTCTATGGCATGTATTTAATTGGGCTTTTATGTTTTATGATAGTTTAATTTTCAGGAGCATGCCTATGTTATTTTTTTTATGTATTTTGGATTTGTTCGGTTAATGGGGTTTACCAAGTTTAGATTCTTTGCATTTTGGTCATCGTATGTTATTGCATCAATTGAATAAGTAAATGATGTCCGATTGACCTGCGATTTTGCAAGCATGCTTATAATATAGCTAATTGTAGTATGATGCTTTTAGAATTGTGTTTGTCCTTGTTTTTTGGCAGTTTTATGATTTAGTCCTTAATTCCTTATTTTATTAAATTGGATTCCTAATTGTGATCCGTTTGAGTTGAAAAAGGACATGCTAGCATGAAATATAATTAATTAATTATTGGTAACCTGGAATTAGGCTAAGTACCTGTAATTATTCATATTTGCATATTGGTCCCTAAAATGCTTGTGTTTGCAATTGAGTGCCTTATCGATGTTTGTTTCGAATGAAAATCAAAAAGTTGCTTGAATGCACATTTTAGGTATTAGTGATGCATCTAGATAAGATAAAATAAAAAATAGACCATAATTCTTGTAAGTCATTTCGGGTTTACTTCGGTAAACTCAATGTGATCTTCTTAGTTCGAGTCTAACGACTAGGCCGGGTCAAGAGGGTTACAATTACACTCACAATTTTCCCTTTAACAGAATTGCTTTTGGTCACATAATACTTAAGCTAAATACATCATCCTCATGGGATCTATATTCATACAGGATTCTCATGTTTCTATTCTTGCATCGACAGTGTTGCTTGCATTTAAAGTGTGACATTTTTACACCGATCAATCTGATAACTGATATATTCCTTGATCAAGTAGTATTCTACTAAAATCATGGCTACTATATTCGATAGGTTCATCAATGATACACCTTAGTTTCAATAATCTGAATTATAGGTTTTTATCGAGAAGTTATTCGAATATCGAGAATACTCATTTGCCAATCGTCCCACCCCAACCTGTAACTCTTTTTTTTCTAAAGAATCAAAATCATTACGAACCCTTATGGGTTACTCCTACCTTTTGATTTAGATAAGTATATGTTTTCTTTGGAATAATATAAACTCTTGGGGTTATGTTCCTTGAGAAACAAGTTAAACCAAATTTTGTTCGAAGAGACTAGATCTCAAAACCTAGAAGTTTGATTCGCGTACCGAAAATGTAAAAGTTCTTGGTAAGAAATATTGAACATTGTGCCTCGTTAACCTAGAATGTTGTTTCGATCACACTTCGTTAGTTTTCATATTGACAAACATTGATTCATTAAGATGGAGTTCCTTAGTTTTGGTGGAATATTACAAAAGACATGTCAAAAGACTAATAAATTCTGATTTTATGATCTAATTGGCTCTGATTAATTGAAAAGCAGTAACACATTTTTGATTTATTGAAGTATATAAGTAATGTTCTAGTTCAAACCCAACTTGAATCGGTTAAGGACTATACAATGTTATTAACGCGACGTGTAACATATATGAGGTGTATTGATGTAAGAAGGTATATACTAAATTATGAATTTTTGAAAATTAAAATTACACAAGATGAATTATCTGACCCATGACCTAGAACTTGCATCAGTCGTGTTTACATTAAAGAAATGGTGGAATTATCTTTACGGCAAAAGATCTTATATGTTTATAGATCATCAAAGTCCCAAGTATGAAATGAATTAGAAGAATTTGAATTTCCGACAGAGCGATTGGATCAAACTTATCAAAGAATACGATGGAAAACAAACGTTGTCACTGATGCATTTAGTCGCAAAAGTTGTTCTACTTTGAAAGCAATGAATGCCTCAAGCACATTTTAACTTAGAAAAGTTAAACCTCAGAAAAAGAAGATGGATAGAGATTTTGAAATATTACGATCTCGTAATTGATTATCACCATGGAAAAGCTAATGCTCCTAATTGCAAAACCCTTTATTTTAATTCAAATTCGTTCTTTGTCACTTTGATAAGATTTTATTAATTTACCCCTTAGTCCTTCAAATCTACTTTAAAGTTTTGAAAGCTCTGAATGTTGATATTTTATTTCTAAAGAATGGAAGCCCTTTTGTCTGAAATTCAAGTTTGTTGTACTTTCCTTGTGAGAATCAAGAAACGGTAACCCTCCGATGAGCATTTATAGTTTATTTGGGATCAAATAAATGACAATCAAAATTTCTACTTCTTTGTTGATTCTGAATGACTTCTCTGATGTTGTGATCGAGTTTGCGTACCTAATAAACTGAACTAAGATCTGTTATCTTACGAGAAGCTCATTTTAGTAGCTTTTATATTCATCCTGAATTTGCAAAAGAAGTACAAAGATCTCTGAGAACTCTACTGATGGCCCGGTATGAAAAGAGTCATAACTGAATTAATTTCCAAGTGCTTTACTTGTCAATGAGTTAAGGCTGAACATCGATCTCCTACTAGATTATTGTAGCCTATCAAACTTCCTCAATGGAAGTATGAAAGGATTGCGATGGATTTCGTAACTAGATTACCACTTATACAAAAAAAAGTGATTCTATATGGGTAATAGTTGATCAATTCTCCAAATCTACTTATTTCATTCCAATACGAGTTGATTTCAGCTAGGGTAAATTGGTAGAATTGCACGATAAGAAAATTGTAAGATATCATAGTGATCTCTAGTCCATCATTTCTGATCGGGATCTTCGTTTCACATTTCAATTATGAAAATCTCAAGAGGCTTTGGGTACACGAGTACATCTCAATATTGTTCTTCCTCCACATATGAATATAAAATCCAAAAGGATAATTCATACACTAGAAGATATGCTTCGCAAGTGTATAATTAATTTTGAAGAAGGCTGAGGAAGATATCTGCCCTGAATTGAATTTGCGTACATTGATAGTTGCTAGTCCTTTATTAATATGCACCATTTGAAGCTTTGTATGATTGTAAGCATCGTACTCTACTCTATTGGTCTGAATTAGAAGAAAATAGGGCCTTGAAACCTGTAATAATCTGGGAAAATGAGGACAAGTGGCAGTTATCTATAATCGGTGGAAAACTACTTATAATAGCAAGACTCCTATGTAGACCTAAATTGTATAGACATTGAATATCAAATTGAAGAGAAAGTGTTTCTTAAAGTGTCTTCATGGAAGAAATGCTTTCGATTGAATAGAAATGAAAACTTAGTTTGAGACTTGATAGATTTTTAAAGAGCATGTATTGCTTCTAGATTTATGGATTACATTGTCCCCATATCAGCATTTTGTACATGCATTTATGCATTTTCATGTTTATTTTATGCATTTTGTCTAACTCTGGTCTTAATTGCTCTTATTAAGCATATTTCTGCCCTGTTGCCACTGTATTACTAATGTCCCTACAGAGGATGTCTCATCACTGCAACCAAATTGACACTATAGAGGCCAGCTATCTAGTCTACTAAAAGATAAGGACGACCCTGTCAGCTATATTATTTGTTATAACAGAATTGGTATGGTAGAGAGTCATGCAAAATACCTGAAAGACAAGTGTCCTTTTTTTGGCAGCTTATAAAAGGATAAATTCGAGAGGAAAGAGTGAGAATTCACACGATTTCCATTTTCCTATCATCTTCAACCTCTGAGCTCTCCTTCTATACGACCTAAACTCATTTTTGAAGATCCAAGGTGAAGCAAGGCAGAAATATCCTAGGAGATGAGGATTCAAGTGCTAGATCAAGGAGAAATATATGTTATATTCTTTAAACTTTTCTAGAGATAGATGTTTATTGGAGATTTTATTATATTTTGTGTGTTAATGACGTTTATTTAAGCTCTTTAAGATTTGTATGAACTTGTTTAATCTTTGATTTTTAGTTCGATATGTTATTATTCACTTTGTTTATATTTTAATTGTTGGATATGATCTTTGTTTGTGTGAGAATGTTAAACATTGTCATTGACATTAAGAGATGTGGTGGCAAGTCAGGTTAGCAAGCCATTACAATGAGAGTTGAATAAGGATACAATGAGAGTTGATCCACTTGTTTAAGGAGTTGTAGTTTTGACCAACAACTAGAGTTGTGGTTGATCTATTTCTTTGCGTCAACAATTAAGAATTGAATGAACGTTAGTAAGCAATCTTAACCCTTTTATTTGTTAAATGAGCCGACATATTGTATTTCCTTGCTACACTTGACATTCTGACAAGCTAAACCGAGGGTATCCAGATTCTTACTTAATATTTCTCTTATCTCGTTATATTTGTTGTTCTTGATATCACAATTGATTTCACACACTCTACTTTATTTCTCTATTGTAACTACCATTTCACTCACAACATTTTAGTTTACAGAATTGCTTGTGGCTGCATAATAGTTCAACTGAATACTCATTCTCGTATGATCGATATCAAACATGATCCTCCTGTTTCTATACTTGCATCGGCAATGTTTGCTTGCACTTAGAGTGTGACGATTTTACACTGATCAAGTTTTGACGCCGTTGCTAGGGATGGTGTTATTTGGTTGTTATGTTTCTGCTTGTATTTCCATTTTCTTTATTTAGTTTGTAGATGTTTTTAATAGCTTTTGTTATTTCTTTTTCTTTTAATATGTTTTACATGTGTTGTATGACCAAAAGTGATGCCATACCACTCTTCGTACCTAATCCAAAAGTTGAAAGAACACTTAGACGTAAACTTCGAGAACAGAGTGAGATAGCAAGACAACCCAACAATAAGGGTATCCCTCACGAACCTAAAAACCTACCACTGAAACCACCAGCCTAGCGTAAAACAATCTGGGAGGTTGTTGTTCCTCTATTGGACGATTTACAACCAGGTATTATTCGACCACCTATTCAAGCTGGAAATTTTGAGTTGAAGCTTTTTATGTTCCAAGTGCTCAACTCTAAATGGCAATACGCAGGGTTACCACATGAAGACGCTAGAGAGCATCTATAATCATTTCTTTTAATATGTGATTTTGTTAGTCAACAAGGTGTTCCTGATGATGCCTTACGAATGTAATTGTTTCCATATTCTTTGCAGGGAAGAGCCTGCACTTGGTTTCGTAAACTCCCTAATGGATCTATTACGTCATGGAATGATCTTGCAATGCAGTTTGTATTGCGCTTGAATCCACCGACAATAAACTCACGCTTGAGAAATGATATTACTGCATACTATCAGTTGGATGATGAAATTCTCCACACTACATGGGAAAGATATAAGTCTCTGTTGTGACGATGTCCTAACCATGGACTTCAACAAGAAAATCAAATTGAGATCTTCTACAATGGGTTGAATGTGGCCATAAGACATCTTGTCGATAGATCATCTAATGGACCTTTACTCGATTGCACTTACAATGCTGTTGTTGGAGTGCTGAAGCAATTTGTATAGAATGATTCTCAATATCCTATATCGAGAGCTGTTTCATACAAAGCTGCACTAAGAGTATTCGAGCTTGGTGATATTTCCTCTCTAAAGGCTCAAATTTCTTCTTTGGAGAACAAAATCAAGAATATGGAGGGTACAAGTGAAGTTGCTCCCATCCAAGTAGCTCAACAAACCACTAATCATGTATTCTTCTATGAGATTTTTGGTGAGAACCATAGCTATGAAGATTGCCCACAACATGCAAAAATTGCAAGCTATGTCAGCAACATGCGAGGTAATAACATAGGTAATTCTTACAACTCAGCTAATAGACAATCTTGGGGAAATTCCAATTATGCGCATAATTCAGGAGTATTCCACTCTGGGAATAATTCCTTTCAAGGGAATTCTAGTGTGCGTTAAGGGAATTTCAATTACTCGCAACAACAATTTACATCGCAAGCTCCATTGCAGTCACAACAGAATAGGATGCAACCACAACATCCTTCTTCACAAAATCACCAATCGCAGTATGGTGCACAATCATAATTTAGAGCACCAAGTCAGATACAGTCACAAACCAGTCACTATGCTCCATCATCTATATTTGATCCATTAGCTCTTTTTGAGGAACTGACGCATGAAAATTTCTCTCGTATAAAAGCTACAGTACAACATCACTCTTTATCGATTCGTACTTTAAAAGCTCAATTGGGATAGTTAGCTACTGACATGAACTCTTCACAACTGAATACACTTTCTAGCAATATTGAGAGTCCGATAATCAAGGGTAAAGAACACTACAAGGCTATTACTCTCCGCAGTGGTAAGCAAACTGTTAACTCGACGCAACAAGCACTATCTCTATGCATAAGCGAGGGGAGTCTTCGAAAACCAATTTAGAGTTGAAAAATGGAATAAAGGATGGTATACCAGATAAAACTCCTTTAGTTATTACTCTACTTATACTAGTTTTGCAATCTAAGTTGTCGCCATAATGCCCAATGTTTTCGCATTCGGTGGATAATCTTTCTCAACCTTTCCCTTAGAGATTTATGAGTAATGAGTCTGATAATCAATTTCAATTCTTGCAAGATACTTTGCAACAACTTACGGTGTAAATCCATGTGATGGATGCGCTTACACAGATTCTTAATTATGCAAAGTTCATTAAGAAAATCCTATACAAGAAGAAAAAACTCAGTGCTATAAAGACCATTGCGCTCACAGAGGAGTGCAGTGCACTATTATCAACCCCTCTACCAAGACAGATGAAAGATCTTGGCAGCTTCATCATCTCCTACTTTATTGGCAAAAACTACTTTAGCAAAGATCTTTGTGATTTGGTGGCTAGTATTAGTCTTATGTCATTATCAACTTTTCAGAAGTTAGGCATTGGAGAAATGAAACCCACTACAGTCATATTACAACTAGCAGACAAATATTTGACTCATTCGAATGGACAAATAAAAGATATGCTTGTCTGTGTGGATAAGTTTATTTTTCTAGCTTATTTTATTATTCTTGACTGTGAGGCAGACGAAGATGTTCCTTTTATTCTTGGCTGACCATTCTTAGCAACTAGGAAGGCTATCATTGATGTATCAAAAGGAGAACCCACAATAGAGGTTGATAATGACCATGTTACTTTTGGGATGTTCAATGTTGATCTTGGAAGACACACAGATGAATGTCATCATATTGATGTTCTTGACAATATCGTTTAAGAAGACTTGAATCATCGTAGTATTCTCATTGCTGAAGAAACTACGCTGACAATGGTAGAAGATGATCTCCCATATTGTGACGTCATTGTTGAAGTGCTCAATGTTGTTGTTCAACACAAATGGCAAGTTGAACCTTTAGTCTTGCACACCGTACGATTCCCACTTTTAAACCATCTATTGCAGAAGCTCATATTTTAGAACTGAAGCCATTACTAGATAATCTTAAGTATGTATTCCTTGGAGATGCGGACACACTTGCAGTTATTGTGTCTACAACTCTAGACACAATTCAAGAAGCTAAGTTCATAGATATTCTAAAGTAGCACAAACATGCTATTGCCTAGACCATTACGATATAAAAGGCATTAGCCCATCTTTGTTTTATACAAGATCAAGCTAGATGATGAGAGCAAACAATCTATTGAGCCGCAATGACGACTAAATTAAAAGGTGAAAGAAGTGGTCAAGAAAGAAATTCTCAAATGGTTGGACGCATATATTATCTATGACATTTCTGATAGTGCATGGATTAGTCAAGTTCACTATGTTCCCAAGAAGAGTGGCATCACTGTAGTCCGTAATGACGCTGATGAATTAATCCTGATTCGCATCCCTGCAGGTTAGCAGATTTGTATGGATTACAGAATACTCAATGCGGCCACAAGAAAAGATCACTTCCCTCTTCATTTTCTTGATCAAATGCTCTATCGGCATTCTAATAATGAGTATTACTGTTTTCTAGATGGATATTATGGCTACAATCAAATTGATATTACGTAAGAGGACCAAGAAAAGACTACTTTAAAATCCTCATTTGGAACATTTGCTTTCCATCGCATGCCTTTTGGTCTTTGCAATGCACAAAGCATATTTCAAAGGTGCATGATGACAATATTTTCATGTATGATCAATAATTCCCTATAAATATTTATGGATGATTTTTAAGTTTATGGGAATGATTTCGATCATTGCGTCAACAATCTGGAGAAAGTATTACAGCGATGTGAAGACACTAGCCTTGTTCTGAATTGGGAGAAATGTCATTTTATGGTTACATAGGGAATTGTGTTGGGTCATTGAATACCTAAAGTAGGAATTAAGGTCAATAAAGCTAAAGTGGATGTAATTGAAAGATTACCTCCACCGACTAATGTAATGGGCATTTGAAGTTTTTTGGGCCATGCTAGATTCTATAGAAGATTTATTAGTGATTTTTTGAAGATCACAAAACCACTATGTTTATTACTAGAGCAGAACAAAAAATTTGTCTTTGATGATACATGTATGGATACATTCAATAAAATTAAAAGGCAGCTTATGAACCTACCTATATTCGTTGCACCCAACTGGGAGTAACCATTTGAACTAATGTGTGACGCCAGTGATTTTGCTGTGAGGGCAGTGTTAGGTCAAAGAAGAGACAATTTATTTCATGCAATCTACTATGCTAGTAAAACTCTACTGAAGATCAAATCAATTACACTACTACTAAGAAAGAGTTATTAGCAGTAATTTTTGCTTTTGATAAGTTTTGTTCTTACCTTGTTGGTGCAAAAATTATAGTTTTTACTGATCATTCTGCTTCGAGATGCCTTTTTGCAAA
Source organism: Hibiscus mutabilis (assembly GCA_019671005.1). NCBI lineage: Eukaryota > Viridiplantae > Streptophyta > Magnoliopsida > Malvales > Malvaceae > Hibiscus > Hibiscus mutabilis. Next base: position 30,731,089 of record CM033744.1, read on the forward strand.
GAAGGATACAAAACCAAGATTGATTCGATGGATTTTATTGTTGCAAGAATTTGATATTGAGATAAAGGACCAAAAAGGGTCAAAGAATCAAGTTGCCGATTATCTTTTGAGATTGGAAGCAGAAATCGAAGATGGAAATAAACTGCAAATTTTTGACATATTCCCTAATGAAAAGCTTTTCGTTGTGGGCACAACACCATGGTATGCTGATTTTGTTGATTACTTGGTATGTGGAAAACTCCTTTGGGTGTTACTGGACATAAGAAGGCAAGATTTCTTCACCATACAACGAAATACCATTGAAATGAACCTTATTTGTTTAAGGTTTGCATTGAAAATATTATTCGACGTTTTGTATCGGAGGAAGAAATGACATTGATATTACAACATTATCATAATGCTCCTTATGGAGGACATTTTGGTGGCATGAGAACGGCCACAAAAGTCCTTCAATCTAGATTTTACTAGCCTTCATTATTCAAAGATGCCAATGAGTTTGCCCAATATTGTGACCGTTGTCAGCACACAGGGTCAATATCCCAGAGAAATACAATTCTATAGCAACCAATAATGGAAATTGAGCTATTAGATGCTTAGGGATTAGATTTTATTGGTCTTTTTTCTGAATTCTTTTAGCAATCTATATATTTACAACGACAATAACAAACGCTGGCATGACAAGATCATATTGCAGCGACAATTTGAAGTTGGACAACTGGTTTTGCTATTCAATTCAAGACTAAAGTTGCACCTAGAAAAATTGTGATCACGTTGGTTAGGACATTTTGAAGTTGTAAAAGTATTTGCACATGGTGCAGTCACAATCAAGGATAGTAAAGAGGGGATTCCATTCAAAGTCAATAGTCAAAGACTCAAACTTTATTTTAGTGACTTTGATTCTAGGAGTATTGAGGTCATTAAATTGGTCGAATTAGTTTGATATTTTTTTTATGTAACACCCCAAAACTGGGCTTAGTCAGAATTCAATTTTAGCAACTGAAAGTTTTGCATCGGAAAGTCAAATTATAACGTTGACCTTTGACCAAGTGGTCAATTATTGGATTATTAAACCCTAATCAAGTACTTTTATTGATCAAGGACCTTATTATAAACCTTGAAAACTATCCTAGTGACTAAATTGAGAAAATTGAATATTTGGGGGAAAAAGTATAAAAGGTGAAAAGTTGAGGGACTAAACTTACGATTAGCCCCTCATAAATATTAATCACCACATATGTGGGATTAGGAGAATGAGTTCTTTCACTTGAAGGAAAGCTTAAACAATAAAATAAAAAAAGAAAGAAGCAAAGAAACTTATCGGTGGATATTACAAGCAATCACCACTCCTCGTCATCTTCTTCCGTTTCCTTTAGCTAAGCAAACACCTCCATTAGAGGATATCTCAAGCTTGAAATTTCTTAAGTTTCCTAACCTTAAACTATTGCTACCAATCGGGTAACCAAAAGCCCTCAAATTGATCACTAATTCAATGGCTAGACCATGCTTAAATCCAAGCTCAAGAAACTTAGAAACTTAGAAATTCTCTAGGGATATCACAGTTTATTCATTATTGTTTTTCATAGCTAATAAGTTAATATGAATCTATTATTAATGATGAAATCCTTGTGATTTCTATTTCCTTGTAGCTCAAGAGAATCAAGGTGAAGAATCACCAAATCCATCAAATTCCAGCAAGTTAAAGAACAAGGGAATTGTCATCTGAGAGCCCTAAAAGCTCTGGGAGTATCAGTGAGTGTAGTAAAAGTCTCGAGATTGGTTAGGTGCCTCTCCTGATTTTATTGTATTGGTTTATTGCATTTCCATCATTGAAATCCAGGTATGGATACATGAAAACCTTGTTGAAGGTATCATTGGTAAGCTTTGGTAAGCTTATTACATTGTTCTATTAATTATTGATTCATGGTATTGAAATTGATATCATTGGAACATTATGAGAGGCCATTTTGATCGTGATACACCGTTACTGATAAGTTGATAATGCTATTGTTATTGTTGGACTAATTATAGAATCCTTGGATACTATGGACATTGGATACATTTGGCATGTCGCAGAATTCATGAGCTCATTGGTACGGAGTTGACTACGGTCCTTGAGCTATGGCTCTATTTGGCGGGATGTGTCGGTTTTGGTCTTATTGGCAATGTTGGAGGATATTGACCATTTATTGTTGGCGATGTTGGTTGGGAATTCCTGAATCCACATTCACATATCGATCCAAGGAATTAAGTTATTGAAATTATTGTTAAAACATGATTTGAGGTGCATTCACGTTGATATACATGTTATTGATATTATTGGCGTTCATGCTATTATCATTGACTACCTCACTAGGCTATATAAGCTTAACGCATCTCAGTTCCATGCATTTTATGTTAAAAAAGGTGTGTCGAATCAAGGATCGGAGCTAGAGGAGTTTTGAAGCAAGTCACACAAGCTATATGTAATGTAAACCTAGCCTTTGAACTCCTAGTATGGTGGCATAGGGTCTAGACATGTTAGTTTAGACCTATTTTGTGTGTACATATGCAAGTTTGGTATGGTAAGTCAAGGCGTACCGATACTGCTACAGTCGTACCTGTACGCAAAATCAACACTAGAATTTTACTGTAGCAAGGGTATCGATACAGGTATGGCTGTACCGGTACCCATTAATTACTCAATTTGGGAAATTAAGGTTAGTGTATCGGTACGGAGATAAACCCGTACTGATATGAAAGACATCGAGCCATTGTACTGGTACAATATAACGCGTACTAGTACTGGATCTAAGTTAAAAAGAATTTTTAAGAAGGGCGTACATGTACGGCCTCATGAGTACTGGTACCGATACAGATGAGTTGGTTAAAAATTAATTAAATGGTTTTAAAACCATGTAAAATGGTCACTGAATTTTATAAGGCTTAATTGAGGATTCAAATAAACTCTGATTGTATTGAAAATTTATATGCAAGATAATCAAGCATTTAATATCACATTGGTAACCCTAATTATTGACAAGACCCTATAATTTACTGGTTTTACAATTTAGTCCCTAAACTTGAATAAGTTACCAAATGGTCCCTAATTACAAATTGGGAAAGCTTTATTGACTAAAATAGTTATCATATTGCACTATAAATTTTTGATACATTAATTGTTGCATAAGTTATCGTAATTATCAATTCGGTTACCATATTGTTCACCGTTAACGCTTTCTGACCCAGATTCCTACCGGACCGGGAAGAGAGTGTTACATTTTTGGTATCAGAGCTAGAGTTTAGTTGATTCTAGGATAAAATTAAAGTTTATAGTATTGTTATTACATTGCATATGCCACCTAAGAGTTTATTGTTGTGTATATTGTGACTTGCTATTAATCCGATCCTTTTTTATTTTATAGTATAAGTTGTATGACTTTGAAAAAGGTCACGAAGAAGTTGAGCATACTACTGGCTCCTCGACAAATTACGAGGAGAAAAGGGGGATACCCTTCGATTCCCCAAGTTTCTCAACAAGAACCACCAAATTCTGAACCTATACTGCAGACTGCTAAATTTAAATGCTAACGAAACATGACTGAGATGTTCAAACAATTCATGTCTACTCTTAAGTCTGAGCAGTTTGCATAGTCCTCTATAGCTGCTACTTCTACGACCATAGCCCCTATCGATAAGTTGGCTCAACACCAAGCTAATACCTTTACAAGCAGGGCCGGTGACGACCCTAAAGTGGCAAAATATTGGCTAGATAATACATTAAGGATATTGAGTAATCAGTTACAGTGTTCGAATGAACACAAACTGGAGTATGCTTTAGCACTATTGACAGACGAGGCTCTACATTGGTAGGAAGCTACTATACTTACTGCTCCCGAGAAAGCTGTAACCTGGGAGTTCTTTTTGCGCGAGTTCAATAAGAAATATATCAGTGAGTATTACTTGGCTGAAAGGCGGTATATATTTCTACATCTCAAGCAAGGCGGAAGACTGGTGGAGTAGTACATCCACGACTTCTGCAAATATTGCAAGTATGGAGCTGAGTACGTAAAGAAGGAAGAAGAGAGGTGCAGGATGTTTGTTGCAGGATTGAGTAATGAACTACGACCATTGTTCACTGCATTGGGGATCACAACTTTTTAAGAGCTCGTGAATCGAGCTATCTCTACCGAAGCTGCTCAAAGGTCACAGAAAACTAGTGGGCTATCCCGATCTAAAAAGAAGACCCGAGATGATTCTCGTCCTCCTTTGTCGTATAAGAAGGGCAAGCAACAAGGGTTTAAGCAACCATACTACCAACAGCCTTCCCGATCAAGCAATTTTTGCCAAGCCACAAACCATGTCCCAATATGTTACAAGAACAACCTCAATTGAGAGTACCGGATGTTCAGGTCATGAATCTCATTACCCCATATGTAATTTTTGTCAGAGGAGACATCCTACGTGACAATGTGGTAGACAGTCTGGAGCTTGTTTCTTCTGTGGTGAACAAGGCCATTATATCAAAGATTGTCCAATGAAGACATCCAAGTCTACTGCATCGGCAAACACATCGTCCCCAGCTTAGTCCTACAAGGGCAAGGGATAGAAACAAGCTACAACAGAAGCTTTTGGGAGACCTGATGGCTCTATAAGAACTCTAAGCCGAAAAGAATCCGAAGCCTCAGCTCAAGTTTACCATGTGAGGAGTATGAAGGATAAGGAAGATCCAGATATTATAACAAGTACTAATAAATTGTATACTCACCCTGTCTATGCATTGATTGATCTTGGATCCACTCATTTTTTTATTAGTACTGTATTGATTAAAAGATTTAAGTTGACATCCGAGCCTATAGCTTCCAAAATCACCGTAGCCAATCCTTTAGGTGATAGTGTCGTAATTAGACTAGAATACATAAATTACCCCCTCATGATAAAAGGAATACCTTTTCCGGCCAATCTCATGGCCCTCCCTATTCATGAGTTTGATGTTATATTAGGGCTTGACTGGCTCAGAGAGCATTAAGCTTGGGTTGATTGTTCGAAGAAGAAATTGTATCTTTGAGGTCTTAGCAAGGAGAGCGTGACCCTCATAGACTCTAGGGGTAAGAGATTATTGTTATATGCTACTGCAAGTAAAGAAGAACCTCAATTGCAAGATATAGATACCGTGCAAGAATTCCTTAATATGTTTTCTGACGAGCTTCTATGTATACCACTCACCCGTGAAGTTGAATTTGGGATTAAAATACAACCTGGAACCACCCCGATTTCCATTGCACCTTACCAAATGGCACCGATTGAACTCACCAAGCTTAAGGTACAGATTCAAGACCTATTGAATAAAGGTTTCATTCGACCAAGTTCCTTGCCCTAAGGAGCTTCGATTCTCTTTTTCAAGAAGAAATATGAATCTATGTGTCTTTACATTGACTACCAACAATTAAACAAGCTCACCATCAAGAATAAGTATCCTATACTGAGAATTGATGACTTGCTTGATCAACTTAAGGATGCAACGTCTTCTCTAAGATTGACGTAAGGTCTAGGTAATATCAAATGAGAGTTAAGGAATGTGATCTGCCTAAGACAGTTTTTTCGTACAAGTTATGGCCACTACAAATTTTTAGTTATGCCTTTTGGATTATCCAATGCATCGGCTGCCTTTATGGATCTCATGAATAGGGTTTTTAGACCTTATCTTGATAAGTTTGTAGTGGTGATCATAGATGAAAGATTGATTTATTCCAAGAATCAACCTGAGCATCGAGACCATCTTCGTGTTGTACTTTAAACCCTTCGGGAGAAGCGGTTGTATGCCAAGTTTAGTAAGTGTGAGTTCTGGATCACCAAAGTTTCGTTTCTAGGACATGTGATTTCTGCAGAGGGTATCCAAGTGGACCCGAAAAAGATTCAAGCTATATTTTATTGGAGGCCATCGAAGAATGTAGGTGAAGTTAGTAGTTTCCTCTGTCTTGCTAGCTATTACAGAAGATTCGTTAAAGGATTTTCTATAATAGCAGTATCATTAACCAAACTTCTACGAAAATATGTCTCTTTTGAATGGACTGAGAAGCAACAACGCAGTTTTGATTAGCTTAAGCAAGTATTGACTAATGCACCAGTCCTAACCTAACCTGTGTCTAGTAAAGACTACACCGTGTATAGTGATGCATTGCATCAGGGCTTAAGATGTGTATTGATGCAAGAAGGCAAAGTAGTTACGTATGCTTCAAGGCAACTTAAGCCACACGTGATGAACTAACCTACCCATGATCTTGAATTGGTTGTGGTTATCTTTGCCTTAAAGATCTGGAGGCATTATCTCTATGGAGAAAAATGCTATCTATACACTAATCATAAGAGCCTCAAATATCTGTTGACACAAAAGGAGCTTAACCTTCGTCAAAGGAGATGGATGGAACTTCTCAAAGATTATGATCTTATTATTGATTATCATCTGGGCAAGGCCAATGTTGTAGCTGATGCACTTGGCCGAAAACCTTTATCTGGTAAGTATGTTATCAAATATTAAACCTTGAACGATGATTACTACATTGAACTCACAGTATAGTAATCTCATTGTAGCTCATCTAGCTATCAACGCTCATTTCAAGTTATAGAGACATCGACCTTTAGTAGCTGAACTTTAAGTTCAGGATACCATCATGTTAAGAATGAAGTTATTGCAGGATCAAGACCCTGAATTACAAGCCATCATTTCCAAACTCCAGAGTAATCCTGATCCTGAATTTAAAATTAATTTTAAAGGACTCTTATATTTCTGTGGCATAATATGTATACCGAATGACAAATCCCTCCATGAGGACATTCTCAAGGAAGCTCATTGTAGCCCATTTTTTGGTTCACCCGGGGTCAGTGAAAATGTATAAGGACCTTTGAGAACTGTACTGGTGGTCAGGTATAAAGAAAGCTATTACAGAATTTGTATCTAAGTGTCTTATGTGGCAGCGAGTCAAGGCCGAGCACCGTGTCCGTACCAGATTATTGTAACACATTGAACTTACCCAATAGAAGTGGGAAAGAATAACTATGAACTTTGTCAGTGGGTTACCATTGACTCCAGCTAAGCATGATGCTATTTGGGTCATCGTTAATTGTTTTACCAAGTCAGCTTATTTCTTAACTGTTAGAATGGACTATGATCTTTCCAAGTTAGCTGACTTGTACATCAAGGAAGTGGTCAAACTCCACGGAGTACCCACGTCAATTATGTCAGATCGAGATCCCCATTTTGCTTCATGTTTCTAGAAAGCACTACAAGGAGCTCTAGGCACCCAAGTCAATCTCATTACAGCTTTTCACCCTTAGTCTGACCGACAATCAAAAAGGGTAATTCAAATATTGAAAGAAATGCTTCTTGCGTGTATCATTGACTTTGAGGGAACTTGGGAGAGGTCTCTACTCTCATCGAGTTTGCTTACAATAATAGTCATCAATCATCTATCGAAATAGTACCGTATGAAGTATTGTATGGCAGGAAATGTAGAACACCATTATATTGGTCTGAACCCAGTGAAGGCAAAGTGTTGGACCATGACCTACTTCGAGAAATCGAAGAACGGGTTACCATCATTCATGAACGTTTAAAGGCTGCCTTCTACCGACAAAAGGCCTATACTAATCTTAAGAGATGGGACATACAGTACTCTGTAGGAGAGAAAGCTTTTTTTGAAAGTATCTCCATGTAAAAAGATTCTCCGTTTTGGTATGAAGGGAAAACTGAGTCCTCGATTCATAGGACTTTTCGAGGTGATTGAGAAAGTTGGTCCCGTGAGCTACTGGCTAGCTTTGCCTCAAGAGTTAAGAAAGATGCATGATATATACCATGTATCAATGCTCCGCAAGTATAGATCCGATCCATCATATGTTATTGAGCCCGAATCGGTAGAACTTCAACCTAATTTGACATATTAGGAAGAACATGTATAGATATTAGCAAAGAAAGTCAAAAGACTTCGAAACAAGAACATTCCCCTAGTCAAGGTACTTTGGAAGAGTTACAAATCGAAGAAGATACATAGGAACTGGAAAAGACCATGAGGAATCAATACCCACATCTCTTCGGTTTAGGTAAAATTCAAGGATGAATTTTTCTTAAGGGGAATAGTTGTAACACCCCAAAACCGAGCCTAGTCGAAATTTAATTCCGACAATCAAAAGTTTTACATCGAAAAGTTAAATTATAACGTTGACCTTTGACCAAGTGGTTAATTATTGGATTATTGAACCTTAATTAAGTATTATTATTGATCAATGACCTTATTGTAAACCTTGAAAATTGTCCTAGTGACAAAATTGGGAAAATTGAAAGTTTAGGGGCAAAAGTATAGAAAATGAAGAGTTGAGGGACTAACCTTGTGATTAGCCCCTCCTTAAGCCTAATCAACACATACATGGGATTAGGAGAATGAGTTCCTTCATTTGAAGGAAAGCTTAAACAATGAAATACAAAAGAAAGAAAGAATGAAAGAAACTTACCGGTGGATATTACAAGAAAGCACCACTCCCCATCATCTTCTTCCTTTTCCTTTAGCTAAGCAAGCACCTCCATTGAAGGATAACTCAAGCTTGAATTTTCTTAAGTTTCCTAACCTTAAACTATTTCTAGCAATCAGGTAAGCTAAAGCCCTCAAATTGATTACTAATTCCACAGATGGATCATGCTTAAATCTAAGCTCAAGAAACTTAGAACCCTAGAAATTCTTTAGGGATATCATAGCTTATTAGTTATTGTTTTTCATTGCTAATAAGTTACTAAGAATCTATTATTGATGATGAAATCCTTGGGATTTCTATTTCTTTGTATCTCAAGAGAATCAAGGTGAAGAATCACCAAATCCATCAAATTCCAACAAGTTAAAAAATAAGGGAACTGTCATCCGGGAGCCCTAAAAGCTTCGGCAGTATCTGTGAGTGTAGTCAGAGTCTTGGGATTGGTTAGGTGCCTATATCGATTTCATTGTATTGGTTTATTGCATTTTCATCTTTGAAATCCATGTATGGATACATAAAAACCTTGTTGAAGGTATCATTGGTAAGCTTTGTAAGCTTATTACATTGTTATATTGATTATTGATTCATGGTATTAACATTGATATCATTGGAACATTATGGAAGGTTATATTGATCGTGATACACCATTATTGATAAGTTGATATTGCTGTTGTTATTGTTATTGCTATTGGCCTAATTATCGGATCCTTGGATATGAATGGACATTGGATACATTTGGCATGCCATAGAACTCATGAGCTCATTAGTACGAAATGGACTACGGTCCTTGAGCTAAGGCTCTATTTGGCGATATTGGCGGGATGTGTTGGTTTTGGTCCTATTGGCGATGTTGGAGGATATTGACCATTTATCGTTGGTGATGTTGGTTGGGAATTCACGTATCCACATTAACATATCGATCAAAGGAATTAAGTTATTGAAATTATTGTTAAAACATGATTTGAGATGCATTCACATTGATATACATGTTATTGATATTATTGGCATACATGCTATTATCGTTGACTACCTCACTAGGTTATGTAAGCCTAATGCATCTCATTTCCATGCATTTGAGGTTAAAAAGAGAGTGTCAGATCAAGGATCGGAGGTAGAGGAGTTTTGAAGCAAGTCACACAAGCTATATGTAATGTAAACCTAGCCTTTGAACTTCTAGTATGGTGGCATAGGGTCTAGACATGTTAGTTTAGCCCCATTTTGTGTATATATATTTCTCACCATGTTGAAATGGTTAAAATATGAAATATGGTATGTTGAAAGTTGGTAAAGTAAACAAACTTGGCCTAAAATGCTCTAATGAGGGAATCTTGGTAAATGGATCCCAATTGCTATGAAATTTGACATTTAAGTAGATATGATGATTAGAAACCTACTTGTAAAATTTGGTAACAATTGGACAAAGTTAAGGCAACTAATTTGATTAAAAACTAGACAAGAAATGTCATTACAGGCCTAGGCGTATTGGTACGGGGTAGTGTCGTACCAGTACTGATATGCAAGTTTGGTATGGTAAGTCAAGGTGTACCAATACTGCTACAGTGGTACTGGTACGCAAAAGCAACACTAAAATTTTAATGTAGCAAGGGTATTGGTACGGGTATGGTTGTACTAATACCCATTAATGAATCAATTTGGGAATTTAGGGTTAGCGTACCGATACAGAGATAGACTCGTACTGATACGAAAGACATCGAGCTATTGTACTTGTATAATATAACGCGAACTCATACTGGATCTAGGTTCAAAAGAATTTTTAATAAGGGCATACCGGTACGGCCTCATGAGTACCAGTACCGATACAGATGAGTTGGCTAAAAATTAAATAACTGGTTTTAAGATCTTGTAAAATGGTCAGTAAATTTTATAAGGCTTAATTGAGGATTCAAATAAACTCTAATTGTATAAAAATTTATATGCAAGATATTCAAGCATTGAATTTCACATTGGTAACCCTAAATATTGACAATACCCTGTAATTTATTAGTTTTACAATTTAGTCCCTAAACTTGAATAAGTTACCAATTGGTCCTTAATTACAATTTAGTCCCTGTAAATAGTTATCATATTTTATATAAATTTTTGATACATTAATTATTTCATAAGTTATCGTAATTATCGATTCGATTACCGTATTGTTCACCAGTAACTCTTTCCGACCCGGATTCCTACCAGACCAGGAAGGGGGTGTTACATTTTAATTGCCTTGTTTAGGTGTAGATTTAGTTACGATTTTCCTTGTTTATCTTTAATTTCTTTTATTCTTTTTGCAGAATAAATCTTCCTTTGTTTTGCTATGGAATCCTTTTCCAATGGCTTGTACGACAAGAAGAAATCACGTTATATGTATAATTTTAGGGGAAATTCGAGTAATCTAGTCACACCAATTGATAACCCCAAATCACAAACCTTCGTTGGTAAGAGCGGGAGATGCATCGAACGAGTGTGATGTTTGCACCACAATCAGACCGTCAAATTTCATCGCATCAGATGGTAAAGATAACGCCTTTTCGTTTCCCTCTTTATTCATTTATTTAATAACTCTGGAAACACTAACTTTTTGCCAGAACCAGTGGGGGAGATTGTCATGGCCCGCACCCTAGGGTCCGAGTCCAACGCACACCAGGCAGCTGAGGAGGCCTTCCACGCCATTTTGGGCTTGCCAGTACCCATCCGAGCTAGCCCATCACTTGGGGTTGAAGAGACATCAAATTTGGCAAGTATCTGAGCTACCAATTTTTTGCAAAAAGTTTTTCCTTTTCATATTTTTCTTTACCCTCTCACGGTAAAGACTAGAGCTGCTCGCAAAATTTCCATGGAGACCTCTGCAAAAGAAACACAAGGCTCAGCTTCAAACCCTCAAGCTGAGGAGCCTGTTGCCCAAGAAGAGAACATTGAGTATGAGACATTCCAGACATGATTAACGGGAGAGTGTTACAAGGAACACATCCTCACGTGAAGTATTCACCCAGAACAGGAGATTATGCTTTCCCAAGAAAAGAAAACCTAGAAAACTAATTCATCAGACTATTGAGCTTCATAAATGGGGCACATTTTGCAGTCATCCTAGTAGTTATAGTGCTGCTCTGGTAAGGGAGTTTTACGCTAACCTTTACGAGCCTTCATTAAAGCTAGTTTTTGTAAGAGAGAGTTCTATACCATAAAGTGCTATTTTTATTAATAATATACTGAAAACCACTGTGAGTGTTGATGAACATGCCCTATTTGTGAAAGAGGTTAATGAGGAAAAACTAGACTTACTAGTTAGGGATTTATTCATTACAGACGCATTTTGGTCGGGGACCAATGTGGGAAACTTCAAAATGTATAAGAATTTCTAACTCTGCCTACAAAGGTTCATTCGATTAGCCATTGCTACTCTTAACCTTTGTCTCAGTCTTTGCAAGGTTCATTCGATTTCTGGATCAAAGGGATATTCTGGTGTAATCGGTCTCGCCCTGGTCATATACCAATGCAAAACCAAAGTTTGTTAGCCCTTTGATTCTTAAAAAAGAAAAATAAAAAGTGCAAGAAAATAAAAAAAAGTTGTTATTGCCAATCCCAGGCAACAGCGCCAAAAACTTGTTGCACGTAATAAGTGCTCCACAATTGTGCAAGTGTACACGTCACAAGTTAATAGTATAAAAGGTATCGTCTCCACAGGGATTGGTGCCACTTCAAGAATCTAATATCTTGCACTGTAAAAAGTAAAAGAACACAAGTAGAAGATTGTAGGAGTTTAACTAACAACTAAACTAGAAAGCAAATAAGTAAAAGAAGATGTAATCAAATGAGAGAGAATAGGCCAGGTTTTCGTGAGTTGAGGTGTGATAGTCGATTGGATCGTCTTGGTATTAGATTAGAATTATATTCGAGTTACTATAAAGTGCTCCAGTATTATTCGTAAAGAAGAAAAATGATTCTTTACGATTAAGTATAGATCATCGACAGTTAAATAGGGTAACAATAAATAATAAATAATCTGTTACAAAGGATTGGGGATTTATTTGACCAGCACCGAGGTGTAGCTGTGTTCCCAAAGAATCGACCTTTAATTGGGTTATTATCAGTTAAAAGTTGAGGAAGAAAATATACCAAAGACAGCACCCAAGACTCGTTATGGACACTACGAGTTCTTAGTGATGCCGTTTGGACTTACAAATGCCCCGTTGCATATAAGGATTTGATGAATAGAGTGTTTCAACCCTACTTAGACCAGTTCATGGTGAAATAAAAGAAAGAAATTTTAATTGAAGGACAGTCGAACTATTCTGATCTTTGAAGTTAAGTTATGAGTCTATATTATTGGGAACATAGGATTGTGGGAAATGATTGAAATATTCAGAATAATCCAAAAGTGGATGGAGTTGATATGACTCGAGAAATAGAAGACAAAGTGAGGATTCTTTAAAATAATCCTAAAGGAGCTACAGATCGACAATAAGCACATACGGATAAAAAGAAAAAAATATTGAGTTTAAATTCAGAAACAAGGTATGTATAGAAGTTTCACCTTTGAAACAAAAGTACTATGCTTTGGTCAAAAGGAAAGCTTAGTCTCAGATTCATTGGACTGTATTAGATTCTTAAAATAGATGGACAAATGAGTTATTAATTGAATTTTCCTTCGGAGACGAGCAAGACTCGTGATATATTTTACGTGAATTTGCTTCAAAGGTATTGATCAGATCTTTTTCAAGTTATCAACCCAAAGGAAGATGAATTGAAGTATGAAGAAGAACCGATGAAAATCATAGCATATGGAATTAAAAGTAATAAGGAATAAGAAATTTTCATTGGTAAAAATTTGTTAGCGGAATTATAAAGTAGAAGTAGCTACTTGAGAAATCGAGAAGAAAACAAAAGAGCAGTACCTGCAACTTTTTAAACCATGTACGTTTTGAAAATTCGAGGACGAATTTTCTTAAGGGGGAAGAATTGTATTACCCCAAACTTTGCTATGTTGATTAAGGGTCATTTGGTACTAAGATAAGGGTTTAAAAGCTTACTTAGTGACTAAAATGACAAAAATGCAAAAGTTAGGATTTTCTTAATTATGGACTGTAGAAAAGAAATTTCTGAGGTTTTAAGGTGACATGTGATAGAGAACGAATAAAATAGGATACTCACAAAATTTGGTTAAAATCCAAGGAAAATTGGAATGGGAATTCAAGGTTAAACTTTAGTGATCAAAATGATAAGTTTTTAAAACTTGGGTGTACAAGTTGAAATATGAAAAGTTGAAGGACCAAAGTTGTAATTTTCCAAAAGTTAGGTGTTTTATTTCGGATATAGATAGAGAACCTATTGGTGTGGATCGAATGAGGAATTACTTGTTTGATCCGATATTTTGATTATTGGGAAATCGCAGTCAAAGTTTAGGTGGAATTCGGATACTGAAATTGAACTGAAAAATTATGAAATTTTACCATATGATAGAGAAAGGTTATAAAAGTAATTTCCAAGTGTTGGAAATATTTTAGTTCGATTCATGATGAATCCTATGATTTATTTCGATTAAGGAATTTATTTAGTAACCGATAAAATTCTCAGCATTTATTGGCAAATCGGATCAAGCTAAAATTTCGGAGATAATTCCATAGACTTTGGAAGAGTTATAACATATTGTTTTATGGATATTTGGTAAATTTATTATTAATTATTTCATCATGTACATTGATTAAACATATCATGGAGAAAAATCTGATATAGATTCCGGGAACAAAAATGCAGTATAAGATATCGAATTTCGATTAAACTGCAAAGTTAAGCGTGTTCAGGACATAGGATGTGTGACCTTTTGAGAAGGTCTTATGTCAGTACTTCAGGCTGATAAAAAGGAATCATTTCGAGTTAATATTATTCGTACGGATATCTGATAATGGATTATTAAGAGAATTTTGGATAAATTATCAGTATATTTGGACCGAGTCAAAATTTTAAGTTTGACTTCATAAATATGGAATATTTTTTTGATAATATTATTTATTTTTCAGATATGGAAATAAGAAATTTTTAGAATTTATTTGATAGCTCGGTGAAGGGAAATCATAGTAGAAGTAGTAAGTGAATATTAGGAAATCGGATCGAATCGAAATTTCAAAGGTTATTCAATAATTATGAAAAATTCATAAAATATTATTTTACAAATAAATTATTAATTGGTTGATTGTTATCAAACTAGAATAGTTGGATTTTTACAAAATGGCAAAATTAGTGATTTAAGTGACTAGTTTTGGTAATTTGATAATTTGGTCACAATGGCAATTTTTAAATATTTTGAAAGTATCATGGGAAATATGGTAATTTCCATGTTAAAGAATTACTCTAGTTTGGTTAGAGTTTAATGAGATTTGGTTGGATTTAAACTAGAATGGCAACTAGTAAATATGAATCTAGTTGAGGGGACATTTTGGTAATTTGGAATAAAATTAATTAAAAATTCATTTTTATTTTTACATGTGGCATAAATTTATAAAAGATGAACAAAAAAGTTCTTCTTCTTCCACTATATTTTCGAAACCATGGGGGAAGGGAGAGAAAAAATACACAAAATTTCTCCAAGCATTTTAAAGGCTCTCAAACAAGATTCAAGGTATGTTGCTTTGGAAAAAAATGATCTATGCTAATGCTCTTTATTTTGATAGTAATTTTGCATGGTAACTTGAAGATTGTTCATGTTATTGATGAGAGAGAAAATATTGTTTTATGTTCTATGTTTAGATTGAAGATTGATTTAAGTAAATCAAGTATTGTGGAGATGAAATTAAACTTAGATTGTGATTAATTTCATGTTTGAAGACATAAACCCTAACCCTAGAATTTGGGATTTTATTTAGGGTTTTGAAATTGATGATGAAAATGAAAGATTGATGATATTAGAAGCTTGATTGTGATATTAGAATGAAAAATCCTCAACTAGTCCTTTAAGTGACTATTTTGGCATGCTTGGAAAATTAGGGAAAATATTGTGAAAATTATCCTAGTGATGGATTTGAAGAGATTATGAACTTAGAAGCTTGATTATGACATGTGGACTAAAATAATATCCTTGCAAAGCTTAGACACCCAATTTGGCATGTAGGAATAAATTGGAGTTTTAAGTGTTAATTCTTAGAAATGAAGAATATTTGTTGGAAAAATTTATTTAAGCATGTTAGAATGTTGTTCGGATGAAAAATGAGCCTAGAGAAGCTAAGTGACCAATTCGGCCACATGGAAGAATAATGGGAAAATTTTATAAAAAACTATGATTATGAGATTTTATGATTCGAAAATATTGTATAAAGTTAGAATTGAAATTAGAATCCAAGGGATTGAATTGACAAGAAAAGAAATGGTAAGGGACCATTTCGACAGCTTTGATTAGTTCAAGGACCAATTCAGCTTTGGTCTAAAAGTAGGGGAAAATGCGAGAAAGTTATAGAAATGTTGGATTAATTATTCGATATAAGTTTACAAGTTTATATGTAAAATTAGTGATTAAAATGTCACCTTGGTAAAAGTTAGTGGATGAAGAGTATTGAATAAAAGTTAGTGACAATGATGGAATTATTGAATAATTGTGATTTGAGCTTGAATAAGTTAAAACATGTGCAAAATGGTCATTAGGGACCACAATGAACAATTCGGTATTATTAAGGTAAAAAGTGAAAATTTTTGGAAATATTTATATTTGGATAATTATACTAGTATAGTATAGTTAAGCAATGTTAGATTAAAAATCTAACATGAATATTGTTATGTATGTTCAAATGGTATTGTAAAGCTATTGACGAGGCTAAGGGTACCAAATCAAAGGAAAGCAAGGAAAAAGTATCCAAAAAGCTTAGTGAGGCTAATATTGTGCATGGCCCAGGTGAGTGCATTTTTATTTATTTATTATATATGTGATATGAATTAGTGCATTTATATCTATTATATATATATATATGATATGAGGAAGACTTGCAATAAATCAACTTTGATAATAATGAAAATGTATGTTGATCAAAGAAATATTAAATGATATATGTGATACATGGATATGGCATAATGATTTATCTAAGATAAATCAAATTTCAGATTTTGGGTATGAAATGCCCATTATCGAATTATGGTTGATAGTATTGATGAATTGGATATTGAAGGTGAAAATATTTTATTGTTATGCCCAAGTACTAGTGTGATAGTCTTTGGTATAATTGGATATCCAAAAAGTCATAGCAACTACAATCTAGCACTACGATGCGTTCTAGACACTTCGGTGTTGATATCAAACGCTTTGGTGTTGTAGTCACTTTGGTGATGATTAGACATTATGGTGTTGACTAGCACAAAAAGATGCTATAATGAGGAGCAAAGGGGGTCCTCGAGTACGTACTCACCATTAGACGCTATGGCATTGTAGACACTACGGTGTCTTACTCGTATTCCATAGCTGCACATGAGAATCTTTGGTATAATTGGATATCCATAGAGTCCTAACAGTTGCATCATAGCACTATGGTGCGAGATAGACTCTTCGAGGTCGAGATAGACTCTTCGGTGTCGAGTTACTCTACGGAGTTGGTTCAAACACTACGGTGTTACATAACATAAAATGTGCAAGTATGAGGAGCAAAAGGGCATCCTCGAGTACGTACTCATCATAGTCGCTTCAGCGATGCAGACGCTACCGCATCGTAGACACTACGGTATCGTGATGACTTCGCGTACCATAGCATCACATGATTTTGTACTTTTGGCTATAATATAGGAAAAGCATTTATGCAGGTGGTTAAGTTAAGAGGCTTGATGTATATTTGTTTAATAAAAAAAAGGTTTGATGATATAATATAAACTACATTTGGGACTTGTTTGCCATTTTGCAGGAATTGTATTGCACTGTTATATAACAAAGGATTGTTTTGATATTTACCTTGGACCATAAGATTTTACAATACAATTACATGACTTTGCAGTACAAATTTCTTACATGATTATTCCTACATTACGGATGGCATGATTTTATACTTTAGCTATAATACTTGAAATGTATTTATGCAAGTAGTTAAGCTAAAAAGCTTAATGTACACAAGATTGGTAAGACAGATGGAATCCTATGATTTAAATATTATATTGGTTAAATGAACTATACATGCAAGGTAGTACTATACATGATTAAAATGTTATCAACTGCAATTGGAAATCACTTGCCAATCTGCAGGGTTGTGTTATTTATAATCATTTTTTACATTGTTATGATTATGCCTCACTAAGTTATATTTAACATTTGTTTCGTAACACACATAGGTACTTCAAACTAGCTAGCAGAGGAGGAGCTGCACATCATTGGATCAAGTTAGTCACTATTATCAGTAAGTATCACCACATCCTAGTCTAGTGGGGCATGTATAGATATTAAATAAGTAGCTATTTTGTATAACTAAATTTTTATACTATACTTATAAGTTAATGTGGATGTATGATCTAACAACATGACTTAGTTTGAGGAATTAAAAATATTAGAAAAGGATGCTTTAAACGATTTTAAACTTAGTTGGTCGTTTATTGCGTAGTGGTTTTAAAATCAAGAAAGGGTCTAGGCAGCACACATAGTTTTCACCCTGAATTATATTCTCATTTTAATAACTGCTTAAAGTATTTTATAAACCAATTCAGGGTCAAAACTAGCTGCAGTTGCCAAACATAGTTTTGTTTAAAAACTAAAAAGGGGCCAATCACTGAACTACTTTGTTGAGGGTAAAAAAATTATTTATAAGTTTGAAAATCAAAGTAAATCAGTTAGTAACGTCTTTAATGTGTATTCAAATATTGAATATACGTTGAGGGTATTACATTTAGTGGTATCAAAGGAAAGGTTTAGCCGATTCTAGAGGTTAAACCGAGTCCAATATGATTTTGTTAAAGTGTACATGCCCTTAGGATGAGATGGTACTGATGTATTGCTTGCATAATTTGATGTAGCTTCTCAATAGTATGAATGAGACTCTAATGGTTATAAGAAAAATAAGATGCTGTTAGATTTCTTCAGTTGACGAATTTTGAGGGTTAAGAAAAGACCCATAGTGGATACAACACAGTGAAATAAATATGGTAGTTAACTTCTATTCAAAATGAGTTATCTGTATAATAGAGAACTGGTACAGTAATTATAAGAAGATAGAGGATACTCCGATTGTAAGGGAATTTTCAAATATGTTTTCGGATGAATTACTAAGACTACCTCCAGATAAAGAGGTACAATTTGATATTGATGTTTAATTCTAGAACAAAGCAGGTATTGATAGCACCTTATAGAATGGCACCAATCAAGTTAGAGGAGCTGAAAGCTCGGCTACAAGAGCTATTAGATTGGAATTATATTCGATCGAGTGAGTTACTATAAAGTGCTCTAGTATTATTCGTAAAGAAGAAATATGATTCTTTACGATTAAGTATAGATCACTGACAGTTAAATAGGGCAACAATAAAGAATAAATAATCAGTTACCAAGGATTAGGGATTTGTTTGACCAGCACTGTGGTTTAGCTGTGTTCCCAAAGAATTGACCTTTAATTGGGTTATTACCAGTTAAAAGTTAAAGAAGAAAATATACCGAAGACAGCACCCAGGACTCGTTATGGATGCTACGAGTTCTTAGTGATGCTGTTTAGACTTCCAAATGCCGCGCCGCATATAAGGATCTGATGAATGGAGTGTTTCAACCCTACTCGTACCATTTCATGGTGAAATGAAGAAATAAATTATAACTGAAAGACAATCAGTTGGACTATTCTGATCTTTGAAGTTAAGTTACGAGTCTATATTATTGAGAACACAAGATGGTGGGAAATGATTGAAATATTCAGAAATAATCCAAAAGTGGATGGAGTTGATCTAATTCGAGAAATAGAAGACAAAGTGAGGATTCTTTAAAATAATCCTAAAGCAGCTATAGATGGACAATAAGCACATGCGGATAAAAAGAAAAAATGAGTTTAAATTCAGAAACAAGTATGTATGGAAGTTTCACCTTGGAAAAAAAGTACTATGCTTTAGTCAAAATGAAGGCTTAGTCTCAGATTCATTGGGCTGTATGAGATTCTTAAAAAAGATGGACAAATGACTTATTAATTGACTTTACCTTCGGAGACGAGCAAGACTCACGATATATTTTGCATGAATTTGCTTCAAAGGTATTGATCAGATCTTTTTCACGTTATCAACCCAAAGAAAGTTGAATTGACGTATGAAGAAGAACTGATGGAAATCTTAGCATATAGAATTAAAAGGAATAAGGAATAAGGAATAAGAAAATTTCATTGGTAAAAGTTAGTTAATAAGAAAATTTCATTGCGTAGTGATTTTAAAATCAAGAAAGGGTCTAAGCAGCACACATAGTTTTCACCCTAAATTATATTCTCATTTTAATAACTGCTTAAAGTATTTTATAAACCAATTCAGGGTCAAAACTAGTTGTGGTTGCCAGACATAGTTTTGTTTAAAAACTGAGAAAGGGCCAATCACTGAACTACTTTGTTGAGGGTAAAAAAATTATTTATAAGTCTAAAAATCAGAGTAAATCAATTAGTGACATCTTTAATGTGTATTCGAATATCTAATATACGTTGAGGGTGTTACAAAACTAATTTAGGCCAAAAGGTTGGAAAGTATTGAAACTCTCTACTTAGTCTCAAAACTTTGTGTAAAGTTTCGAAACTCAGAATATAGTTTCGATACCCATTTGGCTAATGGTTTGTCAAGTATCAAAACTCAATAGTGAGTTATGAAACTTGTGGTCAGGTTTTGATTTTTTTTCTAGTTTAGTCCCTAATTGTCAATAATAAGATTAAATGGTTGAAATGGACCTTAGATAGGTCATATTATGATAAATTTGGTATTTTTAATGCTTTATAATGTGTTAAGTTTATTGAAAGATGAGTTTTATTGAAAACTCTAAACCTTTTGGAAATTACAAATTAGCCCCTAAACATTTAAAAATTACAAAGTGGTCTACATTTCATAAATGAAGGTTAATATGTCTGGTAATGAAAAGATTTAGATCCTATGAAGTGTATGTTGTGTTGTTTTAATATTGTATGCATGTTGATTTCGAATGGATTTAAATTCTATTTTGTTGATGTGACACATCTGATCTAATTTTTGACTAAACTGGGTTATGGGTATTACAAATCATGCTCTTGGTGATGACTTATGTTATCGATTTTTGGAATTCTAGCATGTGTAGTCTAGATATTGATTCGTAGATAGTTGAGCCATATCATGCCACTTGCCTTGCATGTTTATATTTATGAAATGCATGAAATATAGTAGAGTAGAAATATGCCACAAAGCTAAGTTCAGTGTTCGGAATCGTTGTTTTAGTTCGTAGGTTAGTAGACTTGGGACATGATCTTGGAAAGCACCATCGAAACGAGATTTCAGCATACTGTCTTTATCGGAGTACAATACTTATATTTGTTAGGCTATGTATTCATATGACCTTTATACTTTTGAGTATGTATCTCTTTTATAATCTAAATCAACTTATTTAACGATGATTTGAAATCAGAGCTCTGTATTTTGTAAACTATATTAGATTTGTTTTATGATTTTACATTGTGGTATAGCTCGTTATGGAAATGTTTTAAATTATTTGGCTAAACTAAGGTTTTATTTTGAGGCAGGTCTCTTTGGTGGCCCAATGTGGCATCTCGAATCTTCTAGATGGATCGAGTCGAACGAGGTTTACGATAACCCAACCCAAATTCTATACAAACCTGAATTAAACAGATAATGAACCGAATTGAACTAGAACCATTTTGACCCGATCTGAACCCGAACTAAATTTGAGTTGGAATCAACCTGACATTAACCCAGACCCAAGTCGATTCGAATCTAACACGACTCGATTCAAATCATTGAATTGACCCAACATAACCCAAAGACAATTTGACCCAACATGACTTGAATTGACCTGAAACTCATCCGAGTACTCAATTTTACATCATTAGCGTGAATACATCAAACAACCCGCCTTTTCTATCTTCTTCTATTTCTAAAAATATTAAGTTTTTTATGTTTATTTTCTCTGTATAACTTAATTCTTTTATTCGGTTATATAAGGTAAAAAGGTTAGAAACTTTATTTTTTTGAAATATAGTCTATAGGAGAAATAATTTAGGGAATTGGACCCAACGTCGTAGATAGTTTTCGGCGGTGACTCCCACCCCGCCCATGAAAGTCATCCTCAACTAGTCGTAACTCCCTTTTCATTATAGAAAACGGAAAATTCCCTAAGTAATTTCTCCCACAGACTGATTTTCAAATGAAAAGATTTTGGGTAAACTACATAAATAGCCCCCCCCGACTTAAAACTTATAAAATGGTCCTCCAACTTAAAAAGGTAACAAGTTGGTTTGGTGCCGTTAAAAATTCAATGAATGATAACATGGTAGTTAACAAAAATTAGCATAATATGTTTAAAAAAAGTTGGCATAAAAACACATTTAGTCCTCCATATTTACACATTTGGTTAAGGGCTTACCAAATCAAATCGGAGGGCGGAGGGGTGTCTAGCAAGGCGATGGTGCGAAGGATCGGGGTTATTGGAGAACACGAGCTAGGCGCATGGACGAAACCCGAAGGGTGTGGGCTGGTTAAGCAAGCGAATGGAGTCGTACGGAAGGGTTGTCGGACAGAACAAAGGCTTGACGGAGGGTTGTCGGAGTAGGGAGGCAGTGTCGGAGTGGAGTGATAAATTGATAGAATAAGTAAATATATAAGACTAAATTTACTGATTTTTTTTAATTAGGACGAAATTGATTGAATGTGTTAATATGAAAGACTAAATGTGTTATTATGGCAATTTTTGTTAACTTCCACGTTATCAATCATTAATTTTTACGGCACTGGACCAACTTGCTACTTTTTTAAGTCGAGGGACCATTTTGTAACTTTTCATATTCGAAGGACACAACAAAATGTGCCCTGTAATCGGGGACTATTTATGTAGTTTAGCCAAAGTTTTAAACCTTTTCCCCTAATTTAACCCTTTCATTCCTTTTTATTCCTTAAAAAAAAGAAAAAAATGTGTTCTTTTAGCTTATTTTGTTTGGGATTTTAATTTGTATGAATTTTCTGTCGTCTTATTGGAAAAAATTGTCCCTGGGAATAAAACTAACGATCAGTTCACAATAAAGGTAGTTATTGTTTTGCTTATTCTTCAATTTGTTTCAACGGCGTTCATTTCAATTGTTTGTAGACAAGTGTTGTACTTAATACAGCTGATGTTTCCTTCCTATTTTATTTTATTTTGAAAGCACTCCTTATTTTAGATTACTACAATTGTTTTTGCGTTAAGTTAATTACAGATATATATGAAGAAACCTTGTTGAATTTTTGTATTTGGGAATTTTGGGGATTTGGGTTTTTAAGTTTGTTATTGCTGGGTGAAAAGAGTGAACAAAATATTGAGCTCTTATTTTACTTTATTTGTTGGCTGAGAAAGAAATAAGGACAAGTGATGAGGTAATTTCTCTGTTGTTAATCTGATTATAGAAAATTGTTATGATTTATTGAATTATAAGGAAAAACTTACAAGAAAATTCTAGTCTGCATACACGCTCTTGGCTGATTTTCTGTGACTTGATTCCATATTTCTAATTGATTTTACTTGGGAAGATTAAGAAAGGAATACCATAGTTGACAATTTATTAGAAGTTAGAACTACTAGCTATTACATTATTCTCCCTGTTGATCTTAATCAGGATCTTTTAAAAAGGGTATTATTCATATCATCTTTTCTGGTTCATTGTCTTTGCACTTCCAATCTCTGTTTTCTGATGAGGGTGCTAACACCTGCTGTAAAAAGTTAATGGTTGCAGATATGTGTTGGGGAGAGATAATGGACCAGCTTTATCGTTACATGCTGTGCTGGGCAGTTCTAGCTGGCATTATATGAATTTAAGAATTTTAGCTGTTTTAACTTGTAATGATAGTATTTCATTAGTCTGCTTGATTGTAATGGGGGAATTTCTTTTTACTCCGTTCTTTTCTTATCCTACTTTCCAATTGTGCGTAAGGCATACCAGTTCCTTTTTTTTATTATACAATTTGTCAAGGGATGGTATCTTCCACTTCTTTAGATACTCCTATTAGTTGCATGCTTCCTTCATATTGGATGGTTATACTGAAACTAAACTAGTTTTCGTCAATCCATGTTGTTGCCTTTTAATTCAACTTTGACATCTTTTATTTTACACTACTTTTCCTTTTTTTACCTCAGATACAAGATAGAGTGCTGATGATTTTGAAGAGGTTCATACAGAAAGTTGGATAATTTGGTTTTGATTAAACTCTGTAACCACCAAACATTGGTTTTTATGTTGTATTGACCCCACCCATAGAGGTGTTTGGCAGTATAATACAGTTCAAAATTCATGGAGTGAAGTCAGTCCAACGTTAACTGCTAGGGCCTACTGTAAAAATGCATCCCAAACAATAAGCTATATATTGTTGGAGGGATTGCCATTTGCCAGGGGTCCTGGTGGATTAGCCCCACTTCAGTCTGCTGAAGTAATCCATTCTCATACTGGTATATAGTCCCGAATACCAAGCATGCCATTTTCGAAGGCTCTCTTTCAACCCACTGTCTTTTCAGCTGATCCTCTCAAACCCATGCCATGGGACTGACATCATATAAGGGGAAGGTTGTTTGTGCCGCAGAGTTTATATTGCTGGTCATTTTTTGTTGATGTTGGGGGGAGGTATATGATCCAGAGATGAATTCTTGGGTTGAAATTCTTGTGGGTTTGGGTGAGGGTTGGCCAGCGGGAACGAAGTTGTGTCACTGTGGATGGTGAGTTGTATACACTTGATCCGTCTAGTTCTCTTGAAAGTGCTAGGATTAAGGTATATGATTACCAAGATGATGCTTGGAAATTTGTAGTTTGTGAGTTACATTTCACTGTGGATGATCTCGGTCCTGCGGACTGACGTCCAAAACCATTTTACCTCCTTACCACCATTTTTGTCATCTTCATCGGATAACTCTTCCGGTGTGCATGCTGAGCCCGCAGAATCTGCCACAGGGTTCTAGATGGATCTGTGGAAGGTTATTGCCACCAGGATAGGTTGATTTTCTGAACTAGTAAGTCGTCAGACCCTTAATATATGGCGCCATCATCAGCCCACTTGGGGATCTGAGGTTGTATCAACCTTTCAAAACATTGGTTAATACAAAAATTATGTTGTGTTCCTAATTCCTATTGCCCATATTCTCTAACCTCAAATATCTCCATTTCTAAACCTTCAAAAAGCACCTATCCATTGAAATAGCTAATTGATTCATCTATGAGTTGTAAAATCAGCAATTTAATGACAACGTCTCCAATGATTTTATTATTTCTAGATTTATGTGTAATGCTGCATATTTAGCCACTTTGGTTGTTTGAATTTTGTTCATGGGCCTTTATGAAAGGGCCATCTAAAGGACATATCTTCCTCTAAGATAAAGCATGATGCCTGCCGTGATAATATTATTGTACTTGGATGTGTGTCAGATGAGAATTTTAAATTTTTTCATGTAGTTGGAGCCGAGTAGGGGTGAGCGTTCAATCGAGTCGAGTTATTCGAGTTGACGCATCATATTTTACAACTCAAACTTTATTTGAAATTTTTCGATTCGAGTCGAATTTATGAAATTTGAGTCGAGTTCGAGTCGAGTTTTCGAGTTCCTATATAAATTTAATTATAATCATTTATCATGTTATAGTATAGTTTGATTATAATTTAAACGACTTTCTCTAATCATAAAAGATATGCATTTATATTTCATCATATTTTTTCGTATGTGGCATATATTTCTTCATATTTTTATATTGGTATATATATCAGGAAAAATTGAGGAACTTGACTCGAACTTAAAAATCAACCCACTAATTACTAAAAATTTCGAGTTATTCGAATTTCTATTTTACAACTCAAACTTTATTTGAAATTATTTTGAGTTGAGTCGAGTTTATGTAATTTCGAGTCGAGTCAGAAAGAGTCGAGTCAAAAAATTCAAGTTTTTTTGAGTCGAAACGAATTTTGCTCACCCCTAGAGCCAAGTACCCCCTAGTATACTGAAAGGTGTCGTCTCTAGTTGGTAAGTTGTATCCAAGCTAATGAAGCACAATATTTCATTTAGGTCATCATCTACTAGGACACATTTCTTGCCTAGACATCTTTGAGAATCACATTTAGATTGCATTATTCATGGAAATTATAGCCATGTAAGTGTACAAGATCCCATCCTCACCCATCCCATGCTTTGTAATTTCTGTAACAAATTCTGGTACATGCATGGGAGGGGTCAAATTAATCATATTGGACAACAAGTTGAAGTTGTTCTATGAAAATAACAAGGTCCAAAACGATGCTTGCATAGGAGGTCTAAAACAATACATTTTAGACAAGAAACATAAACTGTTTTGCAAGGCTGGAGCATCAATCTACTTCCGGTGACTTTTCGAATGGGATTTGGGAATTTCTGGGTCGATTTGTCTTTTGAAAAATTGACATTCATTTAGTTACCTTTCCAACGTATCTTAAGATGCATCAACCGGGCATCGAGAATTCAAGATACGTTCGTTTTACTGAAGACTGCGCAAGCAGAAAACTAGATACGGGTTTATTATAGCATTTTTGAATTATTACAAATTTTCAATTATTTTATTAATTATTTGTAATTCAATTCAACCCAAAACTATCTTTATTTAGGATAGAGTTTCGTTCTTTATTTTAAGCCTTATTTAGGATTTAAGAAAAATTAAAATATTAGAGTTTATTTAGGATAGAGTTTCGTTCTTTATTTTAAGCCTTATTTTTAAGAGATAAACTCTACTTGATGTTCAAGTCTTTAGTCTATTTAAAGAGGCTTCAACACATTGTAATTCAGATTGGAGATTTGAGAGTTTAATAAAAGTATTCTTTGGAATACATGGTTGCAAGTGTCGATAAAGTTGTACATTCGAAGTCTTCTTCAACGTTTCAACTTGTTTGTGCAAAGGAGGATCTTCACACTCCGGGTTACCTGTCTAATTACGAGTAGGAGGGTCGGTTAGAGCTATATCACGGAGGCTGCCTACTGAACTGCGAGTAGGAGGGTTCTGCGGGACATCTACCATTCACCACGCCATCATCATCTTCAAGCATCTACATCGCCATTGTCAACCAAATACAAAACTAAATTTTCATATTTGTGCTATTCTATCTTTCTTTCATCCTTATTTATCTTTTATGCTTCCATCTTACTATTCATCATCTATCTTATCATATTCTTCTATTTTCTTTAACTTTTATTTGTTATTTTCATAATTTTCAAGAAACATCCAACCTATTGCTATTGAATTCCCAAGAATAATTCACCCTTTTTTGAATCGAGCCTAGCACATAGGATTGCTTCTACATCCTCGCCAAGCCTCCTGTCATTTGGTATCATATTGGGTCAATTCTTGGGCAAATTTTGACTTTTTGGATAAAAAAGTCAAAAAACAAAAAAAGTGAAAAATCAAAAATTTCAAACGAACGAATTTTGAGCCCAAAATTTTTGAATCAGATCTACACCATTGTAGGAGCCTCCACATAAAATTTCATAATTTTTGGGGGTCGGGAACACCTCGAACGAAGTAGATCAAGTTGCTGCACAATTCTAGGGTTTTGGGTTTTTTATTTTTTTATTATTAACTATTTTGTTTTCATTCGTTTTACCTTTTATTGTTTCTTATACATAATTTAACACTTTCTTGTTTTTGTGTTAGTACGACTAAAAGTTGCATATCTTTCTTTCTTCTTGCAAATATATATGTGATTGGTGTCTTAGCTTTTCTTTGGATTCTTAAAGCACATAAGGATTCATTGGTAGGACCTTAAACCTAACTTTATTGGAGTGAATAAAGGTGCGGATTTGCTTCAATTCTTCTTCTTTTTTTTTTTGTGAATTTTCAGGATGTCACATAAAAGATCACCAAATACTACGTTGCAATATCTTTCTAAAGAGCGTTTGTATAAAGCGCTACATGTATCGAAGCTATGTCGAGGGTATTCTAGTTTTGATCAGGATGATATATGGGATGAACTTCAACGACGATCTACTCATGCCAAATATGATGTTGATAACTATTATGTTGAGCAGCCTCAGAGACGTTCAACTTATGATCGATACAGTCGTAATGAGGATGAGTATGAAGAGCAGAATTTGAGTCATGTTAAATATTCTGAAGAAAATGTAAGCAAATAAACAAGAGACCCTTGAATCCATAGCTGATTGCTTACAAAAATTAACACAATTGCTAGCACTCATCGATGGGAAATCGTAAAGCGACATAGGAGAGCAGAATGTTCCACAAGAGCTGGTCTACGCAAGATCCAAGGATGAGGAAGAAATTTGTTCTTCTAAAGAACGTAGGGGAAAATGTTACTATCGAGAGTTTAACCTTTCCTTATGGCGAGGAAAAAAATACTTATCCTAAAGAATATAGGGAAGACATTAACTTGCCTTGTTATGAAGAAAAAGTTGATCATCATCAAATGGCAAACACCTACAAATGTACCCCAAAATCAGAAGGTGCAATTGATTGTTTTCAAAATCCTATTTATGCTTGTGATTCCTCTTCTAGCATGGATAACGATTTTGAAGATGAGAACGAGTTGCCCTGCGTTGAAAAGAAGAACGATAGTAACAATACAAATGAGAAGGAAATTGTACATCATATTACAAAAGTAGACTCGGCACAATGATCCTTCAAGATGACTTTTCTTCTATGTTACTTTGATAAACTTCCTCCACTCACCCGTTTAGATTTGAGGGTGAATCTTTTTTAGGAGAAGGGGAATGATGCATTCATGAGAGGGGTAAAATTAATCATATTGGAAAAGAAGTTAAAGTTGTTCGATGCAAACAATAATTTCCAAAACAATGCTCGTATAGGAGGTCTAAAATAACACATTTTAGACGAGAAACATAAACTATTTTGCAAGGCTGGAGCATCAGTTGACTTCCGGTGACTTTTCGAATAGGATTCAGGAATTTTTAGGTCGAGTTGTCTTCTGATAAATTGTCCTTCATTCAGTTACCTTTCCATATCATCTTGAAACACATCAATCGGACATCGAGAACTCAAGATACGTTTATTTTATTGAAGACTGTGTAAACAGAAAACTGGATACATGTTTATTACAGGATTTTTGAATTATTATGAATTTTCAATTATTTTATTGATTATTTGTAATTCAATTCAACACAAAACTATATTTATGTATTTATGTTATTTTAATTCTTTAGGATTTAAGAAAAGATTAAAATATTAGAGTTTATTTAGGATAGAGTTTCATTCCTTGTTTTAAGCCTTGTTTTTAGGAGATTAACTCTACTTCATGTTCAAGTCTTTAGCCTATTTAAAAAAGATTCAAACACTTTGTAATTCAGATCGGAGATTTGAGAGTTTAATAAAAGTATTTTTTTGAGTACATGTTTGCAAGTGTTGATAAACTTGTACCTTCGAAGTATTCTTCAACGTTTTAACTTATTTGTGCAAAGGAGGATCTTCACACTCCGGGTCACCTATCTAATTGCGGGTAGGAGGGTCGGCCATATCACGAAGGTTTCATAGTCAATTGCGAGTATGAGGGTTCTACGGGATATCTACCATTCACCACGCCAACATCATCTTCAAGCATCTACATTGCCATTGTCACCCAAATACAAAGTTGAATTTTCAGATTTGTGTTATTCTATCTTCTGTTTCATCATTTTTTATCTTTTATGCTTTCATCTTGTTATTCATCATCTATTCTATCATATTATTATATTTTTTAACTTTTATTTGCTACTTTCAGAATTTTTAAGAAACACCCAACCAATTGTTCTTGAATTCCCAAGAGCAATTGATCGGTGAATAATTGTCACACGTACTGTGTAAGTGTACACTGCTGATGCAAGTATATTTATCAGATTAAACCTGTTAGATATCAATCCCACGAGGATAGGGATTTAATCGTACTATTATGTGGCCATAAGAAATTCTGTAAATGGAAATATTTTGAGTGTAATGGTGGTTGTAACGGAGAAATAAAGTATTAAATGTAAGATCAATTATGGTAGCAAGAATAAACAATTATATGAATATAAAAGAAATATTAAGTGAAGATCTGGATCCCCGCAGTTCAGCTTGGCAGATTGTCAAGTGCAACAAGGAAACAATATACGATGGCTCCTTTGACAAATAAATGATTAAGCTTGCTTACTAACTTTCATTCAATTCTCAACTGATGAAGCAAAGATATAGACCGACCACAAATCTCATTGTTCATCAAAACTACAAATCCTCAAACAAGTGGATCAACTCTCGTTGTATCCTCATTCAACTGTCATTGTAATGGCTTGTTAATTAGACTTGTCACTACATCTCTCAA
Organism: Hibiscus mutabilis; assembly: GCA_019671005.1. Taxonomy (NCBI): domain Eukaryota; kingdom Viridiplantae; phylum Streptophyta; class Magnoliopsida; order Malvales; family Malvaceae; genus Hibiscus; species Hibiscus mutabilis. Next base: position 30,761,023 of record CM033744.1, read on the forward strand.
CGTCAGTGATGATGTTAAACACTCTCATGCAAATAAATATTAGATCCAACAATTGAAATAAGAAGAAAGTTAATAAGATGATATTGAACTTAAAAACCAAGTTTAAACAAGTTCATACAAATCTCAAAAGTTAAACCATCATTAAATAACACAAGAAATATAATAAAATCTTCAATAAACATATATATCTAGAAGGATTTAAAGAAGATAACACATATTCCTCCTTGTTCCAGCACTTGAATCCTCATTTCCTTTAATATATCTGCCTCACTTCGCCTTGGATCTCCAGAAATAGAGTTTAAGCTGCCATATGAGAAGAGCTCGGGAGGTTGAACATGAAGCAAAATGAATATTGTTTGAATTAATTTCTCTCTCATCCAAAAATGTCATTTTATAGGCTGTTGAGATAAGGACACATGTCTTTCGTGTGATTTGCATGACCTTAAGCTGTACAAAATTTGTTGTAACAGAAAATCTAGCTGGCAAATTCGTCCTTGTCCTTGGTAGTCTGGATAGTTGGGCTTGTGTATAGTTGTTGGGTTTAGGCCTTGATGTGGTGGATGGGTTAGGATGATGAGGGAAGGGTGTAGTGGTAACTTGCCCATTTTTGAAGTGGGGGAAAGGGTGTTTAATTTCCCTACAAAAAAGTTGGCTTGGTAAGATCACCATTGTACCCATTCTCATCTCTCAACTTTCCACCCAAAAAGAAAGGTTCAATCTTTGAGTTTAGAGGTGTGGATATCAGATTTGTTGTTGAGGGAAGGGTAATCATCATTCAAGGATCTATCTATCAAGGTAAGAATGGTTGGTTCTGGTAGAGGTTGGAAAAATGAAGAGGAAGAACGAGAATGAAGGATTTAACTCCATTTCTTATTATAGAATTCTTCATTTTTCATATCTTAAGTTTCCAGAAATGTTGTAACTTGATTTACAACATTTTCTTGTAGTGAAAGAAGTTGGAAATTCTTCCAAGAAGCAAGGGAATAAGAAAGCTTGAAGCATGGGCTTGGAGCTTCAATCTAAGTTGCAGGAGTAAGGTTAGTACACTACTAAGTCCTTTGTGTTCTTTTAAATCATAAGTTTGATTGCATTGTTGCTTGGTTGATGTTTTAGTTGCATGAATGCTTGAGACCTCTTTAATGGCTAATTCTAAGATTGGTGTTAATATGGCTTAAAAATGGTAGGAAACCATTTAAACTCTTTCCCATAACTTGTAGGTTCATTTTTGAGTTTAACTTTGGGTTTTAGAGGCTTGAGAGGTGAATTATGAACTTCAAAAAATAAATTCTTAGTTCGAGTATCGATACGGGTTGAACGCGTATCGATACCCTATGCATTAATGGTCAAAAACAAGTATTTCTTAAAGGGCATATCGGCATTCCTAAGGGGTATCGGTACCCCATGTTCCATCAAAATTCCAGTAGTGAAAAAAGTGTACTAGTATGCTTGGGAGCTTATCGGTACTAAAGGGGTATCGATAGACGACCACAGTGTACCGATATGAGGTTGCTGGCTAAACCCTTTTGATAGTGAAGTCGAGTATTGGTACACCTAGAATGGTTATCGTTACCTAGAGTGGTGTATCGGTACATACTGGTGGGTATCGATACCTACTAGGTAATCTGTTCAAAAAATGCAATTTGAGCTTGAAGGCCTTATAATTCGGAAAGTAAGGCCCAATGGGCTCCTAATGGGGTAAAATGAATAGTAAAATTGTGAAACCAAGATGTTGAGTTCCTTGGTGGGTCGTATGATGTTGAGTTCCAAGTAAGGGCACTTATTTGTCGAATTCACCACTATTGTTCGGATCTAGATACCAGTGAGAGAAAGAGTGTGTTGCAACACCATGGTTGAAGGTCCCGAATGTATGATCACGATGATTAATAGGACTGGGCCTTATTCGATAATGCTCGACGAGAGATTCTGAGCTTGATTGTATGATCCTGATGCTTACTGGAACTAGGCCTTACCAAGAATGTATTATCCTGAGGCTTAGTGGTACCGGGCCTCACTCTAGGTTTGTTGGTATGATACTTATATTGTTGTGTGAGACTTTATGCATCATTATTGATTGCTATGTGTTTAGGTGGCTAGAGGTAGCGCCAAATGTTATTATATTACTATGTCATCACCTTTAGCTCCATGCTCTTATTTATGATTTGCATGAAGCATGATTGAGTGGAAGTGTATCCATTGAGCTTCGTTAGCTCAGCATTTAGAATTTTTGTTTCCGTTCGCAGTTTGTAGGTGGATGCATTGTCGAAGCATCATCGGAGTAAGACTTCAACATTGACGTGTCCGAGTACAGTACTAGATTTTATTGGGCTATGTATTTGTAAGACCTTATGTTGTATTGTAACTCTATTTTGAATTTCATATCGTTAGTCGAATACTTTCTATTATGCGTTTTTAAATGGACCTCCCATGTAACGTTTTTAAATACTTGTTTATGTTGAAATATTTAAACTTGATAGATTTAGTGGAAATGAATGCGTTTGGGCTAATCTAGGTTGAAATTTGTATGGTAATGTTGGGCTTGAGGTCTAAATGTTATATTCAGGTCGAGGGTGTTACAATTAGTGGTATCAAAGCCTAGGCTTAGCCTATTATAGGAAACCCCGGAGTCGTCTATAGTGGTGTGTAGGTGTCTAGCGAATACGTTGTCTATAAGTCAAAGTTGTACTTATTTAAGTAGAATTTTCGATGGTGTAACCTTTTTTGTTTGCTTGTGCATAAAGTAATCATGCCAAGGAGAGCACGAGATTAAGAGGAGAATTGGGGCTTCCGATAAGGGAGCTATGATGAGGACTACATTTCCAGCATGAAGGAGATGTCAAAGGATGAAAGAGGTTGAGGGGGCAATTATTTCTCTCATCTACATCAGGCCCTTCATCAAATTGTGAGGGCCATGCCTAGGCCTTCTGCTATCCCACCTGAGTTACCAATTAGTGCTACGGACTTTCTTGGATTGGGGCAAGACAACCCCATTAAGACAGATCAGTGCCTGATGGATACATGTTGGATCATGCGATAAATGAGGTTGAAACCTGAGGAAAAGTTGACATGTGTTCTTTTTTTTGTTGAAGGAGAATGCCCGAGAATGGTGAGAGACTGTGGAGTTGGGATGGTATCCTAACCAACCTACATGGGACAACTTTTTGGACGAGTTTGAGAAGAAGTATATGGGAGAAGCCTACATTGATAGCTTGAGAGGTCGGTTCAACCACTTGGTCCAAGGGAAACCATCAGTCTTTGAATATGAGCAAGGGTTCTTGTAGTTGAGTAGGTATGCCTCTGAGTTGGTCGCTACCGAGAAGATGAGATGCAAGAGGTTTCTAAAGGGTTTGAAGAAGAAAATTTAGACCTACTTTACTGCTGCCCCACCGAAAGTGTTTTCAAAATTGACTACTAGTGCCAAGTCGCTTGAGCAAGAGCAAAGTTTGACCTACGACCCGATTGGAAGGCAAAAGAGCTAGAACTAAGACAGAGCAGATTCAAACCAGAATTTGAGATTAGATCGTAGGTCAGGAATAGCTGGCCGTAGGAGGCCTTTATCTTCATCCATGATGAGCTCTGAGGGCTCACAAAAGACTGCGAGTGCACAAATTTGTGATCAGTGTGGATGTAATCATAGAGGCGAGTGTTAGGGATCGATTAGAGTTTGCTATGGTTGCAAGTCACTGGATTATTTTCTAAGAGATTGTCTAGCGGCTACTGACACCACTTTGGTTCAGACTTAGAGGGCCTCTTATCTAGTTTACATGGGTCAGGGCAATTTTGTCATCTTAAGATTATTCTCTAACTTGTTGGCTATAACATTTTAATCCTTTAATTCTGTTAGCTAATGTTCTTTCTCAATTAATTTCCAATTCTTTCAATTTGACTAACACCTAATTCAATTAGTTAATGACTTAAAATAGTAGTAACTTTCCTAGGCTCGGTTTAGGGTATTACAGAATCCCCTCACCTTTTACTACCAACTTGGCCTCATCGAAACTACGAAGCTTAAGGCTCTTCGCTCTACAACCCAAACACGCATCATGCTCAAACAACCAATCCATCCCCAAGATAGGAGTTGTTTGTTGATCAGATTAGTGTGAGAGAGTTGTTTGTTGATCAAATTGTGCATTGCTAGAGGAGGAGCAAGCCACATGCCTGGACATCAGAGTAGGGGTATGGTCTAGTCCACTGCGAGGGCAGCAGTGAGACAATACACAATTAAGGATCAAAAGGACTGTGAGGATACCGACTTCATATCAGGTGCATTTACCTTATTTTCTATTCCTATTATTGGTCTTATGGTTTCAAGATCTACCTATTCCTACATCCGTAGTGGAATATCCCAACAGTGGGGAATACTCGTAGAGGATCTTAAGATAGGAGTCCGTGTGACTAATCCTTTGGGGTATGATGTTTTAGTGGATAATGTGTATCGAAGGTGCCTGATTAAGGTCCAAGGTTTGACATTTTTGGCCGATCTGATAGTGTTACTATTCCAAGAGTTTTATGCCATCTTGGGGATGGATTGGTTGTTTGAGCATGATGCGTGTTTGGGTTGTAGAGCGAAGAGCCTTAAGCTTCGTAGTTTCGATGAGGCCAAGTTGGTAGTAAAAGGTGAGGGGATTCTGTAATACCCTAAACCGAGCCTAGGAAAGTTACTACTATTTTAAGTCATTAACTAATTGAATTAGGTGTTAGTCAAATTGAAAGAATTGGAAATTAATTGAGAAAGAACATTAGCTAACAGAATTAAAGGATTAAAATGTTATAGCCAACAAGTTAGAGAACCAAATTAAGATGACCAAATTGAAACAAGAATGAATAACAAACTTGCATGTGTAATTAGACCATTTAGAGGTAGTGGAATACATGTGGCAAGGTTATTATACATGTGGAAAAGGAGATACCATTTTCTTCCTTGTTGGCCAGCTATTTTGAAGAAAAGAAAGAGAAAATCAAAATTGAATCATCTTCTTCATCCTTCAACCTTCCTATCCGATTCTTGAGAAAGATTAGTGTGAGAGAGTTGTTTGTTGATCAAATTAGCTTGATAGGAAGGTATAATACATGATTTTTCATTTGAATTTCATGTTTAAACATTAAAGTTTGATGTTGTTGCTGCCTAATTTGATTAGGATGGAAGATATGTATGTTATTGTGATGATAGTTCTAAGATTTTTTTGAAATTTTGAATGTCGTGATCAAATTGCTAAGAAAGAAATATATATGTTTCTGGAAACTTGAATGTTCATGCTGGAAATTGCTATGATTGCTGGAAATTTAGGTACTAAATTGGTATGAATTGATTGTCACATAGAATGAAATTGTTTTGATCACATAGCTAGTGAAGATTGTGTAAACATGATTGATTTTGTATATACAATGCCCTGTTTTGATCACATTGGTAGGTGAAATAAACTGACCTAGACTTGTATGAATATGTATATAAGTTGAATTAACATGTTTGAAACGCCATCTAAGTGATTAAAGAAGCTAAAAATCTAGCATAGTGTAATCTGCCCAGAATGCTTTGTTCTGGGCAGTAACTTTGAAAAATCACCAAAAATTGTATAAAGGGAATTTAAGGCTGGAAATTTTATGGATAGTGCCTTAGTATGTCTAAATTCATTAGGAGAAAACGAAACTGAATTCTGGATTGTAGAATGAATTGTAGAAATGAAACACTAAGGACAGTGCAAGCTGTCCAGTGTTGTAAATTGCCCTGTCTTTAAACAAAAAAATGTATTAATTGGCAAAGAATTAAAATTCAAGGCTAATGTGATTAGAAGGAAAATTAAGTTATCTTTCCAACGGTGTAAACCAATTGAAATTCTGACGTACGGAATGAAAGTTATGCATATTTTAGTATGTAATGCACATGCTGCCAGGCAGCAGCCTTGATGTTTTGAAATGAATGAATTATATATTGTTGCCTTGTTTTGAATAAATGAATGAACTTTGTATTGATCTTGATTTACTTGTATGGATTGTTAGAGCAAGGAGTAAAACTTGTCGAGGAAGAAAGGAGTGGCCAAGCTAGTGGCAAACACAAAGGAATTTGGATCCAAGATTAGCTAAGCTTGGAGTATTGTGAGTGGAGTTTAATATAGGGTTGGGACTTAGGTCCTAACCAAAGATGCATGTTTATTTCTTTTTATTTCATGCCATGCTAATATACTTGATTTAATCTTAATTGTGATGAAAAAGTGGAAGAATGGTTTAAGCTAAAACTTGAGATTTAATGGTAACATGTATGTTGTTAAATTATCTACGAAGAAAAGTGAAAACAAATGCTTGAACCTTGATGCCTTGACTGTGATTAATTTGAATGAATACTTGGATGTACCATTATGATTTAAATGCTTGTTAACATGATATAAATCTTGAATTAAAGATTTTTCTTGATGCCTAAGAAATGGCATATGTTAATTGCTTGCTTGAATAACAAGATTAAATTGTAAAGTGTGAAGCTAAGGCTCAATTGGCCTAAGGGCTGTGTATATGAACATGATCTTGCAATGTATCACTTGAATTGATCCTTGAATAAGCTATTGCTTGACATAAACATGTAATACTTGAATAAGTGATTCATATTTGAACAAACCCTTGGTTGTTAGTGGTCATAGGTAGAAGGGCATGCCTTAGAGTCTAGAGCTCATTGTGTAAGGGTGGACTATGTTCTAGGGCTAAGCCCCCTAATTGGCGACAGATGGAGGGTACGTATGTGTGGTCTTTGGCGATAGTAGGAGGGTTGACCAGTGCTATGACACATCTTGTGGCGACAGTTGGTTGGAGGCTCGATTACCTGGACAACTAAATACCAAAGGCTTAAACTAAAGAAAGAAAATGAGAAATAATTAAAGAATAAAGCTTACATGATACTTGAATTACATGATACTTGAGATTACTTGATTCTTGAACTACTTGATACATGAACTACTTGATTCTTGAACTACTTGAATTACTTGATATGTATTCTTGAAAAGATAAACATGTAAACTTGAACTAATATGTACTTGACTTAAATGGAAATGTGTATATTGCTTGAGTATGCTAGTTGGCTTGAAATAAAGATTGAGCAAAGCTTGAATTGAATTGTTTCCAACTTGGACTAAGAAACTTAGTTAAGTGATATATGTCATATAAATTGGTTAGAACTAGATGCTACCTCACTAAGTACATATCTTGTACTTATCACTCTTGTTTTCATTCTTCCCAACCACAGGATAAAGGATTTGATCGTTGCTTGATCCTGAATCCTGATCTTGAGCTCGAAGCAAGACACAAGCATAGCTAAAGTATGGACATACTTGTTTTGTACTCCCTTATTTGGTGGCATTTAGTTGTATATAATGTCTAGTGAATGCATTTTATACTCTTGAGCTTGTATATGTATATATGTCTTAAATGGGCCTATCATGTTATGAACTTAGTGGTTAATGTAAATTAAGTAATGATCTCTAAATCTATGAAATGGAAATGTATCTTGCTGCACATATAAGTATTGTTATGTGTCTAGTGAATGTTCAAAGTAATTTGACCTAGACTATTATGCATATTCGAATGACTTGTATAATGTGATAATTACTTGTCTGATCATACATTGTTGTAGTATTTTTATAAGATGGAATGGTAAATGCCGAATGGTAAGGATGGCATATTCTTGCTTGGAATCAAGGTATGTACTTTTGATCATGTTTAATAAGTTAAGTATGTAATGTTACATGCATCAAGCTAAAGAGCAAAGAATGAAATGAAGCATGTTTGCTTATTTAGGTTTTGAATGATGATGTTGTATGATGATGATAATTGAAAATTTTGGTAACCTATAATGTATTGTAGATGGGATTGCTTATGTGTTAAGTAACGTTTGTTTGGTTACTTGTTAGTTAGGTAACTCATCTAATAAGGGTGAGTTAGCCTTTTCTTGCCTTGTTCATGCATGTATTGTAAGTTAGTAACGCTCCTGAACCAGTTTGCTGCCAACCCGGGTAGGGGGTGTTACATTTGTTTGGTAATCAAAGCTTTTTAGTCGGTTCTAGGACTAAACCGGGCTCTCTTGCATCAAATAGGATACTTGTGCCACCTAGGAGACTTGTATTGTATAGCTTGTGTCTTTACTTAACTAAACTGAACTCCTAATTGTTCTATTTGAACGTAGAATGTCTGAAACAAGGCTCGCTCGGGATGATGAAAGTCCCATAGGCTCCCCAAATGAAGAGGATAGTGTGAGGATGGAGCAGAATCCTCCACAGCAACAAGCTGAACCTAGAGTGCAAGCTCAACCCCAAGCCCAAGCTGCCACTCAATAGGAAGCTCTTGTTATAAATCTTGTGCAGCATGAATGTACCCTGAGCATGAAAGAGATGTTCGATCATCTTGTAACTACCTTGAAACGAGACCATCCTATTCCTCCTCCTGCTACTGTTCCAACTAGAGCCCTTATTGACAAACTGGCTCAACATCAGGCTTATACCTTCACCGGTACTGATGAAGCCAATGCCGAAATCGCTGAGTACCGGTTATAGGCCACTACTTGAATCTTGACCAAACAACTGCCCTGTTCTAATGAACACAAACTCGAATGTGCTATAGCCCTATTGGTAGACGAAGTTTTGAGCTAGTGGGAAACCACTACCCTGACTGCTCTTGCTGAAGTTGTAACATGGAAATTCTTCCTTGATGAATTCAAGAAGAAATACATTAGTGAACAATACCTAGCCGAGCGCCGGAAGCGTTTCTGTACCTCAAGCAAGGTGGTTGACCTATCGAACAGTACGTGAGTGAATTTTTCAAGTATTGCAAAAACGGGTTAGAATACATCAAGACTGATGCTGAGAAGTGTAGGATGTTTATTGATGGATTGAATGATGAGCTAAGTCCAATATTCACTGCCCTGGATATCACTGACTTCCAAAATCAGGTGAACCGGGCCATTGCAACCGAGGCAAAGATGAAAGCCTCTGAGAAATGCAAAAGTGGAAACTCCTGGAACGGCAAACAATCAAGTAATAATGGAAAGCTCCATTGGCAGTCAAAGAAGTCCAAATATTCTAAGAATCACTCTTCAAATTACACTCTTGCTCAGAAAAGCAACTTCATATTGAGACCCCAATCGGTAACCAAGCCTTCAGCCTCGATCATCTCTGTTGATAGTACGAGGAATTTCGGTAAAGCTACTCAATATCCTAATTGCAAGTTTTGCCAGAAACACCACACTAGTCAGTGTAGAACTCAACAGAACCTATGTTATGTATGTGGAGCCTCTGATCACTATATCAGGGATTGTCCTCAGAATCCTAACAAGGTTCTGAATCGAACTCATGCAAATGCTAGCTCAAATCCTTCTGTTCAAAACAAAGGTCCCAGACAAGCTCAGTCTAGAAATCAAGGGAAAGGCAAAAGACAATATTCGAATGCTCCTACTCATCAAGAATCTCGAGCTCCTGCTCGAATCTATCAAATCCGGGGAAAAGAAGATGAAGAATCACCCGTGTTATAGCGGGTACCATTGAATTAAATTCAACTCCTGTTTATGCTTTAATAGACTCTGGATCCACTCATTCTTTTGTATGCTCAACCTTGATTGAAAAATTGAACTTAAAGCCTGAAATTGTAAAACAAAGCCTTGTAATTTCGAACCCTATAGGACGAATTACAAACATAAGTCTTATCTGTAGAAACTGTCCCCTATTCATTCGAAATGTACCCTTTCTTATTAATCTATATGTACTACCAACTTATGAGTTCGATCTAGTACTGAGACTAGATTGGTTAAGTAAGCATGAAGCCTAGGTAGATTGCCTAAATAAGAGACTTTAACCCCAGAGTTTAGGAAATGAATCAATTCTTCTACTCAAAGTTTGGTTAAGTCTTCTCCAAGAAAGATCTTTGGTCCAGATACTACCAAATGTTGGTGAAAGAGTCTAATGTTCTAAAGACTGCCTTTCGAACCAAATATGGTCACTATAAATTTCTGGTGATGCCTTTTAGGCTCACGAATGCACCTACAGCCTTCATGGACCTGATGAATCGTGTATTCTGACCCTATCTCAATAAGTTTGTGGTTGTCTTAATAGACTTCATTCTGATCTGTTTTAAAGACTCAGCTTCCCATGAAGAACATCTCAAGATTATGCTTCAGACCCTCCGGGAAAAACAACTCAACTCCAAGTTTAGTTAATGTGAATTTTGGCTGTCTGATGCGCCGCTCCGTCAAAGCTTGATTCCAGGTTCAACTCCCTGGTGTCGAGATCTTATTCTTTTGTGAATCTTTTTCCCATGCATCTTTTGGTCAACAACCAACCATATCTCTATATAGTCAAAACACTAGTCCTACAGGCTTGACGAAGTTCAGTCTATCTGGAGGGAATTATTTTGAAAAAATAAATAAAAATGCCTCAATTGGATAAATTGACTTATTTTTCACAATTCTTCTGGTTATGCCTTTTCCTCTTTATTTTCTATATTCCAATATGCAATGAGTACACTATTTTCTATATTCCAGAGTTTTGGATAAATTGAGCTTGTATATGTATATATGTCCAGTTCTCATTCAACTAGTATCGGGCAATGAGTACACTGTTTATAATGATGCATCTCATTTAGGACTAGGATGTGTCCTAATGCAAGATGGAAACATGGTAGCTTACGCTTCAAGGCAACTAAAACCACATGAGTCAAACTACCCTACACACGATCTAGAATTGGCAGCTATCATGTTTGCACTCAAAGTCTAGAAACATTACTTGTACAAGGAGAAATGCAACTTGTTCACAGACCACAAGAGCCTCAAATACCTCCTAACTCAGAAAGACTTGAATTTGAGGCAAAGGAGATGGCTAGAATTACTTAAAGACTATGATTTAGTTATCGACTACCATCCGGGGAAAGCAAACGTGGTTGCTAATGCCTTTAGTCGCAGACCATACTCGGGTAAACCCTTAAATCTAAATCCTAGAATAATCCATTCAAATTAGACCTTTCTTGACTTACAAGTAACTATTCAAAAATCTTCCTTAATGATCTTTTCCATTTGTTTATAGCTTCCTTGGCTATCAATGCTCATTTCCATTTATCAAAAGGATGAAAATTCTTGTCTGAACTTCAAGTTCAATCTAGTCTAATCTTGAGAATCAAAGAACTCCAACAAATTGATCAAGATCCTCAGAAGATCATGTCCAAGCTAGACTCTGAGTCTAATTCTGACTTCTCCCTCAAGTCGAATGGACTCCTCTATTTCAAAGATAGAGTATGTATTCCTAACAACGAAGAAATAAGACAAGAGATGTTACAAGAAGCTCACCAAAGCTCTTTCTCAATTCACCCTAGACCGGTTAAGATGTACAAGGACCTAAAGCCACTATATTAGTGGCCAGGCATGAAATCGGCTATCACAGACTTTGTTTCAATGTGCTTAACTTGTCAGAGGGTCAAAGCTGAGCATCAATTCCCCACTGGATTGCTCCAACCAATCGAATTCCCTCAGTGGAAATAGGATCGGATTACAATGGACTTCGTTACTAGTCTTCCCTCCACTCCAAGAAAGAACGATGTTGTGTGGGTGATTGTTGATAGATTCACAAAGTCTACTCATTTCATCCCTATTTGAATGAACATAAGCTTGGAAACCTTAGCCGAGCTATACATCCGTGAAGTGATTCGATTACACGGTGTACCTACAGCCATAATCTCCGATCGAGACCAAGATTTGCTTCCCGATTTTGGAATTCCATGCAAAAAGCCCTTGGAACCAAAGTGCATTTGAGCACAGCCTTTCATCCTCAATCAGATGGCCAATCTGAAAGAATCATTCAAGTACTTGAAGACATGCTAAGTGTTTGTGTTATAGACTTTGGAAAGAACTGGGAGAAATCTCTACCCCTAGTAGAGTTTGCTTACAACAATAACTACCAGACATTTATCCAGATGGCTCCCATCGAAGCTCTATACGGAAGGAAATGTAGAACTCCCTTGTGTTGATCTGAATTGGGAGAAAACAAGGTTTTGGGACCTCAATTACTCAGAGAAACCGAAGAACAAGTTCAAATCATACACGATCGATTGAAGCAAGCTTTCGATAGACAAAAAGCATATGCAGACTTGAAAAGGAGAGACATCCAATATAATGTTGGAGATAAGGTCTTCCTGAAAGTGTCTCCTTGGAAGAAAGTTTTTCGATTTGGAAGAAAAAGGAAACTTAGTCCCCGATTTATTGGACCATTCGAAATCATTGAAAGGATAGGGCCAGTGGCCTATCGGTTAACTCTTCTTAGTGAATTTGATAAGATCCACAATGTCTTCCATGTCTCCATGCTTAGAAAATATCGATCTGACCCATCCCATGTCCTTGAGCCTGAAGAAGTAGACTTGAATCCTGACCTATCATATGAAGAAGAGGCAATACGAATACTTGACAAAGAAGTTAGAAGACTCCGAAACAAGAATGTTCCCTTGGTGAAAGTGTTATGAAGGAATCATAAAATGGAAGAGGCAGCTTGGGAACCTGAGGCTACGATGAGAGATCAATATCCTCACTTGTTCAACTCAGGTAAATTCGAGGGCAAATTTATTTTAAGGAGAGGAGAATTGTAATACCCTAAACTGGGCCAATGAAAGTTACCACTATTTTAAGCCATTAACTAATTGAATTAGGTGTTAGTCAAATTGAAAGAATAGGAAATTAATTGAGAAAGAACATTAGCTAACATAATTAAAGGATTAAAATGTTATAGCCAACAAGTTAGAGAACCAAATTAAGATGACCAAATTGAAACAAGAATAAACAACAAACTTGCATGTGTAATTAGACCATTTAGAGGTAGTGGAATACATGTGGCAAGGTTATTATACATGTGTCAAAGGAGATGCCATTTTCTTCCTTGTTGGCCAGCTATTGTGAAGAAAAGAAAGAGAAAATCAAAATTGAATCATCTTCTTCATCCTTCAACCCTCCTAGCTGATTCTTGAGAGAGATTAGTGAGAGAAAGTTGTTTGTTGATCAAATTAGATTGATAGGAAGGTATAATACTTGATTTTTCATTTGAATTTCATGTTTAAATATTATATTTTGATGTTGTTGCTGCCTAATTTGATTAGGAGGAAGATATGTATGTTATTGTGATGATAGTTCTAAGATTTTTTGAAATTTTGAATGCTGTGATCAAATTGCTAAGAAAGAAATATATATGTTTCTGGAAACTTGAATGTTCATGCTGGAAATTGCTATGATTGCTGGAAATTTAGGTATTAAATTGGTATGAATTGATTGTCACATAGAATGAAATTGTTTTAATCACATAGCTAGTGAAGATCGTGTAAACATGATTGATTTTGTATATAAAATGCCCTGTTTTGATCACATTGGTAGGTGAAATGAACTGACCTAGACTTGTATGAATATGTATATAAGTTGAATTAACATGTTTGAAATGCCATCTAAGTGATTAAAGAAGCTAAAAATCTAGCCTAGTGTAATCTGCCCAGAATGCTTTGTTCTGGGCAATAACTTTGAAAAATCACCAAAAATTGTATAAAGGGAATTTAAGGCTGGAAATTTTATGGGTAGTTCCTTAATATGTCTAAATTCATTAGGAGAAAACGAAACTAAATTCTGGATTGTAGAAATGAAACACTAAGGACAGTGCAAGTTGTCCAGTGTTGTAAATTGCACTGTCTTTAAACAAAAAAACTGTATTAATTGGAAAAGAATTAAAATGCAAGGCTTATATGATTAGAAGGAAAATTAAGTTATCTTTCCAACGGTGTAAACCAATTGAAATTCCGACGTATGGAATGAAAGTTATGCATATTTTAGTAAGTAATGCACATGCTGCCAGGCAGCAGCTTTGATGTTTTGAAATGAATGAATTATGTATTGTTGCCTTGTTTTGAATAAATGAATGAACTTTGTATTGATCTTGATTTACTTGTATGGATTGTTACAGCAAGGAGTAAAACTTGTGGAGGAAGAAAGGAGTGGCCAAGCTAGTGGCAAACACAAAGGAATTTGGATCCAAGATTAAATTGCTTGCTTGAATGACAAGATTAAATTGTAAAGTGTAGAGCTAAGAAATGGCATATGTTAATTGCTTTCATGAATGACAAGATTAAATTGTAAAGTGTAGAGCTAAGGCTCAATTGGCCTAAGGGCAGTGTATATGAACATGATCTTGCAATGTATCACTTGAATTGATCCTTGAATAAGCTATTGCTTGACATAAACATGTAATACTTGAATAAGTGATTCATATTTGAACAAAGCCTTGGTTGTTAGTGGTCATAGGTAAAGGGCATGCCTTAGATTCTAGAGCTTATTGTGTAAGGGTGGACTTGTAATATCCCAAATTTTGGCTAGTGACTAATTTATAAATTTTGAAAGTTTAAGGGGGTTAAAGTATAAACCTTGGAAAAGTTTGGGGACTAAAGTGTAAATTTCCCAAACAAGTAATTTTATTCAGTGGAAGAGTGAATCGGATCGAAATAAGTAACTTGATGTCGGTTTTAAGAATTAAGATGCAGAAAAAGGTGCCGAATTTGGATCGGATGAAATTGTTAAGCGTGCTCAGGCCAAGGAAATACAAAGACGTGTGACTTTGGGAAGGTCCCATAAAAGTGTTTCTGATCGATATTTTAGACTCAGTAAAAGTAGAAAATATTCGTATGGATTTCAAATAAAGGATTTCTACGAAAAAACTTATGTTATGAAGATTTTCAATAATTATCGGAATAATAGACTGAGTTAAGAAATTTCAGTCTAAGTCTTTATGAAAGGAAATTTTTAAGGTTTAAAAGTATCATGTGATAGATAGTGAGTTGTATTGTTTACTTTCAAAGTTTGTAAAAATCTGAGGAAAATTGAAATGTGAATTGAAGTTCAGTGACCAAAATGAAAATTTTGAAAGTTTTGTGGCCAAAGTATAAACTTTGGGAAAGTTCAGGCACCAAAGTGTAATTTCCAAAAGTTATGTAAGTTAACCCCGTAAATGAATAGTTCACCCCTTAGAGTGACACTTTCGTGTTACCTGGATTTTTCGTACGAAGCTTATAATAATGGTTATAAAGCTTTAAAGTTCGTAGGAAGAAATTTGGAAATCGTATTGAGTGAAATTTGAATATTTGGATCAAATAAATGCCATAAATAAAAATATAAGATATTTTGGGACATGGCCGGTTGGATTGGAACCAATTTGGTTCAATTTTAATGGAATGGCAATTTTCATGACTTGTTGTAAATAAATACTAGTTGGAGGGCAAATTGGACATTTGCCATGATGGCATTTTTGAAATATTTTGAAACTTTAAGGGCAATTTTGAAAGTCCAATTACACATTGATTTGATCTTGGCCATTGAGTTTTGATGAGATTAAATCTTGGCCATTCGATGAAAAGGGCATTTTAGTAATTTCACTAATTAAATGAATTTAAAATTCATTTATACTTTACAAGTGGCTTAATTGGATGAAATAACAAAGATGAAGACAATTCTTCATCCCAAAAATTCGAAATTTGAGAGGGGAGAAGAGAGAAAATTTTTCTAAGTTCGATTCAAGCATCGAAACTCGATTTTCAAGTAATCTTTCAAACTACAAAGTTGTTCTACTCATCAAGATCTATCTTTTGGTGTAAATAATTTGTGTAAAACATTCTTGATTGATGAGAATTTTGTATGATAAGAAATTAGGGTTTATGGACTCAATTGGGGGTTTTGAGATTTTATGATTTCATGTTGAAATTCAAGTTGAAATCAAGCTTTTGTGATGTTAAAATCATGTTATTGAGTTGGGATTTAAACTCTACATGTTTTGATTATTATGAAGATGATTAGGGTTTATGGATTCAAGTTTGATTTAGGGTTTGTGATGTTGGATAAATGATCTAGTAAGCTTGATTTGTTGTTTGGAAGCAAAACCCTAATTTAAATGTTTAGGGACCAATTTAGCAAGTTTAAAAGTTGAAGGACTAAATCTGATTTTTATGGAATTGATGTGTATTTAGGTTATTAGGGATGTTGAAGATATGAAATTGAAGTTAGAATGCAAAACCGATGTTAAATCGAGTTAGTGACTATTTTGACAAATTGTCAAAGTTAAGTAAGTAATTCGGAAATGAGGTTTTAGAAAAGGATTAAATCTGATTTTTAGTTTTGATAGCATGAAGAAAGTATTGTTAGATTTGAATCTAACAAGTGTTATTTATATTTATGTGGTTAATGAAGCCGAACACGAAACAAATAGGATTCAATATACTATAAAGGAAAAGATCGAGTAGAATTTAGTGAGGCATACTATTACATGGCCTAGGTGAGTGCATTCTACTTACTCTATTTATGAAATGAGAAAGACTGGTAATAAGTAATTCTCATTATTAAAAGAAAAGGATTTGAATTTTATTAAATGATTTTGAAATGCTCTATGAATGATTTTCGGGTATGAATTGCCCAATGCATATTTTTACATATTGAAGTGATTATCTTGATCCATTGATATTATCGAAAATGAATGAAATGTTCATAGTAGTAAATTATTTGAAAGCCCATTGTATAATTATTGAGAGTCTTGGTATATTGGCATGCCAAAGAGGTAGAGTATATTAATATGATATTACTGTCAAGTACAGTAATGAGACAGTGAGCTGTGTTCTACGGCTATGACCTATTGGTTAATACTGCTGTTAAGTTGCGGCAGTGATATAGTGAGTTGTGTTCTACAACAATGACCTATTTATTATTATTGATGTCGTTAAGTTACGGTAGTGTTTACAGTGTTACACTAACATTGATACATTGGTATGGATACATTGATATCAATACATCGATACATTGTTTTATTAATGGCACAACTAAATAGTTGTTGTCGGGCACATTTGCATACTCATCATTGACTCGCATACCATGTATTCTCATCCATAGTACATTGGGCTATATTGAAATTGAAAGTACAATGGTTCGTATTGATATAACCTGTATTGTATATATATGAATATATGAGATGTTGATTTTTACAGGTTACATGACAGAGGAGCGACTTCGTAAGTCATTCTATATGATTTTAAATTCTTATATGTTATATTAAGTATTTTATTTATTATGAAATTTTTATTAAAATTAAAGTGTTTTACTTTAATTTATAAGTTTTGCCTCACTAAGTTCGTACTTAGCGTGTGTTTATTTCACACGTAGATTAAGATGGAGGATTTGAAGAGGAGTCGAGCATGCTGATCAAGCTTCAATATGCAAAACATCAGTAAGATATTCTAGCTTATGATAATCTCTAGTGGGCATGTAATTATTTAATTGCTAGTAGAGTATGATGCATTAAATTAGACTAGATGATAGATAAGTAATCAGTTTTGATGATGAATCGTATATGGATAAAGCAAAATAAGGCATTAGCATTGTAGCAGAATAAAGCTAAGGTAGAAAGGATAATTACTTTGTTAATAAGAATAATCGGTAATCGCGTAAAGATTTTAAAGTCAAGAAAGAGCCTAGATAGCGAATCTAGTTTTCACCCTGAATTGAACTATTGTTTTTAATAATTGCCAAATATATTTTGAAATAATTAGTTCAGGGTTGAAACTAGCTAACTGTACATAGGTTGTGATTTCAAGAAAGTCGAGAAAGGGTTATATTTACAAACTAAAATTTGTAAATACTTGTACAAATAAATTTGTAAGTCAAGATTTCTTTAAACGACTCTATAACATCTTTAATGTTTTTTTGATTTACTAGTATATGTTAAGGGTGTTACATTTAATGGTATCAGAGCAAAGGTTTAGCCGGTTCTGGATGCTAAACTGAGTATGATATGATTTTTATTAGTAAATACATGCTTCTAGGATGTCATATTACTGATGTACTGATTGTATGACTTGATGTTGCTCCTCATTAGTATAAGGTGAAATGATACTAGAATAAGGAAAGTAAAACGATAATGGATTTCGTCAGTTGACGAATCTTAGAGGTTAAGAAAGGACCCATAGAGGATATGATACAGTAATTATAAGATACTCGGATACGAAGGAGTAAGAAGAAGAACTATCTTTACTTTAGAAATATATATGTTTAAAGATAACAATGCCACAAGATGCTGCAGATGTAATCTGGCGATATACTCAAGATAAATTAAGGATTGAAGTTATGATGGAAATAACTCAGTGGTATCTTATTATAAGATGTTTGTACTGTCAGTACATAAGGGAGAGTTGGAAAGTTAAGTAATGATACTACTGAGATGATTAGAAAAGAAACTAAGAAAGAAATTGATCTGTAAAGAGATTATATTTGAAGCTCAAAAAGAAGATGTTAGGTATGAATCAGTCAGAGGTTTTAACTTTCGGCATCTGTATATAATAAAGCATTGACTGTGAAAAAGTTTAAGTTTTAGGAACCTTAAAGGTTATGATGAAAGAGGATTTATAACTGCTTATTTGAAGACAAAAATGACAAAACTTCTATAGAAGATTTGAGATATATTAATATTGAAAATTTAGAAGAAGTAATGTTGATACAGATGAGGAAGTTTGGAAAACTTCTTAGAAAATTAATAAAGAATTAGATATGGTGAATTGTTCATAAGGAAATTATTTCACTGATTTATGAACTTTGACAAGATACTCACATTGTTTATGAGGAATAGTGTGAGATCAGTGGGTTAAGCCAATATGCCAAGGGCATATTAATGGATCTTATCTTCAGAAGTGAGCAAAAGTCTATAGTATATGTACTTATGTTTTGGGGGCATTGACTGAATTATTTACATATCAACACTCCTGAATAAATTGAGATGCAATTAGATTTGATACATGAAGAGGAGTTAGTAGAAATATTGGTGTATGGAATTAAAGAATTGAAGAATAAGAAATTTCATTGACTGAAGTTTTGAGGAAAAACCACAAGGTCGACGAAGCCACTTAGGAGGCTGAGAAAAAAAATAAGGAAGTAATATCCGTAAATGTTTGGAACAGGTACGCATTGAAAATTCGAGGAAGAATTTTCTTAAGGGGGAATAATTGTAATATCCCAAATTTTAGCTAGTAACTAAATTGTAAATTTTGAAAGTTTAGGGGGTTAAAGTATAAACCTTGGAAAAGTTTGGGGACTAAAGTGTAAATTTCCCTAACAAGTAATTTTATTCAGTAGAAGAGTGAATCAGATCGAAATAAGTACATTGATATCGGTTTTAAGAATTAAGATACAGAAAAAGGTACCAAATTTGGATCGAATGAAATTGTTAAGTGTGCTCAAGCCAAGGAAATACAAAGATAGGTGACCTTTGGGAAGGTCCCATAAAAGTGTTTATGATCGATATTTTGGACTCAGTAAAAGTAGAAAACTTTCGTATGAATTTCAAATAAAGGATTTCTACGCGAAACCTTATGTCATGAAGATTTTCAATAATTATCGGAATAATAGACTGGGTTAAGAAATTTCAGTCTAAGTCTTTATGAAAGGAAATTTTTAAGGTTTAAGTTGTATTGGGTACTTTCAAAGTTTGAAAAAATCTAAGGAAAATTGAAATGGGAATTGAAGTTTAGTGGCCAAAATGAAAATTTTGAAAGTTTTGTGGCCAAAGTATAAACTTTAGGAAAGTTCAAGGACCAAAGTGTAATTTCCAAAAATTATGTAAGTTAACCCCGTAAATGAATATTTCACCCCCAAGAGTGACAATTTCGTGTTACCCGAATTTTTTGTACGAAGCTTATAATAATGGTTATAAAGCTTTAAAGTTCGTATGAAGAAAATTTGGAAATCGTAGTGAGTGAAATTTGAATATTTGGATCGAATAAATGCCATAAATAAAAATATAAGATACTTTGGGACATGGCCGGTTGGATTGGAACCAATTTGGTTCAATTTTAATCGAATGGCAATTTTCAAGACTTGTTGTAAATAAAGACTAGTTGGAGGGCAAATTGGACATTTGCCATGGATGGCAATTTTGAAATATTTTGAAACTTTAAGGGCAATTTTGAAAGTCCAATTACACATGGATTTGATCTTGGCCATTGAGTTTTGATGAGATTAAATCTTGGCCATTAGATGAAAAGGGCATTTTAGTAATTTCACTAATTAAATGAATTTAAAATTCATTTATACTTTACAAGTGGCTTAATTGGATGAAATAACAAAGATGAAGACAATTCTTCATCCCAAAAATTCGAAATTTGAGAGGGGAGAAGAGAGAAAATTTTTCTTAGTTCGA
This sequence comes from Hibiscus mutabilis, assembly GCA_019671005.1. NCBI lineage: Eukaryota > Viridiplantae > Streptophyta > Magnoliopsida > Malvales > Malvaceae > Hibiscus > Hibiscus mutabilis. Next base: position 30,781,227 of record CM033744.1, read on the forward strand.
TTCAAGCCTCGAAATTCGATTTTTAGGTAATCTTTCAAACTACGAAGTTGTTCTACTCATCAAGCGCTATCTTTTGGTGTAAATAATTTGTGTAAAACATGCTTGATTGATGATACTTTTGTATGAGAGGAAATTAGGGTTTATGGATTCAATTGGGGGTTTTGAGATTTTATGATTCCATGTTGAAATCAAGCTTTTGTGATGTTAAAATCATGTTATTGAGTTGGGATTTAAACTCTAAATGTTTTGATTATTATGAAGATGATTAGGGTTTATGTATTCAAGTTTGATTTAGGGTTTGTGATGTTGGATAAATGATCTAGTAAGCTTGATTTGTTGTTTGGAAGCAAAAACCTAATTTAAATGTTTAGGGACCAATTCATCAAGTTTAAAAGTTGAAGGACTAAATCTGATTTTTATGGAATTGGTGTGTATTTATGTTATTAGGGATGTTGAAGATATGAAATTGAAGTTAGAATGCAAAACCGATGTTAAATCGAGTTAGTGACTATTTTGACAAATTGTCAAAGTTAAGTGAGCAATTTAGAAATGAGGTTTCAGAGAAGGATTAAATATGATTTTTAGTTATAATGATGGAATTAAGATAGTAATATTGATTTGAGGACTAAATTACAAAGGTAAGAAGCTAGAATCCTTATCTTTGCATTTTAGTGGCTATTTCGGTTAAGAAGGAAAATTAAGGGAAACTATTGTGAATAATTATTTGATGAAGAAGGTGATAAGTTGATGATTTAAAGTAAATAATGAGACTAAATTGACAAATAGCAATGTAAGGAAAAATTAATATAAAGTTTGAAGTTATTTATGGAAGTTGTGTAAGAAAACTAGATTTGGCAGTAAGTTTGAAAATTCACCATAAATTATACAAAACTTTTTAGATGTTGAATTTTATACCGATGTAAATATTTGTTTGTCTAGTTTCTCCTCCAACAAACAGAAACTGATTCGGAGTTCCGAGTAAAAAGATATGAATTTTTAAGTGGTGAAAGGTCAGAAAACAGTATGGCAGTCTGTTCCGAAATCAGCACTGGAAATTGACTTTGAAAATTCTCCATAAATCGTACAAGTTGAATTTGGGCTATTAATTTATATGGTTGAAAAGCTTATTGAATCTAGTTTATTTCAGCACAAACAGAATCGAATTTTGAGTTTTAGATTATTTTATAGAAATATTTCTTTGAAGGTAGTGCAAGCTGCCAGAAAATGGGAACTAAGATATTTTGTATCTAATGTTAATTAGCAAGCTTGGAAGAATTATTTGAAGTTCAAAATGGTCATTCGGGGACCAAAAATGAATTTATAACAGTATATGGAAGGAAGGGAAAAGTTTTGGAAATTTTTGTATATTCGAATGATTAGTTTTGATAGCATGAAGAAAGTATTGTTAGATTTGAATCTAACAAGTGTTATTTATATTTATGCGGTTAATGAAGCCGAACACAAATCAAATAGGATTCAAGATACTATAAAGGAAAAGATCGAGTAGAATTTAGTGAGGCATACTATTACATGGTCCAGGTGAGTGCATTCTACTTACTCTATTTATGAAATGAGAAAGACTGGTAATAAGTCATTCTCGATTATTAAAAGAAAAGGATTTGAATTTTATTAAATGATTTTGAAATGCTCTATGAATGATTTTCGGGTATGAATTTCCCAATGCATATTTTTACATATTGAAGTGATTATCTTGATCGATTTATATTATCGAAAATGAATGAAATGTTCATAGTAGTAAATTATTTGAAAGCCCATTGTATAATTATTGAGAGTCTTGGTATATTGGCATGCCAAAGAGGTGGAGTATATTAATATGATATTACTATCAATTATAGTAATGAGATAGTGAGCTGTGTTCTACGGCTATGACCTATTGGTTAATACTGTTGTTAAGTTACGGCAGTGATATAGTGAGTTGTGTTCTACAACAATGGCCTATTATTATTATTGATGTCGTTAAGTTACGGTAGTGTTTACAGTGTTACACTGACATTGATACATTGGTATTGATACATTGATATCAATACATCGATACATTGTTTTATTAATGTCACAACTAAATAGTTATTGTCGGGCACATGTGCATACTGATCATTGACTCGCATACCATGTATTCTCATCCATAGTACATTGGGCTATATTGAAATTGAAAGTACAATGGATCGTATTGATATAAATTGTATTGTATATATATATATGAATATATGAGATGTTGATTTTTACAGGTTACATGACAGAGGAACGACTTTGATAAGTCATTCTATACGATTTTAAATTCTTATATATTATATTCAGTATTTTATTTATTATGAAATTTTTATTAAAATTAAAGTGTTTTACTTTGATTTATAAGTTTTGCCTCACTAAGTTCGTACTTAGCGTGTGTTTATTTCACACGTAGATTAAGGTGGAGGATTTGAAGAGGAGTCGAGCATGTTGATCAAGCTTCAATCTATAAAACATCAGTAAGATATTCTAGCTTATGATAATCTCTACTGGGCATGTAATTATTTAATTGCTAGTAGAGTATGATGCATTAAATTAGACTAAATGATAGATAAGTAATCAGTTTCAATGATGAATCGTATATGGGTAAAGCAAAATAAGGCATTAGCATCGTAACAGAATAAAGCTAAGGTAGAAAGGATAATTACTTTTCTAATAAGAATAATCAGTAATCGCGTAAAGATTTTAAAGTCAAGAAATTGCCTAGATAGCGAATCTAGTTTTCACCCTAAATTGAACTACTATTTTTAATAATTGCCAATATATTTTAAAATAATTAGTTCAGGGTTGAAACTAGCTAAATGCACATAGGTTGTGATTTCAAGAAAGCCGAGAAAGGGTTAGATTTACAAACTAAAATTTGTAAATACTTGTACAAATAAATTTATAAGTCAAGATTTCTTTAAACGAATCTGTAACATCTTTAATGTATATTTGATTTACGAGTATACGTTAAGGGTATTACAGGACTACGGTCCAGGTCTAAAGCCCCTAATTGGCGACAAACGGAGGGTAGGTATGTGTGGTCTTTGGCGACAGTAGAAGGGTTGACCAGTGCTACGACACATCTTGTGGCGGCAGTTGGTTGGAGACTCGATTACCTGAACAACTAAATACCAAAGGCTTAAACTAAAGAAAGCAAATGAGAAATAATTAAAGAATAAAGCTTATGTGATACTTGAATTACATGATACTTGAATTACATGATAATTGAGATTACTTGATTCTTGAACTACTTGATACATGAACTACTTGATTCTTGAACTACTTGATACTTGAATTACTTGATATGTATTATTGAAAAGATAAACATGTAAACTTGAACTAATATGTACTTGACTTGAATGGAAATGTGTATATTGCTTGAGTATGCTAATTGGCTTGAAATAAAGATTGAGCAAAGCTTGAATTGAATTGCTTCCAACTTGGACTAAGCAACTTAGTTAAGTGATATATGTCTTATAAATTGGTTAGAACTAGATGCTACCTCACTAAGTACATATCTTGTACTTATCACTCTTGTTTTCATTCTTCCCAACCACATGATAAAGGATTTGATCGTTGCTTGATCCTGAAGCCTGATTTCTTGAGCTCAAAGCAAGACACAAGCATAGCTAAAGTATGGACATACCAATTTTGTACTCCCCTAGTTGGTGGCACTTAGTTTTATATAATGTCTAGTGCATGCATTTTAAACTCTTGAACTTGTATATGTATATATGTATTAAATGGGCCTATCATGTTATGAACTTAGTGGTTAATGTAAATTAAGTAATGATCTCTAAATCTATGAAATGGAAATGTATCTTGCTGCGCATATAAGTATTGTTATGTGTCTAATGAATGTTCAAAGTAATTCGACCTAGACTACTATAGCTATTCGAATGACTTGTATAATGTGATAATTACTTGTGTGATCATACCTTGTTGTAGTACTTTTATAAGATGGAATGGTAAATGTCAAATGGTAAGGATGGAATATGCTTGCTTGGAATCAAGGTATGTACTTTTGATCATTTTTAATAAGTTAAGTATGTAATGTCACATGTATCAAGCTAAAGAGCAAAGAATGAAATGAAGCATGTTTGCTTATTTAGGTTTTGAATGATGATGTTGTATGATCATGATAATTGAAATTTTTGGTAACCTATAATGTATTGTAGATGGGATTACTTATGTGTTAAGTAACGTTTGTTTGGTTACTTGTTAGTTAGGTAACTCATCTAATAGGGGTGAGTTAGCATTTTCTTGCCTTGTTCATGCTTGTATTGTACGTTAGTAACGCTCCAGAACCGGTTTGCTGCCAACCCAGGTAAGGGGTGTTACAGAATCCTTGCCTTATCAATATAGTGTCAGCTTTGGCGGCACAAAGATTGATCCAAAAAGGTTGCGAGGCCTTTTTGGCTCGTGTGGTTGAAACAAGTGTTGAGAGTCTGATGCTTTAGACAGTTTTTCGATGTGTTTCTGGAAGGGTTACCCAAAATTTTTCTAGATTATGAGTTAGAGTTTTAAATAGATGTGATGCCCGACACAACATCAATGTCTATTGCATCGTACTGCATGGCATCGATAAAATTGAAGGAGCTAAAGAATCAGATTCAAGAGTTGATGGAAAGAGGTTTTATCTGACCGGGCATCTCGCTCTAGGGTGCATCATCTTGTTCGTTAAAAAGAATGATGGGTCAATGAGAATGTGCATTGACTTTTGTCAGCTCAATACGGTAAAAGTGAAGAACCATTATCCCCTACCAAGGATAGATGATCTGTTTGATCAGTTGAGAGGTGCGCGTGTGTTCTCGAAGATCGACTTGAGGTCGGGTTACTACCACTTGAAGGTAGTAGAAGAGAATGTTCAAAAAAACCACTTTCAGGATGCGGTATGGACATCATGAGTTTTTGGTAATGCCTTTTGGGCCCTACCAATTCACCTGCAGCTTTTATAGATTTGATGAACTGGATTTTTTAGACCTATCTTGATCAGTTTGCGGTGGTCTTCATTGATGACATATTGGTTTATTTAAGCTCAAGGGAGGAGACCAACTATCACTTTCGTGTTGTCCTTCAGACCTTGAGGGAAATATAGTTTTTTACCTAGTCTAGTAGGTGTGAATTTTAACTCTTCGAGGTGAGGTTTTTGGGCCATATTATTGCAGTGGATGGGAGCTGTGTTGATCTGTAAAAGATTCAGGCAGTGGTAGAGTGGAAACCACCTAATAATGTCACAAAATTCTATATAGTTTCCTTAGGTTGGCCAAATATTATCGCCATTTTGTTAAAGGCTTTTTTTTTATCATGGTGGCACCTATGACCAAGCTATTACAAAAAGAGTTCTATTTTGAGTGGAATGAGAAAAGATAGCAAAGTTTCGAGCAGTTGAAGGCTTACCTTACGGAGGCTCTGGTTTTGACGCAACCCAAGCTAGGAAAGGATTATGTTGTGTTTAGTGATGATTCGTTGAATGGGCTTGGAAGTGTTCTCATGCAAGAGGTTAAATTGGTTGCTTATGCCTCGAGACAACTTAAGCCCTATAAGCAGAATTACCCTACGCATGATTTGGAGCTCGCCACAGTTATCTTTTTTCAAAGATTTAGAGACATTATCTATATGAGAAAAGTGTTACATCTACACTGATTATAAGATTTTAAAGTATATGCTCATCCAAAAGGAGCTATATTTGAGGCAAAGATGATGGATTGAATTGCTAAAAGATTATGATTGCATCATAGAGTATCATCCCATAAAGCTAATGTGGTAGCCGTTGCCTTGAGTATGAAGTCTATGTTAGAACTGAGGGTGGTGTTTGCCTGTTTGAGAATGACCAATGATGGTGGGTTGCTAATCGAGCTTCATGTAGAGCCTACCTTAGTTCAAGAGATTAGGAGAATACAAGTTCTAGATGAAGAGTTGGTGGCAAGGATAAAGACAAATCAGAGAGGCGAGACATCCGATTTTAAAGTGCAAGATGGTGGGATCTTGTACTTCAAAGGCCAGTTGTGTGTTCCAACTTTGGAGGATTTGTGAGATCATTTATTTCGTGAGTCACATCAAAGTCTATTTACTATACACTCAGGTAGCAATAAGATGTACCAAGACCTTCATCCTTTTATTGGTAGCCTAGAATGAAAAGAGACGTATCTGAGTTTGTGACTAGGTGCTTAGCTTGTCAGCAAGTTAAAGCCGAACACCAAGTTCCTTCAGGCATGCTTCAGCCCATTCCGATTCCAAATTGGAAGTGGGATCGTGTGAGCATAGATTTTGTGTCAATTTATTGTTGACTCAGAGGAAACATGATGCTAATTAGGTAATAGTGGATCTGTTGACCAAGTTCGCTCATTTCTTGCATGTGCGTATGGATTTTACGCTTGAGAGGTTGGCACGGTTGTACATCCAAGAGATTGTGAGGTTGAGTGGAGTGCCATCATCGATCATATCAAAAAGAGTTCTCTGGTTGATGGCAAGGTTGTGGAAGAAGATACATGAGGCTTTGGATACCAAGTTGTACTCTAGTACTACTTTTCACCCTTAGACCGACGGTCAGTCTGAGCAAGTTATCCGGATCTTGGAGGATATGCTTTGGTGTTGTGTCATTGATTTTTAAAGGAGTTGGAGCAGTTACCGCTTGTTGAGTTTTCTTACAAAAACAGTTTCCAATTGAGCATCAATATGGCTCATTTTGAGGTCTTGTATGGAGGTAAGTGTAGGACACCCTTGTGTTGGACCAAGCTTAATGAGAGAAGGATTGTGGGGTTAGATTTTATTAGAAAAATTGAGGAGAAGGTTCAAATAATCAAAGAAAGACTGAAAAAAGCCTTTGACCGTCAAAAAGCTTTTACAGACAAGAAGCGTAAGCGCATTGAGTATGAAGTTGGTGACAAGGTGTTCTTCAAGGTGTCACCATGGAAAAAAGTAATCAACTTTGAGTAGAAAGACAAGTTGATCCCGAGGTTTATCGATTCATATGAGATTCTTGAAAAAGTTGAACCTATGGCTTATCGGCTAACCTTAATTCCAGAGATTGAGATGCTACCATTCTGATCCCGAGGTTTCATGTGTCTATCTTGAGATGCTACCGTTCTGATCCTTCGCATGTTATTCTACTTGAGGAGATTGAGATCAACATTGACTTAACCTACGAGGGATAACCGATAAGGGTTTTAGACAAAAGAGTCAAAGAGTTACGCAATAAGTGTATACCTCTTGCAAAGATGATACGGAGGAACGACAGAGTCAAGGAGGCTACGTAGGAAGTCGAGGAGTACATAAAGTTTCTTTATCCGTATCTATTTCCATCAGGTAAATTTCAAGGACAAAATTTTCTTTATGGAGGGGAAAGTTGTAACAACCCAAATTTTAGAGTCTAAGGGTTGGTTTAACTTAAAGCGTGGGCTTCGCGATTGGGCCGTGAGTTTAGGCCTTGAGAGCCGTAGGGGGCTTATGAATAGTTGTTGGGTTTTAGAATTGATGTGGTGAATGGGCTAAGATGATGAGAGAAGGGTATTTTGGTAACTTGCCTATTTTTTGAAGAGGGGGAAAAGGTGTTTAATTTCCCTGCAAAAAATTTGGGTTGGTGAGATTGCCATTATCCCCTTATCTTCATCCTTCATCCATTCTCATCTCTCAACTTCCCACCCACAAAGAAAGGTTCAATATTTGAGTTTAGAGGTGTAAATCTTGAATTTTTTGTTGCGGGAAGGTTAATCATCATTCAAGGATCTATCTATCAAGGTAAGAATGGTTGGTTTTGGTGGAGGTTGGAAAAATAGGTGTTTGTTGGGGGTTGAAGAGGAAGAATGAGAATGGAGGATTTGATTCCATTTCTTGTTGTAGAATTCTTCATTTTTCATATCTTAAGTTTTAAGCAATGTTGTAACTTGATTTACAATATTTTCTTATAGTGAAATAAGTTAGAAATTCTTCCAAGGAGCAAGGAAGAAGAAAGCTTGAAGCTTGGGCTTGGAGCTTCAATCTCAGCAGTAGGAGTAAGGTTAGTACACTACTAACTCCTTTGCTTTCCTATAAAACATAAATTTGTTTGCCTTGTTGCTTGGTTGATGTTTTAGTTGCTTGAATGCTTGAGACCTCTTTAATGGCTAATTCTAAGATTGGTGTTAATATGGCTTAAAAATGGTAAGAAACCACTTAAACTCCTTGCCATAACTTGTAGGTTAATTTTAGGGTCTTAACTTTGGGTTTGGAGGCTTCAGAGGTGAATTACGAACTCCAAAAAAAAAATTGGGTTCGAGTACCGATACGATTGAACGCGTACCCTCTATTCCATCAAAATTCTAGTAGCAAAAAAGTGTATCGGTATGCCTAAGAGTGTATCAATAATGAAGGGGTATCGGTACATGCCCTCGTGTACCGGTATAGGGATGCTGGCTAAACCCCTTTGAGTGTGAAGTTGAGTATTGGTACACCTAGAGTAGGTATCAGTAGCAAAGGAGTGTATCGGTACAAGCTAGAGGGTTCCGATACCCATTGGGCAATTTGTCTAAAAAATGTAATTTGAGCTTTAAGGGCTTATAATTCAGAGACTAAGGCCCAATGGGCTCCTAATAGGGTAAAATGAATAGTAAAATTCTGAAACCAAGATTTAAAATGCATATACGAGTATAATGAGTAATAAGTTGGCGAAACCTTGGTTACTTGTTTGCAATAGCAACCATATGGATCCTTGGTGGATCGTGTGTTGTTGCGTGCCAAGTAAAGGCACTTATTTGACTGTGTCACCATTGTTGTTGGGATCCGAATACCCAGTGAGAGAAAGAGTATGTTGCAACACTATGGTTGAAGGTCTCGAATGTTTGATCCTGATGCTTAGTGGGACTGGGCCTCATTTGATGATACTCGATGAGAGATTTTGAGCCTGAGCGTATGATCTCAATGCTTAGTGGAACCCGACCTTACCAAGAGTGTATGATCCAGAGGCTTAGTGGTAATAGGACTCACTCCAGGTTTGTTAGTATAATACTTATATTGTTGTGTGAGATTTTATGCATCATTGTTGTTTGCTATGTGTTTAGGCGGCTATAGATAGTTCCAAATGTCATTATATTGCCATGTCATCACCTTTATCTCCATGCTCTTATTTATGATTTGAATGAAGCATGGTTTAGTGGAAGTGTATTCGTTGAGCTTCGTTAGCTCAGCATTCAAAATTGTTGTTTCTGTTTGCAGGTTTGCAGGTGGGCATGCATTGTCGGAGCATCATCGGAGTAGGACTTCAGCATTGACTTGTGTCCGAGTACAATACTAGATTTTATTGGGCCATGTATTCGTACGACTCTATGTTGTATTGTAACTCTATTTTGGATTTCATATTATGAGTCGAAGGCTTTTTATTATGCATTTTTAAATGGAGCTCCCATGTAACATTTTTAAATGGATTTTATGGAAGTGAATATATTTGGGCTAAACTAGGTTGAAATTTGTATGGTAATGTGTTGGGCTTGAGACCCAAATGTGACATCCGGTCTGAGGGTGTTACATTAACTAAATAAAATTACATTACATGGTATGCATGCCTACAAAAACTAGAAGCTAACTCAGTCCTTCAGGGCTCTTGAGACTTGGAGGCGGAGCGACGCTTCTTCTTCTTACTCCTCTTTTCTTTATTGCGCTTCTTCTTGTGTTTGTCTTTGGACTTGGAGAGCATGTGTTTCTTCACTTTCTTGCACATAGAGGCTTTCTCTTCTTGATTAAGCTCTTTATTTTTGAACTCCTATTCTTTGTCGGCATCATTGAACGTAACTGTAGTGGGGATGAATTGAGGTGGTGCTTTGTAAACAACCATTGCTAGAGGGTTGTCCTCTTGTTCATCAGTTGCAAATACAGCTTTCGTTGGTCTCGCAGAATCTTTTAGATAAACTCTGGTCTTTCACAGGTTGCATTCATAACCTTGGATGCAACAGACTTTCATTCAATACAGACTTCTTCAGCATTAATCTTTTTAACTTGGGAATATTCATCCTCATCTTCATCGGCGTCTTCCACAATAACTTCTTCCTTTTCTGGAATAGTCGGGGTGGCATCTTCCTCTATTATGACATTCAAATCAAAGAGGCAGTCTTTGATGATCTTGCTTGATGCTTCTTCTTTTTGTTTGTTCTCAACCTCGCTCACGTTATTAGGGGATTTACAAATTTAGATGGGACTTCCTTTGTGGCCGCGTCAGAAAAAATCATAACTACATATGATTCATGGGAATTCTGGGAAATTTAGCAAAGACATTAGGGTGACTCTACTCATTGCAGCGAGAGAAGATTTGTGCCATGTCTTGACATATGCATAAAATAAATTCTGTGCAAGGTCAAGTGTTTGAACTGTGGTTGCAACCTTCCCCAGCGTGTTTGTCACAGCACCAAGTTTATCCTCAATCGCCAGAACTTTCACCCATACTTCATTGCTCGTAAGAATGTTCTCAACAGTAGAATCCACCTTTTTTAAGTGGGGGAGAGTTGTAATGCCCTAGTTTTGGGTCTAGTTGTTTCGGGGTTCGTTTTAAGGGTTCGTTGGATCGATATTAAGGATTCGAGTCAGTTTCAAGATTAAATCGGATTAAATATTTTTGAAGATGATAAAAATATAGAAAAATGTTCTAAAATCATTATTTAATATATTAATGATTGTGGTGAAATCAATTTTGTAAAATGAGTTTTGGAAATTGGATATTTTGGACTAGTGACAAAAATGTAAACTTTGAAAACTATTTCTAGTGGCTGTTTTGTAAAGAGTCAAAAATTTGAATCTTTAAGGAGCTAATTGCCCAAAAGTCTAATATCATACTTTATCCCTTAATTGGCTATTTTAAAAGTGATTTGGAAAATATAAATAGGTTGGGAGAATTAATTTGATAATTAAATCCTTAAAACAAAAATCACGTAACTAACTTTCTCTCAAAATCTCTCCAGCCAAACATCACTCTTTTCTTCTAAATCTTCAGGTAAATCTTTATTTTCTTAAATCTTTTGCTTTCAAATGATTTCTTGTTGATTGTTTATCAAAACCATATTGATTTAACTTTGTTTTCTCATGTAAATCATCCAATTAAGGGAGAAACCATCCATTAGAGGTAATGTTTGTTCTTCTCCTCTAATGAAAGGTTCTTTATTGAAATTCCCAAGTTATTGATTCTTTACAATTGTTTTCTAATGTGTTTTGGTAGTTCAATCAAGGAAAATTGGTTTAATTGTGTTTTGATTGATGGAATTGATATATTTTCAAATTGGATCGGTTTTTCTGGGGATCAGATTAGATCATGATTTTGGTATATAATAATGTTTAAGGCTTGGTTTTATCAATATAATCCCGAAACTAGTTGAATCTCTAATGTTAAAGGTTGTTAGTTAAGGGTTTTTGTGAGGTTAATGGGGTTTAATCATTGCTGGAAGTAAAAGGATGTTGAAAAGGGGGTTTTAGATGTTAATTGATGGAGTTTGATGTATTGAATCATTATTTTGTGGCTGGGTTAAGAATGGAAAGTGTTTGAGGTTGATTTCGATAAGTTTCGGATGGTTGTTGAGTGGGCAGCTTGTGAGTTACGGGTATTTGCTTTGAGGCATTGGTTTGAATGCTTTTTTGATGCATGTTCCTATGGTTTTGTGTTTCCAAAATAGGGGATAATCAAGGCAAAGTAGCTTGAAGTGGATCGTTGCTAGCCTTGAGCTCGATTTGCTTTGGCGAGCAAGGCAAGGTGAAATCGGTGAGCGGAAACGGGTTTTAAAGTCTTTCAAAGGTTTGAAAGTGGTTATGGAGTTTAGGTTAAGTTTGAAATACTTCTTTCAAAGGTTTGAAAGTGGTTATGGGAGTTTAGGTTAAGTTTGAAATACTTACCTAAGCTCGGAAGTAAGTTTCCCTCTTTTACTCTTTAACATCAGATTGGATATGAGCATGGTTGATTACATGTTTTGGTTTTAATCATGGTTTGTTTTATTTACTGTAAATGCATGGTTTTGAATACATATGCAATGTTTCTAAAGTATATGGAATGCTAGTGAGCATTGGTTTTCATTCCGGTCGGGAATATGGTATTGCTTTGGCAATGAGGTATGAATATATGGCGGTTTTGTACAATGCATTGTAAAGCATTAAGAAAACGGTTTGTAAATGATATATTGGCTACGTGACATGATGCGGAAACATTTGAATATAGTTAACATGCCATAGAATAAAGTGCCCTATAATATATGTTTAAAATCGATCGTGTCCATGGGTCCTTGAGGTATAGCGGATTGGCTACTCAGACTATTGGGTTCTCACGAGGGGTTATGCAGATTGGCTAGCTTATGTGAGGGTAAATCTTGCAGATTGGCAAGGTTTGAGATATCATGCGGATTGTCATGGTATGAGTATGGTGGAGGATTGTCCATCATGAGTTATCCGTGTATCCGATGTATGGATGGAGGATTGTTCATCCAAGGATAGAGGATTGTCTATCCAAGGGTAAAGTATTGTTTACCCGAGGTCAATATAATTGCCAATATATGAAAGTTCATGTGTTGAACCTATTTTATAATGCTTTGGGAGTTCGAGCGGTACCTGAGTGTTAACGTTGTGGTAGGTGCCACATGGGTGTATGTTGGGGAAATACCAATTTCTGCTGGGTATGTGGATCTCCCGATAACATGAAGTGTGATTGTCCTCATGCTGTGAGGGACGCACGAATTTATGCTACTGCACCTGCTAGGGGCCGAGGCCGTGGCAAGGGTAACTTTCAGATGCGTAAGGATGGTCTGAGAGTTGTGGCTCATGTTGTTACTGTACAGCCGGAGAATGGTGGACCAACGCAGATCTATGCTCATCATGAGGGTCGCAATGAGACTGATGTGATCGTAGGTACCTTCACTTTGCAATCCTTGTCATTGTTTTCCTTAATTGATTTGGGGTCTACTCATTCTTATATCTTGAGTAAGCATGCATCTTTTTTGAATATTCTTGTTGAGATATTTGATGTTGGCATGTTAGTAACTAGTTTCTTTGGCAAGACGGTTACGATTAGAAAGTTGTATAGGCGGTGTCCTTTGGTGGTGCAAGGTCACGAGTTTGCCGCGGATCTGATGGAGTTGCCATTCCATTGCTTTGATGTTATTTTGGCATGGATTGGTTAAGTGAGCACAAGGCGGTTGTGGATTGTGAATCCAAAATGATTTTTTTGAGGTTAGCCGATGATTATGAAGTTGTAGTGGTTGGCAAGAATGTGAAATTCTTGTATAATGTTGTTTCGGCGACCCGAGCGGATAAGATGATGCAAGGAGGTTGCCAAGCTTATTTGGCTATCGTGATGAATACAGAGGCCAAGGGTGTTCGTGTGCAAGACATCTGGACTGTTTGTGATTACCCGAAAGTTTTTCCTGAAAAGTTACCAGGTTTACCTCTAGATAGAGTGGTGGAATTCGGTATTGAGATGTATGCGGGTATGACTCCGGTGTCCATTACCCCTTATCGAATGGCACCGAAAGAGTTGAAGAAGCTGAAGACACAACTTCGGGAGTTGTTGGATCATGGGTTCATTCGACCAAGTGTTTCGCCATGGGCTGCTCCTGTTCTTTTTGTAAAAAAGAAAGATGGTACGATGCGTATGTGCATTGATTACCGTCAGTTGAATAAGTTGACGGTGAAGAATAAGTATCCTTTATCGAGGATCAATGATTTGTTTGATCAGTTTTGCTGGGCAGTAGTGTTTTCTAAGATTTATTTGAGACTAGGATTTTATTAGTTGAAGGTTAAGGAGGTGGATGTGCATAAGAATGCATTTTGTACAAGGTACGGGCATTATGAGTTCTTGGAATTCCGTTTGGTTTGACGAATACCCGGCTGCATTCATGGATATAATGAATAAGGTGTTCCATGAATATCTGGATTAGTTCATGGTGGTGTTTATTGATGATATCCTTGTGTACTCTCGTACCAAGGAAGAACATGATCAACATTTGCGGATTGTTTTGCAAGCCTTGAAGGACAATCAATTATATGCCAAACTGAGTAAGTGTGATTTTAGATGAAGAAAGTGATGCTCCTTGGTCATGTGGTTTTCGCGGAGGGTATTCGTGTTGATCCATAGAAAATTAAGGCAATTCTCAATTGGAAGCAACCTAAGTCTGTGTCGGAGGTGCGTAGTTTCCTTGGATTGGCTGGTTATTATCGTCGTTTTGTAGATGGGTTTCTAGTATTACGGCACCATTGACAAATTTGTTGCAAAAGAATGTTCCTTATGTGTGGACGGAGAAGTAACAACATAGTTTTGAGAAGTTGAAGGAAGTCTTGACACATGCTCCTGTGTTGATCCAACTCGAGTCAGGGAAGGAGTTTATGGTTTATAGTGATGCGTCTTACGTTGGTTTGGGTTGTGTGCTGATGCAAGATGGTAAGGTTGTGGCCTACACACCGAGATAGTTGAAAGTACATGAGCACAATTATTCGTCTCATGATTTGGAGCTTATGGCTGTGGTGTTTGACTTGAAAATTTGGAGACAATATCTTTACGAGGAGAAATGTATTTTTTATGGATCACAAGAGTTTAAAGTATTTGATGTCTCAAAAGGATTTGAATCTTAGGCAATGTAGATGGTTGGAGTCGCTTAAGGATTATGGCTTGATGATCGAGTATCATCTTGGAAAGGCTAATATGGTTGCGGATGCATTGAGTCGTAAGGTGGTGGTTGAGCTTAGGGTTGTGTTTGCAAGGTTAAGTGTGACACAAGAAGGTGGATTGTTGGCTGAGTTGCAAGTTAAGCCGACGATGTCACAAATGATTAAAGCAAAGCAACTATTTGATGATTCTCTTGTTTCGCATGTTAAGAACATATCGGGTGGAAATCCGAAGGATTTTTATTTTGATGATGATAGGTTTTTTTGTTTCAAGGGTCGAACAGTGGTGTCAGATGATTCGAAGTTGAAGCACACTATCTTGAAAAAGGCACATTCTAGTCATTTTTCTATGCATCCCGGTAGTACCAAAATGTATCGTGGGTTGAAAGAAGTGTACTATTGGATTGGTTTGAAGAAGGATATGGCGGAGTTTGTTTCTAAGTGCATGGTGTGTCAGCGGGTTAAGGTTGAACATCAGTTTCCATTTAGGTTGTTGCAACCGTTGAGAATTTTGGAATGGAAATGAGAGAGAATCACCATGGATTTTGTGTCAGGGTTCTCGTTGACACCGGCTAAAAAGGATTCCATTTGGGTGATTGTTGATCAGTTTATGAAGTGTGCACATTTTCTGTCAGTGCATACGACGTATACCTTGGACAAGTTGGCAAACTTGTATGCTGCTAAGATTGTGCGTTTGCATGGGGTACCTAAGTCCATTATTTCGGATAGAGATCCGAGGTTTACAACGAGGTTTTAGGAATGTTTGCATCGGGCTTTAGGTACAAGGTTAAGTTTTGGCAACGCATATCATCCTCAGTCGGATAGTCAGTCTAAACGTGTTATCAAGGTTTTGGAGGATATGTTGAGGTGTTGCATTATTAAGTTCCAAGGAACTTGGGAGAAGCATTTACCTTTGGTTGAGTTTGTGTATAACAATAGTTATCAAGCGAGTATACAGATGGCACCGTATGAGGCTTTATATGGCCAGAAGTGCCGTACACCTTTGTGTTGGGTTGAGGTTGGGGAAAAGCGTGTTTCCTTACCGGATGTGTTGAAAGACACGGATGAGAAGGTAAAACTTGTGTGTTATCGGTTGAAAGCGGCCGCGGATCGGCAGAAATCTTTAGCAGATTTGAAGGGTAGCGAGATTGAATATACAGTTGGTGATCGTGTGTTCTTGAAGGTGTCACCATGGAAGAAGGTGATGCGATTCGGACATAAGGGTAAGCGTAGTCCAAGATTTATTGGGCCATACGAGGTTGTGGAGCGTGTTGGTCATGTGGCTTATCGGTTGAGGTTGCCTCTTGAGCTGGAGAAAATACATGATGTGTTCTATGTATCTATGTTGCGGAGGTATCGGTCAGATCCCTCGCATATTATGCCGATGGAGCATATTGAGTTGAGGCCAAATTTATCCTTTGATGAGGACCCGGTGGAAATCCTTGATTCCAGCATCAAAGTTCTTCATGGCAAGACTATTGAGCTTGTTAAGGTTTTGTGGCGACATCGTGGTGTCGAGGAAGCCACTTGGGAAAGCAAGGCAGATATGTTGGAGCAATTTTCGCATTTGCCTCCTCTAGGTAAATTTTGGGGATGAAATTTCTTAAATGGGGGAAAGTTGTAACGCCCCGGTTTTGGGTCTAGTTGTTTTGGGGTTCATTTTAAGGGTTCGGTGGACCGATATTATGGTTTCGAGTCGATTTTAGGATTAAATCAAATTAAATATTTTTTAAGGTGATAAAAATATAGAAAAATATTCTAATATCATTATTTAATATATTAATGATTATGGTGAAATAAATTTTGTAAAATGAGTTTTGGAAATCAGACATTTTGGACTAGTGACCAAAATGTAAACTTTGAAATCTATTTTTAGTGATTGTTTTGTAAAGAGTCAAAACTTTGAATCATTAAGGAGCTAATTGCCCAGAAGTCTAATCTCAGACTTTATCCCTTAATTGGCTATTTTAAAAGTTTTTTGAAAATATAAATAGGTTGGGGAGAATTAATTTGATAATTATATCTTTAAAACAAAAATCACGTAACTAACTTTCTCTCAAAATATTTTCTCTCAAAATCTCTCCAGCCAAACATCACTCTCTTCTTCTAAATCTTCAGGTAAATCTTTTTTTCTTAAATCTTTTGTATTTAAATGATTTCTTGTTGATTGTTTATCAAAACCTTATTGATTCATCTTTGTTTTCTCATGTAAATCATCCAATTAAGGGAGATAGCATCCATTAGAGGTAATATTAGTTCTTCTCCTCTAATGAAAGGTTCTTTATTGAAATCCCCAAGTTATAGATTCTTTACAATTGTTTTCTAATGTATTTTGTTAGTTTAATTAAGGAAAAATGGTTTAATTGTGTTTTGATTGATAGAGTTGATACATTTTCGAATAAGATCTGTTTTGCTGGGGGTTTTATTGGATTAGATCATGATTTTGGTATATAATAATGTTGAAGGCTTGGTTTTATCAATATAATCTGAAACTAGTTGAATCTCTAATGTTAAAGTTTGTTAGTTAAGGGTTTTTGTGAGGTTAATGGGGTTTAATCATTGCTGGAAGTAAAAGGATGTTGAAAAATGGCTTTTAGATGTTAATTGATAGAGTTTGATGTATTGAATCATTGTTTTTTGGCTGGGTTAAGAATGAAAAGTGTTTGAGGCTGATTTCGATAAGTTTCGGATGGTTGTTGAGTGGGCAGCTTGTGAGTTACGGGTATTAGGTTTGAGGCAGTGGTTTGAATGCATTTTTGAAGCATGTTCCTCTGGTTTTGTGTGGCCAAAATAGGGGATAATCAAGGCGAAGTAGCTTGAAGTGGATCGTTGCTAGCCTTGAGCTCGATTTGCTTTGGCGAGCAAGGCAAGGTGAAATCGGTGAGTGGAAACGGGTTTTAAAGTCTTTCAAAGGTTTGAAAGTAGCTATGAGAGTTTAGGTTAAGTTTGAAACACTTACCTAAGCTCGAAAGTAAGTTTCCCTCTTTTGCTCTTTAATATCGGATTGGATATGAGCATTGTTGATTACATGTTTTGGTTTTAATCATTGTTTGTTTTTTTTACTGTAAATGCATGGTTTTGAATACATATGCAATGTTTCTAAAGTATATGAAATGCTAGTGAGCATTGGTTTTCATTCCTGTCGGGAATGTGGTATTGCTTTGGCAATGAGGTATGCATATGTGGCGGTTTTGTATAATGCATTGTAAATCAGTAAGAAAATGGTTTGTAAATGATATATTGGCTATGTGACATGATGTGAAAACATTCGGATATAGTTGGCATGCTAATAGAATAAAGTGCACTATAATATATGTTTAAAATTGATTGTGTCCATAGGTCTTTGAGGTATAGCAGATTGGCTACTCGGACTATTGGGTTCTCACTAGAAGTTATATGGATTGGCTAGCTTATGTGAGGGTAAATCTTGTGGATTGGCAAGCTTTGAGATATCATGCGGATTGGCATGGTATGAGTATGGTGGAGGATTGTCCATCATGAGTTATCCGTGTATCCGATGTATGGATGGAAGATTGTTCATCCAAGGACAAAATATTACCTATCCAAGGGTAAATGATTGTTTACCCGAGGTCACTATAATTGCCAATATATGAAAGTTCATGTGTTGAACCTATTTTATAATGCTTAGGGATTTAAGCATGGAAATGTGATTTATTGCTTTGGAATTTATGCATGCGATGATTTAATGATTTGGGGATTTAAGCATGTGATTTGTAAATGTTTTGCATAAGGTGGATATGCATGTTTTGATTTAGAATCAATGAAAATGCTTTGGGTTGTAAACATGATTTGAAAACAAGTGTTTAGTTTTCAAAGGTTTTAAATACATCATTGTTTTATGAGCATCCTCACTAAGAATGCGTGCTTACGCTCTATTTTCCCTAATGATGCAGAGCATTAAAGTTTGGGGGCAGAAAAGGCAAGGTTAAAGTGATCCAAGAGCAAAGACTATTTTGAGTATGAACTAGGTTTAAGTTTCTGGTTAATAAGGCAATGTGTTCGCCATGTTTTTGGGATTTGTAATTATTTCTTTCCCCTGGTTTTTTAGCATGTTTAATGGTGTGTTTTGGAGTTGGATTGATGTTGATAAGTATGTAGTTGATTCACGCTTATGGTTGATGCTAAGTGGTTGCCTAGGTATGCATATAGTTAGCTTTGGTTGAATACCATGTTTTGTTGGTTCTAGCATGCTGGTTTTGAGGTAATGGATATGTGAGTGGTTGTCATATGCTAATAAATGTTCAAATGAGTGTTTTGGTATGTTTGGTAAAGTGGTCTAGGGAGCATGCTTTTAGTTTGATCTTTTGGAAGATTATGTTATGTTGTGTTGCTAAATCTTGGTGCTAATGTTGGAATATGGTTGGATGGTTGGTTGTATACATGAATGTGAGTTGCTAGGATCCAAATGCATCTAGATTTGATTGAAAAACCAGCTAAAATGACATTTTGGGTCCAAGCGTATCGGAACGCATCCCCATGTACCGGTACGGCTAGGCCATTTCAGGCTTAGCATTTTGATATGTGGGAGGGGTGTTTCGGTACGGGTAAGCCTTTTCAGGCATAGAGTTTCGATACATAGGGAGGTGTTTCGATACGGGTAAGATTAATTTGGCTGAGCGTTTTGATACGCGGGGTCGTATTGGTACGATTTTAAACTACTAGAATCTGAGTTTTGAAAATTGACCAAGGCATACCAAAATACCTGTAAGCGTACCGATATGGGCTGCAGTTAAATCATTTATTGGGGTACTTAAAGGTTCTGATTCTTCCATTTTGGTCCCTGATTGTTGTGAATTCAATTGCTTGAGTTTGGATGGTCGTATTAAGCTAAAAATTGTCATGCAAGCATGTAATCTGACTAATTGAGGATTGGTAACCCTAATTCCATTAATGGTCCCTTAATTTACCAGTTTTATGTTTTAGTCCTTAAAATGTATCGTATTCAAATGGTTGCCTTTCCGTGGTCCGTTTCCTTTGTAAATTCATTCGTTGCAAGCATGACCACTTAGGGTTAATAAAATGCATCTAGACAAGATAAAAGAAAAAAGGACCGGTTTTCATAATATTTTTCCGGTTTGCTTTGGCAAACCTAATGTAGCTCACTCAGTTCGGTCAGGCGTCTAGGCCGGGTCGAGGGGGTTACATGCACAATAGCATGATCAATGCTAGAAATGCTAGAATCTTCTTTTTCCTCTCAGCAAAATCTGCTATTTCCTTCCGAGTAATGTTCCCACATCTATCTTTCTTCCCCTTTAAAATCGAATGTATCTATCCAAGAGACTATGGTGCTATGAGTTGATGGCAGCAACCTAGAATTGACACACTAGAACAAAATCTTTGCAAGAAGGGTTAGAAATTTCCTATTCATGGTAAAATTTCCTACATTGGTCCCCGACCAAAATACATTAGCTATGTAGCACCCTGAAATTGGTCCTCAGAGATCGGTACGCAGGGACCTATCTCGGCTCAATTTGGGCAAAATTGCCTAGGCGTACCGATACGCATGGTAACCATATCGGTACACGTAGCTAGAAAATAGGCCTGGTGTCGGTATACGGGCAATCATACCGGTACGACCTTTAGCTACTAGAATCCAATATTTTAAAAAAAACATACTCGTACTAATACGCTTGAAGAACATATCGGTGCGCCTTTGTATTTCAACCCCGTTGCAATACGGCAAGTGTCGTACTGGTGCGCTAGTCGTTATTTTAGTTAGGATGCCTTTTAAAGTTTGTATTCTTTGCAATTTAGTCCCTATTTCTTAGTCATGCAATTAAATGAGTTTGATGGTTATTTTAAGTTGAGATGTAACATGAGTGTATGAAAAATAACTAATTAAGGGTTTTAACTTTAATTTCATGAATGTCCTCCTTATTGTCAAAAAATACATTTTAGTCCCTAAATTACGAATTCATACAATTGGATGTCAAATTGATGCCCGATTGAGTTGTAAATTTCACCATAACCAGCATGATCACCTTAGGACTTAAATATGCATTTCGATAAGATAAAAGAAAAAAGACCTTTTTCAGTGTAAATCTTCAAGGTTTGTCGACAAACCATAATGTAGCTCGCTCAGTTTGGTCTTACGACTAGACCGGGTCAAGGGGGTTACATTTGATGGTATCAGAGCCATGTTATGATTGTTGGGAGGTGGGTTATGGCTGTTTGGTTGATTGATATTGCATGGACATGATGATTGACATGCATGGTGTTTGAATTTGTGAGATTATGTTCGATATATGAAATGTTGGGTGTTTAACTTGGGGACATATTGCCTTCTTACTACTAGAGTTAAATGATTTTGTTTTTAAACAAGAGAGGCTTGGATTCTTGCTGCAAGCTAGCCTAATTGTTTTGTTTTATTGCATTATCATGTTTTAGCCTCATATTGTTGTGTATGGGACCGAGACGAGAGACTATAGCTCATATGGGGACTATGGTAGATAGACAAGATGATGAGTTGCCTCATCCTCCATCAATTCCCCTGCTAGTGCTAGAGTTGAGGGTGATGCGCCTCATGTAACCCTCTTGACCCAGCCTAGTCGCCAGACCGAACAGAGCGAGCTACATTAGGTTTACTGAAGTAAACTGTAATGAAGAAATCAAAACGCATCCATTTTTTCCTTTTATCTTGTCTAAACGCATCCATGTTCATACTAGCAGTAGGTGAAACCTCAACTCAATCGGGCGTCGAATCGACATCTAATTGAACACAATTGCAATTTAGGGATCAAATTGTAATTTCTGTAAGTTATAAAGACTTAACTCATTTTTAAGATACCAACCTTTAATTAAGCAGGTTTCATGCTTACATGTAAAAAACCAACTCAAAAGCATCATCCAAACTCATTTAATTGCACTCGTAACATTCAGGGACTAAGATGAAAGAAACCAGAACTGCAATTCCATGATATTAATTGAAATAACCGCCACCTGTATCGATACACTATCAACCGTACCGATACGGTGCCCTAAGATAACTGTTCCCGTTTCGATAAACTTGGTACTGTACCGATACGCCTAACTGGAATTAAGTTTCATTTTAAAATATTTAGTACCCGTACCGATACGACTTGTAAGTATTTCGGTACACGAGTTTTAACACATAAAGCAAATTTCCAGTGGCAAAGAACCATACCAGTACACCTTGCTCGTACCGAAACCTAGGCCTAAACCTGCCCAACCGTACCAATGCGGTCCCTTGCATATCGGTATGCCTAGGCTGCAATGTCACTTTTAGCTGCTTAAAACATGCTCTCATCCAACTCAAACCACTTTAACATGCCTCTAACATACATCCAACATATACAAGGATCAAAACACTACAAAGCATCACAAACTCAACAACATTTCATGGCATCTTGCATCAAAGGCAAATTTATAGGCATGCTTCCTAAAAAAAACCCAATCAAGTATAGCATGAAACTCCAAACCAACACCAAAAGCAATCCATAATGGCCATTTACAAATCAGAAGCATCAAAATAAACTTGCTCAACCAGGGAGGTTAACAAAACATCTCCCAAAATCAAATACGGAAATGGCATTGCCCTTATTACTTATAGTCTAGTCCAAAAACATACTTTGGTTACCAAGTCTTTCAAGATCCTTGCTCCCTGCTGCCTTTCGAGACTTTAATTCTCTGCATTGATGGACAAAGAGAGTGTAAGCACACTATGCTTAGTGAGGAGGGCTCATAAACAACACACCAGCAATACAGTTAAAACCATTTTCCAACTACACATTGAAATCCCATTTCAATGCATGTTTACACATCATATAAAACATCACGCCTTAAAAATCATGCACTTTAACATTTTCAAAACCATCATACTCAACCATATGCTACATATATCATTAACCTACAGCAAGTCCCATTGCTCAACCTCAATTTAAGCCTTCCCATGCATAACATCCATATGCAAAGCTTAAAGAGTAAACATGTATAAATCACATTATACAACATAAACCATTCAATGATACATTAACAATTATATTGGCTCCCAAGTGATAATTAAACAAGTTCCATTTCCAAAAGAGTTCATCGAATACACGGATTCAACAAGTGTTCTTCCAACACTTCAAGCCATCTCAACCGAAATAGCAATACAATCACAATCGCGGCACCTAAACAACCGGGTACACTTTCAACCCACGGAGATACCAACCCTTTACATGGTTAGATGCTTAATCCACTAATGGGAGTTTACGGTATTGTATAACCCCTCTACTGTTAGGGTACTTGGATGGATTTTTCGGTACACGGATCTAAACCCCTCAACATCCAAGGCCAACTATAATTAACCATTTACGTCATTGTTTTTAACAAGAATTAAACCAAACTATTTTCCAAAGCAACAACCATGCTTTAAACCACAAGTATAAACCATATACTTATAAGGATCACTTACCATGTGCATCCTTCAGCATTACATGCTCAAAAACAGTATCTTGAATACTTTAAATCATACTTAAATAGTAGGCATAATGTAAATCAAAGCAAGTGCATAAAACAATTTCATAAAAGCAAGACCGAAAGAGAAAACCACTTTATACTTACTTTCGAATTTAAACCAGTGTTTCAAGCTCAATTTAAACTCCCATAACCACTTTTAAAACATTCCAAAGCTGGAATCCATGTTCTCACTCACCGATACGCGAAACCTTGACTCGCCGACGCGAAATCAAGCGTCCGAAGCCTCCAAAGCTTCACCAATCACCTCTGGATCAACCTCCACTGTTTTAACCACATCACAACAGAGGATTAATGCATCTCAATGCATTCAATACACTGCAACATCAATCCTTCTCGGATTCCCACATTCCTTTCTCAATTACTCAACCAAAACAATCGAAAACATCATCTAATCCTTTCCAAACACCACCCAGCCATAATGTATTAATTAGACACCTTCAATATCAACAAATAAAATCTAAAAATAGGATTAATTCGTCCAAATACTTCCAGCAACTACACAACCACCACAACTCCTCAAAACTCAAATCTAACAACCTAAACAATTAGAGATTCAAGAGTTTCAAGATTATTATACATCCAAAATTTGTTTAAAAACCTATCCACATCACTGGGAAATAGATCCAATTCGAATCTTCCACTATTTCATCAATTTCACCCAATTAATTCCATATAAAAACACAAAATCAGATTAAAAACCATAAATCAAGGATCAAACACATGGGAATATCAATAAAGAACCATTCAATAGAGGAGATCACGGAACTTACCCCTATTGTGTGATTTCTTCCTCAATTGGCTTGTTTAAAGCTAAGAAAACACAAGATTTCACTGAGATTTTATAAATCAAAATTAAAGGATCAATTAAAAATCAATAATCTGAGTAAAATGATCTTTCACCTCTATTTTTTGATAAAAACTTGAGTGTTTGGCAGAAAAGAAGTGGAGAGAAAAGTTACGTAAATTTTCTTTAAAGTGATAACTAACTTTTAATAACCAAATTCCCTTCTAATTAACTTTTAAAACACATGTTAAAAAGACTTAATTGATAGGAGAAATCACCAGCAAAAACTTGGTAAAACAACTCCTTAAGGATTCTAAGAATTTGATCCTTTTCATTTTAGTCACCTTTAAAACCAGTTTTCAAAAATCGCATTTTGGTCACTAACCAAAATGTCACACTTCCCAATCTCATTTTTTCAAAATTGATTTCACCAATATTAATCATATATTAAAAGATGATTTTTTACCATTTTCCATATTTCTATCTTACCGAAAAAATATACGATCCCATATTCGCCTCGAATCTTTAACCAGTCCATCAGACCGTCTAATAAACCCCAAAACCACTAGGCCCAAAAATTAGGGCGTTGCACCTCAGGAACCACAAAGGACTTATTTTCGATGATATGACACAATTAATTCAAGTAATGATTAGAGCTTTTCAAGCGGCCATAGCTGGAGTGCAAGTGCCTGCTCCGGCGCCTTTAGCTGTTAATACAAGATTTCTTTTGGAGCGTCTATGTAGCTTGGGTGGTACCGAGTTTAGAGGTTTGGCTCCTGAAGCAGTTGAGGAATGCTTTGCTAGCACGGTGAGGATCCTTGGCCAGATGGAGTGTACATATATTCGCAAGTTGGGTTATATAGTGTCGTTGCTTTAGGGTGATGCTTACAGTTGGTGGACAACTGCTATCGCAGGCTTGGCACCCGCTGATGTGACATGGGAATTTTTTTGTGCTGCCTTCTAAAATAAATATTTGGGATCTCGATACCAGGATAAGAAGGAGTTTATGGCTTTATAACAGGGGAATATGTCTATTTTCGAGTATGAGATCCAGTTTGTCCGGTTGTGCCAATCTCCTAAATTGGTTCCCGATTAGCGACAATGATGCAATTGATTCCATTATGGGTTGGTCAAGGAGGTAAAGACATACATGCTGGCTACAGATTATACAGAGTTTGATGTCATGGTTTCCCAAGCTAAGGATATAAAACAAAATTTAAGGTTGTCTACTTATTTTGGGAGTTCTTCTGCGAGAAAAAGGAGTACTAAATAGGATGTTGGTAGTGATCATTACAAGAAGCATATAGATAGGAGGTAACGTCTGGATTAGAGGTGCTTTTGGAACCTGTTTGAGCTATGGATCACTGGATCATATCAGGCGAGATTGTCCACAGTTAGCTAGAGAAAGCCATGCTTCTGCCCCTGTAGTTGTGCCACAGAGAGCCCATGGGCACGGTCGTGGACATTTCTAGCGTAGATAGGATGGTCAGAGAGTGGTTGCTCATACCGTAGTGGTTCAGCATAAGGGTGGTGGACTGGTGAGGGTTTTCGTGCACCGTGTAGGAAATAATGATACCGATGTGATTGTAGGTACATTTACTTTGCAATCTATACCAATACTTTCTTTGATTGATTATGGTTTTACACATTCATACATCCTGCACGAACATGCTTGCTTGCTTGATATACCTGTAGACGTGTTAGATGTTGGTATGAAGGTAACCTTTTCCTTTGGTGAGACAGTACTTGCTAGGATGTTGTTTAGGAGATATCCCTTAATGGTTCAGGGTTATGTGTTTGAGGCTGATTTGATAGACTTACCATTTCACGATTTCGACGTGATTTTAGGGATGGATTGGTTGTCTGAACATAGGGCTGTACTTGATTTTAAGACCAAACGAGTTTCGCTAAAACTTGCTGAGGATTATGAAGTTGTGGGCGAAAATGTCAAATTCTTGTCTAATGTTGTTTCGAATTAGAAGCACGAAAGATGTTGGAATCTAGGGGTCAAGCATACCTACCTTATGTTATGAATCCAAATATGAATGAAGTGCGTACCCAGGATATTTGCACAGTTTGTAATTTTTTAAGAGTTTTCTGGAAGAGTTGCCTAGTTTGTTGCCAGATAGGAGGTGGAATTTTGCATTGAGACGTACGTGGATACGGCTCTATTTTCTATTTCTCGTATGGCATCTAAAGATTTGAAGGAGTTGAAGATGTAGCTACAAGAGTTGTTGGATTGAGGTTTCATTCAACCAAGTGTGTCATCGTAGAGAGCACCAGTGTTGTTTGTGAAAAGGAAAGATGGCATGATAAGAATGTGCATAGATTATCGGTAACTAAAAAAGTTGAAGATTAAGAATAAGTATCGTTTACTGAGGATTGATGTTTTGTTTGATCAGTTTCGGGGCACTACAATGTTTTCTAAGATTGATCTAAGGTCTGGGTATTATCAGTTGAAGGTGAAGGACAAAGACGTGCTAAAGACAGCTTTTCGCACGCGTTATAGACATTATGAGTTCTTAGTGATGCTGTTTAGGTTGAAAAATGCACCGGCAACATTCATGGATATGATGAATCGAGTGTTCCATGAATTCTTGGATCAATTTGTGTTAGTGTTTATCGATGACATTCTTGTGTACTCCCGTACTGAGGAAGATCAAGACCGACATCTACGGATTGTGTTGCAAGTTCTATTGGATAATAAGCTTTATGCAAAGCTGTGTAAATATGAGTTTTAGATCAAGCAGGTATTTTTTCTTGCTCATGTTGTTTCGGCCGAGGGTATTCGTGTAGATCTGCAGAAAATTGAAGTTGTTGTGAATTGGAAGCAACCAAAGTCGGTGTTGAAGGTTCGTAGTTTTTTGGGGTTGGCAAGATATTACAGACGCTTTGTGGATGGTTCTCGAGGATTGTTGCTCCTTTGACAAAGTTGTTGCAAAAGGATGTGAGTTTTGAGTTGTCGGAGAGTAGACAACAAACCTTTGATAAACTGAAGGAAGCTTTGACGCAAGCTCTAATCTTGATTCAACCTGAGTCAGGGAAGGAGTTTGTTGTGTATAGCGATGCATCCTACGTTGGTTTGGGGTGTGTATTGATGCAGGAAGAAAGGGTTGTAGCTTATGCATCTAGACAATTGAAGGTGCACGAGCGCAACTACCCTACGTATGATATTGAGTTGGTTGTAGTGGTGTTTGCGTTAAAGATTTGGTGACATTACTTTTATGGTGAGAAGTGTACTGTGTATACGGATCACAAGAGTTTGAAATATCTGATGTCGCAAAAGGAGTTGAATTTTAGGCAACGAAGATGGTTGTAGTTGCTTAAGGATTATGATTTGACAATTGAGTATCATCCAGGAAAAGCTAATGTTGTGGCTGATGTCGTGAGTAGGAATGTTGCAGTTGAGTTGAGGGCGATGTTTTCTCGGTTGAGCGTAACATGATGGTGGTTTGTTGGCTGAGTTGCAAGTACAACCTTCGTTGTTGCAATTGATCAAGGAGAAGCAACCGTATGACGACTCCTTGGTACTGCATGTTAAGGATATTATGGATGGAAATCAAACAAATTTTTGTTTTAGTGAAGAAGGTGTTTAGTGTTATAAGGATCGGGTGGTGGTGCCGAAAGATGAAGAGTTGAGGCACACTATCTTGGTTGAGGCACATTCGAGTCCTTTTGCTATGCATCCAGGGAGTACAAAGATGTATCGGGACTTGAAGAGGGAGTATTTCTGGGTTGGTTTAAAAAAGGATGTCGCAGATTTTGTTGCTCGTTGCACGGTATGTCAGCGTGTTAAGGCTGAGCATCAGTTTCCTTATAGGTTGTTGCAACCGTTAAGGATTCTGGAATGGAAGTGGGAGAGAATTACCATGGATTTTGTGACTGGTTTGCCTTAGACACCATCAAAGAAGAATTTTGTGTTGGTGTGTTAACTCATCAAAAGTACTAAATCTTACGCTTATTTCACATTGTTTTTGCTTTCCTTTAAGTGTGTTTAGTTGCATTTAGCCTTAAAATTCATGCATTTGCATATGGAGTTAGGAAGTGTGTTATACCAGTGTGAAGGGTTGCTTTGTTGGCATTATTGCATGCTCAGTAGAGAATGACGAGTTTGGCAGACAAAGCAGCGCTGAAAAGAAGGAATGCTAGAGAGGAAGCTGAGTTGTTGTTGGCAGCGATGGGCCAAAAATTGCTGAAGCACCGGTTAGCAGCGAATAGGAGTTTGATGCCCACCCAAGCAGCTATTGGACCTTGATGGCGTCAGCCCTAGGATTCAAATATAGGATAAGATGATCACATCCCTTATCCCTTGAGCATTCAAAACTCAATTTTCAAGGCTTATCCTAGGTTATCCTTGAATGCCTATTTAAAGAACTCAAGCAAACACATAATCGACATTCCACCAATCATCAATGATCGGCTTGGAGAGGCTGCACCAAGGAGATATGGTTCGACCAGCTTGACCGAGAGCCTGGACCTTTAAGGGCTACATCGATCGACCCCCTTCTAGACCATTCCCTTTGTCTAGTTATTTTTATTTTTAAATGATGATGTTGTTAGAAAACGATGAAGGTTTTTGGTTTGATACCCTCACCATGAACTAATTTAATAGTTGGTGGGGGATGTTTGCGTTAAACGCTATTTCTATGTTTTGTTTTTAATAATAAAAAATGCCTTGGCATTGTTTCCCCTATATGGCATGTTCTTCAGTTTTCTAAATTCTTTGCCAAGCGACCGTTGGCATTGTTTGCTTATTGTACCTTAATATCTTAACAGACTTAGGGGGCAATGATCCATTACCAGATACTAAGGCAAGATGATTCGACGGAAGATGTTCAAGTAGATGAACTTACTTTGGGAGTGAGTCTACCCCTTAGGAGTATATATTGCGGCTTAATCAAATTGATTTATGAAAAACTTCACTATAGAGATATATGAGTTTTTACATGGTTAATTTCGGGCAATGCCATCGATAGAGGCAATGCCAACTTTGAATCTGCTCGGCAATAATATCAAAGTAGAAAACTATTAAAGGCTGGGATGAAAAACGTGAAAAAACATGCATCCCTTGCCAATGCTCATCACTCATTTAAACTCTTCTTGTGCCAATGCTATTTTCCTTTTATTTCTTTTCTTTTAACTGTTTTCAAAACCCACTTCAAATCAACAACAATTTCCCTTTGACAATTAAACAAGCAAGGCAAACAAACTCTTGGCCAATCCTTGTGGGATCGATAACCAGCATACTTCTATATTACTCGTAAAATACTTAGTCTTGGCACTATTTTTATACATTTCCAATACATTTTCCACCCTTTTGCCAAGCACTCACAAAGTCAAACAAGTTTTTGGCGTTGTTACCGGGGATTGCAACGGAGATTATTGTTTTATATTTTTTACTTGTCTTCTTTTTATTTTTGTTCTTTATTTTATTTCTTTGTTTTGACCGGTGTATGACCAGAAACTGCCATGTGGTGGAAGATTGGCTATATACGATCCAGAAATCGAAAGAACCCTGCGAAGGTTAAAGAAAAATATTCAAGAGATGGCATAACAAGGCAATGGAGGAAATTGTGTGTTAAACAATAAGGAAAATCCACCCAATAAAAATGGAATACCACTAGCTCCTATTGCCCCAGCTGTTAATGTGCAAGAAGAAAGACCTATTAGAGAACACTCGGCACCAAACATTGACAATTTGATGCCAATACTAATTGGTCCCGAGGTAAATACATCCAATTTTAAACTAAAACCGGTAATGATACAAACTCTTTTGAATGTAGGACAATTTGATGGAGCACCTACTAGAGATCCAAGGCAACACTTGAAGCAGTTCATGGAAGTTTGCCAGCTATTTCAGCAGCCTGGAGTATCGGAGGATACAGTGAAGCTAAAGTTGCTTACATTTTCCCTGAGAGATTGAGCAAAAGCGTGGCTAAGTTCTTTGCCACCTGTATCTGTCACCTTATGGGGAGATCTATGCTAGAAATTTTTGTTACGATTCCAGCCACCTAAACTCACCGCCAAGCTGAGGGGTGAGATCATTACATTTAGGCAGGCTGACATGAGACCTTATATGATGCCTGAGAGAGATATAAAGATCTATTGAGGAGATGTCCCATGCATGGATTCCTAAAATAGACCCAAATGGAGACCTTCTACAATGAACTTAATACGCAAACCAGAACAGTTGTCGATGCATCAGCAAATGGCTCTCTGCTTGAAAAAAACTATGCAGAGGCAGTTGGCATCCTTGAGAGGATTTCAATCAACGATTTTGAATATCCTACTTCCAGACTTGGGACCAACACTAAAAATGGTGGGAAATTACAGATAGATGAGGTCACATCTATCCACGCTGAGATTTCTAATCTTACTAGCATGGTGAGAACTTTGCAAAAGAGTTATGAGGCCCAAGAAATTAAGGCATTAGCCCCATTCTATACAATATGTGGAGAGGATCATCACACGGAAGATTGCCTTGCCAACTCTGAGTTGGTAAATTTCGATGGCAATTTTAATCATAATTATAATCCAAATTCAATGCAGGATGGAGGCAGCACCTAAATTTATATTGGAGGAATCAAGGAAGCAACCAATATAATGCCCAATGGCAAAACAACAATGTCCAGCGTCAATACAATGCCCAGCGTTAAAACAATGCCATGCCAGGGGTCAACCAGAATGCCATGCCACAAAGGGCACAAAACAATTTTTATGCAGGGCAAAGGAACAACCAGGGGACTTTGACAGAATACATGGAGAGGAATGATGCAACTGTCCAGAGTATGGCAGCATCGATACGAAACTTGGAGGTTTAAATTGGACAGATTGCCAATGCACTCAGCAATAGACCCCAGGGAGCTTTGCCAAGCGATACAGAGGATTCCATGCAAAACCATAATGAACAATGCAAGGCTTAGACATCTGTCAAGCATCCAAATAGCTTACAGGAGAAGAAAAAACTACGAGTAGATGAACCAAAAGAACCAGAGAAGAAAGAAGCGGACATAAGTGATGCTAGACCTTTTTCGGATGCCAGTAGAACCTTGGCAAAGCCGGTAGAGCCAGCATATGTTTATCAACATTTATCATTTCCATAAAGAATACAAAAGCACAACCAGGATTAGCAATTTAAGCGCTTCTTAAAAGTACTTAAACAATTTCAAATCAATTTACCATTGGTGGAAACTCTTAGGAAAATGCCCAACTATGTCAAATTCATGAAGGACATCTTGTCCAAAAAGTGGAAGCTGGGTGATTTCAAAACTGTAGCTCTCACTGAGTGATACAGTGCAATGATACTCAATCGGTTTCCACCAAAGATGAAAGATCTTGGAAGTTTTACTATTCCCTGTACCATTGGTAATAGATTCATGGGTAACGCACTGTGTGACTTGGGAGCCAGCATCAATTTGATGCCAATGTCTATTTTCAGGAAGCTTGGCATAGAAGCAAGGCCTACCACGGTGACACTTCATTTGGCATACCAATCCTTTGCACATCCTAAGGGTAAGATTGAGGATGTGTTGGTAAAGCTAGATAAATTCATATTGCCAGCTGACTTTATTATCTTAGATTATGAGGCAGATTTAAATGTCCCAATTATATTGGGTAGACCATTCCTTGCCACAGGTAGAGCCTTGATTGATGTTCATAAAGGTGAATTAACTATGCACATGAATGATCAACATGTTACATTAATATGTTTCAAGCTTTGAAATGTGCAGATGAATCAGACGAATGCCAACCAAATGATAAGATGAAGTCTTTTTTTAAGGTGGACGTGGCACATCTTTGCCAAGATACTGATGATGATGACAACGGAAGTGACAGTGAAGGTGAAACAAGTGAGGACACTAAAGGATCATCCTTAGTAGAAGTAAGCTATTTCGGATAACTAGAACCATTAGATTTGGTTGGTGGAGAGATCGTGACACCAAAATCATCCATCGAGGAGCCACCTAAACTAGAGCTCAATTCACTGCCAGACCACCTCAAGTATGCTTACTTAGGTAAATACTCAACCTTGCCTGTGATCATTGCTGGTGATCTCACTAATGATCAGGAGGAACGATTGCTAGAAATTCTAAGCAATTAGAAGCAAGTGTTGGGATGGACCTTGGCTGATATCCGAGGAATAAGCCCAACCATTTGCATGCATAAAATCATCTTGGAGGAATATCATGGGAAGACCATTGAGGGTCAGAGAAGATTGAACCCGAGCATGAAAGAGGTTGTTAAGAAAGAGATTATCAAGTGGCTAGATTCCAGGATAATCTATCCCATTTCTGATAGCTCGTTGGTCAGCCCGGTGTAATGTGTGCCAAAGAAAAGTGGCATGACCGTGGTTCAAAATAGCAACAATGAGTTAATTCCTTCCAGGACCATTACCGGGTAGAGAGAGTGTGCATGGATTATAGGAAGCTGAACAATGCCACCAAGAAAGACCATTTTCCATTGCCCTTCATTGATCAGATGTTGGACAGACTGGCAGGTAAGACATTTTACTGTTTTCTAGATGGTTATTCAGGATATAACCAAATTACCATAGCTCTAGAAGATATAGAGAAGACAATGTTCACGTGTCTATATGGGACGTTTTCCTTTAGAATAATACTAATTGGGTTGTGTAATGCCCCAACAACATTTCAACATTGCATGTTATCTATTTTTTCTGACATTATTGAACAAAATTTGGAAGTATTCATGGATGATTTCTCAGTGTTTGGGAAAACATTTGAGGAATGCCTTCAGAGTTTAGAGAAAGTCTTGAAGAGATGCATTGAGGCAAACCTAGTCTTGAACTGGGAAAAATGCCACTTCATGGTGAAGGAGGGCATCGTTCTCGGGCACAAGGTAACCAAGAAGGGATTAGAGGTTGACAAAGAAAAAGTTGAGGCAATCAAGAAATTACCACCACTGACAAGTTTGAAAGGTATAAGAAATTTTTTGGGACATGCAGGTTTTTACCGTCATTTCATTAAAGATTTTTCTAAAATTTCTAGACCTTTATGCTTGCTTTTGGAAAAAAAAATACCGCTTTTGCATTTGATGATTCTTGTTTAAGAGCGTTTCAGGAACTTAAGAAGAAGTTGATTAATGCTCTATAGTCATGGCAACAGATTGGAATGAGCCATTCAAGCTCATGTGTGACGCCATCGATTATACCGTTGGAGCAATATTGGGACAACGACGTGGCAAAGTTTTTCATGCCATCTACTAAGCCAACTGGACACTAAATGGAGCTCAGCTGAATTATTCCACAACCGAGAAAGAATTTCTTGTAGTTGTATTTGCTTTTGATAATTTTAGATCTTATTTAGTTGGTAACAAAGTTGTGGTGTATACAGATCATTCAGCACTAAAGTACCTTTTGGCAAAAAAGGATGCCAAGCCTAGACTAATCCAATGGATGCTTCTACTACAAGAATTTGACCACGAGATCCGAGACAAGAAAGGCAGTGAAAACTTAGTAGTTGACCACCTATCACGATGGTAAGAACTCTGCCATAAGAGATGAATTTCCAGATGAGTATTTGCTTGATGTCAATGTCGTGCCATGATACGCTGACATAGTCAACTACCTGGTAAGCAATATTTTGCCACCAGATCTGGCATACAATGCCAAGAAAATATTCTTGCGAGAAGTTAGGCAATAATACTGGACGAGCCAATATTGTTCAAACAGTGTGTCGACCAAGTGATAAGACGGTGTGTGCCAGAGGATGAGCAACACAACATTTTGCAACTATGCCATGCCACACCGTATGGAGGTCACTTTGCTAGGATGAAGACTACTGCCAAGGTACTGCAATCAATATTATTTTGGCCCACACTATACAAAGATGCTCATAACTATGCCAAGGCATATAATCGATGCCAGCAGACAGGAAACATCTCTGATAGACACCAACTGCAGCTCTAAAACATCATGTCTGTGGACTTATTTGATGTATGGGGGATAGACTTTATGGGTCCATTTCCTCCATTATTTGGTAACTTATACATCCTCGTGTTGTTGACTACGTTTCAAAATAGGTTGAGGCTATTGCATTGTCAATGAACGATGCCAAGGCCATTGCCAAGTTCTTGCACAAACACATTTTTACTCGATTTGGTGCCCCCAAAGTGATTATTTATAATGAGGGTACCCATTTTAAATGCAATCTAATCTCTAAAGCTTTGTGCAGATATAAAATTCAGTAAAGGATTGCCATGGCATACCATCCCCAAACAAATAGGCAAGCTGAGATTTCAAACAAGGAGATCAAGAGTATCCTTGAAAAGACTGTAAATCCATCTAGGAAGGACTGGTCCTTGAGACTAGATGACTCGTTGTGGGCTTACAGGACAACTTTTAAAACTCCCTTGGGTGCTTCACCATTTAGACTCGTTTTTGGAAAAGCATCCCACCTATCGATGGAAATGGAGCTCCGTGCATATTGGGCAATCAAGACGCTTGATATGGCATGGAGAGCTGCTAGAGAAAAAAGACTACTAGACCTAAATGAGTTAGAAGAGTTCTGAACACCAGCCTATGAAAGTGTCAGACTCTACAAGGAGAGGACCAAACGCTGGAATGATAGTAGGATAATGCCAAGATAATTTGAGGCAGGCCAACGTGTTATGTTATTTAACTCAAGGGTTAAATTGTTTCCAGGCAAGCTTAAGTCAAGGTGGTCAGGCCCTTTTTAAAGTTGTAAAGCCATATGTCCATGGTGTTGTGGACATTAAAAATTTGAAGTCAGGAGAAATTTTCAAGGTAAACGGTCAACGGTTAAAGCACTATTTGGAAGGCGATCCGAGGAATGCTAAAGAGGTTATCCTTTTGGCAGAGGTACCGTAACATTATCATCAGGTTTTGAATTTTTTTTACATAGTAGGTTAGATGTTTTTCTTTTTAGTAATTTTTATTTCTTTCTTTTTCTTATTAATTTTAAAATTTTCTTTTTATTTTGATTTTTTTTTACGTTGAGAGGTTTTCTTTGAGAATGTGCAGATTTAGTGTGCCAGGCATTGTGCCAAGATAGGGACCCGGCAAGAGGCGATTGCAAATTGGGAGAATTTTGTGTGCCAGAGCAAGGGTTTGGCATGTGGCAATTGGAAATTTGGAAGAAAAAGATTTACCCTAGCTTGGTGAAAAGTTGGCCCACGAGAAAGTGAAAATAGTCTTTGAACCTTTACCCTAGCCGCCCAAATTGGATAAGTTGAAATTTAAATTCAACTTAAACCATTATCACCTAAATCCTTATCACTCCACTCTTTTAAACCTACCCTATCACTTAAACCCTTATCACATCATCCTTATCAATTAAACATTTTTCCCATACACGCAATTACCCATCATTACCCCCTCTTAAATCGGTCACTTTAATATCCCCATTAAAACACTCAACCATTTTACTTTTAACCTACCCTAGCCGTTCAAAGAGTTAAAGACCCTTCACTTTTCTTTTATTTTTCTTTATCATGAAAGAACACAAAGATTCATTATTTTCTTCTTTTTTCCCCAAACCGATCAAGCTTTCAACTTGTTTCCATGGCTTCCTCATCCACGCCCTTCAAAATCTTTTTCAATGAAGAGATTCGCAAAAAGTATGAAGTGAACTTTGCCTCAAGATCATTTTTCTATGAGAAGCACTTTTACTTCAAAGATGAGCCAACCGTGGGATTTCCACCGGACTTCATGGCGGTCGTAAACAAGCACAAGTGGGAACTCTTCTGCCAAAAAAAGTGAGAGGTCTTTGTGAATATTGTCCAAGAATTTTATGCCCACTTGACCAGCAAGGATAACCCTTTCTTGATGATTCGAGGCACATGCGTGTGTTTTGATGAGGGTTATATCAGTGCCATGTTCAAATTGGAGGATGTCGAGGAGGAATATCTGGAGTATTCCGAGTCAATGGCTGCTGCCAAGGGGAAGAAATTACTGGCAGATCTGTGTGAACAGGCACAGAATGGACTGAGTCCACCAATGGACACCGAACAATCAAGAGACTGACATTAAAATCTCAACCAAAGGGGTGGAACCACTTTTTGAAGGCAAATCTAATGCCAACCACCCACAACGAAATGGTGTCGGCATCGAGTAGACATATAAATATGCTGGTAAGCCTAAAGGTAGTTTGTTCTTTCCTTTGTTAATTTTTAACATTTGCATGAGTCATGGTGTGCCCAAGATTGACTCAGACAAAGGCCAAGAAATTAAGGGCACCACGATCACGCCGACCCTATGGAGGCAACTCACTACCACCGAGTCAAATGACAAGGGAAAGAGGAAAGAAAAAGAATCAACGCCAAAGCCCAAAGTGCCAAGGGTAAAGCCTGACGCTCCCATGCCAGCTGATTCCGTAACATTGCTCTCTCAGATCCACCATTGCCAGGAGATAATTCTCTAGAAATTAGAGAGAGTTGAGGAGCAAAATGTCAAACTATATGTTGCCATCAGGGAAACCCTTGAAAGATTGTCCTTGGACTTTCTGCCAGCCTTCCTAGATTTTCCTGTATAAATCTTTGCCAGTGATGATGCCATGCTAGCCAGTCCCTGATCAGTTCATACCCTGACACACTCATATGCCACTGTCCCAGTCTCGCCAGTTCAAGTTGAATCCGTTAAGTCAAAAACGCCACCAGAGTCAAAAGAAGAAGTTTAGAATAAGCCTACCACAACACCTACTGCACCAGCTTCGTCTGTCGCCACTCTTGTTGTGTCGAAGCCAGTGCAAATTATATAGGAAGTTGGAGCTTTCACTGCTGCCTCAAAGCCAAGCATGAAAGGAAAGAAAAAGAATGGCCCCTGATCGTGGGACATTTATCAAGAGAAAAGCCCGCATCACACAAGAGGAAGTCTCCACAGGGGAGTCCTCTTCTTCCTAAACTCTTTTGTATTTTATTTCTTTGCATTTCATGTATTTGCATTTCATTCCTTTGAATTTCATGTATTTGCATTTCATTCCTTTGTATATATGTGTTGTTTTCATGCATTGAGGACGATGCACATTTTTGGTTTGGGTTGTGCATTGCCTCACATTTATGTCATGCCATGCATTCATGTTTACATTTCTATTGCCATGCCTAGATTAATGCCATGTATACTGGACCACTAAAAAAATAAAATTTTGCCTTGGTCAAATTTTAAAGAATGTTGACACTTTGTTAGGAAAGTTTAATGTGTCTAGGGTAGTCTGTCCGATGAAAGATTTTTTTCTTTAGTTACCTATGCCAACAGAATAGTAATGCTGGGTCTGCTTGGCAATTGATCTCTAGCTTAGGGAGTGGAGTTTCACTTAATAAGTAGTATGCATCTAGTTCCTAAGCAAACTTAGAATTTTTGCAGCTAAGCTAAAAAAAAGATTATATCAGGGTAAAAGAAATTAATAAGGCAATAATGTTTTGCCAAGGCAAGAAAAAATGGAACACTCCTCTGCCTTAGAGATAAAAGGTAGCATGGGGTTTGGTGGAACTCCCTTGTTAGTGCTCAGGTCAAAAACTTTAAGGGTATGAGTGTAATGGGTTAGCTTAGTGATGTAGTCTGGACTAACGTGGGGATTTGTGGTATGCTCCCTCTTATTACTCGCGCCAAACAGTGCCATGACGCGAACCCTAATTTAATGTCAGTTGAAAAAAAGAGAAGAACACCTTGGCAAGAATAAAAGAAAAATTTTGAGTTTAGGTAGTAAATTTGACTAAGGGAGTAAACAGATACTTGATGTATATTTCCTACACTTTGTGCTCTTTTCATGCCCTAGACAAGAGTTATATTGCTACACTTGAATTTACTACCTGCTTGGCATTATTGCACTGAGATATCTGAGGATAGAACTAGAGTTTTATTCTGCTTGCCAGCACTTGTTGGCATTCCAATCAAAATTTTGCCGAGCTACTATTTGCACTATTTTGTTTTTAGCTTATTTTCATTATTTGAGGACAAGCAATGAGCTAGGTTTGGGGGTGTGTTAAATCATCAAAAGTACTAAATCTTATTGCTTATTTCACATTGTCTTTGCTTGCCTTTAAGTGTGTTTAGTTGCATTTAGCCTGAAAATTCATGCACATGCATAAGGAGTTAGGAAGTGTGTTATGCCAGGGTGAAGTGTTGCTTTGTTGGCATTATTGCAGGCTCAGCAGGGAAGGACAAGTTTGGTAGAGCAAAGCAGCGCGAAAAGGAAGGAATGCCAGGGAGAATGCCAAGTTGTTGTTGGCAGCGATGGACCAAAAATTGCCGAAGTATTGGTTGGCAGCGAAGAAGTGTTTGATGCCCGGCCAAGTAGCTGTTGGACCTTGATGACGTCAGCCCTATGATTCAAATATAGGATAAGATGATCACATCCCTTATCCCTTGAGCATTCAAATTTTAATTTTCAAGGCTTATCCTAGGTTATCCTTGCATGCCTATTTAAAAAACTCAAGCAAGCACATAATCGACATTCTACCAATCATCAACGATCAGCTTGGAGAGGCTGCACCAAGGAGATGTGGTTTGACCAACTTGATCGAGAGCATGGACCTTGAAGGGTTGCATCTAACTACCCCCTTTAGCCCATTCTCTTTATCTAGTTATTTTTATTTTTAAATGATGATGT
This sequence comes from Hibiscus mutabilis, assembly GCA_019671005.1. Classification (NCBI taxonomy): domain Eukaryota; kingdom Viridiplantae; phylum Streptophyta; class Magnoliopsida; order Malvales; family Malvaceae; genus Hibiscus; species Hibiscus mutabilis. Next base: position 30,819,711 of record CM033744.1, read on the forward strand.
TGTTAGAAAACGATGAAGGTTTTTGGTTTGATACCTTCACCATGAACTAATTTAATAGTTGGTGGGGGATGTTTGCGTTGAACATTGTTTCTATGTTTTGTTTTTAATAATCAAATATACCTTGGCATTTTTCCCCTATCTGGCATGTTCTTCAGTTTTCTAAATTCTTTGCCAAGCAGCCACTGGCATTGTTTGCTTATTGCACCTTAATATCTTAACAGACTTAGGGGGCAACCATCCATTGCTAGATACTAAGGCGAGATGCTTCGACGGAAGATGTTCAAGTAGATGAACTTACTTCGGGAGTGAGTCTACCCCTTAGGAGTATAGATTGGGACTTAATAAAATTTATTTATGAAAAACTTCATTATAAAGATATAAGGGTTTTTACATGGTTAATTTCGGGCATTACTATCGACAGAGGCAATGCCAACTTTGAATATGCTCAGCAATAATATCAAGGCAGAAAACTATTAAAGGCTGGCATGAAAAGCGTGAAAAACAGGCATCCCTTGCCAACGCTCATCACTCATTTAAACTCTCCTTGTGCCAACGCTATTTTCCTTTTATTTCTTTTCTTTTAACTGTTTTCAAAACCCACTTCAAATCAACATCACTTTCCCTTTGACAAGTAAACAAGCAAGGTAAACAAACTCTTGGCCAATCCTTGTGGGATCGATAACCAGCTTATTGTTGTATTACTTGTAGACCATATATACTTGCACGCAAACGACTTAGTCTTGGCACTATTTTCATACATTTTCAATATATTTTTCCACCCTTTTGCCAAGCACTCACACAGTCGAACAGGGTGATTGTGGATAAGTTTAAAAATGTGCACATATTTTGGCTATGCATACGATGTATACTTTGGATAAGTTGGCGGATTTGTATATTGCTGATATTGTGAGGTTGCATGGGGTGCCTAAGTCTATAGTATCAGATAGGATCCATGCTTTGCGGCAAGGTTTTAGGAGTGTTTGCATAAGGCTTTGGGTAGACGGTTGAACTTCAGTACTTCGTATCATCCTCAAACGGATGGTCAGTCTAAACGCGTTATCCAAGTGTTGGAGGAAATGTTGCGGTGTTGCATCATTGATTTCAAAGGATAATAGGAGAAGCAATTACCTTTGGTGGAGATTGCCTATAACAATAGCTATCAGGCTAGTATCCAAATTGCACCGTATGAAGCTTTGTATGGTAGAAGGTGTTGCACGCCACTTTGTTGAGCGGAGGCAAGAGAAAAGTATGCTTCTTTGCCTGTTGTGTTGAAGGATACCAATGAGAAGGTGAAGATTATTAGTGAGCGGTTGAAGGCGGCTTCGGTTTACTGACTTGAAGTGTCGGGAGATTGAGTTTGCTGTTGGTGATCGAGTGTTTCTTAAGGTTTTGCCTTGGAAGAAGGTGATGAGGTTTGGACAGAAGGGCAAGTTGAGTCCAAGGTTCATTGGGTCTTCTGAAGTATTGGATCAGGTTGGTCCATTTGCTTATAGGTTGAGGTTGCCTGCGGAGTTGGAGAAGATACATGATGTTTTCCATGTATCAATGCTTCGGAGGTATAGATTGGATCCTTCGCATGTAATGCCTGTTGAGGAGATTGAGTTGAATCTAGATTTGACCTATGATGAGGAGCCACTGGAAATTCTTGATTCTAGCAGCAGAGTTCTTCGTGGAAAGACCATAGAGTTGGTAAAGGTGTTGTGGCGACATTGCGGTGTCGAGGAAGCTATATGGGAAAGTAAAGAGGACATGAAGAAGCAGTTTCCTTACCTTTTTCCGCCAGGTAAATTTCGGTGACGAAATTTATTAAGAGGGGGAGAGTTGTAACATCCTAAATTTGGGCCTAGATGTTAGATAGGTCAGTTAGAAGGTTTAGGGGAACCGAATTAGGCAATTCGAGCTAGTTTCGGGAATAAAAACATTATAAAAGGGTTTTGGTCAAAATAAAATATGGAAAAAATATTAGAAAATGTTTAATTAATATTCTAAGGGTTTTGGAAGATTCGATTTAAATTAATAAAATTGGATTTTGGGACATTTTTGTTTGGTGACTAAAATGTAAGTTTCAAAACTATTTTGGTGACTAAAATGTAAAAGGGTTAAAACTTAGAATCTTTAAGGAGCTAATTTACCAAAGTTCTCATCATATTTTTTCCTTAATTTAGGCTATTTTTAAATGGTTTTTAAAAGGTTATTAATTAAAAATAAAATGGAATTGATAAAAAAGAAATTTAATATCTAATTTTATTTTCTTATATAACTACTTTTGCTCTCAACTTTCTCAATAGTCAAACTATCAATTTCATTTCAAAATTCACAGGAACCAATCTCTTTTGATTTTTTTTTTATTTATTACTTGATTCCTTTGATTTCTACATCGAAATCTACTTGGTTTCTTGAGGTGTTCATCCAATCTTTGCCAATTAAGGAAGAAATCAGCAATTAGAGGTGATTTTGATTTCTCTCCTCGAGTTGAAGGTTCTTTAATGAAATTCCCAATTTCTTGATCCTTTACAATTGATTTTTGTTATGGAATTATGATTAAATCATGAATATGGTATTTAAATTGTGTTTTGATGAGGAAATTGATAAATCTTGATATGGATCTGTTTTATATTGAATCTAATTTTTTAGATCACTTGAAATGTGTGTTTTAATGTTAAGAGAAGACATTAACAAAAGGAATCCCGAAACTATGTGAATTGCTAGTTTTCTAGGTTGTAAATAGTTAGATTTTGAAGTGATATTGGTATTGAAAGGTTGCTGGAGGTATAAGAACGTTATAAAGATTTTTTGGATGTTAATTGATGTTGTTAAGATGTTAGATTGGTTAGGTTTTGGCTGGGCTTTGTTTAGATTGAGTTTGGTGATGGTCTTGGATGTTTTAATGAAGTGTTTGATGGTTTTTAGTGAGGCGATGTTGTGTTTGATGGTTGCTGGAAATTAGAGATGCATGGATGTGTATTAATCCTCTGCTTTTGATTGGGTAAAGCAGGGGGTTGGATCATTTAGCTTTTGGAGAGGTTTCGGAAGCTTGGTTTTTGCAACGGCAAGAGGGCTTTGTGTTGTTGGTGAGTGGAAACATGATTTACTACTTTTAGAAGGTTTGAAAGAGATTTTGGGAGTTTAGAATAAGTTTGAAACACTTATCTAAGCTCGGATTAAGTATTGGTGGATCTTTCTCGTTTTTAGTTTTGCAAAATATAATCTCATGCACATATTTATAGATTTGATTACTTACTGTTATATGCATGTTTTAGAAATGAAAGATGTTGCAGGTAATTATACATGTTGATATTTGAGTATGGCAAATGATTTATGAAAGAATTTTGATAATGCTAGAATACATGGTTTAATGTATTGGAAAATGGTTTGAATTGATGCATATGTAAAACAGTAAGGTAATGTGGTTTTTATTGAGTATATTGGCAAGTGGCTGAGATTACAAGTTATCAGATATTGTTGGCTAGCCATAGGGTTTAAAGTACTATAATAAGTCGCCTTATGTGTGTCGAGGGGTCAAGAGTGTTCCATGCTCCACCATGAGAACCGCAGCGGTCGAGGGGTCAAGAGCGTGCCAATTCTCCCGATGGTGGATTTATACGTTATAACCGTTGAGGGCTACTCCCGTTCGAGAACGTATGTGAAGTAGTCGAAGGAAGCACTTGGGAAATTCGTGTATCTGATGTGTTTTTTAAATAGAATGGAAATGGTTTTTGAGTCACTTGAATGCCAATATATGATATAATGTATCATGAGAAATGGATTATAATTTGTATAATACGGTTTATACATGAGATGCTCTTTAAGCTTGCTATTTAGAGATTTTGGCTTGTGAAAGCTTAAATTAAGGTTTATGCTAGAAATCCATGATACACGTGTTGCAATTGTTTAAAAATGACATTTTTGAAAGAATGTAGAAGCATGAGATGTTTTGGCTTGAGTTTATACACTTAGTTGAAGTAAACTAGTTTTAAATGCATTGATGAGTATTTTTGAGATTCCCTCACTAGGCTTTATAAGCTTACACTCTCCTTTCTCATCAATGCAGAGAAACAAGCTTTTGGGACAACAAGCAAGCAAGGGCAATCCAAGAGTGAAGTGATTTACATGTATGGTTTTATAAATACTAAGTAGTTATAAGAGGCAATGTAACCAAGTTTTAATTGGGAGGGTTATTTGGTTACTCCCTGGTTTGTACAAGTTGTATTTGATGTTTTGGATTTGTATGGTGTTTAATATCTTGATTTGAGGGATTGGGATTTATTTTTGCATGCTTGGGTAGAGATCATGCCTATAGGAATTTGGTTTGGATATGCTATGATGTGAATGATCCTCTACCATGCTTATATGATTGTGAAATTGATGCTTAAGGTGTTATATGATGATTAGGTAGTGTTTAAAGTATGTTAGATTGAGCCAAAGTGTCATATGTGTTGGGCTCAATTTCCTTCAACCATTTGTGTAGGCAAGTGGTGGAGGTGTATTTTGGGTGTTGGTGGTGGAAGCGAAAGGATAGAAAATTTACACAAGGATTTAGAGTGGTTCAACTTTCTAACCAAAGCCTACATCCAATACCTTAGCTTTCCCACTAAAGATTTCAACCAATTCACTAAGAATTCTTCCCCTTTTCTAGGCTTAGGAGGCAACCTTTCACAACCTAGACCTATTCACCAAGTCTAGCATCCAAAGCTCACAAACCGAGCTTTGGGAACACTTTTAAAGAAGAGAATTAATAGCAAACTAAAATCCCTCTCTAAAGGTATTTGTTTGCACTCTAAAGCACTCACCAAAATCCTAATACACTTGGGCATATAATGACAATGAAGCTCACAAGTGTTGTGTATACAAAGAATTGAAATTTAAAGCCCTAAGACAATTTTTGCATCATAATGTTGTTGACATTGAGATCATTAGTTGTTGCTGAAGCTTGAAGGTCCCTTTTATACTCCAAATTGAGTTCCTAGCCGTTGGAGACCATTGGGATTGAATTGGAGCCGTTGAAGTCTCTATTTCACGCAATAAATACAGTTCTACAACCTTTTGTATTGACACACGTGTACTCGTATCGGTATAGGTACTAGCCGTTATGCCCATTTTGGTTGCGCGTATCGAAACGCCTTGGACCGTATCGGTACGGTGTATCGGTACACCTTAGTCCGTTTTGGTACACCCTGCAATTTAAAAGACCATTGGGAAATAGCCGTTGGGGATGGTTGAAACCAAGATCGGTACGTGTGCAAGCATATCGAAACGATCCTATCCGTATCGGTACGCATAGGGGCATATCGGTATGGTTTTTTAGTTCTGGAATTTTCCTGTAGCAAAAACCATTATCTGTATCGATACAGGGTGTAACTGTATCGGTACGGACATGTTGAAAACTTTAGTTTGGCTACTTTAAAACGTTTAAAACACTTCCAAAACCTTTCAAAAACTTCTCAAACTTATTTTCAAGTTGTTTGGACTCAAAACCATTTTTGAAACCTTTTCAAATTAGTCCAAAACATTTTCAATTATTATATCAAAACAAATATCTTAACAATCTCCCCCTTTTTGATATAATAAAACCAACTTGAAAAATTGTTTTTGAGATTCTCCCCCTTAGTAAAAATAAATTTGAATAAGAGATTAATTGTTGAAAATCTTATAAGCTCCCGCTTATTCATTTGAAAATTCATTTTTTCAAAACATTTCCCCTTTTTGTTATATCAAAAATGGTTCAAACTTTAAATACCAATAACAATGGAGAGTTAAACAATTTGACAAAAATAAGTTTTGTTTTAAGATTGGCTCCCCCTTACTCAAGCATCATTCAAATGTTAGTCCAACAATTATGATAAACTAGTTGAATTAAAAAGTAAATAAAACAAATAAAGAAATAAAATTCAACTAATTTTTACCACACTTGAACCAAAGGTAGGATGTGAAGCCTTCCTTCTTCAAGTGTTCTTACTAGTGTATATAGAGCTCCCCCATAATTTCATCACATGTTGATCATGCTCCATCACACCTAAAACAAGATAATCAAGTAATTTTTGGTATCCAAATTGCTTTGGATCCAATGACGTTAGAAGCACAAAGTTTTGTCCCCTTAGGAATCCATTTTTCAATTTCATCCTTTTTAGTTGAAGTAATTAGTTCTTTTGGGACCCAAATACTTCTAAAACATTTTCCTTTAATAAATCTAGGGGCACTAGATTATCTCACATAAAAATTTTATTTTCCCAAATTATTTTTTTGAAGTTCATTGGAAATCAAATCTTTTTCTTTCTTAAGATCATCTACTTCAATTTGATGATCTGTTCCTTTCTTTTGAAGCAAATTTTGTAAATCCAAAACTTTAAGTTCAAAATCCTTTAATTTTGATTCAAATTGGTTTTCAAAAGCAAATCATTTTCATTTTTTAATTTAGAAATCAACTTTTTGTTCTTAGAAAATGAAGCTTTGAACTCAAAAACCAATTGGTCATAGGCCTCTTGTAACTCATCAAAAGTATAAGAATTGGAAATAGATGAGTTAGAAGCTACCTCTCCCTATTGGAGGGCCATCAAGCATATGTGGGCTACATCATCTTAATCGGTGGAGTCTTCATCACTTCATGTTGCCACATATGTTTTCTTTGAAGATGATCCCTTTTTGTTGAAGTGAGGGAAATCGTATTTGGTGTGCCTCGTCTTCTTGCATTCAAAGCACTTGAGGGGATCCTTCATCTTCTTCTTCGATTCATGCTTGGATTCTTCCATTTCGCTCTTCATGAATCGGGAAAATTCCATAAAGACATAGACTATCTCTTCATCTTTACTTTTTTCATCACTTGTTTCTTCTTGGTGGCTTGTAGAGAATTGGAGAGCAATAATGTTGACATCAACTCCTTGCTCTTTGCTTTTCTTCTCCTTCTCCCTTCTCAAGGGTTGAGACATTATCTCATGGGTAAGAATAGATCATGCGAGCTCATCAAGCTTGAGCTTCTTCAAGTCTTTGGTTTCAATGACGGTCGTCTTCTTGCTCTCCCATGATTCGCGAAGTGAATAGATCAACTTTCAAACAAGTTTGTCCTCTGAAATCTCTTCTCCAAGGCCTTTTAGTTCATTGACGATTGTGGAGAACCGATCGAACATCTTTTTGATGTCTTCATCTGGGTCCATCTTGAAGTTATCATAGTTGAGGTTGAGTAGACCAAGCTTTGTCTCTCTCACCTCATTTGTGCCTTCATGGATTAGTTCAAGTTTGTCCCATACTTCCTTGGCATCCTCACAATAAGAGACCTTTGTGTACTCATTGGAGCCTAATGCACAAAGTAGGATGTGCAAGGCTTTGCAATTCATCTCCATCATCTTCTTGTCGTTGGCACTCCATTCCACCTTGCTTCTTGTTGGCACGAATGGTCCATCTTCAAAAAGATCCCAAAGACGGTAGTTGATGGCCTTAATGTATTACATTATCCTATTCTTCTAATAGGCATAATTCTCTTCGTTGAAGAAAGGTGGCTTGTCGATTGGTTGTGCCATTTATCACCGGTTGATTTATGTTGTATCGAGCTTCCTGGATCACCTCAATAGGATGTTAATCCTTCTCGGTCGAGCCTCGCTCTGATACTAATTGTTGAGCTTGACTTTCTTCAACTGTTTGTGCTGGCAAGTGGTGGAGAAGATGTATTTTTGGTGTTGGTGGTGGAAGCAAAAAGATAGAAAATTTACACAAGGATTTAGAGTGGTTCCGCTTTCTAACAAAAGCCTACATCCACTACCTTAGCTTCCCCACTAAGGATTTCAACCAATTCACTAAGAATTCTTCCCTTTTTTTAGGCTTAGGAGGCAACATTTTACAACCGAGACCCACTCACCGAGTCTAGCATCCAAAGCTCACAAACCGAGCTTTGGGAACACTCTTAAACAAGAGAATTAATAGCAAATTGAAATCCCTCTCTAAAGGTATGTGTTTGCACTCTAAAGCACTCACCCAAATCCTAATACACTTGAGCATATAATGACAATTAAGCTCACAAGTGTTGTCTATACAAAGAATTGAATTTTAAAGCCTTAAGACAATTTTTGCATCATAATGTTTTTGAAATTGAGATCATTAGTTGTTGCTAAAGCTTGAAGGTCCCTTTTATACTCCCAATTGATTTCATAGCCATTGGAGACCATTAGGATTGAATTGGAGCATTTGAAGACTCTATTTTCTCGCAATAAATACAGTTCTGCAACTTTTCATATCGATACGTCTGTACCCGTATCAGAACAGGTACTAGCCGTTATGCCCATTCTAGCTGCGTGTATCGAAATGCCTTAGACCGTATCGATACGTTGTATCGGTATGCCTTAGTCTGTTTTGGTATGCCCTTTAATTTAAAAGATCGTTGAGAAATAGTCGTTGGGGGTGGTTGAAACTAGGATAAATATGCGTACATGCATATCGAAATGATCCTATCCATATCGGTACGCCTAAGGACATATCGGTATGGTTTTTCGGTTCTAGAAGTTTTCCTTTAGCAAAAACCCTTATATGTATCGATATGGGGTGTAACCGTCTCAGTACGGACATGTTGAAAACTTTAGTTTGGCTACTTTAAAACATTTAAAACACTTCCAAAACCTTTCAAAAACTTCTCAAACTTATTTTCAAGTTGTTTTGGACTCAAAAACATTTTTTAAACCTTTTAAAATTAGTCCAAAACATTTTTCAATTATTATTTCAAAACAAATATCCTAACAATATGTTCGACCAATACGTCATTACAGGTCTATCCGTACAGGTACGAGTCCTCAGGGATCGGTCCGTGATGGCCTATCTCGGCTTAATATGGGAAAAAATGCCAAGGCATACCGATACGCCTGGTAATCGTATCGGTACGCATAGTAGAAAAATAGACCTGGTGTCGGTACACGGACAACCGTATCAGTACACCCTTTGGATACTAGAATCCCCTATTTCAAATATTGAGTATCCGTATCGGTACGCTTGAGGACCGTACCAATACGCCTTTGGAATTTATACCTGTATCGATACTGGGTGTTAGTGAACCAATACGCATTTAGTTATTTTCGTTAAAATGCTTTCTAAAGTTTGAATCTTTGCACTTTAGTCCCTAATTATTGACCATGCAATTAAATGAGTTTGGATGATTATTTTAAGTTGAAATTTAACTAGAAGTTACGAAACCTGACTACTTAAGGTTTGGTAACTTTAATTTTAAAGATGTCCTCATAATCATCTATAAGTTCAATTTGGTACCTGAAATGCAATCTCATGCAATTGGATGTCAATTCGACGCCCGATTGAGTAGTAAATTTCACCATTGCCAGCATGATCACCTTAGGATTTAATTATGCATTTAGATAATATAAAATGGAGAAATGGACCATTGTATAAGTAATTCTTCTGGGTTTGTCTCGGCAAACCCAATATAGCTCGCTCGGTTCGGCATGGCAACTAGACCAGGTTAAGGGGGTATAGATTCCATACCAAACAAAGGAGGATTTATTATGCAAAAAGAAATCAAAGAAATTTAAAGATAAACAAGGAAAAGAAGGAAACTAAATCTACATCTAGCAAAGCAATTGAAAGAAATATAAAAAAATCAACCAATATAATTTCCTCAACACTTTTAGAATCAAAGGCACCAAAATAAAGTTTGAGTATTTGTCCATTGAATTTAAATGGGATCCCCTCTTTACTATCCTTGATTGTGGCTACATTGTGTGGAAATACTTCCACAACTTTGAAAGGTCCCGACCATCGTGATCGTAATTTTTTTGGGTGTAACTTCAGTCTTGAATTTAATAGCAAAACCAATTGTCCAACCTCAAATTATCGTTGTAATATGATCTTGTCATGCCAGCGTTTGCTCTTGTCCTTTTAAATTAAGGCATTTTCATAACCATTGTGGCGAGTTTCTTCTAACTCAGTGATATCCAACAATTTTTTCTTCCTTACAGCCTCATAAACCAGATCCACTTCTTTCAAAGCCCACATAGCCTTGTGTTGTAGTTCAATAGGCAAGTGGCAGGATTTTCCAAAGACAAGTTGATACAATGATATCCCAAGTAGAGTTTTGTACACAGTACGAATAGCCCACAAAGCACCATCCAAACGTGAAGACCAATCTTTCCAAGTGGTGTTTACCACATTTTCCAAGATGTTTTTGATAACCCACTTAGAGATCTCAGCTTGTCCATTAGACTGTGGATGATACATTGTAGCCAGTCTATGATTCACTCCACATCATTTTAGCGCACTAGCCACCTAGTTGTAATGGAAATGCTTTACTTGGTCGCTGATTAGTGTCATTAGTGTCCCCAAACGAGTGAGTATATGTTTGTGAAAGAACTTTAAAACCATTTTGGCATCATCATTTGGCACAACTACATCTTCTATCCACTTAGAAACATAGTCCACAACAACTAAAATGTATAGGTTGCCAAAAGAATTTAGGAATGGACCCATGAAATCCAATCCCTACACATCAAATAGCTCAATTTCCATGATTTCCTGTTGTGGCATCTCATTTCTTTTGGATATTGACCCTGTGCACTGACAACGATCACAATGTTGAAAAAACTCGTGGGCATCTTTAAATAATGAAGGGCAATAAAAAATAGGTTGAAGGACTTTTGCGGGAGTTCTCATACCGCGAAAATGCCCTCTATATGTATAAATATGACAATGTTGTAAGATAGACATCATTTCTTCCTCAGGGACACAACGTCGCAAGATATTATCATTGCAAACCTTGAACAAATACGGTTCCTTCCAATGATATTTAGTTGCATCACTAAGAAATCATGCCTTCTTGAGCCCTGTAATACCCAAAGGAGTCTTTCTGCATACAAGGTAATTGACAAAATTAGCGTACCAAGGTGTTGTGTCCATAGCAAAAAGCTTTTCATCAGGAAATGTGTTGACAATTTGTAGTTTATTCCTATCTTTGTTGCCTACTTCCAATCTCGAAAGATGATCGGCAACTTGATTTTCTAACCATTTTCAGTCTTTTATCTCAATATCAAATTCTTGCAACAATAAGATCCAACGAATCAATCTTGGTTTTGCATCTTTTTTTACAAAAAGGTATCTCAAGGAAGAATGATCAGTAAATACTATAATTTTTGCACCGACAAGGTAAAAACGAAACTCATCAAAAGCAAAAATTACTGCTAATATCTCTTTGTCAATAGTAGTATAATTAATTTGAGCTTCAGTTAGAGTCTTACTAGCATAGTAGATTGCATGAAATACCTAGTCTCTTATTTGACCTAAAATTGCCCCCACAGTGAAATCTAGCAAATGAGTTCAAATGATTGCTCCCAGTTGGGTGCAATGACGATAGGTGCATTCACAAGCTGTTTTTTAATTTTATTGAATTCTTCTAGACATGCATCATCAAAGATAAATTTTCTATTCTGCTCCAACAATAAACATAGTGGTTGGGTGATCTTCAAAAAATCACGAATGAATCTTCTATAAAACCCAGGATGGCCCAAAAAACTTCGAATACCCTTAACATTAGTCGGTGGAGGCAATCTTTCATTAAGATCCACCTTGGCTTTATCGAACTCAATTCATGCTTTAGATATTTGATGTCCCAACATGATTCCCTCTGTGACCATAAAATGATATTTGTCCCAATTCAGCACAAGATTAGAGTCTTCACATCACTGCAATACTTTCTCAAGATTGTTAACGCAATGGTCAAATTCATTCCCATACACCAAAAAATCATCCATAAAGATTTCTAGGGAATTGTCAATCATATCCGAAAACATTGCATCATGTACCTTTGAAATATGGCTGGTGCATCACAAAGACCAAAAGGCATGCGACGAAAGGAAAATGTCCCAAAACTATCTTTATGTATTTATGTTATTTTAATTATTTAGAATTTAAGAAAATATTGAAATATTAGAGTTTATTTATGATAGAGTTTCATTCATTGTTTTAAGCATTGTTTTTAAGAGATGAACTCTACTTGATGTTCAAGTCTTTAGCCTATTTAAAGAGGCTTCAACCACATTGTAATTTAGATGGGAGATTTAAGAGTCTAATAAAAAGTATCATTTTGAGTACATGTTTGCAAGTGTCGATAAACTTGTACCCTCAAAATCTACTTCAACATTGCAACTTGTTTGTAAAAAGGAGGATCTTCACACTTCGGGTTGCCTATCTAATTGCGGGTGGAGGGTCGTTTAGAGCCATATCACGGAGGTTGTCTATTCAATTGCGAGTAGGAGGGTTTTGCGAGACATCTGCCATTCACCACGCCATCATTATCTTTAAGCATCTACATCGCCATTGTCACCCAAATACAAAGCTGAATTTATAGATTTGTGTTATTCTATCTTTCTTTCATCCTTATTTATCTTTTAGGCTTTCATATTATTATTCATCATTTATCCAATCATATTCTTTTATTTTATTAAAATTTTATTTGTTATTTGTTGAGTTTATCAATCGATGAAGATGACCAAGAGAGGGGGCGAATTTGCAATTAAAAATTGGTGGAAGCAAATTGCAAAAAGAAAGAAAAATTACACAAACGATTTATAGTGATTCGACCTTCTCAACAAGGTCTACATCCACTACCTTAGTTACCCACACTAACGATTTCCACAAATTCACTAATTTGCCTTTCCTTTTAGGCTAAATGAGATAACCTTACAAATCCCAGACTTATACCCCAAAGTCTAGCAATTTCCCTTTTCTAAAGTTGGAAACAAAAAAGCAAATGATAAAAACCTCACAAGGTAATGTGTTTGCACAATTGAAGTTCACTATATCCTAACACTTGAATGAAAATGAAATTACAATGAAGAACACTCAAGTGGGTTACAAGAATTTGACAATAAAAGATCAAAGATGTTGGATATGTGCTTGAGTGCTTTTGAAATGGTTGTCTTATTATTGAAAAAGCTTTGGAGACTTGTTTTTATACCCCTTCATTGATTTCTAGACGTTGGGCTGCAATTTTCCCCTATTAAATGTTATCTACCAAGGGTGGGTATCGATATAGGTATCTTCGTATCTGTACCTACTCAAAATAAAAATAGTCATTGCAACAAAGGGGTACCGGTACGCGGGCTAGCATATCGATACGGAGTGAAGAAATTAAAAGGGGTACCGGTACGCAATGTATCGTACCAGTACTGAGATTACTCACTGGAATCCTTGAAGAAACTTATAAAGCTTTCGTATCAGTACGGTTGAAGCTATCGGTACGGTTGTAGCCGTACCGATACTCACTTACCAAAATGGTTGGTTTGAGTACCAAAACACTTGGAAAATATAGGGATTGAAATTATTGAGTTAGAAAATTATTTTGGTTCGAATGCTTGTGAATTTCTGAGTAAATTAAAGTACCTTAAAATTTTATTTATTTGCAATTCAGTCCTTGTTATATCAAAAATCAAAATATAGGTTTAACAATCTCCCTTTTTGATATAACAAACCAAATAAATTTTTAGACCACCCCCTATCTTTAAGTCTAAAAGGCTATTTGTTTTTGAAAATATTTTAAAAAATTTATACCACACTTCCCCCTTTTTGTTAAATCAAAATCAATAGGCTAAAAAAATCAAAACATAACAATATAATCCAAAATAGCTCCAAAACATAATATACATAATAATATTAAATTCAAAGCATAAATCCAACATAATATCCAAACAAAAACATAATGCCATAGGAAATAACAAAAATAACAACTAAGGTGCATAAAATCAAATAACGCTATTGATATGATATGAAAATAAAAAGACTAAGCCACCGCATCATCGGTAGCGGCGACCTCCTCCTCATCATCTCTATGAACATGACCATGCCACTCATGATGAAAGGCGGTAAGGGAGATATCCATCAAAGAGACGAGATGCTCTACGGTGGTCAATCTCGTGTCTATGGAAGCCAATCTCATATCCAAAGAGTCGAACCTCGAATCCATTACGGCAAACTTCCCATCAATATAGGTCATGAGAGCATTAAAGGAAGGTAGAGTAACCGAAGCCGTGCGGGAACATCCTCGACCAAAACATCATCATGAGGCTCATATTGAGCATTGGGATCCCGAACCCATTAACCATTGATTAAGTGGAATTTGGCTTTGCGAAAGGGATCTAGCAACAATAGGCTTAGTGAAAGGAACCGCAAGATCAAAGGAACAATCTACTTCAAGCTTGTGGAAAATATGGGTCAATATAGTCCCATAGGTGAAAGACTTGATAAGGGTGGTGTGAAAGTTGTTGAAGATGTGAACCATCTCGGCGAAGATAATTTGGGCTAGGTTTGGACGTTTATCCTCGCGAAAATAATAGGGCCAAAAGTCGCCGATGGATCAAATTTAAGACCACTTACCACCAGATGGTCGAAACCACCAAGTGATAAGGAGATGAAAGAAACGTTCATGGGCTTCAAGGATCTTTTACAAAGGCACCCGAGTTATGAGTTTGGGGAAAAGAAGTTTCATCATCGAAGCTTATATCCAACATACAAAGTCGATAAGCTAAAATTTTAAAGTCAAGATAAATCATTTTTCCCATAACATAAGACTCAATGCCGATAGTTTCAGTTTTCTCAGGATTTAAACACACCTAGCATTGAATGAAAAAGATGAACACTAGTTTTGTAAACAAAATCAGGGATTTGAAGAAAATACATAAATTTCCATTGCCTCATGAAATCAAGGTATTTGAATTTAAATTCGTCGGAGCACATATAGGTATAATCAACAACTTACTCACGACGGACGGTAAAGTTTTGAAATTGTTTAAAATAGTTCATATGGTGAGGGTTACCGGGTTCATTAAAATATTGGGCATAAATTTGTGAAAGATTTGGTTTAGCACCATTATCGGAACCAGAAGAATTAGCATTAGTATTGTTTCTAGGAGGCATGGTGAAAAAGATTAGGAACTAAAACCTGCAAAAATTTAAACCACAAATATATATATATATATATATGCAAATACATCAAATTCAACCCAATAAATCAACCAATAATCAAGGTAATGTAAAAATCTATATTTTATAGTTTAAAATCATATACAAGTATAAAAAACATATCATAATTTTAAAAGTTCAAAAACTGTAAAAATTATATAGGAGTATAAAAATATATTCGAATGAAAAATTTTCAATTTTGAAAAAGATTTTGTAAGAACTTTAAAGATATGGATTTATACAATATACTAACTTCAAACCTAAAAACTATACAAATATAGAGAAATTTGAAAAAGTATGAAAATAGGGTTTTTACCTTGAGATATGGATGAATAGATGAATAAGGGGATGATTCGCACAAAACTTGATGAAGATAAGTTGGGTTTAATGTTCAAGACGAAATCCCCTAAAAGATTTGATGAAAATTGATGAAAATTGAAGGGATTTGAGGGGGTTTTATAATAGGTTTGGCTAGGGTTTTAAGGGAAAAAAGAGGTTTGATTTAAATCTGATTAGGAAAGCCTATTTAAAGCCTCAGCGATAAATGTATTGATACAGGTATACGTGTATCGAAACGACACGTACCGATATGAAACCAGCCCTTACTGTTCCTCAATGCGTATTGGTACTAATGTTTCAATACCGAAATGTTTCCCCCAAGTACCTGTGCAGATACAGTAACCCCTGTACCAGTACCCTTTGCACAAAATGTACAATTTTGGCTGCCAAGGACCCAAGAATTTGATTTTACTTGAATTGGTATACGTGTTTATGATGTATGAGAAACATGAATAGGAAATCAAAGATACTTACTCCTCATAACTATATGATTACATGCATTCAAGAAGATCACATAAACATGGATTTTAAACAAATTCACGGAATTTTAAGATCAACCAAAGGCTCTAAGGTTCAAGAAAGACTTGTAAGGCCTAACTCTCTCCTAAGAGACCAAACACACTCCTTATCTAAAGGTTTGGTAAAGATATCTGCTACTTGATGTAAGGTATCTATATATTCTAGAACTACATCATCTTTTAAAACATGATCTTTAATGAAATGATGTCTTATCTCTATATGCTTGGTTCTAGAATGTTGGATGGGATATTTAGTGAGACAAATAACACTAGTATTGTCACACTTTATGGGAATGGTACCTACACCAATTCCATAATCTAAAACTTATTGTTTAATCCATAGGACATGAGCACAACAACTACCAGCCGAAATATATTTTGCGTCGGTAGTCTATAGTGCAACATAATTTTGCTTCTTAGAAAACCATGATATGAGCATGTTATCCAGGAATTGACAAGTATTTTATATATATCTTACAACCTCCATAATTCGCATCCAAAAAATCATGCAAACCAAAGGATGAGTCTCTAAGATACCAAATACCTAAAATAGGTGTATCTCTAAGGTATCTAAAAGATTCTCTTAACGGCTTGTAAATGTAACTTTGTGGAACTAACTTGAAATCTAGCACACAAGCAAAAACTAAACATTAAATCCGATCTACTTGCGGTAACATAAAGTAAAGATCCTATCATAGATCTATAAAGCTTAAGAAAAACACATTTACCTCCTTTATCTTTCTCAGGCTTTGTAGATGAGCTCATTGGAGTGGCTTGAGGCTTTACATTCTCTAAGCCAAACTTCTTGAGCATATCCTTGATGTACTTTGCTTGATTGACGAAGATGCCATCCTTCATTTGTTTGCTTTGGAGTCTCAAGAAAAATGAGACCTCCACTGTCATGCTCATTTGGAAAAGAGATTCATTATTAGGACCAAAAAAAATATCATAAACATAAATTTGAACTACTAAAATATATTTGCCTTTTCTTTTTAATAAAAGGTGTAGTATCAACATTCTCTTTGTCAAAACCTTTTTCAACTAGAATATTTGACAATCTTCATACCAAGATCTAGGAGCTTGTTTCAAACCATATAAAGCTTTTGAATGATTGAAAACATGATTTGGATATTTTGGATCTTCAAAACCGGGAGGTTGTTCCGCATAAACTTCCTCATTTATGAAACCATTTAGAAAAACACTTTTAACATCCATTTGAAACAGCTTGAATTCATGAAAACATGTAAATGCAAGCAACATCTTAGTAGTTTCCATTCTAGTTACAGGTGCATAGGTTTCATCTTCTTGTTGAGTGTAACCTTGAGGAACAAGTCTAGCCTTGTTTTACACTATGTTACCACTCTCATCTAGTTTGTTTCTAAAAACTTATTTAGTGCCAATATTAGATTTATTACTATGCTTATCAACTAATGTCCAAACTTGACTCCACTCATATTGATTTAACTCTTCTTGCATAACCATAATCCAGTAATCATAATTTAATGCTTCTTTGATATTCTCAGGCTCCATGCATGATATAAATACAACATAATTACAAGTATTTCTAAGATATGATCTAGTGGTTACCTATTAACTCCTCAAAAGTACTAATTTTCATGCCTATATTACAATATTTTTGCTTGCCTTTGAGTATATATTTGTGTATTTAGTTAGTAAAATTGTAACACCCTTAACGTATATTCGTAGTTCGAATACACATTCAAGATGTTACAGAGTTATTTAGAAAACTTGGCTTAAAATTTTTTTATACCAAAATTTCCAAACATTTTTATAAGTCCATGCTTCAATGACAATGCAAAAATATGTTGTAAAATTAAACTTATAAAACAATTCACCTTTATAAATACTGCATGCCCACTAGTCTATCAAATTACGATAAAGATGTACTTACTGAACTTACTATAGTAACTTGTTTTTTTCCCAAGTTTCTGCTCATCCTCGCTAGGCAATTCTAGAGAACCTACGTGTGACATAAGACACACACTAAGTACGAACTTAGTGAGGCAGTTAAACTTATTTATTTTAAACATGAAGTGATGCAGTACAGTATATCATATAAATGTGCATCATATTTTTCTCTATAACATGGCAAGTATGTCATAATGTTATCATATCATGTATGGTCTTTATCATGAAGCATTTCTATCTTATCTCTATCATGGAAACCATATACCATATGTCATATGAATCATGTATCATCATTTTCATGTAAATCATGTAACATACTGTCATATGAATCATGTATCCAATTGCAAAATTGCATAACATGTTCTCTATCATGGACATATTTTCATTATGCAATCATTTGCATAACATATAATCTATCATGATCATGCTTTTATCATGTAATCATCTACATAACACATGCTCTTTCATGGTTATGCTTTTATCATGCAATCATCTGCATATTCATAACTTTTCAATTTATCTTATTATGATACCGAAGTATCTATTTCAATGCGGCATGATCAATGTCTGATACGAGGCAAGTCCATTAGGACTCTATAGCCTCTAATTCAATATCGTAGTATCTAAAATTGAGTACGTACTCGAGGATGCTCTTTGCTCCTCATAAAGGACGCTCTTTGCTCTTTATATTTGCACCTCTTTATTGCTATCAACACCCAAGGTGTCTACTTGTTTCATTTTAATCTTATCACTATTCATGTAAACATAATGCGTCATCATTTATGCAAACAGTAGTTCGTACCTTGTATTCCATCCAGCTTGTCATGTCGATCAATGTATCATATCACGTATTATAGAGAAATGCAACGCCATTTTCAATGTAATGCAAACATTTAGAAATGCACTCGCCTAAGCCATGTAATAATTTGCCTCACTAAGTCTTGCTCGATCCTTTCCCTCATAACACTTTGAATCCTCTTTGATTCGTATTCGACTTGATTTGTTTTGCTTGAATCTAGCCTTGATTCTTCAAATCTGGCTTGAGAAATGATAATTTCTCTTTCCCCTTTCTTTTCTCTATATTTCAAATAGCCTACTAAAAGGATGAACAAATTTTGTTCATCTTTTTATCATTTAAACCACATGTTTAAAGTTAAATGAATTTTAAATTCATTTGACTAGTGAAATTACTAATTTGCCCTTTTTATCCAATGGCCAAGATCTAATCTTATTACAAATCAATGGCCATGATAGATCCCATGTGTAATTGGCATTTCAAAATTTCCCTTAAAGTTTCAAAATATTTCAAAACTGCCATCATTGGCAAAAGACTAATTTGCCCTCCAACTATACTTTAATTACAGCAAAACTTAAAAATTGCCATTCCATTACAATTGAACCAAATTGGTTCCTTCTCAACCGGTCCTTTCCAAAATATCTTATATTTTATTTAGGTCATTTATTCGATCCAAATAATCAAATTTCACTCAATACGATTTCCAAATTTTCTTCCTTTGAACTTTATAGCCACTAACATAAGTCTCGTACGAAAAAACAGGGTAACACGAAAGTGTTACTCTTGGGGGTGAACTGTTCATTTACGGGGATAGATTACATAAATTTTGAAAATTACACTTTGGTCCCTGAACATTTCCAAAGTTTATACTTTGGCCATAAAACTTTCAGAATTTCCATTTTGGTCACTGAACTTCAATTCCCATTTAAATTTTCCTCAGACTTTTACCAAACTTTGAAAGTTCCCAATTTAGTTCACTTATTACTTAAATATTATTTTATAACTTTTCCTTGGCTTATGGAACAGGCTCTGAAATTTCGATTCGATCCGATCTCCCAATATTCGTAAAATACTTCTACTGCGATTTTATTTTTTCTGATCTATCAGATTTATTCCAAAAATTCCATATTTCAATATTCAAAAAATAAACTCTATTTTCTCATAAAAACATCCTTTCCCAGAACTTAGACTAAATTTTCCTAACTTAGTCAACTATTCTGATAATTATAGAAAATCCTCATAGAGTAACATTTCTCTTAAAAATCCTTTATCGATAATCCATACGAATATTCTCTACTCTTACTGAGTTACAAAATATCGATTAGAAAAAATTTTATGGGACCTTTCCGAAGGTCACCCATCCTAGTATTTCCCTGGCCTGAGCATGCTTAACAATTTTATTCGATCCAAATTCAGTACATTTTACTGCGTCTAAATTCTTAAAGTTGATATCAAGGTACTTATTTCGATCTGATTCACTCTTATACTGAAAAAATTACTTATTTAGGAAATTTACACATTAGTCCCCAAACTTTTCCAAGTTCATACTTCTACCCCTAAACTTCCAAATATTATATTTTAGTTACTAGTCCAAAAACTGGGTTATTAAATTTCTCCCCTCTTAAGAAAAATGGTCCTTGAATTTTCAACACATACCCGTTTCAAACAGTTGCGGATATTACTTCCTCATTTTCTTTTCAATTTCTCATATGATTTCTTCCACTCTATGATTCATCTAAAGAACTTTAACCCATAACATTTTCTTGTTTCTTAATTCTTTGACTTCATACTCTGATATTTTCACTGATCCTCACTCATATCTGGAGGTAACGCCAGCTAATAGCCACTGATCCAACTCCTTTTTGAATCCCGTATGACCCAATAAATCTAAGACTAAGCTTGTCTTTTTAACCAAATCGTAGTACCTTATTCCAAGGTGAAACCTTTAGGAACATTTTATCCTCAACCTTGTACTTAACATCTCCTCTCTTTAGGCTTCGAGTAAGGCCCCTCAATAAAGCGTTCTCATAGGGACTGTTCGGTCGGATTAAATCAACTACTTACAGACTTAATCTATTAAAATCTAACTCGCACTCGTATATAGTACGAGTACTTTGTTTCAACTTTGAAACTACTACAACATTTATCTCTTAAAATTATCGTTAACATACTTGGCTTTAAACACTTCTTAAAAGAATTTTTCAAATCACTTCATTAACAGGTACTAACTCCGTGGCATTAGACCACTAAATACGAATATATTCCTTTAGCCAAGATGCAACTTCTTCTAACTTCTTAGCATCTACGCAGTTTAATTCCTTTATAGCATGACTTTGACATCTTTATGCCATCAATTAGCAACTATCGAACCACTATAGCCATTAAATTCATGAGCTCCTAACTTCTTAAGCTCCTTAACAGTTGTCGTCCTTACCAGTGCAGGTGTCATAGCTGGTGTGGGCACTAGGGATTAAATTCTATTAACCATAATTTCTAAAGCTCGTATTAAGGCTCTATTTTCTTGTACCAGAGTTCTCTGTTGCGCAGGTAGCTCAACTAGAATAGGAACTGAAGTTAGAACTTTCTATATCTTATTGCTTCCATTTTAAACCTTCTCTTAAACCTTACAATAAATCGCATGACGCGATCTAACAGTGTTCAATATTTATTTATTACTATAGTAACTTATTCATGCTATTACGGAGCATAATCAAGTTACACAGTAGTACATCAGTAACATGTTATCCTAGGGGCATGTACTTAATAACAAATTATGTCAATTTTGGTTTAACGTCTAAAATCAGCTAAACCTGCAACTCTGATACCAATAAATGTAGCACCCTTAACATATATTTGTAGTTCGAATACACATTATAGATGTTACAGAGTTATTAAGAAAACTTGGCTTACATTTTTTATGCCAAAATTTCCAACTTTTTTTCTAAGTCCATGCTTCAATGACAATGCAAAAATACGATGTAAAAACAAACTTATAAAACAATTCACCTTTAGAAATACTACATGGCCCCTAGTCTATCAAATTACGGTAAAGATGTACTTACTGAACTTACTATAGTAACTTGATTTTTTCCTAAGTTTCTGTTTCTCCTCGCTAGGCAATTCTAGAGAACATACGTGTGACATAAGACACACGCTAAGTACGAACTTAGTGAGGCAGTTAAACTTATTTATTTTAAACATGAAGTGATGCAGTACAATATATCATATAAATGTGCATCATATTTTTCTCTATAACATGGCAAGTATGTCATAATGTTATCATATCATGTATAGTCTTTATCATGAAGCATTTCTATCATGCATTCTCTCTATCATGGAAACCATATACCATATGTCATATGAATCATGTATCATCATTTTCATGTAAATCATGTAACATATTGTCATATGAATCATGTATCCAATTGCATAACATGTTCTCTATCATGGACATATTTTCATTATGCAATCATTTGCATAACATATAATCTATCATGATCGTGCTTTTATCATGTAATCATCTGCATAACACATGTTCTTTCATGGTTATGCTTTTATCATGCAATCATCTGCATATTCATAACTTTTCAATTTATCTTATTACGATACTGAAGTATCTATTTCAATGCGGCATGAGCTGTGCCTGATACGAGACAAGTCCATTAGGACTCTATAGCCTCTAATTCGATACCGTAGTATCTAAAATTGAGTACATACTCGAGGACGCTCTTTTCTCCTCATAAAGGACTTTTTTGCTCCTTATATTCGCACCTCTTTAGTGCTATCGACACCCAAGGTGTCTACTTGTTTTATTTTAATCATATTACTATTCATGTAAACATAATGCATCATCATTTATGCAAACAGTAGTTCGTACCTTGTATTCCATCCAGCTTGTCATGTCGAGCAATGTATCATATCACGTATTATAGAGAAATGGAATGCCATTTTCAATGTAATGCAAACATTTAGAAATGCACTCACATGAGCCATGTAATAGTTTGCCTCACTAAGTCTTACTCGATGGTTTCCCTCATAGCACTTCGAATCCTCTTTGATTCGTATTCGACTTGATTTGTTTTGCTTGAATCTAGCCTTGATTCTTTAAATTTGGCTTGAAAAATGAAAATTTCTCTTTCCTTTTTCTTTTCTCTATATTTCGAATAGCCTACTAAAAGGATGAACAAATTTTGTTCATCTTTTTATCATTTAAACCACATGTTTAAAGTTAAATGAATTTTAAATTCATTTGACTAGTAAAATTACTAATTTGCCCTTTTTATCCAATGGCCAAGATTTAATCTTATCACAATTAAATGGCCATGATAGATCCCATGTGTAATTGGCCTTTCAAAATTGGCCTTAAAGTTTCAAAATATTTCAAAAATGCCATCCTTGGCAAAAGACTAATTTGCCCTCCAACTATACTTTAATTACAGCAAAACTTAAAAATTTCCATTCCATTACAATTGAACCAAATTGGTTCCTTCTCAACCGGTCCCTTCAAAAACATCTTAGATTTTATTTGGGACATTTATTCGATCCAAATATTCGAAGTTCACTCAATACGATTTCCAAATTTTCTTCCTTTGAACTTTAAAACTTTATAGCCACTAACATAAGTCTCGTACGAAAAATTTGGGTAACACGAAAGTGTTACTCTTGAGGGGAACTGTTCATTTATGGGGATAGATTACATAACTTTTGAAAATTACGCTTTGGTCCCTAAACTTTTCCAAAGTTTAAACTTTGGCCACAAAACTTTCAGAATTTCCATTTTGGTCACTGAAATTCAATTCCCATTTAAATTTTCCTCAGATTTTTACCAAACTTTGAAAGTACCCAATTCAGTTCACTTATTCCTCGAATATTATTTTATAACTTTTCCTTAGCTTATGGAACAGCCTCTGAAATTTCGATTCGATCCAATCTCCCAATATTCGTAAAATACTTCTACTGCGATTTTATCTTTTCTGAACTATCGGATTTATTCCAAAAATTTCATATTTCCATATTTAAGAAATAAACTCTATTATCTCATAAAAACTTCCTTTCCCAAAACTTAGACTGAATTTTCCTAACTCAGTCTACTATTCCGATAATTATCGAAAATCCTCATAGAGTAACATTTCTCTTAAAAATCCTTTATCGATAATCCATACGAATATTCTATACTCTTACTGAGTTCCAAAATATCGATTAGAAACACTTTTGTGGGACCTTCCTAGAGGTTACCCATCCTAATATTTCCCTGGCCTAAGCACGCTTAACAATTTTATTCCATTCAAATTGAGTACCTTTTACTGCATCTAAATTCTTAAAATTGATATCAAGGTACTTATTTCGATCTGATTCACTCTTATACTGAATAAAATTACTTATTTGGGAAATTTACACTTTAGTCTCCTAACTTTTCCAAGTTCATACTTTCACCCTTAAACTTTAAAAAATTACATTTTAGTCACTAGTCCAAAAATTGGGATATTACAATTTCTCCCCTCTTAAGAAAAATTGGTCCTGAATTTTCAACACATACCCGTTTCAAATAGTTCTGGATATTACTTCCTTATTTTCTTTTCAATTTCTCATATGATTTCTTCCACTCTATGACTCATCTAAAGAACTTTAACCCATAACATTTTATTGTTTCTTAATTCTTTGACTTCATATACTGATATTTTCACTAATCCTCACTCATATCTACGGAGGTAACACCAGCTAATAGCCACTGATCCAACTCCTTTTTGAATCCCGTATGACCCATTAAATCTAGGACTAAGCTTTTCTTTTTAACCAAATCGTAGTACCTTATTCCAAGGTGAAACCTTTCGGAACATTTTATCCTCAACCTTGTACTTAACATCTCTTCTCTTTAGGCTTCGAGTAAGGCCTCTCGATAAATCATTCTCATAGGGACTATTCGGTCGGTATTAAATCAAGTACTTACCGACTTAATCTATTGAACTCCAACTCGTACTCGTAGATAGTACAAGTACTTTGTTTCAACTTTGAAACTACTACACCATTTATCTCTTAAAATGATAGTTAACATACTTGGCTTTAAACATTTCTTAAAAGAATTTTTCCAATCACTTCATTAACAGGTACTAACTTCGTGACATTAGACCACTAAATACAAATATATTCCTTTAGCCAATATGCAACTTCTTATAACTTCTTAGCATCTACGCAGTTTAATTCCTTTATAGCAGGACTTTAACATCTTTATGCCATTAATTAGCAACTATCGAACCACTATCTCCACTAAATAAATTTGAGCCCTAACTTTTAAGCTCGTAAAGTCGTCCTTACTTACTAGTGCATGTGTCATAACTGGTGTAGGCACAATGGATTAAATTCTATTAACCATAATTTCTAAAGCTCGTATTAAGGCTCCATTTTCTTGTACTAGAGTTCCCTGTTGCTCAGGTAGCTCAACTAGGATAGGAACTGAAGTTAGAACTTTCTATATCTTATTGCATCCATTTTAAACCTTCTCTTAATCCTTACAATAAATCGCATGACACGATCTAACAAAGTGTTCAATATTTATTTATTACTATAATAACTTATTCATGGTATTGAGGTGCATAATCAAGTTACACAAGAGTACATCAAGTAACATGACATCTTAGGGGCATGTACTTAATAACAAATTATGTCAATTTTGGTTTAACCTCTAAAATCAGCTAAACTTGTAGCTCTAATACCAATAAATGTAGCACCCTTAACATATATTTGTAGTTCGAATACACATTAAAGATGTTACTTGAGTTATTAAGAAAACTTGGCTTAAAATTTTTATACCAAAATTTCCAACTTTTTTCTAAGTCCATGCTTCAATGACAATGCAAAAATACGTTGTAAAAACAAACTTATAAAACAATTCACCTTTAGAAATACTACATGCCCCCTAGTCAATCAAATTATGGTAAAGATGTACTTACTGAACTTACTGTAGTAACTTGATTTTTTCCCAAGTTTCTGCTCCTCCTCACTAGGCAATTCTAGAGATCCTACGTGTGACATAAGACACATGCTAGGTACGAACTTAGTGAGACAATTAAACTTATTTATTTTAAACATGAAGTGATGCAGTACAGTATATCATATAAATGTGCATCATATTTTTCTCTATAACATGGCAAGTATGTCATAATGTTATCATATTATGTATGGTCTTTATCATGAAGCATTTCTATCATGCATTATCTCTATCATGGAAACCATATACCATATGTCATATGAATCATGTATCATCATTTTCATGCAAATCATGTAACATACTGTCATATGAATCATGTATCCAATTGCATAACATGTTCTCTATCATGGACATATTTTCATTATGCAATCATTTGCATAACATATAATCTATCATGATCAAGCTTTTATCATGTAATCATCTGCATAACACATGTTCTTTCATGGTTATGCTTTTATCATGCAATCATCTGTATAATTCATAACTTTTCAATTTATCTTATTACGATGCCAAAGTATCTATTTCAATATGGCATGATCGTGTGCTGATCTGAGACAAGTCCATTAGGACTCTATAGCCTCTAATTCGATACCTTAGTATATAAAATTGAGTACATACTTGAGGACGCTCTTTTCTCCTCATAAAGGACTTTTTGCTCCTTATATTCGCACCTCTTTATTGCTATCGACACCCAAGGTGTCTACTTGTTTTATTTTAATCTTATTATTATTCATGTAAACATAATGCATCATCATTTATGCAAATGTAGTTTGTACCTTGTATTCCATCCAACTTGTCATGTCGATCAATGTATCATATCACGTATTATAGAGAAATGGAATGCCATTTTCAATGTAATGCAAACATTTAGAAATGCACTCACATGAGCCATGTAACAATTTGCCTCACTAAGTCTTACTCGATGGTTTCCCCTTATAACACTTTGAATCCTCTTTGATTTGTATTCGACTTGATTTGTTTTGCTTGAATCTAGCCTTGATTCTTTAAATTTGGCTTGAAAATGAAAATTTCTCTTTCCCTTTTTTTTTTTCTATATTTCGAATAGCCTACTAAAAGGATGAACAAATTTTGTTCATCTTTTTATCATTTAAACCACATGTTTAAAGTTAAATGAATTTTAAATTCATTTGACTAGTAAAATTACTAATTTGCCCCTTTTTATCCAATGGTCAAGATTTAATCTTATCAAAATTAAATGGCCATGATAGATCCCATGTGTAATTGGCCTTTCAAAATTGGCCTTAAAGTTTCAAAATATTTCAAAAATGCCATCCTTGGCAAAAGACTAATTTGCCCTCCAACTATACTTTAATTACAACAAAACTTAAAAATTTCCATTCCATTACATTTGAACCAAATTGGTTCCTTCTCAATTGGTCCTTCAAAAACATCTTAGATTTTATTTGGGACATTTATTCGATCCAAATATTCGAATTTCACTCAATCTGATTTTCAAATTTTCTTCCTTTGAACTTTAAAACTTTATAGCCACTAACATAAGTCTCGATGAAAAATTTGGGTAACACGAAAGTTTTACTCTTGGGGAACTGTTCATTTATGGGGATAGATTACATAACTTTTGAAAATTACACTTTGGTCCCTAAACTTTTCCAAAGTTTAAACTTTGGCCACAAAACATTTAGAATTTCCATTTTGGTCATTTGAAATTCAATTCCCATTTAAATTTTCCTCGATTTTTACCAAACTTTGAAAGTACCCAATTCAGTTCACTTATTCCTTTAATATTATTTTATAACTTTTCTTTAGCTTATGGAACAACCTTTGAAATTTTCGATCCAATCTCCCAATATTAGTAAAAATACTTCTCTCTGCGATTTTATCTTTTTCGAACTATCGGATTTATTCCAAAAATTTCATATTTCCATATTTAAGAAATAAACTCTATTATCTCATAAAAACTTCCTTTCCCAAAACTTAGACTGAATTTTCCTAACTCAGTCTACTATTCAGATAATTATCGAAAATCCTCATAGAGTAACATTTCTCTTAAAAATCCTTTATCGATAATCCATACGAATATTCTATACTCTTACTGAGTTCCAAAATATCGATTAGAAACACTTTTGTGGGACCTTCCTAGAGGTTACCCATCCTAATATTTCCCTGGCCTAAGCACGCTTAACAATTTTATTCCATTCAAATTGAGTACCTTTTACTGCATCTAAATTCTTAAAATTGATATCAAGGTACTTATTTCGATCTGATTCACTCTTATACTGAATAAAATTACTTATTTGGGAAATTTACACTTTAGTCTCCTAACTTTTCCAAGTTCATACTTTCACCCTTAAACTTTAAAAAATTACATTTTAGTCACTAGTCCAAAAATTGGGATATTACAATTCTCCCCCTCTTAAGAAAATTGGTCCTCGAATTTCCAACGCATACCCGTTTCAAATAGTTACGGGTATTACTTCCTTATTTTCTTTTCAATTTCTCATATGATTTCTTCCACTCTATGACTCCTCTAAAGAACTTTAACCCGTAACATTTTATTGTTTCTTAATTCTTTGACTTCATATACTGATATTTTCACTAATCCTCACTCATATCTGGAGGTAACACCAGCTAATAGCCACTGATCCAACTCCTTTTTGAATCCCGTATGACCCATTAAATCTAGGACTAAGCTTTTCTTTTTAACCAAATCGTAGTACCTTATTCCAAGGTGAAACCTTTCGGAACATTTTATCCTCAACCTTGTACTTAACATCTCTTCTCTTTAGGCTTCGAGTAAGGCCTCTCGATAAATCATTCTCATAGGGACTATTCGGTCGGTATTAAATCAAGTACTTACCGACTTAATCTATTGAACTCCAACTCGTACTCGTAGATAGTACAAGTACTTTGTTTCAACTTTGAAACTACTACACCATTTATCTCTTAAAATGATAGTTAACATACTTGGCTTTAAACATTTCTTAAAAGAATTTTTCCAATCACTTCATTAACAGGTACTAACTTCGTGACATTAGACCACTAAATACAAATATATTCCTTTAGCCAATATGCAACTTCTTATAACTTCTTAGCATCTACGCAGTTTAATTCCTTTATAGCAGGACTTTAACATCTTTATGCCATTAATTAGCAACTATCAGACCACTATCTCCACTAAATTTAGGAGCCCTAACTTTTTAAGCTCCGTAAAAGTCGTCGTCCTTACTAGTGCATGTGTCATAACTGGTGTAGGCACAATGGATTAAATTCTATTAACCATAATTTCTAAAGCTCGTATTAAGGCTCCATTTTCTTGTACTAGAGTTCCCTGTTGCTCAGGTAGCTCAACTAGGATAGGAACTGAAGTTAGAACTTTCTATATCTTATTGCATCCATTTTAAACCTTCTCTTAATCCTTACAATAAATCGCCTGACACGACCTAACAGTGTTCAACATTTATTTATTACTATAATAACTTACTCATGGTATTGAGGTGCATAATCAAGTTACACAGTAGTACATCAGTAACATGACATCTTAGGGGCATGTACTTAATAACAAATCATGTCAATCTCAGTTTAACCTCCAGAATCGGCTAAACTTGTAGCTCTAATACCAATAACTGTAACACCCTTAACTTATATTCGTAGTCTGAATACACATTAAAGATGTTACTGAGTTATTAAGAAAACTTGGCTTAAAATTTCTTATACCAAAATTTCCAACCGTTTTTCTAAGTCCATGCTTCAATGACAATGCAAAAATACGTTGTAAAATTGAACTTATAAAACAATTCACCTTCAGAAATACTACATGCCCCCTAGTCAATCAAATTATGGTAAAGATGTACTTACTGAACTTACTGTAGTAACTTGATTTTTTCCCAAGTTTCTGCTCCTCCTCACTAGGCAATTCTAGAGATCCTACGTGTGACATAAGACACATGCTAGGTACGAACTTAGTGAGACAATTAAACTTATTTATTTTAAACATGAAGTGATGCAGTACAGTATATCATATAAATGTGCATCATATTTTTCTCTATAACATGGCAAGTATGTCATAATGTTATCATATTATGTATGGTCTTTATCATGAAGCATTTCTATCATGCATTATCTCTATCATGGAAACCATATACCATATGTCATATGAATCATGTATCATCATTTTCATGCAAATCATGTAACATACTGTCATATGAATCATGTATCCAATTGCATAACATGTTCTCTATCATGGACATATTTTCATTATGCAATCATTTGCATAACATATAATCTATCATGATCAAGCTTTTATCATGTAATCATCTGCATAACACATGCTCTTTCATGGTTATGCTTTTATCATGCAATCATCTGTATAATCATAACTTTTCAATTCATCTTATTACGATGCCAAAGTATCTATTTCAATATGGCATGATCAGTGCCTGATACGAGGCTAGTCCATTAGGACTCTATAGCCTCTAATTCGATACCTTAGTATATAAAATTGAGTACGTACTTGAGGACGCTCTTTGCTCCTCATAAAGGACGCTCTTTGCTCCTTATATTCGCACCTCTTTATTGCTATCGACACCCAAGGTGTCTACTTGTTTCATTTTAATCTTGTCATTATTCATGTAAACATAATGCATCATCATTTATGCAAACTGTAGTTTGTACCTTGTATTCCATCCAGCTTGCCATGTCGATCAATGTATCATATCACGTATTATAGAGAAATGCAATTCCATTTTCAATGTAATGCAAACATTTAGAAATACACTCCCTTGAGCCATGTAACAATTTGCCTCACTAAGTCTTACTCAATCCTTTCCCTTATAACACTTTGAATCCTCTTTGATTTGTATTCGACTTGATTTGTTTTGCTTGAATCTAGCCTTGATTCTTCAAATTTGGCTTGAGAAATGAAAATTTCTCTTTCCCCTTTTTTTCTCTATATTTCGAATAGCCTACTAAACAGATGAACAAATTTTGTTCATCTTTTTATCATTTAAACCACATGTTTAAAGTTAAATGAATTTTAAATTCATTTGACTAGTGAAATTACTAATTTGCCCTGTTTATCCAATGGTCAAGATTTAATCTTATCAAAAATCAATGGCCATGATAGATCCCATGTGCAATTGGCCTTTCAAAATTTCCCTTAAAGTTTCAAAATATTTCAAAAATGCCATCCTTGGCAAAAGACTAATTTGCCCTCCAACTATACTTCAATTACAACAAAACTTAAGTATTGCCATTCCATTACATTTGAACCAAATTGGTTCCTTCTCAATTGGTCCCTTCCAAAATATCTTAGATTTTATTTAGAACATTTATTCGATCCAAATATTCGAATTTCACTCAATACGATTTTCAAATTTTCTTCCTTTGAACTTTAAAACTTTATAGTCACTAACATAATTCTCGTACGAAAAATCTGGGTAGCACGAAAGTTTTACTCTTGGGGGTGAACTGTTCATTTACGGGGATAGATTACATAACTTTTGAAAATTACACTTTGGTCCCTAAACTTTTCCAAAGTTTATACTTTGGCCACAAAACATTTAGAATTTCCATTTTGGTCACTGAACTTCAATTCCCATTTAAATTTTCCTCAGATTTTTACCAAACTTTGCAAGTACCCAATTCAGTTCAATTATTCCTTTAATATTATTTTATAACTTTTCTTTGGCTTATGGAACAACCTTTGAAATTTCAATTCGATCTCCCAATATTCGTAAAATACTTCTACTGCGATTTTATCTTTTCTGAACTATCGGATTTATTCCAAAAATTCCATATTTCCATATTCAGAAAATAAACTCTATTATCTCATAAAAACTTCCTTTCCCATAACTTAGACTGAATTTTCCTAACTCATTCTACTATTCTGATAATTATCGAAAATCCAGAGGTCACCCATCCTAGATTTCTCTGGCCTGAGCACGCTTAACAATTTTATTCGATCCAAATTCAGTACCTTTTACTACATCTAAATTCTTAAATTTTATATCAGGGTACTTATTTCGATCTGATTCATAAAATTAATTATTTGGGAAATTTACACTTAACTCCCCAAACTTTTCCTAGTTCATACTTTCACCCCTAAACTTTCAAAAATTACAGTTTAGTCACTAGTCCAAAAATTGGGATATTACAAAAATCATGCATTTACATCAAGGAGTTAGGAGTTATTCTTTCGCCAGTGTGAAGGGTTGTTTTGCTGGATTTGATGCAGGTTAGGAGCAGGGCAGGCTTGGTAAAGCCGCACGTGAGCAAGAAGCCAGAAAAATAGAAGAGAATTGCAGAGTTGCAGTTGGCAAAGTTGGACCAAAAGAGAAATGCCAAGCATTGTAATACCCCAAATTTTACTAAGTTGATTAAGGATCATTTAGTATTAAGATAATAGCTTAAAAGTTATCTTAGTGACTAAAATGACAAAAAATGCAAAAGTTAGGATTTCTTCGATTATGGGTTATGGAAAAGGAATTTTTGAGATTTAAAAGCAGCAAATGATAGAGGGCAAGTTAATTAGGGTACTTATAAAGTTTTGTCGAAATTCGAGGAAAATTGGAATGGGAATTGAAGTTTAAAATTTAGTGACCAAAATGTTAAAGCAGTCAAAACTTGTGTGGTACAAGACTAAATATGAAAAGTTGAAGGACTAAAGTTGTAATTTCCTAAAAGTTAGGGGTTTTCATTTCATAAATAGATAGATCACCTAAGTGTGTGGATCAAATGTGGAATTCTGGTTTGAACCGATATTTCGATTGTTGGGAAATCGCAGTCAAAGTTTAAGTGGAATTCAGGTATCCGAATCGAAGTGGAAAACTATGAAATTTTAGTATATGATATAAGAAGGATATAAAAAAATTATTCCCAAGTTTATGAAATATTTTTAGTTCGATTCAGGATGAATCCTATGATTTATTTTGATTAAGGAATTTATTTAGTAGCCGATAAAATTCTCAATAATTATCGATAAATCGGATGGAGCTAAAATTTCAGAGATAGTTCTATGGATCTTAGAAGAGTCATAAAATTATGACTATTTGGATGTTAAAAAGATCAGGAAAAATTCAAATCGATTGAAATGATATGGAATGGCACTTTTGTGAATAAGTTGATCGGTAAAGGGCATTTTGGTCATTTTGTCCAAAAAGGGCATATAAGGAATTTTGAGATTTCTTTTATTGATGAATAGTGGCTGATTAGAATCCAACTAAGTCTAGTTGGAATGTTACAAACTGGCAAATTACAAATATAGATCTAGTTGGAGGGTATTTTTGGAAAGTGGAAATTATTGAATTAAAAATTCATTTTTTATAATACAAGTGGCATAAATACATGAAGATATAAAGGAATTACCAGCAAATTACTCTCCAAAACCGTGGTGAAGAGGAGAAAGAAGAAGGAAATTTTCCAAGCTCAATTTAAGCCCCGAATCTCAGTTTTAAGGTAATCTTTCGAACTACAAAGTTGTTCTATTCTTCGAGCTCTATCTTTTGATGTAAATAATTCATATAATACTTGCTTGTTTGATGAGATTTGATATGAGGAAGAAATTAGGGTTTATGAACAAAATTGGGGCTTTTGAAATTTTATGATTCCATGGTTGAATTTAAAGTTGGAATCAAGCTTATATGATGCTAAAATCATGTTATTGAGTTAGGATTTAAACCCTACATATTTTGGTTTGTATGGAGAAGATTAGGGTTTATGGATTTGAGTCTAACTTAGGGTTTGTGATGTTGGATTAATGATCTAGTAAGCTTGATTTGTTGTTTGGAAGCAAAACCCTAAGTTAAATATATAGGGACCAATTCGGCAAGCTTCAAAGTTAAGGGACCAAATCTGAATTTTATGAAATTTGAGTGTATTTATGTAATTAATGATATTGGAGATGTGAAATTGATGTTAGAATGCTAAACTGATGTTGAATCAAATTAATGACCATTTGTCAAAATCAAGTGACCAAATAGGAAATGAATTATTGGATGGGGATTAATTCTGATTTTTAGTTAAAATAATAGAATTAAGGTAGTAATGTTGATTTGAGGACTAAATTGCAAATTTAAGAAGTTTGAATACTTACCTTTGCATTTTAGTGACTATTTTGGCAAAGAAAGAAAATTAGAGGGAATTGTTTTGAATAATTATTTGATGAATAAGATGATGAATTGGTGGTTTGAAGCAAGTGATGGGACTAAATTGACAAGTAGAAAAATAAGAAGAAGATAGTAGAAGTTTATTATGGAAAGCTATGTAGAAGATTGAATTTTTGGCAGTGACTTCAAAAATTCACCATAAATTCTAAAAAATGTTTAGATGATGTATATCGATGTAAAGATTTGTTTGTTAGTTTTGTTTCCATCAAACGGAAACTGATTTCGAGTTCCGAGTTAAAAGATATGAATTTTTAATCGAATGAAGGTCAAAAAATTTACAGAGCAGTTTCTGTCAGGAAAGCTTTGTGACGGGAGTTTGAAGAATTTTCATAATTTTTGTAGATTTTATTAATTTATGTGGCTTATATTGTTAGAATCGTTATCGAATCTAGTTCTTACAATATGAAGGATATTAAGATCCAATGTGTATTTTGATCTTTAGAAGTAAAACTCTGAGGGTAGGACAAGTTGCCAGAAATAGAATTTGATACATTTTTGTATCTAAATGTTTGATAACAAGCTCGGAAGAATTATTGGAAGTTCAAATTACCAAAATGAATTTTGGACAGTAAAAGGAAGGAAGGAAAATTATGGAAAATTTTTATGTTAAATGATTAGATAGCTTGATTGAAATATTGTTAGAAGTGAATTTAACAAATATTTGTTTATATTCATGTGGTTAATGAAGTCAAATCCGAATCAGAAGAAGATTCGAGGTACTATGAAGGAAAGGATCGAGTAGAATTTAGTGGGGCATGCTAATAAATGGCCCAGGTGAGTGCATTTTTACTTATTTATTATATATGTGATATGAGTGATTGCATTATATATATTTATGCAATATTGATAAATAGGACGATTTACGATGAACCGACCTTGATATTAATGAAAATGTATGTTGATCAAAGTTATGTAAATGGCATGAAGTATTAAGTGGAATATGTGATACATTGATATGGCATAATGATTTATCTAAGATAAATCATATTTTAGATATTTGGATACGAACTGCCCGTTATCGAATTATGGATAATAGTATCGAAGGATTGAATATTGAATAAGAAAATACTATATTGTTATGCCCAAGTACTAGTGTGAGAGTCTTTGGTATAATTGGATATCCATAAGAGTCATAGCAGCTGTAATCCAGCACTACGGTGTGATTTAGACACTTCGGTGTTGATATCAGACGCTACGGCGTTGCAGTCATTTCAGTGATGTTTAGACACTACAGTGTCGACTAGCACAAAAAATGCTATAATGAGGAGCAAATGGCGTCCTCGAGTACGTACTCACCATCAGACGCTATGGTGTTGCAGACACTACGATGTCGTTATGATGACTCGTATACCATAGGTTCACATGAGAATCTTTGGTATAGTTGGATATCCATAAGGTCCTAGCAGCTGCGTCATAGCACTACGGTGTGAGATAGACTCTTCGGGGTTGAGTTAGACTCTACGGAGTTAGTTCAAACACTACGGTGTTACATAGCACAAAATGTGCGAGTATGAGGAGCAAAGGGTGTCCTCGAGTACGTACTCATCATTAGACGCTACGGCGTTGTAGACACTACGGTGTCGGTTAGGATGATTCGTGTACCAAATTATCACATGATTTTGTACTTTGGGCGATAATACATGAAATATATTTATGCAGGCAGTTAAGTTAAAAAGCTTAACGTATATTTGATTAATAAAATAAAGGTTTGATGTTATGATATAAACTGTAATTAGGATTTGCTTGCCATTTTTGAGGAAATGTATAGCACTGTTAAATGACAGTGGAATGACTTTAATAAGTTTATTTTATGTTATTTTTATACATTGAAATGCTTTACTTCAATTTATAGTTGCCTCACTAAGTGAATACTTAGCGTGTACTATTTCACATGTAGCTTATTGGAAACTTACCAGAAGAGGAGTCAAGCATGTTAATCAAGCTGCAATCTGCCAAACATCAGTAAGACATTCTAAATTTATGATATTCTTTAGTGGGCATGTATCAATTTATTTGTTGGTTAATTTATAAGCTAGTTTTATGTCAGATGTTTAAAAAAATTTACAAGTCAGGAAATCAGCTAAATAATTTAGTAACATCTTCAATGTGTATTTAATCATCAAATATACGTTGAGGGTGTTACAAGCACCCTTGGCAATACCAGCCTGAGAAAATAGGACCAGATCAGACTGTGAAAAAATAGCATTGGATCAAACTCTGAAAAATAGCACCAGATAAGATGGCAGAAAAATAATGCCAAGCTTGGTTTGCAAAATATCGAAGGCTGATGACGTCAGCCCTAGTTAGAACCAAATCAACTTGAATTCAAAGAGGGGAGAGGAGATAACGCTTTTATCCTATCACACAACTAGTTTTCAAATTCAAACCCAATCTAGGGTTTTCAAGCGTGCCTATTTAAAGAGAGTTTGATCGATGCCCAAGAGAGAGAAGAAAAAAGAGAGGTGTTGCGCTAAAGAAGATTAAGGCTTGAACTTGAGAAACGGTCTGCAAAAATGGAGAAGGAGGAATCGGAGACAACAAAATAAACGGCTTGAAGATTCCATGAGACATCTAGAATCTATTGAAGGGCTACAGTGAAAGACCTCATTCCTCGCCTTAGTTCCTTGCTAATCTTTTTTATTTCTTTCCCGTGTTAAAGAATAATTTCAAACTTATACTTGTTGCGATTTACACCAGCCATGAACTAACTTTTGATTGGTTAGGGGATGTTCACGATGAACGCTCGGATTATGTTTGGTTTTTAATAATTTAAATGTGTTGACATTATTTTCTATCTGCTAGTACTTAATTTTCCTAAATTTTTTGTCATACGAAAGTTGGCATTGTATGCTTATTGCACCTTAATATCTTAACAGACTTAAGGGGTAACGATCAGTTGCCAGGTACTCACGAGAGAAACTTTGACAGAAGATGTTAGATGATCTTACACCTGAAGTGAATCTACCCCTTATGAGTATAGATTGAAACTTAATCGAGTTAATTAATGAAAAACTTCACTATAGACATATATGGGTTTTACCGTGGTTAACTTAGGGTATTGCCATCGAAAGATGTAATACTATTCTTAAAATCTGCTCGGTAATAAACCCAAGGCAGGACATTATTAGTAACTGGCGTAGCTAGAGTGAAATCCAGACATCCTTTGCCAAATCTTTGTTATCATTCTTGCACCTATTGTTTGCTAGACTGTTATCATTTCATCACCGTAAGCTTCAATTTACTCTAATTTATTTTACTTTTAGTTATCTTACTTTATTCGTTACCTCAATCTATTGCCATCCTCAATCTATTACCATCATTTTTATTTTCCAGTTCACAAGTATTAATTGTGGCAATTAATTCCTGGACAATCCCTGTGGAGACGATACTCAACTCACTACTATATTACTTGCTGACCGTGTATATTTGCACGCAAAATACGTATTCATGGCATTATTTACTTGTATATTTACACTGAATCCTTAATCTTTTGCCATGCGATATTCCATCGACATTACCCCTTTGGATGGATCACCCAAAATATAACCACCTTTGACATAGTTGAACTCCCTTGGGTAGGTGACCTCACTTTCCTCTAGAGACATATCCTTCAAGACTTCTGGAGGTGGATCTTGTGGTTCTTCTTTTGATGGAACTTCGTCTACATTTGATGATTGTCCTTCACCATCATTGGCATTCAAAATTCCTACATCATCATAAGTATCCATCATCAAAAAAAGGTTATCATCGAAAACAACATGTATAAACTCTTCAACTACTAAAGTTCTTTTATTAAATACAGGATAATCTTTAGAGTTTAAAGAATAACCAAGAAAAATGTCTTCATCGCTTTTTGCATCAAACTTGCCTAAATTGTCTTTTCCATTGTTTAAAACAAAACATTTGCATCCAAAAGGATAAAAATAGCTAATGTTAGGCTTTTTATTTTTGAAAAGCTCATAAGGGATTTTCTATAAAAGTGGCCTAATCATTACTCGATTAAAAATATAGCAAGCGGTATTTGTGGCTTCTGCTCAAAAATACTTTGGCAAGTTATTTTCACAAAGCATGGTTCTAACCATTTCTTCTAAAGTTCTATTTTTCCGCTCAACCTCATTTTGTTGAGGCGTGCGAGGAGCCGAAAAATTATGGCTAATTCCATTAGAGTTGCAAACCTCTTCAAAACCAAGATTTTAAAATTCGATTCCATGGTCACTCCTAACATGAGAAATAGAGTAACCAACATCATTTTGGTTTGCTTTTGAAAATGTGATGAATTTTTCTAAAGCCTCATGTTTTGTACTTAAGAATAGAATCCTAAGTAAATATAGAGTAATCATCAACAAGCACAAAAGCATATTGTTTTCCACCTGTAGCGACGTTTTGAAAATAAATTACAAAGGTTCCTGATTTTCTTTGAAAAATTTTAAATCGGGGAATTTATTAAAAAAACTCATATTTCAAAATAAAACTAAAGGAGTCACCACCGGTCACTTGGATAAAGTAGACCGGACACCAAAAAACAAAACCAGAGATTCTAAGTTTGGGAGTCGGTTATGAGTGGGAAGGGTTCGTACCCTCACCATGCTCGAAAATCGGTACCTAAGGGTTTGTATCACATTTACTAAGGAAAATTAAAATTCGATCTAACTTAATTATTAACTCCTAAAAATGCATGAACAGATCAACAGTGCTAACATAGACAAAAGGTAACATAAATAAAAAAGGAACAACATAAAAAAGGAACAACCATACTTATATATATAATACAGTAAATAAATTTAACATATAATATATAACATATATTAAAAATATACAATATAGTAATATATGTAAAAACGGTATAGTATATGAAAGCATACATATGACATATAATATATATTATATATAAACTATATTTTAAAAAAACAAATAGTAATATATGTATCAACCAAAAAGACGTACAACTATACATGCAATATATATTTAAACTACATTATACCTTAAAATATATATACATTATATTAAGAACTATATATATACAATATACGGTCTAAAACAAAATATATACTTAAACTATATATTATATTTAATACAAAAAACAATGCAAAAAATAATAGGCATCAACCACATCAAATATCAACAATAAGGACTAAAATTAAAAGAAATAAATTACAGCGCAGAAAGCTAAAATATGCATGAAGATAGGGGACAAATCGGGAAATAACCCACTAGATCTGATAACCAAATTTAAAAACAAAAAAGATTTAGAGGGGCGAAAGGGGAATTAAACCATCTAAAAATCGGATTCAACCCAAAATGGGGACAAAATTGAAAGAACTTTAGAAACCTCAAGGACCATGGAGGTAGTGTTAAAACATAGGAGGACCGACTGGAGACGGAAGTCCTTAAAATTGCAAATAACCCATTTTAAAACAAGGGTATAAAACCCAAAAATTATAATAGATTTTATTTTTGTGTTTAAAAAAACAAATCAAAACAAAAATCTTATTTTCTCTAAAATGCTCTGCTAGGGTTCTTGGAACCCAAACATCAACCCATAATTCGGCGTCCTTATGTCGTCTCTACCATCATCGGTCATCGTCAGACACCACTCACCGGCGCTGCCAAACTCTAAAACCACCCTAAAACCTTTCATTTTCTCTTCTAAAACCATATCTGAGCTTGCCTTTTTGAAAATAACTCCAAAATTTCTTTTTTTAGAAAATCATATTTAAAAGAAACACAAAACCCTTTTTTAAAAATGAAATGCCTCTTTTAAGAAAATTAGAACCCCTCTTCTCCTCCCAACAAATTCACCATGTGTGGTCCTGAAGGAAACTAGAGGGATTTGTCATCGGCGGGAGATTCATCTCTCAACAGGAAATTTTCTAACGAACAGAGGTCGTGACCAGGCGAAAGGAAAGGCCGAATGGCCACAAAGGTGAGAACCAAAAACCCTAAATTTCAATATGAAATGAAATGAGAGAAAAGAGCTACCTCTAAAATTTCTTTTTTTTGTATTGATTCTATGAATGCTCCTATATTACAACTATTTTTTGTTCAGATTTTATATCTGAATATTACATGATATTAAAAGAGAAAAGAAAACTTATGAAAAAAACTATTGGTTGATGCATGTCCTTTTTGTTCGGATTCATCTGATAATCTGAAATTGTTGGGATGTCCCCTAAAACGCCTCTGACATTTGTGATATCTGAACATTCTGTTTTTTTGTTGTTTTGTTTCCTTGCATTCGTGGCTGCTGAAGGAGAAGAGGGGACCAGAGAGATACTAGTACGGCTATTGTACGCTAACGTAGACTGCACGCGCAATGGATGCAATCTTGGTTGTTCGATGTGCTTTCAATCTAACTGCTACAACGATGCGGCGCTTGGACAAAGGGGAATCTCTTAAGGTTTCCTTCATAGGAGTAATCTGGGTCGTTAGATCAAGATTGATCTAAAGGTCAAGATCTGGCTTCGCAAAGAAACAAATCAAATTAGGGTGGATTTTTTAGGGTTTCTAATATGGAAATTAGGCTCATAACAGGCCTGGTGTGTATATGTATTGGATATACATTCTAAATGGACACTTATATTAATATATGTTTAGTAATTAGTATGTGTTGTTATTTATTTTAATATTAATGATAATCTTTTTTGAGTTTTAATAATAATAATAGAAAATAAAAATAAATAATAGAAGAAAAAATGGTCAAAAGAACGAATAAAATTAGAGATTACGCCACCCAAGCTTATAGTTATAATAGGGCCAAAAAATCTATATGGATCAATTGTGATATCCTACTTGTTGATACATCATTAATGGATTTAAAAGAAACTCTTTTATGTTTTTGCCTTCAGCATATGCATCATAAATTTTATCAAGAGAAAACTTGATTTTAGGCAAACCTCTTACTATATCATTAGAAATTAATTTTTCCAAAACATTCATGCTAGCATGTCCTAGTGTTCTATGCCAAAACCAAGAATCATGCTCATCTTTAGCAACAAAGCATGCATTGGAAACATGAATATAATCTAGATGTACCTTATAAACATTTCCTATTCTATGACCAATAAGCAAAATTTTGTTAGATGCAATGTCAATTATTTTGCAACCATTAGAATCAAACATGACATCGAATCCTTTATCACAAAGTTGGCTTATGCTTAACAAATTACGTTTTAAACTGTTGATATACAAAACATTATCAATGAGTATATCAGAGCAATTACCTATGGAACCAATTCCTTTAATATGGCCTTTGGAGTTATCACCAAATGTCACTGCTCCACTTTTTGGTTTTAGCTTCAAGAACCGACTCTTGTCACCGGTCATGTATCTCGAGCATCCACTATCAAGGTACCATGAATTTGAACATGAAGTTTGGGCCTTGTAGCAATGCTCCCCTACAAACATATAATTACGTCTTGATTTTTAGTACCCAAATTATTTTGGGTCCATGAATATTAGCTCCCAAAATCTTGGTTCCCTTAGGAATCCAAGAAGCAATAACATCAATATTATTAGAAGCTAAGAGTTCCTAGGGACCCAAACAATCTTAAAATTTTTACCTTTAGATGGCCTCTATGTTTGCATCCATTAAAGTTCCTCTTCACATAGTTGGGTTTTGAATGATTTTTTTTTCAAAACGGTTTGTCCCAACTTTGTTTAATGAAGCTTTAAGATCACCACTTCCTTTTGGTGATCATCATGGACTCTTGAAAGTAAGTTATGCAAGTCTTAATTTTTCTTTTCAAAATCTTTTTTTTTGCATATCCTTAACCCTTCTTTCAAGTTCCATATTAGTTTTGGATAAAGAATTAATTTGGTTTTTCAAATCCAAAATAGTTTTCTTATTTTTCAAAATTGATTCTTTGAACTCCAAAACTAGTTCATCATAAACTCTTGCAATTCATCATATGCTTCTTGAAGCTCATCAAATGTAGATGAATTATATGTTACCTTCAGATCCTCTTCAAGTGCCATGAGACATAGGTTGGCTACCTCTTTCTCCTCCTCATTAGATGATTCTTTATCACTCCAAGTAGCCACATGAACCTTGAGCTTCTTCTTCTTCTTCTTCCTGAAGCTCTTCTTTTTTTAGTTAGAGAAAATCAAACTTGATGTACCCCGACTTTTTGCACTCATAGAAAATGATTTGGTCATTCTCTTCTTTCTTTGATTTTTTCTTGAAACCCTTACCTCAATGGAACTTTCTTCCTCTGTTGGATTTCATGAACCTCGTGAATCTCTTGGCTAGCATAGTCATATCTTCATCTTCTTCCTCGCTAGAATCACTATCATCTTGTGAAGCTTTTAGAGCAATCCCAATATTCTTCTTCTTCACTTCCTTCTTATCTTTCTTATTCTTCTTCTCATCATCTTTCTTTCCTTGTTTCATTAGCTCATGAGTAAGAAAAAGACCCCATGAGAGCATCAAGCTTTAAGGTCTTCAGATCATTGGCTTCGATAATGGTAGCATTCTTTAAATCCCATGATTCAGGAACAGAGTATATGAGCTTTCAAACAAGCTTGTCCTCTGGAATCTCCATAGCCCTTGAACCCATTTACAATGACAGAGAATTGATCAAACATCTTCTTGATGTCTTCATCTGGTTCCATCTTGAAATTTTCATAGCTTAGATTGAGGAGCCCAATCTTGGTCTCCTTCACTTTGTTTCTACCTTCACGAGTAACTTCTAGTTTGTCTCAAATCTCCTTGACACTCGTGCAAGAGACATCTTGGCATACTCGTCGGGTCCAATAGCACAAAATAAGATGTTCATGGATGTGGCATAATGTTGCAACTTTCTCTGATCTTCATCGGTCTATTATTTTCTTTTATTCTCGACGAGTCGGTCTTCTTCTCTCTTTATATGGATAGACAATTCATCTATCACTACATCTCAAATGAGGTAGTCATTTGATTGGATGAATAATCTC
This sequence comes from Hibiscus mutabilis, assembly GCA_019671005.1. NCBI lineage: Eukaryota > Viridiplantae > Streptophyta > Magnoliopsida > Malvales > Malvaceae > Hibiscus > Hibiscus mutabilis. Next base: position 30,862,287 of record CM033744.1, read on the forward strand.
ATCTTATTCTTCCAATATAGGTAATTTACCCCATTGAAAAATTGTGGCTTCGAGATGGATTGAGCTTTCTCCATACAGAAGTTGCCGGAAGTAGAGGCCATGGATTGACTTAAAAATTGATTGAGCAACGGTTGGATCTACTCAAGAGGATGTGAAGCCTTCCAATGAGTGTAGCTCTAATACCAGTTATTGAGTTGATCAATCAATGAAGATGGCCAAGAAGGGGTTAATTGGCAACCAAAAAATTGGTGGAAGCAAATTGCAAAAAGAAAGAAATATTTACACAAGTCATTTATGGTGGTTCAACCTTCTCGACAAGGTCTACATCCACTACCTTAGCTATCCACACTAAGGATTTCCACAAATTCACTAATTTTTCTTTCCTTTATGCTAAAAGAGATAATCTTACAAATCCTAGATTTATACCCCAAAGTCTAGCAATTTCCCTTTCCTTAAAGTTAAAAACAAAGAATCAAACAATAAAAACCTCACAAGGTAATGTGTTTGCACAATTGAAGTTCACTAAACCCTAACACTTGAATGAAAATAAAATTACAATTAAGAACACTCAAGTAGGTTGCAAAAATTTGACAATAAAAGCTCAAAGATGTTGGATATGTGCTTGAATGCTTTTGAATGATTGTCTTATTATTGAAAAAGCTTTTCGGACTTGTTTTTATACTCTATTCATTAATTTCTAGCCGTTTTGGTTGTTGGAAAATTGAATAGAGCCATTGGGCTGCAATTTCCCACATTAAATGTTGTCTAGCAAGGGTGGATATCGGTACGCGTAGCTCCGTATTGGTACATGCTCAAAATAGAAATTTTCGTTGCAACAAAGGGGTACTAGTACGCGGGCTAGCGTATCAGTACGGATTAAAGAAAATAAAAGGGGTGCCGGTACGCAATGTATCGTACCGGTACTGAGATTACTCACTGCAATCCTAGAAGAAACTTATAAAGCTTTCGTATAGTTACGCGCGTAGCCATACTGGTACTCAGTTCATATTAAAATAAGTTTGGCTCCAAAATTTGACAAGGCTTTAACATTAAAAAATATTTGATCCTCGTATCCGTACGCCAAGGTCGTACCGGTACTCGGTTAGCCATATGGGATTATAGAATGAAAAGGCCGTACCGTTATGCATATAGCTGTACCGGTACTCAGATGCCATATTGAATTAACACGATTACAGTTTCAAAAACTGGTACGCATATAGTCGTACCGGTACTCACTTACCAAGATGGTTGGTTTGAGTACCAGAATACTTAGAAAAATATAGGGATTGAAAATATTGACTTAGAAAATTATTTTGGTTCGAATACTTGTCAATTTGTGAGTAAATTCAAGTACCTTAAAAATTATTTGTTTGCAATTAAGTCTATGTTATATTAGAATCAAAAATATAGGTTTAACACTATTTTCAAAATTTTCAAGAAACACCCAACCTATTGTTCTTGAATTCCCAAGAACAACTCACCCTTTTTTTAATCGAGTATAGCGCATAGGATTGCTTCCACATCTTCGCCAAGCCTCCTATCAAATTCTTTCATTCCTCCACTAAAACCGTTAGATACCCGCTTAATTGTTACATGAAGCCCTCTCCTAGATATCAACCCCTATAGGCTCTCCCCCTTACTCTAGGCAAGAGCTTAGACCTTAGAGTAGTTGAATCTCAAAGTGCTTGAGGCTTTCCCTCAAGTCCTTATGCTCTAGCCAATAGCCATGCATATAATGTAAGCCTAGGAAAGTTTTGGTATCAACATACTTGAACTCATCTAGCAAATCCCAATGGAACTTGATAAGTTAATCTGAAAGCATGGAAAGGCCTAGAAGTAGAACATGAGACAACAGCACACCAAAATTCCCAGATTGGGTAAACTTCAGTTTTAAAGATTACCAAAGGTAGCACAGACGGGGAGTAGTGGTGTAGGCTGTTCATACTCCATGGGTAGACTACTTTACTTCTAGAAAGACTAAAACCAAAGGACAGCTCCTTGCTTGTTTTGCTTTCTTAGAAATTGTGATAAAACGGTGTTGCTGAATAGCCTGTGTTGCACATACATTAACCAAAATTGTTTTGAGTTATATAAATTTATCCCTAAACCAAATTCTCCATATATAAGAAACAGTTGTGTTGGTTTAGGTTATTGCATATCAACATAACTCAGGCTTCCTGGTGATTATGCCTCCTAGACGTCGGCAGTACTAGGCTTCTGTTTTGCCATGTTTGTGCTTTATATTGCATGATATGGTTTCCACTTTCCAGTTTCCAAAGTTGGGTGAAGTGAATTTCACTTCACCGCCACATTTTAGAAATGAGGAAATGTTTCTTTCAGACAAAGGAGACTGAAAACATACATATCTTTGAATGCCTTCCCAGGATCATGCCTTGAAAACTTTCCAGGTTTTATATTATTTTACACCCAACTTTGGAAAGTTTATGAATTCCGAGGCCATTGCGTTTGGCCACAATCACAAGCAACTTCCATACTCTTCTACCTATATGTACAGTTGCTTTTTTTTTTTGTATACATTTTGGCAGTAAAATTTCAGGTCAAGTAATTTACATATTATTTTTTAATATATATAGCAGGCCTTTAGATCAATTCAAATGATAAATATTCTATTATTTTAATAAGTTTTAATCAAGTAATTTATAAAAACATTTTGCTTGTAAAAGTTTTTTATTTTATTATTGAGTTCCATTGCTATTTCTGATTATAATTTTCCTCCTCTTTTCATGAATCACGTTAATATATATATCTATAAAATATCCAATCAATCAACAATGTTAGAAAAGAAAAAGGAAAACACATAATTGGTAATGAAACAGCGCATGTTAATCAAGCCGACCATAAAAGTGACATGTAAATTAACATATTCCAAACACATTTTAACATGTGATTTCAATATTTAATTCCTTGGAGTCATTTCTGTCTTTAAAAGTAATTTGATTTCCTGTTGTATTACTGGATTTGCATATATGAAAACATAGAGTATTATAAAAGTTTATTAACTTTCATTCCGCCTGATGTTATTGAAAAACATCAATAATATTATCATGGCTTAATTATAAAATAGGTGTTTAAATTATACTTTTTTTATAATAAATTTTTATAATATTTTTTGCTGAAATAAGTGTAAAGGTTTTTTCTTGTCAAAGTAGGGGCTTTAGGTGACATTAAAACAACCTAAAAATAAAATTTTATAGGTACCTATTTCAATAAAAATATACTTTAAGTATTTATTTCAGCAAAAAAATACTTTAAGTATATATTTTAAAAAAAGACATAATTTAGACATTTATTTTGTAGTTGAGCATATTATTTTCACACTTGTAGTTTAGGTAAATAACTTATCAAGTTTCAATCACCACAAACTATCATCCAATCAAATGCATAAAAAGTGGCTTTTAATGCTGTCATATGCAAACTATTAATCACTTGGGTTGCCTTCTAGTATTTATTTTCTTTTTAAAAAAAATCATGCTTAAAATATATTTTTGATAAACCAAGTTCGTACACTAATTTATTATTCATTTAATATTGATATATTTATATCAATGGGGTTTAAATTCTCACGTCGAGAATTGATAAATTAAAAAGAAAAAATCATTGCTATAATGTTTATATGTAGTACTTGATATGGATTAACCAGTTAATGAATTGGATACTAATGGTAAAGTCAAAAATTGTAAATAAATGTTAAATAATAAATTTTTAAATTATAATTCAGATTAATCTATTTTATGGTCACCTAACTTTGTCAATATTTCGAATTTGGTCACTCAACTTTGCCTATATTTCACTCGTTTTGGGCACTCCACTATTAAGTGCCTAATGCTAGCACCAAAACGTTGTGTGTTGGGGCTTTTATTTCTAAAACTTTCTTAAATTTTAACATACTTCTTCCCATGGTCGAAATCCTTCACCAATGATAGATCGTTATCAATCATCGTTTGCAATGTAATTGGTACCAGAATGTTCCTCTTTCTCCCATTTTGATTTTCTTCGAAATCTTTTAAAATTATAAAACTCAACTTAAAACTTTAATTTTATCTTGGTCTAATATGTAATCTTCATCATCTCATCAACGTGAAATCAAAATATATTTCTTTTTTTTTTCATTTCCGACCTTCCTAGCGTGAATCAAAGACTTAACAGTCTGAGCGCTCTATTTTGTGTGATTTTAGAGAAGGGTAAAAACATTAAAAAAATCTACATTAAGTTTATTTGTCTCAAGTGGTTAAACTCAGACCTAAATAATATTAAAAACATAAAAAGAAATCTTCTTTAAGATTTATTGTTATCAAAAAAATCACACGAAACAAAAGTAAAAATAAAACATGCAAAACAAAAATATGAAAACTGAACGAGACAGCAAGTGAAGAAAGCTTCATGAAATGAAACGACCATAGATGTCAAAAGTATAATAACGAAAATGAACTCCTAAAATTTGGCTCGTTTTGTTATAGAAAATGGAGTCCTTTTTTATTTTTATTTTCTTAAAAAATAGACAACTGTGAAGAAAACGTATTTGGTTGTAAAATTAGAAAATGATTTTTAAAAATAAAAATAAAAATGAGTGAAAATTTGAAAACATAAAAAGATGCTTTTATTATTTTCACTGAAAATGTTTTAGGAGAGTGGAGAAATATGAAAACAATGTTTTTTTAATTCTAACTTCATTTTAACCCGGATTTGAATCCTTCTAATGTCATCTTTTAAAATTTTGGTTTATTTACTCATATTTTATTTATTATAATAATAATTTTCTAACAATATTTTATTTTAATTATTTATTAAATATTTTTTATTTTTATTTTGAAAAGGTAGGTATCAAACACATTTTCACTATTTTCATTTTTGAAAATAAGTTTTCATCTCTATTAACCAAGCATGTTTTCTAATTTTTAGAAAATTAGAAATAAAAAATATTTTTTTAAAATAAAAGTAAAATATAAAAATAAAAATCTTTTCTAAAACCAAACGAAAATTTTCTCTTATTTTTCAGGCAATAAAACAGTAGAGAAAAGAAGATGAAAATAAAAAGAAATTAGAAAGCTTGTCATGTGTATGCATTTATTGGATAATGATATTTTGTAATGGAACTAACAATGAAACCTTGAAAATGGTTGTATGAAACCTTAAATACTTACTTTAATTAAAAATATTTAGAGATTTAAAACAAAAAATAGATACAATTTACACTTATTTTACAATTAATCTTAAGAAATATAATTTATTCAAAACTATATTATGTTATATATACAACACATAGATTAAAGAGAATATTTTATATTAAAATATATATTTTAAAAATTTGTTCAATATATGGTTACATATGTGAAATGATAAATGATTTGCATAAATTCTTATCGATCACGTGCTCAATATATGGGTAATTATTTTTCTTAAACGGTTATTTTATTTAAAATTATGTAAGGATATAAATTTTTGTATAATAACTATTATGTAAGCTAGTCTCCATGTCACTTAATTATTATAGGTTTGGTAAAAAATTGTCACTTTTCTTCTAAAGGTTACAAATAGGTAATTCAATTAAAATATTGTTATCAATAGAAAATTGATTGTTAAATATTAGACGAGAATAGTGGTGTGATCATGTATAATAACAATTTTAGTCCTCAAAACTTATACAACTTATTAATTTGGTCTTAATTTAAAACGATTCAATAAATTCTAACCATTTATATTCAAATATGTCATCATTTTAGTCTTTTCTCTTCTCCTAAATTGTTTGTTATTCTCGCACAAATGTCATATTACTTTCATGTTACTTTCCTAGTATAATAGTAGTTTAACAATAACTTTTTGTTGCTTTGTGAAGAATGTCGTTATCCAATAACTACTTTGATATGATGGTTTTGCTTGCTTTAACGGTATCACAAAATAGACTAAATTGATGGAATTTTTAAATATGAATGGTTCAATCTATAGAATTGTTTCGAGTTAGAAAAAAACAATAGAATTATAAGTTTTGGGACTAAAAATGTTAACATACTAGGTCATATTAGATGTTCGTTTCAATTTTAACGATGAAGTGACTCGTTTGTAAAAAAAATTTAATTGAACGACTTGTTTGTTATTTTTAAAAGAAAAAAAGATATGTTGATTATCAAATTCATAATAAAGTGACATTGAATGCAATTTACCCTTATTATTATCACTTTAAAATTATTTCTTTAGAAATTTTCTAATCAAATCAATATCCAATTAACAGTTTGTTACAAATATTCTAAAACCTAACATAAAGAATAGAGTAGGCGATTAGAAAGGGAAAAGTTGCACGCGACGAGTTGGCGTGATTCAATGAGTAGGCGATTGCTGATTAGTTGTTGCTTTAAGGGGATTGAACGAGGATGCGATTGGTTGTTTCTTTTAGGGGAATTGAACGAGGTGGCAATTAGTTGTTGTTATTTTTTGCAACACACGCCAACTGTTTGATTTTTTTTTGTGTTAAAATGGTGCTTTATTTGTTTATTTCACAAAATGGGCGATATGCAAAGCCACCGCCGCCAACAGGTTTTGACCCCGTTCATTTCTAATGTGCCTAATCGTTTACATTGGCAGGGGCTTCGGAAGGCATGTAATAACCATGGTGAAGTTGTGGATGTTTTTACCCCCAAAAGCGTTCAAAACAGGGTTGTCGTTTTGATTTTGTGAGAGTTGCTACGAGAAATGATGCTTGGCATATGATAGGGAGGCTAGATGGATTTTGATTATTCAGATTATTTATTTCAGTTTCTTTTTCTAGACATGGGGTCGACCGACATACTAGAAAAATAAATTACCAAAAGATGTTAATTTGGAGGAGACTACGTCAATTGCAATGTACAATTTTGGCGTTGTAAATGAGGTTTCACCAACGATTCGTGAGGTCCAGGGAGTTGCGAATAAGGATAATTTTTTCTTCACAGAAGCACTATTAGACGTAATAAATATATCAAGCTTGGAAAATTGGAGGAGCATTTGACATCGGCTGGCCTCATGGGATTCACTTGGATGAGTTTATCGGATTCTTCGATATTATTGATATTTGAGTTGACTAAAAAGGGGTTAGAGGTGTTAAGTGATTCGAATGACATTTTTCAGAGATGGTTTATTGTAGTAGATGCAACCCCCTCGACCCAGCCTAATCGCAAGGTCCGAATCAGGAAGGTCACATTTGTTTGCCGTAGCAAACCCAAACCAGCTAACTCGAATAATAGCCTATTTCCTTCCTCTTTTATCTTATCTAGATTCATCTCTATGTTTTGTAGCGTACATACGAACAGCGGTCCAAATTTCATTTGAATTGGACACCATTTAGACACTAAATTAAATAGATAGGCGTTTTAGGGAGTAAATTGCAATTATACAAATTTATCGGGACTTAACCAAATTTTGGGTTACCAATCTTTAATTAAATAGGTTTTATGCTAACACGTGAATTTTCAGCTCAAACGGACCATCTGAACACATTCAATTAACATTCCAACATTTTGGGACCAAAATGTAAATAATCTAAAACACAACATAATACCAACTGCCAAAACGGCCACAGATACCATACACAGGATTCCATAACGGTACAATGAAAATGGCATACCGGTACTGGCTATTCTAGTAGCCAAATTCGATATCAATACGGGAAGCCCGTGTACCAATACTCAAGCTTAAAAAACACCTTTCAGGTCTGGATCAGACACCGTGTCTCGATACGGAGGGTGCCGTACCGGTACGAGCAGGCCTATAATGCCCATTTTACCTGGTTTTCAACTTTAAACCACTCCAAACATGCTTCAATCATTCTGACATGCTTCCTAAGCATAAACCATATAAAAAGCATACTTCATAGCACTTGTAAACCAAACATCATTCATTTACAACCACAAATACTCAATCTAGAGGCATATTCCCTAATTGCATAAAACCAACATACTTGAAATACAAACTAAGGCTTACAACTAATCAAACATGCTCTTCAACATTCACACATGCCATTTAAAACTTGCTCAAGCAATTAAAACTCGGAATTAAGCATTCAAGCATTATATGCATTTCATTGCAAGTTAAAGCATAAAGCCCTCATACTTGGTTCAATCAAAGTCATATCATCAACATGCTTAAACGCACCGAACCAACAAGATATGAAGGTCTAAGGCAAACCAAAAATCATATTACAAATCCCCAAATGAAATGGTGACATATTGTCTTATTAACAAAATATCAAAACTAGTTTTCGCACTCAAGTTTAACGGTGTTCTTGGGTTTCCTTTCGCCTCAAATGCATCCCTCAAACCTTAGTTCTCTGTAAAGATGAAACGTGAGCATAATCAATGCATGCTTAGTAAGGAATGCTCAACAATTATTCATCAATACAATATAAAATCATTTGCAAACCATGCTTCATTTTTCAATCTTTTCTTTCTCAAGGCATATATCAAATCATGCTTGTATAAAACACATGCATCATGCTTTCATTCTTGCCTTCCATCATATATTCATATATTGGCAATTATAGTGTCCAATTAGAAACCATAATTTTGTCATAAATCACATCGGATACTTGGATTATGGCGGTGATAGTCTTTCAATCACCTTTTAACAGTGACAATAGTCTTTCAATTTCCTTTTAACGGTGATAATAGTCTTTCAATTACCTTTTAATACCTTCAGGCCGAATAATGTGTTTTAATTACCTCAAAGTGAGAATACGATCAATCGATTGGGCTCTAGGCCTTTTTAAGTTTATACTACACTTTTAATCCTATAGCATATCAGCTATATCTGATACATTTTTAGAGTGTCACATAGCCAATATAGATCATACATGCATGAGAACTTACTGTTTTTCAATGCAACATCAATGCATTTCATCATTTAAACTCAAATCATGCTCTTAGCATCTTAATCAATGGTTGTGCATCTTGTACACTTATTTAAACCATTCACATGTCTATAAATGTGGCAAATCATAATCTTAATGCATTATAACAGTAAGTTTCATCCTCATACATTTTATCAAATCAAATTCAAAAAATTTATATGCATCATAATGACAAAGGCTACAAGAAACTCAAGTAAAACCATTTCCACTTACTCTTGAGCATAGGAAAGCTTTTCACACTTTCCCTAAGTCCCAAAAATTGTGCCAATAAGCTTTGTTACCCTCTTAAATATGTTTTCACTCACCAATACACAATCGCTTTACTTGTCGACACGTTTCGAGCTTCCAAAATGATCCAATAGCTACAAAGCAACTTTGCTTTGCTTTTTCCCTGCTTCTACAACATAAACCAGAGGAATAATGCATCAAAGTGCATTCTCACAACAGCCATAAACATTCCCCTGCAACCTCAACAAAACACCTCTAAAATCTATCCAAAACACCAAAAACATTATCAAACTTCATCCAAACAACATCCAGCTTTAACCATATGATTCTATCATCTAAACTTCATCAATTAACATCCAAAAACACGCTCAAACCATTTTTACACCTCCAACAACCACGAATCACTCAAAACAGTCCCAAAACTAACTAAATATCTACCTAAAAAATCAAGCAATTAAATTATTCCGGGATTAATATCAAAAATATCATTTCACATTATGTTTATACAACTAAAATTTGAATTAACCCAATAGAAGTCACCAACATTCATTATCTTAATAAAAAATTTAGGCAAAACACCAAAATCATCATTTAACATCAATTTCCTAAATTAAATTGGAAAATCAAGTTATAAATCAGTAAATAAGAGTCAATTACTAGAGAACAACAATAAAGAACCTTAGTTTTAAGAGAGAAGAATAAATTATCTTTCAAAGAGGTTCCCACCAAAATTGACGTAACTTTTTTCCTTTGAAAAGAAGTTGAGAAATGGAAGAGATTATAAGAAATCTTTCATGAGGTTTTACTTAGCAATGAAATATGAATCAAATGAAACCACTTCCATGGAAAACAAACAAGAAATCAAAATTTTACGTAAAAGAAAGTAGCAAGAAAATGAGATAAAAAGTAAAAATAAAATGTTGAAAAAATTGGCAAAAATAAGAACATGATCTTAGAAAACCAATTAACCGTCAAAATTATTTTTCAATTAAGGTGGTAAACTTAATTAAAACTTTTGGAAAATATATCACTCTAAGGATTCTTAGTATTGGCCCTTTTACAATTTAGTCACTTAAAAATAGTTTTGCAAACTTTACATTTTAGTCACAAAAACCAAAATGTTGCTTAAATCAATTTATTAACCTTCAATTTAATTAATAAAAAGTTTAATAAAATAATTAAATTTTTTAGAAATCCAAACCAAATTTTATTTAACAAAATTCCAATTTTAAATATTTATTTTCCCAAAACCTATTTAATCGATTAATTCGATTTGAACGGTTTGAACTAAACCCAATCAAACCCCTAATTATTTCAACCCTATTTTTGGGGTGTTAAAATGGAGGAGTGGTCAGAGAGTGTGGACTTTATCGAAAGGAGGGTCTAGTTATCAATACAAGGGGTGCCTCTTCATGCATGGTCCTATAAAACTTTTCAGAATGTGGTTGCCTTATGGGGTTCGCTAATTGATTTGAATGGGAATATATCATCTCCATTCTCTTTTGATTGTGGTAATGTATAAATTATAACCTCAGTTTTACATAAAATTGATGAGTTAGTGTCGTTGTGTGTAGGTGACAGGTGTTTTGAAGTGCAAGTTTGTGAAACCGAACCTGTGATTCTTCTAAATTTGAGGTGCAATTGTGAACTTCAAAATGATTGGAATGAGGTGTCTACGGAAACGAGTGAGAACAAGAGGGAATCATGCTATGAGGTTTGTAATTTGGAGGATCGTGGTAATAAATTTATCGCGTTCCAGACGAGTCAGAGTGAAGAGGATGAGACCAATAATGGGGAAGCAAACAATAATCCTGTTAAGAAGGATATAGGTAGTAAGGCATTGGTACTGCCTCAATTTTGATGAAATAATTCCCTTTGGGAAGATATTGTACAGTTGGATGATACCGTGGGATAGGTGGATAGGGAATGAGAGGTTGATTTATGTGAAACTTTAGCGGATGAGTGGTTCGAATGAGGAGAATTTATCCTTTCCTTCACAGCCGTATGTGGTGGTTGATCGTGAAGTTGCTTTTGTTGATCCGACTTCATTGAATAGGGCACAAATTATAGTTCATAATGGAGTTGATATGAAGTTACATGCTGATAAGTGTTCAAAAGTACTATTTTTCTTACCCTTTTTACTCATATTATTGTTAGACTTAGGCTCATATTTGTTGCATAATTAGCCATTCATGCATTAATCCATGTTTCCTTCCATCGTTGAGCTTGATTACATAACTTGGTAGTTTTTGTGGGAAAATATGCTGCTTTGGTGTGTTTTGTGTGTATGTACAGGATCACTTGCCAAAGCAAGACTAGAGCTAGTTTCCAGGGCAATGCATGAAGGAGATGTCGAGCTAGTTGCCAGGGCAATGCATGAAGGAGACGCTGAGCCAGTTGCCAGGGCAATTGTCAACAAAGAATAAGGTGATATGGTAGTCAAAATTGATGACTAGACAAGCCCAAGATGACGTGGAGCAAAGCTAAATCCCAAAGGAGTTTGATTTCCATGAAGAGATTAAAGAAGAATTAAATTCCAAGAAGATAAGAGAAGTTCTAGAAGGAATATAATTATAATAAAGAATTATATTCTTTAAAGATAATTTAATTCCAACTTAACTTCCTCCTCAAAGAAGGACTTTGACCTAGCCCTATAAATTAGAGGCCATGCCGTCAACTCCAAAGGAGGGAGAGAAGAGAGAATTTTCGACAAGCATCAAGGGCAAAGAGGATTTCGACAAGCTTCATCCTTCATCTTTTTCTTTCTTGTTCAATTAGGTTCATGCTAGGGATTCTTTATCTTGTGTTTCTTTGGAACCTAGCTGTAATCACTCATTTTCACTTGTAAATATATTAATATTGCATGTATATTTATTATATGAATGTTACTAATATAAGGTGATGCGTGCATGTATAAGCTATGTATACGTATTAGGGGTGTATGTATGTCGCGTATGTATCTAGAGTATAAGCGTATTTGATTAATATATAGATGTTATGTTAATTATATGTATGATTATACGTACGTATACTAGAATATTATATTAATTAATGATTGTATAATATAAGTATATATTTTCGTATGTATATGTATTGCTGTTATAATTATATTATTATTATTATTGGGCTGACAAAATGAAAGAATTAAATATATTAAACCCAAATAAAATTTACAGTCCAAGTCCAAGTCCAATTACAAGGCCCGGTTGGCCCAAATCTAAATCTTATCTAATTACAATGTGCAGGTAACTGTGGGCCGTTGGATCAGATCTTGATCCAACGGCCACGATGCAACCAGGAAGTCAAAAATATCTGCTAGGCGCATGTTCTACACGTATGGACCGTTCGAGTGCCACGCGCGCGTGTGGTACACGCGCGGACGCTTTAATATCCCACGCGCGCGTAAGATCCACGTGTTCTGACTCCTCGACTGTGGAGCTCCACGTGGCGAAATCTGAAGCCGTCTCATCAAATCGAGGCTTCATCCAGGCCGATCGTTCTTCAAGCCATCTCGACCGTTAGATCAGATCTGATCTAACGGCCGAGAACGTGTCTGGCCTCTGGCAGAATGTCCATATCGCCACCGCGCCGATATTCAGTCCCCGTGCTCAGAACATGCCCAAGATAACAAGCAAAATTGTCAGTCCAGTTCAGATCTGAAAAAAGCAAGATGCAACTTGCAACAAAACAGAGACAATAATATATATGAAACGGGAACTTTTGTAACGGGGAAGAACGGGGGAGGTAAAAAAAAAGAGAGACCAGAGACCTTGTAATACAAAAAAAAATCGGAAAGTTGTAAACATCCAAGTAAATCAAAAGACAATCCAGTGGTAAATACTTGTCTCTTTTTCTTACTTATTTTCTTTACATGCATATACAAAAACAGAAACAAAAAAAAGGGAGAGTAGTCTTACCGACGTTGTTTGTGGGTCTTCCCTTCCTCAGTGATAAGCCTTTCGGCTTCTACAAGCCAGATCTGGTGAACTAAAGGGAGGAGAAGACCCTTTGTAGTTTTGTTTTGGTCAAAAAAAATATTTTTTTAGTTCGTATTTCCTAGATCTAGGGCGAATAGAGGTATATCCTCTGAATCCAACCTAGGATTCGTATTGAGGACGTAAAGGGGGTTGTTTTGGTGTATTTTGGAGGCTCGCCGGCGCCGATTAGCGGCGGCCGGCGGCGGAGAATACGGCGGCCGGCCGCTGGATTCTGGGTTTCAGAAGAACAAGGGAGAGAAAAACGAAGAACATGGTTCTTGTAAAAACCAGAAAATGAAACAAATGGCTAAAATTTTGATTTCGGCCTAAAAAGAGGGTTTATATAGGCGTTATTATTTTACTAAATGGGTAAATTACACACTTAATCCCACCGCGTTTTTAATATTTTCATTTTTGTCTCGCCGCATGGTATAATCACAATCCCGGTCCCCCTGATATTTCAAAAGTTTACAATCTAGTCCCTAAATTACACCGAATCAGTTTCTGAATGGTAAAATTACGCCCTTAACCATCCCGCGTTTTTGAATTTTTCATTTTGGGTCTACCCCTTGGTCTAATTACAATTCTGGTCCTTTTAGGTTTTGTTTATTTCGCAATTTCGTCCCTAAATTACATATTATTATTCTTTAATTTCTGCCACTGACTTTTATTTTTTCTTTCATTTCAGTCATGTTTTCTTTTTAAATATTCATGTTCGTATTATAATCATATATATTGATATTCTATTATTTTATTTTATGTCCCTCATATATGACTTGTATTTTATGTTTATATGCATATGTGTGTTAAGCTTATAATAGTCATGTTTTTTTATCCGGTTATTCGTATTAAAGCATGTTATGTTCTATTTGACTCGTAAAATAGCATGTTTTTGTATTTTTGTATATATTGTATGTTTTCTTGACTTTTAGGTTACATATTAGTGTTGTCTTCTTTGTTCATATATGTTGAAATATGTTTTATTAATAGCATGTATGTCTTTTTAAATATTTGTTCGTCTACATATAACGTAATTATTCCTGCATTGTTGTTCTAACTTGTTAAAGTTGTTTTTATTTATCATTTAGAATAATATGTATATATTCATGCTTTAATCTAGTATATCATTTATTAGATTAGTATCTTATTATGTGAATATTTATTGTCTTTAAATTATCTGTCATGCTTCATGTTTTTGTCACTAAGATTGCATATGATTTATAACTTGTTAATGCGGTGTCCTTTTATCCGAGCGTAAACGGGGCCAGTATCAAGCGTAGTGATAGTGGTTGGGCGTTTATTCTCGGGTAACGGGACCCTTAAAATATATTCGCAATTATGACCAAATTTTAAAATAATCGTCACTTTAATCCGGAAAATCCAATATTAATAAAGCGGTAATTATTAAAGTACCAATTTTTGGGCGGTGTGGGGGTGCTAATCCTTCCCCATCCGTAACCGACTCCCGAACCCTGTCTTTTCGAATCTCTGGTTTTATGGTGTCCGGCCTACCTAAGTGGCCGGTGGCGACTCCATTTTTTATGAGGTTTTTTTTTGTAAACCCCACGGAATAAATATTTTATATCCAAAAGAATCATAAACACCTCTCAAAAAACACCTTTCAAACACCCTTTCAAAAATCCTCGTTTTTTTAATTAGCGATTTGAAAAAAGACATCGCTACAGATGACGACTCCGCTGGGGAAAATTTTTGTTTTTTTTTAAAAAAAAACAAATGAGAGTCAAGCTTTTAAAATAATTACCGCTTTACTAATATTGGAAGTTCTGGATTAAAGTGACTATTAAATTAACATTCGGTCATAATTGCGCGTTTATTTTAACGCATTTAAAATATGGCATATAAACCCGTCTTTTTAAGTGGGGGGAAAACGCTAATGCTTTCGTGGAGATATCGTTCTCCCGTATGGGCCTAGCAAGTACCTTCGGGGCTCGAGTACCTTATGCTTTCGTATGGATATCGTTCCTTCGTACGGGCATAAGCGAATGGGTCCCCCTGAATTGAACCCGGTTGAAAGGAGCCTATAATGGGTGATGATCGGGGGCCTTGCTACTCTTAGTAGAGGACAGCAAGGACAATTCGGGTACCTCCTAGAACCAAGACTGCATGTAGAGAATACATAGAAACCTACCCATTTAGAGCCATGCGGATAACCTTAGGTTTTAGACGGGATAAATAGGGTTGTTTTGTGTGTTTATTTTTGTCCTTTTACTTATATATTTATTAATTATATCTGGTACTGACTTGTTTCCTTTTCGCTTTTTGTTTTTTTTTCTCATACATCATTGCATTTGCATCACATAAAGGTACTGGATCAAGTGGTTTGCCTGATCAGAAAGTCTTTCACCATGGAAAAAAGGTGTCTTAGGAAAGAAGAGCTTAATTTGTCAGTCAGACATTGGTCAGAGGTCAACCAGAAAATCCAAGGGGACAGTTTGCCTAACGAACGCGTAATAGCTGGATACACCTATGTGAGTCTCCAACAGAACGACTTGTGGGATCTTCAAAGCATTTGGGAAAGATGGGACCGAAGACTACAAGACTTATTTTGCGATAGTTATGGCGACATCGCACAACTATTATATGTTCGGATTAACCAGCCCCTACTCCGAGCTATAGTCCAGTTCTGGAATCCGGCTTTTTGCTGCTTCACCTTCAATGGGCAGGACATGATGCCTACAGTAGAAGAATACACTGCTTTACTTAACCAGAAAAATATTCAGGAAGATTGGATCTACGCGAAGCCTCCAAGGAATCAGAATTACACTGCGAAACTCAAAACCTTTGCGGGAATGAGTGACGATTGGGTTAGTGGCCTCCTTCAAATCCGAGGAGATAATACAGTCTTTGCATGGGAAAGTATTCGGGACATCATATCGACACATCCAGACTAGGCAAAGAAAATGGACTTATTCGCTTTAGGAATATATGGCTTGGTGATCTTTCCCAGAGTACTCGGGAACATTGACATAGCCATTCTGGATTTGTTTGAGCGGGTGAAACGGAAAGCAAACCCGGTACCAGCAATCTTGGTCGAGACTTTCATTTCTTTAAATGCTAGCCGGAAACATGAAGAAGGACATTTTCGAGGCTGCGCACAGCTATTACAAGTATGTATTCAGAGTCACATGTGGAAGACGCCGACGCGGGTCCTGCCAGGGATATCCTTCCAAGGTTTTTCGCCTTTACGAGAATACTTAGAAAAGGAATGGCGAGAAGATTTGAAAACAAAAATGTGGACCAGTTTCTTCAGCAACATTCAAGATGAAGACATAGCATGGAGGGTCCCATGGCTCGGTAAAGTTAATTATTTTCTATCTGATTGTGGTGACTTCAACCGGCTGATGATGTTGGGATTGCATGGAGGGATCGCTTGTGCCCGCTTTTAGTATCTCGGCAGTTCGGATCACGACAGTTCATTCCTAATACCGCCAGATTAAGCCAAACTGAATTTCTTTTCAAAGGGGAGTTCAAAGGAAAAATTCAGACCATCATGAGGGCCTGGGATCATTGTTATCAGATCAGGGTGGAAGGAGATACCGAGCACATGACTACCCCAGATTACGATCTTTGGAGACGTTTGAGGGTTAATAATGTGATTCCTGAATCTGATCAAGGACCAGCAATGTCACTCGAAGAGCTTACAAGGGTGGTACCGTCCGAAGCCGACATTTTAAGGAGTGAACTCGAAGAAGTTAAAAGGAAAATGGACATTCAACAGACCCAACATGCAAGCGAACTCTATAAAGCAAGCTTAGAAGTTGATGAGCGGGATGGGATCATTAGGCAATTGAAGAAATTAAATGCAGATTTGAGCGACAAGAATACTCTTTATCAAAAAGATGCCCTTCTATTACAAGAAAAAATACAGAAGGCCGGGCGGAGTCAGTTCATAGCTGTGGAAAGAGAAAGAATGAACGACATCCGTTTGGTGGAAGAAGAACGAGAAATTAACAAAAGAGCGATCGAGAAAGAGATTAAAAGCTGCCGTTTGGCTATGGAGGAGGAAAAATGGTCCGCCAAGAAGGCCATTGATCAAGAGAAAGAAAGATTCAGACAAGAAATTAGAAAGGGAAAACAAGCTGTCCATCATGAGAGAGAAAGTGTCGCCGTATGGAAAAGAAAATCCATGAGTAGTCGAAATAGACTGTTAGAGATGCAGAAACTGTACGATGACACTATTCAAAGGTTGGGGCAAAGCCAAAGTCAAAATGATGAATTAAAAGGAAAGATGGCGGAAGTCGAACACTCACTTCGAATGTACCGCCACAGGAATAATTTCGCTGAGCTGCAAGAAAGAGAACGAGAGGTGGGTGTGTTACAAGCAAGAATTGGGTCCCTCGAAGCAATTGTGGAGGATTACAAGGAAAGAATTAATGTGTTCGAGGAGGCTGCAGCCGGAGGAGACACCTATTGGCAGAAGAGATTACGCGACGCTGCTCGAATGGTACAGGACAGAGACCAGTACTACGCAAACCTAATGGTGGACATACAGCGAGTCGCCAGACATGTAAATGATTTAGCTGTCGAGGCTGAGACACTCCGACCTTTTATAGCCCCGGGAATGGAAGAAGCTCCTAGGTTCCTCAAGCTGCTCAGGGCAATTGGAAAATTAGGAGATAGAGCTAGAGTCTATCTATAGGACTCTATGTTGTGATTAGATCTTTTGTACTAGGGATCTTTACTTTGTAACACGAACTTTGTTGTAATCAAGACCCTTTAATTCCCGTGGAAGTAGTTCAAAAGGGTGATTACCAGCGGAATCAGTACCTTATCTACATACATTCTTGCATTTGCATCATAACATTCGCATCATTGCACATGCATTTATTTTTTGCAACCATATTAACAATATGAATATTGTGGCGTTGTGTGTAGTTAACCCGCAATCATTCATCACCTATATTTTACCCGGCTACAAAGAAAGCTCATGGAAGAAAGGATAATTAGTCTAGAAAGAGGGCAAAGAGAGCTCGAGACAAGGCTAGAAGAGGCCCAGAAGAAGCCTTAGTGATCAGTTTGCGTGATCCACAAACATCTATAGTATCTGACATAACTGCATTGCTGGCAAAAAGTCTTGGAAAACGAGTAGAAGGAGAAAATGTTCCAGAACCAGAAGGTACCCCGGCTCACTACAAGGTTCAACCAACTGCACCAAACCAGGCTAGGAAGGTGTATATTGACCCTGCAGGAATATCTTCTAGCTTTCAAGTAGGGGCACCTGAAACTCAACCCCTTGATACCGAAGCACTTTATGAAGAAGAAGTGCCGGACCTGAATATGGTCGAAAGAATTAGGAATGAGGTAGAAAAAAAGTGGGAAGAAAGATTTCGCCTCATGGAGGAAAAATTTAAAGCGTTACAATCAAATGAAGAATCAGGAAATGACGCTAGCGACCTAAGTCTGGTGTCTGATCTTGTCCTGCCGCCAAAATTCAAGACGCCAGAGTTCGATAAATATGATGGAACCACATGTCCTTCTGCACACATAACGATGTATTGTAGAAAAATGGCGGCTTACCATAAAGATGAAAAGCTACTGATCCATTGTTTCCAGGATAGTCTAACTGGAGCGGCGTTACGTTGGTATACTCAGTTAAGCAAAGCGAATGTTAAAACATGGAAAGATCTGTCTAAAGCATTTCTTGAGCAATACAAACATGTAAATGACATGATCCCTAGCAGAATTATGTTAGAAAATATGGGGCGAAGTCCAATGAAAGCCTACGACAATATGCCCAAAGGTGGAGAGAAGTGGCCGCCCAAATCCAGCCACCTATCCGGAGCATGAAATCACGCCATTATTTGTCAATACTCACGAAAGGGCACTCTTTGATCGCCTCATTAATATAACACAACACAGTGTTTTGCCGACTTGATCAGGGTGGGAGTCTCTCGAATCGCAATTAAGAGCGGCGGAATTGATGGTGGGGAAGGGTCTCGAAAATACAACAAGAGAAATGAAGTAAACACCACCAGCACCTATACCCACCTCAAGAACTTCACAGTCTCACAGCCACAAGCACTGTGGGAAAAACACAAAATTCGAATCAAAGAGATGAGAGAGTCACGAGAAAAGAGAAAGAGAGGAGAACTTTCACTCCCCTACCTGTTTTGTACTCGAACTTTATTCCCAGTTATATGAAGCGGACTGGTCCGCCATACATCGTTACTCTGTCAATCCACCCTTCCCGCCTTGGTATAATCCAAGCGCACATTGCGACTATCATCTGCGGTACCCCTGGACATCCCATCGAGAACTGTCTTGCCTTCAAAAAAGCTTGTAGTAACTTAATCGATTCTCGGGATATTGAAGTTTGAAGAGCCGAGTGTAGCCAACAACCCGCTACCTAATCATGGGAGCAGAGGGGTAAATGTCATAGAAGAATACTTTACCGGGAGGATAAAGGATGACGTGTCGTAAATCAAGTCTCCTTTACGGTGGGTATTTCAATGATTATGCATGGCTCGTGTGATCAACAAAGGCATGATAATAAGGCGAAGGAATGTGGAAAGTATTGCGAATTCCATCGATCAAGGGCATGATATCCAAGAATGTGACGAGTTCAAGAAATTGGTGCAGAAGTTGATGAATGAAAAACAAATTGAATTCTTTGAGGAGCCCATGGGGAAGGGATCAGACGTACACATGACAGATAGCCCCAAAACTAGGTACGGGAAGGATAGACCTTTTATCATCTCTCCCAGGACAGGGAATGCAGGTGTCTCCCAAGGAGAAACCAGCAAAATAAATCCCAAGATCGTCATTTCAGCACCATCTCCATTCCCATTCAAAGATATGCGACAAATTCCCTGGAATTATGCCGTGAATGTGACCATGCCAGAAAAATCAGAACACGAACAGGTAAAAGAGCCTACGCTGGAAGACCAACAAAGCCAGAACGATGTGAACGTTGGTGAGGCAGGCCATTTCACAAGGAGCGGCCGATGTTATTCTTCCGAGGCTTTGAAAGCAGCTGAAAAAGATAAGGGGAAGAGTACAGCAGTTAGCCCTACGCAGATATTCGGAGGAGAACCTGCCCCAAATATAAATGAGCCGGTAACTGAGGCCCAGG
The DNA here is from genome assembly GCA_019671005.1 of Hibiscus mutabilis. NCBI lineage: Eukaryota > Viridiplantae > Streptophyta > Magnoliopsida > Malvales > Malvaceae > Hibiscus > Hibiscus mutabilis. The sequence continues at coordinate 30,882,481 of CM033744.1, forward strand.
CCAAAGAATTTCTAAAGTTCTTGAGACATAGTGAGTACAGCGTAGTGGAACAACTACGAAAACAACCGGCCAGGATCACAGTGCTGGAATTACTCTTGAGTTCAGAGAAGCATCGGGAGACGCTATTGAAAGTGCTGAATCAAACTTTTGTGCCCCAGGACATTTCTGTAACAAACCTGGACATGATAGTGGGGCATATTACCGCCTATAATCATATCACATTCAGTGATGATGAGATCCCAGAGGGAGGAATGGGGTCTACCAAAGCCCTTAACATCACTACCCACTGCAAAGGGTATGTATTACCAGGCGTACTGATCGACAATGGGTCAGCATTGAATGTCTTGCCTATGGTAACCCTGCAAAAATTGCCAATAGATGGTTCGCACCTAAAGCCTTGCTACAACTCGGTAAGAGCCTTTGATGGTACGCAAAAAGGAACAATGGGGAAAATTGAGGTGCCCTTATTGATCGGACCAACTGAATATGTGATCGATTTTGTGGTGATGGACATAAAACCATCTTACAATTGTTTGTTGGGAAGACCGTGGATCCACTCGCAGAGTTGTCCCATCATCATTGCATCGAAATTAAAATTCGTAGTTGAAGGCAAATTGGTCACAGAGAGGCAGAGCATGAATTTGTTGCTTCAAGTGACATCGGACACCCCCTACATTCAAAATGATGATATCTTTGCAGAATGCCGTTCCGAGCATTAGAACTAGTAAATGCCACATTCGTTTGAGGAGGGAAGCGGATCCCCTACCCCAAGTTATCTAATTGTACTAAGATGACCGTCGCGAGAAACTCGGGCCGAGGAGCCAAAATAGGAAAAGGGCTGGGGAAGAAATTACAAGGAAACCTGAGACCCAAGAATATGACAACCAAGAAGGATCGTTTCGGGCTGGGTTATCAACCAAGTGTCCAACAGAAGAAAGAGGAGTATAAAAGGAAGGAAGAACAAAGAAAAGCCAGATCTAAAGGAGAAGACATTCCATGGAGACCGATATTCTTTCCTAGTTTGAAAGCCACTTTTGTCTCCGGAGGGTTCTACCAGCCAGGTCAAGATATTAGAGAGGCAATGAAGAAAAATGATGAACTTAACCAGGAGGAAGTAATCAGAGAATCATTTGAAGGGATGTACATCAACATGATAGCTGAAAAGGACCGAGGCAGCAAAATGTTGACCAACATCCACACTTGCCATCCCGGGGAAACACTCGATAACTGGAGCTGCATTGATCTACCTGTAGTTTTTAGGAATAGATCAGAGTAATGCTCCGAATCAACCTTTTGTTTTTGCCCATAAACAATGGGGATCTCTTGTATGGGGCACCTATGTTAACTTTTTGATTGAAATGAAAATATCCCCACTTTCTTAAAAATGACCAAAGTCTCATTTATCCCATTCATGCATTCTTCATATTCATTCCCTTCATGTAAAGCCGTCTCTTTCCCAATACAATTCATTTTCATTTAATGCAGGTCGCTCATGATTGACGATATGAATGATACCGGATCCAATCCTGGAGTAAACTTCGAATGCCCTGAGGTCTTAGAGGAAATTGAGGAAGAATATGATGAAATAGAAATTGAGGTCCCGAAAGAGTTAAAGAGAATGGTGGACAACGAAGAAAGGCAGATCATGCCCCACCAAGAAGAAACAGAAATTGTCAACTTGGGGACTGAAGAAGAGAGAAAAGAAATAAAAATAGGAACGACTATTTCCTCAAAAACCAAGCATGAACTGATAGCCCTACTTCAGGAATTCAAAGATGTCTTCGCCTGGACTTATCAAGATATGCCAGGATTGAATACCGACATAGTGGTGCACAAATTGCCAACAAAATCGGAGTGCAAACCAGTACAACAAAAACTTCAGAGAATGAGACCAGATATGTTGCTAAAGATCCGAGAAGAAGTGAAAAAGCAATTTGATGCTGGATTCTTGGAGGTAGCCAAATACCCCGAATGGGTGGCAAACATTGTACCAGTACCAAAGAAAGACGGGAAAGTTCGTATGTGTGTAGATTATAGGGATCTGAACCGAGCTAGCCCTAAAGACAACTTCCCTTTGCCACATATTGACACGCTGGTTGACAACACCGCAGAACATTCATGGTTTTCCTTCATGGACGGCTTCTCAGGGTACAACCAGATAAAGATGGATCCTAACGACATGGAGAAAACCACATTCATAACCATGTGGGGCACTTTTTGTTATCAAGTGATGCCGTTTGGGCTAAAGAACGCAGGGGCAACATACCAAAGAGCAATGGTGACTCTTTTCCATGACATGATGCACAAAGAAATAGAAGTATACGTGGATGATATGATTGCCAAATCCCGAACAGAGGAAGAGCACCTACAGAACTTGAGAAAACTATTCCAAATACTACGGAAGTACCAACTGAGACTCAATCCTGCCAAGTGTACCTTCGCCGTTACTTCTGGAAAACTCCTAGGGTTCGTAGTAAGCGGAAGAGGGATTGAGATTGATCCCGATAAAGTGAAAGCCATCCAGGACCTTTCACCACCCCGCACGCAGAAGGAAGTCTGCGGTTTCCTGGGGAGGCTGAATTATATCTCTCGATTCATTTCCCAATTAACCAATCAATGCGACCCGGTCTTCAGACTTCTTAGAAAGAATAATCCTGGCGTGTGGGATGAAGAATGTCAAAAAGCCCTAGAAAAGATCAAAAAGTACCTGACAAATGCTCCAATTTTAGTCGCACCAGTACCTGGTCGACCACTAATTCTCTACTTAACAGTCTTCGAGAATTCAATGGGATGTGTACTGGGGCAACACGATGAGTCAAGAAAAAAGGAGCAAGCCATCTATTACCTAAGCAGGAAATTCAATGATTGCGAAACACGGTACCCGCCAGTGCAGAAGTTGTGTTGTGCTCTAGTTTGGGCTACCAAGCAGCTCAGACAGTACATGTTGTACCATACTACCTGGTTGATATCCAAGCTAGACCCACTGAAGTTCTTAATGGAAGCGCCAGCACTAACGGGAAGGATGGCTCGATGGCAGATGCTATTATCCGAATTCGATATCGTATATGTTAATCAGAAAGCTGTAAAGGGGAGTGTCGTAGCAGATTTCCTGGCTAGTCATGCTTCGGACGAATATGAGGCATTGAACTTTAATTTCCCAGATGAAGACTTGATGTGCATTACCACTGAAGAAGAGGTTTCAGATGATAAGTCATGGAAACTTTACTTCGATGGAGCCTCCAACGCCCTCGGACATGGGATAGGGGCAGTGCTAATTTCACCTGAGGACGTCTATTATCCTTTCACCAGCAGATTGGAATTCTTCTGCACAAACAATATAGCTGAATACGAAGCTTGCATCATGGGACTAAACTCAGCCATCGAGAGAAAGGTTAAGAAACTTCGAGTGTTCAGAGATTCGTCCTTAGACATTTACCAATTGCGCGGGGAGTGGGAAACCAGAGACCCGAAGTTGGTCAAATATCACGAATTGATCCAAGAGCTCATCAAAGAGTTCGAAAAGGTCAGCTTCAATTACCTGCCCCGAGAAGAAAATCAGATGGCAGATGCATTGGCAACCTTGGCATCCATGTTTAAAACAAACACCGGGGCAGAAATGAAACCCATTGAGATGCAGACGTTGGAAAAGCCTGCTCATTGTTGTAATGTACAGGAAGAGATTGACGGAAATCCATGGTACTATGACATCCTGCAATATGTCAAGCTTCGAAAGTATCCAGAAGGGGCAAACGACAATGACAGAAAAACACTCAGAAAAATGGCAACAAAATATGTCCTAGATGGGGAGATCCTATATAGGAGAAGTCATGATCAAACATTGCTGAGATGTGTGGATGCCCGGGAGGCGAAGGAAATCTTAGCCGAAGTACATGATGGGATCTGTGGAACGCATGCCAACGGGCTGTCTATAGCCCGGAAAATTATGAGATACGGATATTTCTGGTTGACCATGGAGGGAGATTGCATCGATTACGCCAGGAAATGCCACAAATGCCAAATTTACGCTGACAAAATTCATGCACCCCCATTGCCTCTACACACCATGAATTCTCCGTGGCCTTTCGCAGCGTGGGGCATGGACGTCATCGGGCAGATCCATCCGAAAGCTTCCAATGGGCATCGTTTCATTTTGGTCGCCATAGACTACTTCACTAAATGGGTAGAGGCAGCGTCTTACGCCAATATCACCAGGACTACAGTTTGTAAGTTCTTAAAGAAGGAAATTATTTGTCGATACGGATTGCCAGAGAGGATCATCACCGACAATGCTTCCAATCTGAACAACAAAATGATAAAGGACGTGTGCACTCAATTCAAGATAACACTCCATAATTCCACAGTCTATCGTCCTAAAATGAATGGAGCAGTGGAAGCGGCAAACAAAAATATAAAGAAGATCATAGCGAAGACTACGGATACCTACAAGGATTGGCATGAGAAGTTGCATTTTGCCCTTTTCGCCTATAGGACGTCCATTCGCACATCAACAGGGGCAACACCCTACTCCTTGGTGTATGGTACCGAAGCAGTACTCCCAATTGAGGTAGAGATTCCGTCTCTCCGGGTCTTAAATGAAGTAAAATTGGAAGAAGCTGAATGGGTGCAGGCCAGACTCGACCAACTAAATCTCATTGACGAAAAAAGACTAAAGGCCATTTGTCATGGTCAGATGTACCAAAAGCGGATGGTGCAGGCATATAACAAAAAGGTGCGCCCAAGAGAATTCAAAGAAGGGGATCTGGTACTCAAGAAAATCCTCCCTATCCAAAAAGATTCTCGAGGAAAATGGATGCCCAATTGGGAAGGACCATACGTCGTAAAAAAGGCCTTCTCAGGAGGAGCCCTGATCCTAACAGAAATGGATGGGGACGAGCTGAAAAATCCCGTAAATTCTGATGCCGTCAAGAAATACTATCTCTAAAAAAAAAATTGGAGAGCTCAGGACGAAAACCCGAAACCGGGCGTCTTGAAGCAAAGGAAGGACTCGAGTTGAAAACCCGTAAAGGGCAGCTTGGGTAAATTGAAAGATTGAATATCCGAAGAAAAGGGTATCCCTATGAACATCATGAAGAGAAGGTTTCAGGCAAGAAATTCTACACCGGTTGACAGGATCATGTATCATTCATATCGAGGATAATGAGAGATTTTGTATCTTCATGTGTGTTATACCTTTCTTTTTAAGATATCCCAAACCCTTAATCATAATAAAACCGTGTTTTGAGCATCCATTCCTGGCCTTCTTGTCAATTTCAGTCAAATAAGATAACATAGGCTTATAATGAAACAAGAGATTTCGAAGCATTACTATGATTTAACCTTGAAAATGCAGGTGATCAAAGAAAACGATGTTAACTCCGTCCTCTAGTTCCCTAATGGCTGTCGATAGGGAAGGCGGGAAGCTTCAAACAACCTGGTAGGATAACCAATGGCACATGTCCTATCTATTCAAGAAAGGCATACGAGATAACAAAAGAGATCTTTTGGGTGAAAACCAGAAGGGCACCCCTCTCAAAAAAAAATCTCTAAAGTGAAAACCCGAAAGGGCACTTTAGAATTCCAAGTCGAAATTGAAAAAAAAGAGAAAGGTCGAGATGGTTGAACTTGGCAGTGAAGCGGGGTATCGATGCCCGTAAGAAAGGAGAAAGCGAACGTCAAGATCAAATAAGGACCAAAACAAGCCCACCAAGATATTGAATCTCATGCATCATGAATAGTCAGACATCACTAGGATTAGGAGCATGTCAATTCATTCATTTGTCATAGCATTTTGTTTTCATCTCAGACAGGTATCTGCAGATCCAAAGAGACATCGAGGGCCATCATGGTGTGAATCCCAAATGAGAAGACAATGTTTTTACATACAAAAGGCACATGTTTTCAAGCTCTAGAGAAAGGTTCTATATAGGAAGAATCCTCCTCTCCGAGGCTTCAGAAGCTGAAAGTTCTATATAGGAAGGACCGATGACTCGGGGTGAAGACTAGCAGTTCTATATAGGAAGGACTCCCGGTCGAAGGAATTCACCCATGACACGCAAGATTATATAGGAAATCCTACCGTGTCGAAAGCAAAGAGTTCTATATAGGAAGGGCTCCTAGCTTCAATGTCTTAGAGTGAAAGATTCTATATAGGAAGAATCCGTAACTCCAAGATTTCAAGACGCCGAAAAGTTCTATATAGGAAGGACCGATTGGCTCCAAGGTGAAGACTCGTAGTTCTATATAGAAGAAACCCGGTCAAAGAAATTCACCTATGACACAGGGTTATATAGGAAACCTGTTGTGTCGATAGCAAAGAGTCTTATATAGGAAAGGCTCTGAGCTTCATTGTCTTAGAGTGAAAGGTTCTATATAGGAAGAACACTGTAGCTCGAGATTTTCAGACGCCAAAAGTTCTATATAGGAAGGACTGACGGCTCCAGGATTTGAAGACTAGCAGTTCTATATAGGAGGAACTCCCAGTCGGAAGAATCCATCAGTGGCGCAAAAGGTTTTATATAGGAGAAACCAACGTTGAAAGCAAAGAGTTCTATATAGGAAGGACTCCAAGCTTTATTGTCTCAAAGTGAAAGGAAGGACTCATAATTCGGGATGTCAGAGCGAAGGGTTCTATATAGGAAGAGCCTGTAGCTCCAAGATCGGAAGGTGACGAAGCTCTATATAGGAAGAACTTACGAGCCTAAAGATTCAGCCAAGGAAGAGCAGAGATGTCCAAAAGAATTCGTTTTTCCAAGGCTACAAACAGGGAAGTCTGATAAAAATGAGTGCTTATGAATCTTTGCTTTGTTTCCCATTCCATGAGAACAAGCAAAGAGGGGCAACTGTAATCACTCATTTTCACTTGTAAATATATTAATATTGCATGTATATTTATTATATGAATGTTACTAATATAAGGTGATGCGTGCATGTATAAGCTATGTATACGTATTAGGGGTGTATGTATGTCGCGTATATATCTAGAGTATAAGCGTATTTGATTAATATATAGATGTTATGTTAATTATATGTATGATTATACGTACGTATACTAGAATATTATATTAATTAATGATTGTATAATATAAGTATATATTTTCGTATGTATATGTATTTTGTTATAATTATATTATTATTATTATTGGGTGACAAAATGAAAGAATTAAATATATTAAACCCAAATAAAATTTCTTGTCCAAGTCCAATTACAAGGCCGGTTGGCCCAAATCTAAATCTTATCTAATTACAATGTGGGGAAGCGTGGGCCGTTGGATCAAGATCTCGATCCAACGCCACGATGCAACCAGAAGTCAAAAATATTCGCCAGCGCGCGTGTTCCACACGTATGGACCGTTCAAGTGCCACGCGCGCGTGTGGTACACGCGCGGACGCTTTAATATCCCACGCGCGCGTAAGATCCACGTGTTCTGACTCCTCGACTGCGGAGCTCCACGTGGCAAAATCTGAAGCCGTCTCATCAAATCGAGGCTTCATCCAGGCCGATCGTTCTTCAAGCCATCTCGACCGTTAGATCAGATCTGATCTAACGGCCGAGAAACGTCCGCCCTCGCGAAATCGTCCATATCGCCACCGCGCCGATATTCAGTCCCTGTGCTCAGAACATGCCCAAGATAACAAGCAAAATTGTCAGTCCAGTTCAGATCTGAAAAAAGCAAGATGCAACTTGCAACAAAATAGAGACAATAATATATATGAAACGGGAACTTTTGTAACGGGGAAGAACGGGGGAGGTAAAAAAAAGAGAGAGACCAGAGACCTTGTAATACAAAAAAAATTGGAAAGTTGTAAACATCCAAGTAAATCAAAAGACAATCCAGTGGTAAATACTTGTCTCTTTTTCTTACTTATTTTCTTTACATGCATATACAAAAACAGAAACAAAAAAATGGAGAGTAGTCTTACCGACGTTGTTTGTGGGTCTTCCCTTCCTCAGTGATAAGCCTTTCGGCTTCTACAAGCCAGATCTGGTGAACTAAAGGGAGGAGAAGACCCTTTGTAGTTTTGTTTTGGTCAAAAAAAATATTTTTTTTGGTTCGTATTTCCTAGATCTAGGGCGAATAGAGGTATATCCTCTGAATCCAGCCTAGGATTCGTATTGAGGACGTAAAGGGGGTTGTTTTGGTGTATTTTGGAGGCTCGCCGGCGCCGATTAGCGAAGGCCGGCGGCGGAGAATACGGCGGCCGGCCGCCGAATTCTGGGTTTCAGAAGAACAAGGGAGAGAAAAACGAAGAACATGGTTCTTGTAAAAACCAGAAAATGAAACAAATGGCTAAAATTTTGATTTCGGCCTAAAAATAGGGTTTATATAGGCGTTATTATTTTACTAAATGGGTAAATTACACACTTAATCCCACCGCGTTTTCAATATTTTCGTTTTTGTCTCGCCGCATGGTATAATCACAATCTCGGTCCACCTGATATTTCAAAAGTTTACAATCTAGTCCCTAAATTACACCGAATCAGTTTCTGAATGGTAAAATTACGCCCTTAACCATCTCGCGTTTTTGAATTTTTCATTTTGGGTCTGCCCCTTGGTCTAATTACAATTCTGGTCCTTTTAGGTTTTGTTTATTTCGCAATTTCGTCCCTAAATTACATATTATTATTCTTTAATTTCTGCCACTGACTTTTATTTTTCTTTCATTTCAGTCCTGTTTTCTTTTTAAATATTCATGTTCGTATTATAATCGTATATATTGATATTCTATTATTTTATTTTATGTCCCTCATATATGACTTGTATTTTATGTTTATATGCATATGTGTGTTAAGCTTATAATAGTCATGTTTTTTTATCCGGTTATTCGTATTAAAGCATGTTATGTTCTATTTGACTCGTAAAATAGCATGTTTTTGTATTTTTGTATATATTGTATGTTTTCTTGACTTTTAGGTTACATATTAGTGTTGTCTTCTTTGTTCATATATGTTGAAATATGTTTTATTAATAGCATGTATGTCTTTTTAAATATTTGTTCGTCTACATATAACGTAATTATTCCTGCATTGTTGTTCTAACTTGTTAAAGTTGTTTTTATTTATCATTTAGAATAATATGTATATATTCATGCTTTAATCTAGTATATCATTTATTAGATTAGTATCTTATTATTTGAATATTTACTGTCTTTAAATTATCTGTCATGCTTCATGTTTTTGTCACTAAGATTGCATATGATTTATAACTTGTTAATGCGGTGTCCTTTTATCCGAGCGTAAACGGGGCCAGTATCAAGCGTAGTGATAGTGGTTGGGCGTTTATTCTCGGGTAACGGGACCCTTAAAATATATTCACAATTATGACCGAATTTTAAAATAATCGTCACTTTAATCCGGAAAATCCAATATTAATAAAGTGGTAATTATTAAAGTACCAATTTTTGGGCGGTGTGGGGGTGCTAATCCTTCCCCATCCGTAACCGACTCCCGAACCCTGTCTTTTCGAATCTCTGGTTTTATGGTGTCCGGCCTACCTAAGTGGCCGGTGGCGACTCCATTTTTTATGAGGTTTTTTTTTGTAAACCCCACGGAATAAATATTTTATATCCAAAAGAATCATAAACACCTCTCAAAAAACACCTTTCAAAAATCCTCGTTTTTTTAATTAGCGATTTGAAAAAAGACATCGCTACACTAGCCATGAACTAAATCTATTGGGCTAAGGTTATTGTGTCTTGTGGTTGTGAGAAACTATTGGATTTTGTTTAGGTAATAAGAGTTTGCACTTTTCTATTCAAGGTTTATTCATTCTTGGTTCTTATTCTTGTTTGCGAGTGAATTGGGAGAGGATCTCGTAACTTCATCTATTTATCTAATATCGGGAGAGTTTAAATTCAAGAAACGAATGAATATGATCTTTATTCAATCTATTGATGGTGAAGATTAATCCGGCTTAGGAATAAGTTAAGGATTTCAACGGCTAAGAGGAGCGCAAGATTGGTTGTTGTTCACCCTTGATTTACGCAGAGATGTATTATCAAGGCATGCACAAGTAGCTAGAGTTTTGACTTAGGGATAAGAAGAAACCATTGAAGAACGCTCTGCCGAACCTTGAAGGTTGCTGCCCAGACGCCCAAGTAGTTGCCCAACTAGTCGCCCAGGCAACCATCGATTAGTTGCCAAGGCAACCCCGTTCTGCAAGTTGCCACAGCAACTGAGTTTAGTAATTAGTTATTTTCCTTCTAGTTTAGTAATTAGTTAAACTCCTATAATCTTCTATTTGTGTTTTTTACTTTCTACAGTGCAAGAGACTAGATTCTTGAAGTGGCACCAATCCCTGTGGAGACAATATCTTTTATACTATAACTTGCAACGTGTATACTTGCACAATTGCGTAGCAGTTATTACGCGCAACAAGTTTTTGGCGCCGTTGCCGGGGATTGGCAATAGCGACTTTGTTTTTATTTTCTTGCACTTTCTTTTTACTTTTCTTGTTTAAGTTCAAAGGGCTAACAAACTTTGGTTTTGCATTGGTATATGACCAGGGCGAGACCGATTACATCAGAATATCCATTTGGTCCAGAAATCGAACGAACCTCACAAAGACTTAGACGAAGGATAAGAGTAGCAATGGCTAATCAAGATGTTCCAGCAGGAGGAGGAGTGATTCTTGAACGAAACAGAACTATTCGAAACTATCTTGAAGAAGATCTTGATGGACTTAATCCAGGAGTTGTCGCACCTGAAATTGAAGCCGACCACTTTGAGTTGAAACGGGTAATGTTTAATATGATCAACACAATTGGTCAATTTGGCGGCTCAGCAACTGAAGATGCACGACAACATCTTAAATCTTTCCTTGAGATTTGCAACTCGTTCAAAATACACGGAGTCACCCCTGATGTTTTACGATTAAGATTATTTCCCTATTCACTGAGGGATAGGGAGAAAGCATGGTTGAATAGCATTCATGCCGGATCAATAGGATCTCAGACCGATCTTTTTCATGATTTCCTTGCTCGGTTTAATCCTACAAATTTGACTGATAAGCTTCGTAATGACATTACTTCTTTTCGGCAGGCAGATGATGAATCCATGTACGAGGCTTGGGAGCGATATAGAGAACTTTTACACAAATGCCCCCTACACGGATTCCCGGCGTGGACTCAAGTAATAATGTTTTACAACGCCGTGAATACACCAACAAGGATGATGCTAGATGCCTCGGCAAACGACATACTCCTAGATAAGTCGTCGGAGGAAGCAATGCAAATTCTAAACAGGCTGGCCAAGAATGATTATCAATTCCCCTCTACTAGAAGAGGAGGAGTTAGACGCCAAGCCACAATACATGAACTAGGATCATCATATTCAATTTCGGCACAATTGGCCACTTTAACCAAGATGGTCTAAAACATGCAAAAACCAAACAACACACCTGAGGTCAAGGTAATGGATTCTTTTTGTGAGTTATGTAGTGATAACCATGATTCTTCTAAATGCGTGCAGAATTCGGAATCCAGCTTCTATGTGGGGAATTACAATCGGAATAATAATGTGATGTCCAATACATACAATCCAGCTTGGAAGAAGCACCCGAATTTTTCATGGAGTAATCCCAACAATGCTCTAAACCAGGACAATCAGAATGCACAAGCATCGGGATTCCAGCAGAATATGCCATGGCAACAGTTGCTGCAGCAACAACCGACAACATCTAGTTCTTTGGAAAATTCTCTAAATGCTTTTATGATGAAAACTGAATCTTATATAGCTGAGAATAGTAACTTCACAAAAAGAACTGATGCTTTTATTAACAGGACCGAGATGAGATTGCAAAAATCAACAGGCGGCAATTAAACCATTAGAAAATCAAGTCGGATAGTTTGCTCAAAACCTAAATACTAGACCGCAATAAGGTTTACCTAGCGATACTGAAGTTGCAAGAGGAACTGGCCATGAGCAATGTAAGGCGATCACCACTAGAAGTGACCAACAACTTAAAGAGGCTCAAGCCCTCTCATCAAACAAAACTCCACAAAAAGATCAAGACGAACCTAGCGGCAAAGCCTCAGATGCTGAACTAGGAATTTCCGCGACAACCGGCAATAAGCATGCCTCGGCAACCGACAATAAGGATGCTTCAGCAACTTGTGATAAGCATGCCTCGGGAAACCCAGTTGATAATGCCTCAAAAACTCCAGTTGTCCAAGCAATGCCATCAATCAGGTTCCAAACCAATGAAAGGATAGAAGATATCCGACTTCCACCACCATTCCCACAAAGGTTGAAGCGACAAAAGAAAGAATATCAATTCAAGAAGTTTCTTGATATCCTAAAACAAGTCCACATCAACTTGCCATTGGTGGAAGCAATTCAACAAATGTCGAACTATGCCAAGTTTCTTAAAGACATTGTGTCCAAGAGAACAAGGCTAGGAGAGTTTGAAATAGTTGCCGAAACAAAGGGATGCATGGCAATGTTGCACAATCGTATGCCACCGAAGTTGAATGATCCCGGAAGTTTCATAATAACCTGTTCTATTGGAAACCACTATGTCGGGAAAGCATTATGCGACCTTGGGGCTAGCATAAATTTGATGCCTAAATCAGTTTTCCAGAAACTAGGAATCGGGAAGGTAAGACCTACAACAGTTATGCTACAGCTAGCCGACAGATCCGATGTGCATCCAGAGGGAAAAATTGAAGACATACTGGTAAAAGTTGATAAATTTATTTTTCCCGCTGACTTTATTGTTTTAGATTGTGAAGCAGATGAGCATGCACCTATCATTCTCGGGAGACCATTCCTAGCAACAGGGAGAACCTTGATCGATGTTGAAAAATGAGAACTCACAATGAGGGTGAATGACCAACAAGTTAAACTAAATGTGTTCCAAACACTAAGGCATTCCGATGATCCAGAAGAATGCCAACTTCTTCATGCCACGGCAGAGTTTAACTTCGATGAGGAATTTAATTGCCTCGGCAACTACTTTGCCGATCAAGAGGAACCTGAGGAGTATGAAGAACCGGTCAATGAGGAACAACAAGAAGAGGCAAATTGGATAGTCAATCGACTAGGTACATACTTTGAACCACTGGATTACTCAGGTAAGGAAGGTAAGCTCGAAAAACGCTCTATTGAATAACCACCGATTCTTGAGTTGAAGCAGTTTCCAGAGCAACTAAAATATGCATACTTAGGAACCGATAATACATTGCCTGTAATTATTTCTTCTAAGTTACGACCTGAGCAGGAAAAGAAGCTGATCAAAATGTTGAAGCTACACAAAAAGGTAAGAGGGTGGACAATTGCCGACTTGAAGGGAATTAGCCCGGCAGTGTGCATGCACAAGATTTTGTTTGAAGATAATCACAAACCTTCAATTGAGGCCCAGAGGAGACTGAATCATGCCATAAAAGGGGTTGTAATGAAAGAAATCATCAAGTGGCTTGACGCCGACATTATATACCCTATCTCTGATAGTACATGGGTAAGTCCGATACAATGTGTACCGAAATAGGGAGGTATAATGGTGGTAAGTAATGAAAACAATGAACTCATTCCAACCAGGACTGTGACTGGTTGGAGGGTTTGTATGGATTATCGAAAGCTAAACAAAGCCACTAGGAAAGATCACTTCCCATTACCCTTTATTGATCAAATGCTTGACCGTCTTGCAGGTAAACCCTTTTATTGTTTTCTTGATCGTTATTCAGGTTACAATCAAATTGCCATATCACCAGAAGATCAAGAAAAAACAACATTCACATGCCCATACGATACTTATGCTTTCCGAAGGATTCCATTCAGATTATGTAACGCCCCGTCAACCTTCCAAAGATGCATGATGGCACTCTTTTCAGACATTGTCGAAGACTTCCTTGAGATCTTCTTGGATGATTTTTTCGTTTTTGGTAATGACTTCGACAGTTGCCTTGGTAATTTAGAGAAGGTGTTGGCAAGATGTGAAGAAACTGATTTAGTCCTCAATTGGGAGAAGTGCCATTTTATGGTAAATGAAGGAATAGTGCTCGGCCACAATATTTCATCCAAGGGAATTGAAGTAGACAAAGCCAAGGTGGACGTAATCGAGAGATTACCCCCACCAAGTTCGGTTAAAGGAATTCGAAGCTTTCTTGGACATGCAGGTTTTTACAGGAGGTCCATTCATAATTTTTCTAAAATCACTAAACCCTTGTGCAATTTTCTTGAACAGGATAAAGTCTTCGATTTTGATGATTCTTGCACCCAAGCATTCGAAACCCTAAAGGAAAAGCTTGCCTCTGCTCCCATTGTCGTTCCACCAGATTGGACGCTACCTCTTGAGCTCATGTGTGATGCAAGTGATTTCGCGGTAGGAGCAGTCCTAGGACAACGCACAGGTAAGACCTTCCATGTGATATACTACGCTAGTAAAACTCTTAATAGTGCTCAAGTGAATTACACAATAATAGAGAAAGAGTTACTAGCTGTAGTTTTCGCATTTGACAAGTTCTGATCCTATTTGATTGGTACAAAGGTAATTGTTCATACGGGCTATTCGGTAATCAAATATCTATTTGCTAAAAAGGATGCCAAACTTCATTTGATTCGTTGGATATTACTTTTACAAGAGTTTGATATTGAAATTAAGGATAGGAAAGGAATAGAAAATAAAGTCTTATCACTTACCACGTTTAGAACGTAATAGGGAGGAGGACGCGGATCTAGAGATATGTGATGCATTCTCGGATGAACAACTTTTAGTTGCTTCAGCAACCATGGACGTGCATGCCTCGGTAACTCTCAATGCCGCAGCAGCCCTTAACACGCACACCTCGACAATTTTGGGAGCAGTCGCCACGATAGCACATGCCTCGGCAATACCCTGGTACGCGAATTTAGTTAATTTCCTTATTTGTGGTATTTTACCTTATGGTCTTACTCACCAAGGGAAGAAGCGGTTCTGCCATGATGCTAAGCATTACTTTTGGGACGAGCCTCTTTTGTTTAAACAATGTGTAGATCAGGTTATACACTGATGTGTCCCTGAAGAAGAGCAACAAAATGTACTCCAGCAATGCTATTATTCACCCTATGGAGGACATTTTGGAGGAACTCGTACCGCGGCCAAAGTTTTGCAATCCAGTTTTTGTTGGCCAACATTGTACAAAGATGCCCAAAACTTTTACAAGCAATGTGATCGTTGCCAGAGGACGGGCAATATCTCTAGACGACATAAGATGCCATTCCAAAACATTATCGAGGTGGAATTGTTCGATGTATGGGGGATCGATTTTATGGGACCTTTCCCATATTCATTCTGCAACCTCTATATTCGACTTGCCGTCGACTACGTGTCTAAATGGGTTGAGGCAGCTGCAGTTTCCAACAACGATTCCAAGACTGTGCAACGATTCTTGCAGAAAAATATATTCACACGGTTTGGGATGCCGAGAGCAATTATCAGTGACGAAGGCAACATTTTGGCAACAGACTTATTACCAAGATGTTGCAACGCTTCGGCGTATCACACAAGATTGCCAGGGCATATCGCCCACAAACCAACGGGCAAGCAGAAATTTCCAACCGAGAATTGAAGGGTATACTCAAGAAAGTTGTAAATCCCTCTATGAAGGATTGGTCATTAAGACTAGATGACGCACTTTGGGCATTTCGCACTGCATTCAAAACACCCTTAGGTATGTCCCCCTTCTGACTTGTCTATGGCAAAACATGCCATCTACCGGTGGAAATCAAACACAAGGCATACTGGGCAATCAAGACCATGAATATGGATTGGGAAAGTGTTGGACAAAAGCGTTTGTTGGACCTCAACGAGATAGAATAATTCCGTGCACTCGCCTATAACAATGCATGAATCTACAAGGAGAAAACAAATCAATGGCATGACAAGAAACTATTGCCGCGACAATTCACGCCAGGGCAACTAGTTTTCTTATTCAATTCTCGGCTAAAACTTTTCCCGGGAAAGCTAAAATCAAGATGGTCGGGACCATTCGAAGTTGCCAACCCATTCTCCCATGGTGCCGTGATAATCAAGTCCATCACTGACAAAAATGAATTCAAAGGTAATGGACAAAGATTAAAGCACTACAATGGTGCCCATGTGGAACGTAACAAAGAAGTGGTCACCTTAGGAGATGCATGAGCATGCTCTCCTTTCGATATTTTATTTTTATTTTTAATTTTGTCGAACTATTTAATTTTTATTTTTTATTACTTTCGATTATTTTCTTTTTTAGGATAGATTTATTTTCTTTTGTTTTATCTTTTTTTAAGTTTAAGAATCCCTTTACACATCTTTATTTATTTTCTTTTATTAGTTTATCTTTAATTTTATTCCTTATTTGATTTGTCTTTGAATTGTAGGAAAAGAGTTCAAGATAAAGAGGAATTTTGATCCAAGAAGGAAAACATCTTCAACAAGGAAATTAATGGGCTGAATCTAAGGCTTATATAAAGCCTCCAACTTACCCTAATTAAACCCCCCTTGCCGTCACCCTTCCCCTAAATCCAAACCCCCTTTATTTTCTATCCAAAATTAATCCCCCACCATATTTACTACCTATCTTTTCTATAAAACCCATCACCCTTAACTTCCAAGAAACCTATTCCTACTTTTCATCTTGCAACTCTTTAGTTTCTTTTATTTTCTTTTCTTTGTTTTTACAAAACTCACAACCAAGATCATCCATGGCATCCAAAATTAAATTTTTGGTTCATCTAAGTTCCTCCAAAGAACCAAGATACAAGAAGTTTGCTACACCGATGGTTCAAGAAAGATTTCACTCCAAGTTTGAAAGCCGAAAGATTTATGAAGAACAAGGCTTTGAATACTCCAACTCTCATCAAGATTTAGGCCTTGAACCATTCATCTTCGAAAGGATTGCACATCAAAAGTGGCAAATCTTTTGCCATCAATCGGAACCGGGTAACATCTCATGGGTAAGAGAATTCTATGCTCACTCACCTAACCCGGATAATCCTTATGTTTTTGTTCGTGACAAGGCCATACTCATAAGCCCCGAAAACATCAACACCTTTTACGGGCTCTACATTGAGAAGGACGAGCATCAAGCCTTTGTTGATCAAATCACGCCCAAGCAACTCGACAAGGTGCTTCAAGAACTCATTGGAACGACGGTAAATACAAGGGCACGGTAAATCGCCTTCGGCTTAAACCCGAGGCAAAACTATGGAATAAGTTTGTTAAAACTTCTTTAATGCATACCACACACAATACTACCGTTGATATACCACGTCTTTTGCTCATACATTCTATATTGCATAAGCGCATCATTAACATTGGAAAAATTATTTGTCATGAGATTTTTGTATGTAGCTCAAAAGATAAGGTTTCTATTTTCTTCCCTTGCTTAATTTCTAATCTTTGCAAGGAGATACATGTCCCAAGTGAGTCAACCGATGAAAAGGCCCTACCAAAGTCCGGTTGGAATCAAGCACAAATCCGAAAGCTAATGGGAGAGGCACCGGAAAAATCCTCAAGGCCTCCAATTGCCGCAGCAACTCATGCCGCCCCGGCAATCCCTAATGCCCAAGCACCTAACCCTGGGCAACTCGGCCATCAACCCCGAAACACTTTGAAGCACTCTTTCAACCATTAAGGCAAATTGAAGACCGGCAACTAATGTTCATGCGGTATATGAAGGAGCACAACAATGCCATCACCCAAGTCATCCTAGAAAAGTACCTGGACAATCGCATGTCATTCCCAATCTTTTCTATCGAGATCCTTGCCCCGGCAACCAATGAAGCAGTCGCCACGGCAACCGCAACAGATGATGCTGCGACAACCTACATCGTGCCTGCACAAGCAGATGCCACGGCAACCAACCCTGAAGATGCCACGGTAACCAAAGCTAAAGACATCCCAGCAACCACTGCAAAAGCCAAAGGTAAAGCACTTATGCCCGAATCAACTCCTACGGAATCATTGTCTAATTTTTCAGATTCGGGCGAGTCCTCCATTGCACGAACAAAGACCGCACCAATTGAATCCTTCAAGCGAAAAGCCAATGACATTGATGAAGAGGACGATGAGGACAACCCCGTACGAGGATCAATTCCACCATCGGCAACAAGGAAACAACCATCGCGTTCAAGCAAGAGAATCAAGACACCGACCAAAAGGAAACTAATCATCCACGACGATGAACTCTCAGAGTAAGTCCTCGTTTGCATTTTATTTTTCGTTGTTTTTATTAATATTTAATGCATTGAGGATAATGCCTCACTCGAGTTTAGGGGGGATTGTTATTAGTAGTTACCGTGTTTAGTTACATTCATCTTAAGTATTACATTTATGATACATAAATTACTTGCCATGCCTTTAGTTGGAACAAGAATTGCCTAGATTTGATGAATATTCGATGATGACTTTGTCAATGCACTTAATTGATAGAATTTTTATTCTAGGATAACCATGGAAAAACTTAGAATTTTACTATGATGCTAAATTTGATGAAACACTGTTGTGGTTTGATTGATTTAAGGAATTCTAGTGAACTTAGGTTGATAATTAAACAAATTAGGGGATTAGAATAAAAATTGGATGAATGCTAGAGGTGCCCGAAATTGGCTCAGCATGTGCTAAAAAATTGATCGCTAGAGGTGCCCGAAACCGGCTCTAGTCGAATAAATTAATTAACTTAAGGAAACTAAAAAAAACACTAGAGGTGCCCAAAACTTGCTCTAGTTAAAACATGTTAAAAAGAACCCAATGAAGTAATTTGAAAACCTCTTGTTTGCATAGAATCTGAAAAATCAACTTGCACACAACTCCGCACACACTCACAAGCATTATAGTTTGATTCCGAGTAACTCCTAAGTTTTCCGAAAAATGAAAAGCCAATCATACTTTGTGCCCCGGTTCTGAGAATTGAAATCAAGTTCAAAGCTAAGTTTGTGAAAATTTAAGTCTTGGCAGGTTATTATTAGTTTGCATTGCTTGAGGACAAGCAATAGTTCGAGTTTGGGGGTGTGATAAGTGTTCAAAAGTACTATTTTTCTTACCCTTTTTACTCATATTATTGTTAGACTTAGGCTCATATTAGTTGCATAATTAGCCATTCATGCATTAATCCATGTTTCCTTCCATCGTTGAGCTTGATTACATAACTTGGTAGTTTTTGAGGGAAAATATGCTGCTTTGTTGTGTTTTGTGTGTATGTGCAGGATCACTTGCCAAAGCAAGGCTAGAGCTAGTTGCCAGGGCAATGTATGAAGGAGATGCCGAGCTAGTTCCCAGGGCAATGCATGAAGGAGACGCCGAGCCAGTTGCCAGGGTAATTGTCGACAAAGAATAAGGTGATATGGTAGTCGAAATTGATGACTAGACAAGCCCAAGATGACGTGGAGCAAAGCTAAATCCCAAAGGAGTTTGATTTCCATGAAGAGATTAAAGAAAAATTAAATCCCAAGAAGATAGGAGAAGTTCTAGAAGGAATATAATTATAATAAAGAATTATATTCTTTAAAGATAATTTAATTCGAACTTAACTTCCTCCTCAAAGAAGGACTTTGACCTAGCCCTATAAATTAGAGGCCATTGCTGTCAACTCCAAATGAGGGAGAGAAGAGAGAATTTTCGACAAGCATCAAGGGCAAGGAGGATTTCAACAAGCTTCATCCTTCATCTTTTTCTTTCTTGTTCAATTAGGTTCATGCTAGGGATTCTTTATCTTGTGTTTCTTTGGAACCTAGCCATGAACTAAATCTATTTGGCTAAGGTTATTGTGTCTTGTGGTTGTGAGAAACTATTGGATTTTGTTTAGGTAATAAGAGTTTGCACTTTTCTATTCAAGGTTTATTCATTCTTGGGTCTTATTCTTGTTTGCGAGTGAATTGGGAGAGGATCTCGTAACTTCATCTATTTATCTAATATCGGGAGAGTTTAAATTCAAGAAATGAATGAATATGATCATTATTCAATCTATTGATGGTGAAGATTAATCCGACTTAGGAATAAGTTAAGGATTTCAACGGCTAAGAGGAGCGCAAGATTGGTTGTTGTTCACCCTTGATTCACGCATGGATGTATTATCAAGGCATGCACAAGTAGCTAGAGTTTCAACTTAGGGATAAGAAGAAACCATTGAAGAACGCTCTGCCGAACCTTGAAGGTTGCTGCCTAGACGCCCAAGTAGTTGCCCAACTAGTCGCCCAGGCAACCATCGATTACTTGCCAAGGTAACCCCATTGTGCAAGTTACCACAGCAACTGGGTTACCCGTGCACTCTTTTACCAAGACGATCCAATCGGCTGTCACACCTCAACTCGCGATAACCTGGCCTATCTCTCTCATTTAATTACATCGCCTTTTACTTATTTGCCTTCTAGTTTAGTTATTAGTTAAACTCCTATAATCTTCTATTTATGTTTTTTACTTTTTACAGTGCAAGAGACTAGATTCTTGAAGTGGCACCAATCCCTGTGGAGACGATATCTTTTATACTATAACTTGCAACGTGTATACTTGCACAATTGTGTAGCACTTATTACGCACAACACATGCTATATCAGATATTGCATTGAGTTTTTTTATCCCTTTTCGAAAGATAAACTACCTTCTTATACCCGAAAGAGCGTAGGGTTATTGCAGAACGTATGAAGAAGAGAGATATTGGTCGTTCAAAGTCGTAAAAGAGTAAGGTGTTTGCTGGTTCGGTATGAGGCATTTTGTTGGATTAGGAAGGTTTGGTTTGCACTAGGTCTAGTTTGAGGGTTTATAAATTAGGAGGATTTATTATTGTTTGTGTTGTGAAAGAGGGGGTAGAGCAGGTTCGGGGACTAATTTTCTTGAGTAGGTTTGGTATGTTGGTGCGTGTACAGGGTTTGTGCTTGCCAAGGGATGTTGTGTTGATACTGGTTAGTGTTGTTTATACGATGCTTGGTTTATTTTAAATTTGTTTATTTAACTCAGTTGTGGGAGGTGTTTTGAGATTCATTTTTTGAATAAATTATTTGATTTTATTCATCCAAAAGAACCATCCATTTACAAACTAAACAAACACCACCAACTAATGTAAAACCAGAATAAAAAAATGATAAAAAATAGAAAACTCAGACCTACAGTAAGTCCCATGTGGCAGCAAGAATGGTAGAAGATTGAGCAATTAAGCACCCTTTAAGCCTTATCCTAATCACACTATTTACTTCCTTAACAATGCCAGCAACATTCCTGGAAGCAACTCTATGAACTCGACTGTTTTGCTCCTGCCAAGTAAAATATAACCAGCTGCACCAGGCAAGCTGAGTAATTGTAGGTTTTAATGATTTACCCTTACCAATCTCGTGCACCTAGCAAAGTGTTGCGCGTAATAAGTGCTACGCAATTGTGCAGGTATACACGTTGCAAGTTATAGTATAAAAGATATCGTCTCCACAGGGATTGGTGCCACTTCAAGAATCTAGTCTCTTGTACTGTAAAAACTAAAAACACAAATAAAGAATTATAGGAGTTTAACTAATAACTAATCTAGAAAGCAATAAAGTAAAAGAATAGATGAGATCAAATGAAAGAGATAGGCCAGGTTATCGTGAGTTGAGGTGTGATAGCCGATTGGATCGTCTTGGTAAAAGAGTGTACAGACAACTCAGTTGTCGTGGCAACTTGCACAACGGGGTTGCCTTGGCAACTAATTGATGGTTGCCTGGGCGACTAGTTGGGCAACTACTTGGGCGTCTGGGCGTCTGGGCAGAAACCTTGACTTATTCCTAAGCCGGATTAATCTTCACCATCAATAGATTGAATAAAGATCATATTCATTCATTTCTTGAATCTAACTCTCTCGATATTAGATAAATAGATGAAATCACGAGATCCTCTCCTAATTCACTCGCAAACAAGAATAAGAACCCAGAATGAATAAACCTTGAATAGAAAAGTGCAAACTCTTATTACCTAAACAAAATCCAATAGTTTCTCACAACCACAAAACACAATAACCATAGCCAAATAGATTTAGTTCATGGTTAGGTTCCAAAGAAACACAAGATAATTAATCCCTAGCATGAACTCAATCGAACAAGAAAGAAAAGGATGAAAAATGAGGCTTGTCGAAATCCTCCTTGCCCTAGATGCTTGTCGAAAATTCTCTCCTCTTGCCCTCCTTGGAGTTGTCGAAATTTCCCTCTCTTGTTCTCTCTCTGAATTTGTCGAAATCTCCTTCTTATTTATAGGGCTAGGTTAAAGTCCTTCTTTGAGGAGGAAGTTAAGTTGGAATTAAATTATCTTTAAAGAATATAATTCTTTATTATAATTATATTCCTACTAGAACTTCTCCTATCTTCTTGGAATTTAATTTTTCTTTAATCTCTTCATGGAAATCAAATTCCTTTGGAATTGGGCTTTGCTCCACGTCATCTTGGGTTTGTCTAGTCATCAATTTCGACTACCATATCACCTTTGCTCTAGTCGACAATTGCCCTGGCAACTGGCTCGGCGTCTTCTTCATGCATTGCCCTGGCAACTAGCTTGGCGTCTCCTTCATGCATTGCCCTGGAAACTAGCTCTAGCCTTGCTTTGGCAAGTGATCCTGCACATACACACAAAACACACCAAAGCAGCATCTTTTCCCACAAAAACTACCAAGTTATGTAATCAAGCTCAACGATGGAAGGAAACACGGATTAATGCATGAATGGCTAATTATGCAACTAATATGAGCTTAAGTCTAACAATAATATGAGTAAAAAGGGTAAGAAAAATAGTACTTTTGAACACTTATCACACCCCCAAACTCGAACTATTGCTTGTCCTCAAGCAATGCAAACTCATAATTACCTGCCAAGACTTCAACTTTCACAAACTTAGCCTTGAACTTGATTTCAATTCTTTGAACCGGGGCACAAAGTATGATTGGCTTTTTATTTTTCGGAAAACTTAGGAGTTACTTGGAATCAAACTATAATGCTTGTGAGTGTGTGCGGAGTTGTGTGCAAGTTGATTTTTTTGATTCTATGCAAACAAGAGGTTTTCAAATTACTTCATTGGGTTCTTTTTAACATGTTTTAACTAGAGCCAGTTTTGGGCACCTCTAGTGTTTTGTTTTTAGTTTTCTTAAGTTAATTTATTCGACTAGAGCCGGTTTCGGGCACCTCTAGCTATCAATTTTTTTAACACATACTAGAGTCAGTTTCGGGCACCTCTAGTGGTCAATTTTTCAGCACATGCTAGAGCCAATTTCGGGCACCTCTAGCATTCATCCAATTTTTATTCTAATCCCCCAATTTGTTAATTATCAACCTAAGTTCACTAGAATTCCTTAAATCAATCAAACCACAATGGTGTTTCATCAAAATTAGCATCATAGTAAAATTCTAAGTTTTTCCATGGTTATCATAGTAAAATTCTTATTCCAACTAAAGGCATGGCAAGCAATTTATGTATCCTAAATGTAATACTTAAGATGAATGTAACTAAACATGGTAACTACTAATAACAATCCCCCCCAAACTCGAGTGAGGCATTGTCCTCAATGCATGCATTAAAAAAATAAAAATAAAAATAACGAAAAATAAAATGCATACGAGGACTTACTCCGAGAGTTCGTCATCGTAGATGATTAGTTTCCTTTTGGTCGGTGTCTTGATTCTCTTGCTTGAACGCGATGGTTGTTTTCTTGTTGCCGGTGGTGGAATCGATCCTCGTACGGGGTTGTCCTCATCGTCCTCTTCATCAATGTCATTGGCTTTTCGCTTGGAGGATTCAATTGGTGCGGTCTTTGTTGGTGCAATGGAGGACTCGTCTGTATCTGAAAAATCAGAAAATGATTCCGTATGAGTTAATTCGGGCATATGTGAGCAGTGGTTGACGGGATGTCTTTAGTTTTGGTTGCCGTGGCATCTTAAGGGTTGGTTGCCGTGGCATCTTCAGGGTTGGTTGCCTTATCGGTAGTGAATTTCCTTAACATAGTGGTTGTGAGTCTTGTTGTGGAAAAGAAAATAAAGAAAACCTGAAAACTAAAGATAATGAAGAAAAATAAAATATCTCCTAAAAATAAAAATGAAAATAAAAAGAAAATATTGAAAGGAGAGCATGCTCATGCATCTCCTAAGGTGACCACTTCTTTGTTACGTTCCACATGGGCACCATTGTAGTGCTTCAATCTTTGTCCATTAACTTTGAATTCATGGTTGTCAGAGATGGACTTGATTATCATAGCACCATGGGAGAATGGTTTGACGACTTCGAATGGTCCCGACCATCTTGATTTCAGCTTTCCCAGGAAAAGTTTTAGCCGAGAATTGAATAAGAGAACTAGTTGCCCTGGCATGAATTGCCGCGACAATAGTTTCTTGTCATGCCATTGCTTTGTTTTCTCCTTGTAGATTTGTGCATTGTTATAGGCGAGTGCACGTAATTCTTCTATCTCATTGAGGTCCAACAAACGCTTTTGTCCGGCACTTTCCCAATCCATATTCACGGTCTTGATTGCCCAATATGCCTTGTGTTCATTTTCCACCGATAGATGGCATGTTTTGCCATAGACAAGTCGGAAAGGGGACATACCTAAGGGTGTTTTGAATGCAGTGTGATATGCCCAAAGTGCGTCATCTAGTCTTAATGACCAATCCTTCCTAGAGGGATTTACAACTTTCTCGAGTATACCCTTCAATTTCCGGTTGGAAATTTTTGCTTGCCTGTTGGTTTATGGGTGATATGCCGTGGCGATCTTGTGTAATATGCCGAAGCGTTGCAACATCTTGGCAATTAGTCTGTTGTCAAAATGCTTGCCTTCGTCACTGATAATTGCTCTCGGCATCCCAAACCGTGAAAAAATGTTTTTCTGCAAGAATCGTTGCACGGTCTTGGAATCGTTGTTGGGAACTGCAGCTGCCTCAACCCATTTAGACACGTAGTCGACGACAAGTAAGATGTAGAGGTTGCCGAATGAAGATGGGAAAGGTCCCATAAAATCGATCCCCCACACATCGAACAATTCCACCTCGATGATATTCTGGAGTGGTATCTCATGTCGTCTAGAGATATTGCCCGTCCTCTGGAAACGATCACATTGCTTGTAAAAGTCTTGGGCATCTTTGTACAATGTTGGCCAATACAAACCGGATTGCAAAACTTTGGCCACGGTACGAGTTACTTCAAAATGTCCTCCATAGGGTGAAGAATGGCATTGCTAGAGTACATTTTGTTGCTCTTCTTCAGGGACACATCGGCGTATAACCTGATCTGCACATTTGATTAAACAAAAGAGGCTCATCCCAAAAGTAATGCTTAGCATCATGGCAGAACCGCTTCTTCCCTTGGTGAGTAATGCCATAAGGTAAAATACCACAAACAAGGAAATTAACTAAATCAGCGTACCAGGGTATTGCCGAGGCATGTGCTGCCGTGGCGACTGCTCCCAAAATTGCCGAGACGTGCGCGTCAAGAGCTGCTGCGGCGTCGAGAGTTGTCGAGGCGTGTGCGTCCATGGTTGCCGAGGCAACTAAAATTTGTTCATCCGGGAATGCATCGCATATCTTAGATTTGCGTCCTCCTCCATGTTGCGTTCTAAGCGTGATAAGTGATCGACCACTTGATTTTCTGTTCCTTTCTTGTCCTTAATTTCAATATCAAATTCTTGTAAAAGTAATATCCAACGAATCAAACGAGGTTTGGCATCCTTTTTAGCAAATAGATATTTGATTGCTGAATGGTCCGTATGAACAATTACCTTTGTACCAATCAAATAGGATCAGAACTTGTCAAATGCGAAAACTACAGCTAGTAACTCTTTCTCCGTTGTTGTGTAATTCACTTGAGCACTATTAAGAGCTTTACTAGCGTAGTATATCACATGGAAGGTCTTACATGTGCGTTGGCCTAGGACTACTCCTACCGCGAAATCACTTGCATCACACATTAGCTCAAAAGGTAGTGTCCAATCTGGTGGAACGACAATGGGTGCCGAGGCAAGCTTTTCCTTTAGGGTTTCGAATGCTTGGGTGCAAGAATCATCAAAATCGAAGACTTTATCTTCTTCAAGCAAATTGCACAAGGGTTTAGTGATTTTAGAAAAATTATGATTGAACCTCCTGTAAAAACCTGCATGTCCAAGAAAACTTCGAATTCTTTTAACCGAACTTGATGGGGGTAATCTCTCGATCACGTCCACCTTGGCTTTGTCTACTTCAATTCCCTTGGATGAAATCTTGTGGCCGAGCACTATTCCTTCATCTACCATAAAATGGCATTTCTCCCAATTGAGGACTAAATCAGTTTCTTCACATCTTGCCAGCACCCTCTCTAAATTGCCGAGACAACTGTCGAAGTCATTACCAAAAATAGAAAAATCATCCATGAAGATCTCAAGGAAGTCTTCGACCATGTCTGAAAAGAGCGCCATCATGCATCTTTGGAAGGTTGTCGGGGCGTTACACAATCTGAACGGCATCCTTCGGAAGGCATAAGTACCGTACGGGCATGTGAAGGTTGTCTTTTATTGATCTTTTGGTGCTATGGCAATTTGATTGTAACCTGAATAACCATCAAGAAAATAATAAAAGGGTTTACCTGCAAGACGGTCAAGCATTTGATCAATAAAGAGTAATGGGAAGTGATCTTTCCTAGTGGCTTTGTTTAGCTTTCGATAATCCATACAAACCCTCCAACCGATCACAGTCTTGGTTGGAATGAGTTCATTGTTTTCATTACTTACCACCGTTATACCTTTCTTTTTCGGTACGCATTGTACCAGACTTACCCATGTACTATCAGAGATAGGGTATATAATGCCAGCGTCAAGCCACTTGATGATTTCTTTCATTACAACCCCTTTCATGGCATGATTCAGTCTTCTTTGGGCCTCAATTGAAGGTTTGTGATCATCTTCCAACAAAATCTTGTGCATGCACACTACCGGGCTAATTCCCTTCAAGTCGGCAATTGTCCACCCTATTGCCTTTTTTTGTAGCTTCAACATCTTGATCAGTTTCTTTTCCTGCTCAGGTTGTAACTTATAAGAAATAATTATAGGCAATGTATTATCGGTTCCTAAGTATGCATATTTTAGTTGCTCTGGCAATTGTTTCAACTCAAGAATCGGTGGTTATTCAATAGAGGGTTTTTCGAGCTTACCTTCCTTACCTGAGTAATCCAGTGGTTCAAAGTATGTACCTGGTCGATTGACTAGCCAATTTGCCTCTTCTTGTTGTTCCTCGTCGACCGGTTTTTAATACTTCTCAGGTTCCTCTTGATCGGCAATGTAGTTGTCGAGGCAACTAAATTCCTCGTCGAAGTTAAACTCTGCCGTGGCATGAAGAAGTTGGCATTCTTCTGGATCATCGGCATGCCTTAGTGTTTGGAACACATTTAGTTTAACTTGCTGGTCATTCACCCTCATTGTGAGTCCTCCCTTTTCAACATCGATCAAGGTTCTCCCTGTTGCTAGGAATGGTCTCCCGAGAATGATGGGTGCATGCTCATCTGCTTCACAATCCAAAACAATAAAGTCAGCGGGAAAAATAAATTTATCAACTTTTACCAGTATGTCCTCGATTTTTCCCTCTGGATGCACATAGGATCTGTCGGCTAGCAGTAGCATAACTGTTGTAGGTCTTGCCTTCCCGATTCCTAGTTTCTGGAAAACCAATTTAGGCACCAAGTTTATGCTAGCCCCAAGGTCGCATAATGCTTTCCCGACATAGTGATTTCCAATAGAACAGGGTATTGTGAAACTTTCAGGATCCTTCAACTTGGGTGGCATACGATTGTGCAACATTGCCATGC
Source organism: Hibiscus mutabilis (assembly GCA_019671005.1). Taxonomy (NCBI): domain Eukaryota; kingdom Viridiplantae; phylum Streptophyta; class Magnoliopsida; order Malvales; family Malvaceae; genus Hibiscus; species Hibiscus mutabilis. Next base: position 30,910,200 of record CM033744.1, read on the forward strand.
ATCCCACTGTTGCGGCAACTGTTTCAAACTCTCCTAGCCTTGTTCTCTTGGACACAATGTCTTTAAGAAACTTGGCATAGTTTGGCATTTGTTCAATTGCTTCCACCAATGGCAAGTTGATGTGGACTTGATTTAGGATATCAAGAAACTTCTTGAATTGGTATTCTTGCTTTTTTCGCTTCAACCTTTGTGGGAATGGTGGTGGAAGTCGGATATCTTCGATCCTTTCATTGGTTTGAAACCTGATTGACGGCATTGCCGGGACAACTGGAGTTGCCGAGGCATTATCAATTGGGGTTGCCGAGGCATGCTTTTCACAAGTTGCCGAGGCATCTTTATCGTCGGTTGCCGAGGCATGCTTATTGTCGGTTGCCGCGACAATTCCTGGTTCAACATCTGAGGCTTTGTAGCTAGGTTCGTCTTGATCTTTTGTGGAGTTTTGTTTGATGAGCGGGTTTGAGCCTCTCTAAGTTGTTGGCCACTTCTAGTGGTGATTGCCTTACATTGCTCATGGCCAGTTCCTCTTGCGACTTCAATATCGCTAGGTAAACCTCCTTGCGGTCTAGTATTCAGATTTTGAGCAAACTGTCCGACTTGATTTTCCAATGATTTGATTGTCGCCTCTTGGTTTTGCAATCTCATCTCGATCCTGTTAATAAAAACATCAGTTCTTTTTATGAAGTTACTATTCTCAACCATATAAGATTCAGTTTTCATCATAAAAGCATTTAGAGAATTTTCCAAAGAACTAGATGTTGTCGGTTGTTGCTGCGGCAACTGTTGCCGTGGCATATTCTGCTGGAATCCCGATGCTTGTGCATTCTGATTGTTCTGGTTTAGAGCATTGTTGGGATTACTCCATGAAAAATTTGGGTGCTTCTTCCAAGCTGGATTATATGTATTGGCCATCACGTTGTTGTTCCGATTGTAATTCCCCACATTGAAGCTAGATTCTGGATTCTGCATACATTCAGAAGAATTATGGTTTTTGCATGTTCTGGACCATAAAACTCACAAAAAGAATCCATTACCTTGACCTCATGTGTGTTGTTTGGTTTTTGCATGTTCTGGACCATCTTGGTTAAAGTGGCCAATTGTGCCGAATTTGAATTTGATGATCCTAGTTCATGTATTGTGGCTTGGCGTCTAACTCCTCCTCTTCTAGTATATGAGAATTGATAATCATTCTTGGCCAGCCTATTTAGAATTTGCATTGCTTCCTCCGGTGACTTATCTAGGAGTATGCTGTTTGCCGAGGCATCTAGCATCATCCTTGTTGGTGTATTCACAGCGTTGTAAAACATTGTTACTTGAGCCCACACTGGGAATCCGTGTTGAGGGCATTTGTGTAGAAGTTCTCTATATCGCTCCCAAGCCTTGTACATGGATTCATCATCTGCCTGCCGAAAAGAAGTAATGTCGTTACGAAGCTTATCAGTCAAATTTTTAGGATTAAACCGAGCAAGGAAATCAAGACAAAGATCGGTCTAAGATGTTATTGATCCGCCAGGAATGCTATTCAACCATGCTTTCGCCCTATCCCTCAGTGAATAGGGGAATAATCTTAATCGTAAGACATCGGGGGTGACTCCGTGTATTTTTAACGAGTTGCAAATCTCGAGGAAAGATTTCAGATGTTGCCGTGCATCTACAGTTGTTGAGCCGCCAAATTGACCAATTGTGTTGATCATATTAAACATTACCAATTTTAACTCAAAGTGGTCGGCTTCAATTTCAGGTGCGACAACTCCTGGATTAAGTCCATCAAGATCTTCTTCAAAATAGTCTCGAATAGTTCTGTTTCGTGCAAGAATCACTCCTCCTCCTGCTAGAACATCTTGATTCATATTGTGGTCTTGATTAGCCATTGCTACTCTTATCCTTCGTCTAAGTCTTTGTAAGGTTCGTTCGATTTCTGGATCAAAGGGATATTCTGGAGTAGTCGGTCTCGCCCTGGTTATATACCAATGCAAAACCAAAGTTTGTTAGCCATTTGAATCTTAAACAAGAAAAGTAAAAAAAAAGTGCAAGAAAATAAAAACAAAGTCGCTATTGCCAATCCCCGGCAACGGCGCCAAAAACTTGCAACGTGTATACTTGCACAATTGCGTAGCACTTATTACGCGCAACAAGTTTTTGGAACTTGTTGCGCGTAATAAGTGCTACGCAATTGTGCAAGTATACACGTTGCAAATTATAGTATAAAAGATATTATCTCTACAAGGATTGGTGCCACTTCAAGAATCTAGTCTCTTGCACTGTAAAAAGTAAAAACACAAATAAAGGATTATATGAGTTTAACTAATAACTAATCTAGAAAGCAATAAAGTAAAAGAATAGATGAGATCAAATGAAAGAGATAGGCCAGGTTATCGTGAGTTGAGGTGTGATAGCCGATTGGATCGTCTTGGTAAAAGAGTGCACGGCAACTCAGTTGCCGTGGCAACTTGCACAACGGGGTTGCCTTGGCAACTAATTGATGGTTGCCTGGGCGACTAGTTGGGCAACTACTTGGGCGTCTGGGCAGAAACCTTCAAGGTTCGACAGAGCGTTCTTCAATGGTTTCTTCTTATCCCTAAGTCGAAACTCTAGCTTCTTGTGCATACCTTGATAATACATCCCTGCGTGAATCAAGGGTGAACAACAACCAATCTTGCGCTCCTCTTAGCCGTTGAAATCCTTGACTTATTCCTAAGCCGGATTAATCTTCACCATCAATAGATTGAATAAAGATCATATTCATTCGTTTCTTGAATCTAACTCTCCCAATATTAGATAAATAGATGAAATCACGAGATCCTCTCCCAATTCACTCGCAAACAAGAATAAGAACCAAGAGTGAATAAACCTTGAATAGAAAAGTGCAAACTCTTATTACCTAAACAAAATCCAATAGTTTCTCACAACCACAAAACACAATAACCATAGCCAAATAGATTTAGTTCATGGCTAGGTTCCAAAGAAACACAAGATAATTAATCCCTAGCATGAACTCAATCGAACAAGAAAGAAAATGATGAAGAAGGAGGCTTGTCGAAATCCTCCTTGCCCTAGATGCTTGTCGAAAATTCTCTCATCTTGCCCTCCTTGGAGTTGTCGAAATTTCCCTCTCTTGCTCTCTCTCTGGATTTGTCGAAATCTCCTTCTTATTTATAGGGCTAGGTCAAAGTCCTTCTTTGAGGAGGAAGTTAAGTTGGAATTAAATTATCTTTAAAGAATATAATTCTTTATTATAATTATATTCCTACTAGAACTTCTCCTATCTTCTTGGAATTTAATTCTTCTTTAATCTCTTCATGGAAATCAAATTCCTTTGGGATTAGGCTTTGCTCCACGTCATCTTGGGCTTGTCTAGTCATCAATTTCGACTACCATATCACCTTTGCTCTTGTAGACAATTGCCCTGGCAACTGGCTCGGCGTCTCCTTCATGCATTGCCCTGGCAACTAGCTCAGCGTCTCCTTCATGCATTGCCCTGGCAACTAGCTCTAGCCTTGCTTTGGCAATTGATCCTGCACATACACACAAAACACACCAAAGCAGCATCTTTTCCCACAAAAACTACCAAGTTGTGTAATCAAGCTCAACGATGGAAGGAAATATGGATTAATGCATGAATGGCTAATTATGCAACCAATATGAGCCTAAGTCTAACAATAATATGAGTAAAAAGGGTAAGAAAAATAGTACTTTTGAACACTTATCACAAAGCATCACCACCCAATTTTAAACCACACCAGTAGTATGAATGTCTTGCAGCAAGGCTCTTCAAACTTGGCTAGAGAAAGAGAAACAAGAAAAAAAGATGGTCTTTAGTCTGAGTTTCAGAATCACACGGGGAACACAACAGATCCACTTGACATCCCCACCTCATCATACGATCCTTAGTTGGGAGTCGATCCTGAATTAGGCAGGCCACAAATGGTGCCTAGGCACTGCTAATCTTCCCCAAACCACTTTAAACTAGGCTCCTTTATCATGCTTGTTTTAAACTTTTCCCAAACATTCTTAGCACAAAAACTACTCTGAGGAACATCAACTCTAGCATAATCCTCTCGAAGCTTTAGAATTTTTCTCAATGACCAGCTAAGACTAGTCTTTAGCCACATCTGCCAAATAGAAAAGCCTTTTAAAACATCTCTACCCAGTCCACCAATAAAGATCCAGATTGGGCAAGAAGAAGCCATATGCATTTCATCATGCAAGCCCTATTCCATGTTTGGACACTCTTTATTCCTATGCCCCCTTCACATTTTGGGTGACAAACCCTCTCCCAACTTACTCTAACACCCCTCGCCGAGCTATCCCTACCCTTTCGCAAGAAAGAATTACATAATTTCTCTACTTTCTTCAACACTTTGGAAGGCAAGATGAAAATTCTACTCTAAAAATTCTGCAAAATGAAAATAACAGCTTGTATTAACTGAGGCCGTCCTGCGAATGACAGACATTTAGATGGCCAACTTCTTACTTTCTTCACTATCTTCTCTACAAACCCCTCACAATCCACATAGGAGAGATTTTTAGTTACAAGGGGAACCCCTAAATATCTGACAGGGAGGTAACCAAGTTGAAATCCAGTCTTCTCGATCAGCTCCTGCACTTTAGTTTCCTCCATCCCAGCACAAAAAATTTCACTCTTGGCAGCATTCATTTGCCGGCCCGAGATCCAATAAAAAATTTGCATGAGATTTTTCACAGCACACATATCCTCAACTGAACCCTTAGTAAAGCCCAACAGGTCATCAGCAAAACAAATGTGAGTAAGCCCTATCCTCTTACACTTTGGGTGTTCTAGGATTCTGTTTTGAGTCATTTCATGGTATCTTGTTTCATTTCTAGGCGTTGTTTTCCTATGTTTCATAGTCATGTTGTACTCTTTTCCTCTATTTAGGATTAGGGGGTTTTTAATGAGGCACACGATCATGATATAGCATGTATCAACCCAGCCAATTAATGAAGATACTAACACAACCTTCTCAATTGAAAGGGAGTTAAAATTGTCACATTGATCGTGAAGCAAATGAAAGCATAGAAGATCCACATGCTCTTTTTGTTGAGGTCATTGATATTATGAATGTAGCACGTCTATTTCCTCCCTAGCTTATCTTTCGTTAGATTGATAGCATTTGTTTTGTTTCACAACGATGGACGAGGGTCTTTACTAAGGTGGTTGGTATCCTAACTATATGCGTATCATTTTGTTGTAGTAATAGAAAATTTATCAAGGTATGCATCAATATTAATTAATATTGATCGAAACAAATTGAAATACAAGGAAATTTTATAGGAAATGAAACTTAAATTATTTAATATTAATTTAAAATCGAAAGATATATATATATATATATATATATCGACCAATATGATCGTTGACAATACAATACTGACAATCATGATGTTTATATCAATTATCAACATGCAGGGACGAACCTACATGATACCTTGGGGGTCACAACCCCAATTTTTTTTTACTAAAAATTGTAATGGGCGGTTTTTACATATTTAAATCTTCAATTTTTAATTTATTTGAACTTCATCCCTCTCGTTTTATGGTTAAATGTTAATTATACCTTACCTTTGATATTGATTATTGACTCGTCACTATTATCGTGAAATTGCAATCATTCACATCGGCTAATAATGTTTTGTTTTACCCTTCATCATCGTCGTCGTCGTCATCATCATCATCATCATCATCATTATTATTATTATTATTATTATTATTATCCTTAAATAAGTCTAAAGCTGATTATAAAATACCTTAAAGAATGATTAATATAATATCTAAAGACTATTGATAATATGATGAAGTTTGGCACACATGTATATATTTTTATAGAGAGAGAGCAGCACCAAAAAAATGAGTGTGTGGTGGAATGGAAGTGGTGCGCTGCCAAACAGGTCTGAAGGGAGATGGAAATTGGATAACTGCTGCTACTTATTTGATTTGATTTGATTTGATTTATGTTGTTTCTGCAACCCCACCCTTCGTTTTCTTATAAAGAAGGTCCAATATTATGCATGTCCCCTATCCTATGCGCCTTAATTTGTCCTTACTTTATCATTTTAAACATAAATTATTCCAAATGAAAAGTAGCATCCAACACCATATAATTTGGATATTAGTGAGATAAACTAAATTTTTACTTTGTCATAAATTATCTCTAACTTCATTTAAATCCACATTTTTTTAATATATTAGCTTGATAATATGGTAGTATCTGTTTATATTTTTTTAATTTTTTGACAACATTCACACACCTTGTACGCACAAATGTTTGAACTCAACATCCTCTATTTTTATTGTAGCCATTCATTGAGTTCATTTAAACCCACATTTCTAAGAGGGTAGAACGACATCAATTCCAAATGAACTCATACTTATCAATGGAACTTGTTCATGATGAATAATTAACGACGGTGTATATATATATATAGGGTTAGGATTCGTTTACACAATATAAATTTTTTAAAAGAAATTACACTTTTTTTATGGATGAAATGGATGTCTGAGATTTACAAATTATTACTTTTGAACAATTTTTACTTAGAAAAGGGAGAATTTGCTCTTAATAAGTTTTGAAACACAAGATAAAAGAGAGAGGAGAGTGTTAAAAAACTTAACCATTTGTTCTAGATATTGTTAAGTACAAAAGTTATTACTTATATATAAAGAAGCCTTAATTGAGAAATCTAAGTAAAAAACTCGTAATCGATCCTTAAATATAAACCGTAAAATCTGAGTTCATATCATAATTTGGATTGGTTTATTCGGTCAACTCTTTTTTTTTCTCGATAGATAAGTAGTTGCCTTTTATTTTTAACATGGATTGTGAAAACAAACGTGGGTAATAAGCAAAAGAACGACAATTGTATGCTCAATTTCTTCAGCTTTTTTGAGATATTTAATAATAATTTCTTAATTATTATTTTATACTATAATATTGTGGAGGGAATCTCCATCCTTTTTTCCCCTGAGTCCCTGACCCCATTCCAGATCAGTTGAATTTCTACCCCTTTCCCAAGGATTTGGTTTGATAAGGTTGTCTGCTTTTTTTAACATTACTTATCTATTTATATATAGTCTTTTAGAGCTCCATTCTTAAATATTGGTTGCTGTTTCCTAGGGGGATGCACATGGGAAGAAATAAAAGCAAAAATACATTTTAAATGTGTATTTTTTTTAAAAAAATATTAATTAATTAAAATTAAATATTATAGAAATTTGTTGAACAAAATATTTTAATTACATATGATAGTTATTATTTTACTAATTAATAGTCGGAAAAAAACTTTGATACATGGGTCGTGTAAACTTTAATTTACACGTGCTTTTTAGTTTTAGGGTTTAGGGTTTTAGTTTAGGGTTTTAGGGGTTTAGGTTGTAGGGTTTAGAATTTAATTTTAGTGTTTAAAATTTAGTGTATAGGGTTTAAGGTTTAGGGTTTAGTTTTTTAGGGTTAAGGTTAAGAATTTAGGATTTAAGTTTTTATAGTGTAAATACACATTACACAGCCTGTGTATCAAAATTTTACCCTTAATAGTTAATACATTAAATTAAGATTTGATTTCAAGCCAATAACATATAACAACTGATAGTAGAATATCTTAACTTTAAAATCGAATCAAAAATTAAAATCAGATAGCATCTAACAAAATCAACCTAAACTTAATGTCATAAGTTCCTATCCATTCGCCTTATTTAAAAAAATACAGTCTATTTCTTCAAAACTATATATTTGACTTAATATTAAGTTATTAACTAATCAAAAAATAAAAATGTTTTAGTATATAAATAAAAATCCAACTAAATGTATCGAATTAATTAATATTTTAACAGAAAAACAAGTCTCAACCCTACATTAAAGTTGTGAAATATATGGATGAGGACCAAACCTAATATGAAGAATGCCACTTGTAAGACAGCAGATGCATGATATAAGCATGATGTAGGATGATCGGATAGAATCTCTCTCTCTTTCACCTCCCATCCCAATAGCGAATAACACAGATAGCGTTACTTGGAAGTAGGCGAAGCGTTCCCGTTAACCGCCGCATAGACCCTGGCCTAGTTGAGTTTTCACATACAAAGGTGGGCGTAAACGTCATAAAGCTGTCTAAACTATAGTATTATTTTTCTCAATTACGTACCTAAAGTTTATTTCGAGTCAAAATTGATGTCTAACGTTTATTTTCGTAATTCAAATCAAATTTTTCTTTTAGCGGCCGTTAAAAATATTCTTCGTCCAATTATAACATGACACATAGCCTAGTTTTTTATTTTATTTAATTTTTGAAATTCTTTAAAAATATAAAACCCCAAAGTTTTACTTCCTTTCGATCAATCCTTCAAATCACATCTCCCTCACCATCTGACATCCCCCACCCTCTAGCCGTCAGTCGAAACCCAATCAATCTTTTTTTCTTCATTGTTGGGTGTTCGTCGATAGTTCATTCGTTGGTTTTTGATGACGAGGTGACGGGGTTTTCAGTAGTGGGGGTTTGATGAAGACAAGGGTGGCCAGTGGCGATTGAATCGGTGGTTGGAGGGGAGAGATATAGGGTTAGGGTTTGGGTTTTTTAGTAAAATTAAAGATTGTTGGATTTTTATATAAAATTAAAGATTTCTAATTTTTTTAAAAATAAAAAATAAATAAAATAACATAAATATGCCATGTGTTGTGTTTTATTTTGTTACGGAATAAAACATTAAAGAAAATTGATGCACAAATTTTTTATATAAAATTAAAGAAAATTTTTAACTCTTAAGAAAAAAACTATTTTTTGTTACGGAATGAAACGTTAGGCACAAATTTGGCCCGAAACAAAATTGATGCACCTAACTGAAAAATGGTATAGTTTGAGCACCTCTCTTACTGTTAAGCCTACTGAAGTGAGTAGGTGTGTGCATTATTCGATTTTAATCGAATTAACTGACCGAATTGAATTTTTCGGTTAATGGGTCAGTTAATTTTAGGTATGATCGGTTAACTGTTAATATTTTTTTTCAAATTTCGGCTATCGGTTAATTCAATTTGGAACCGGTTAATTAACCAAATTAACATAAGTTATTATATATCAAATATTATATATTACATATATTTACTTTTGGTCACTAAACTTTTAAAAGTTATAAAATGATCATTAATTTTTTGATATATTATAAAATGACCATTGAACTTTATTAAATTAGCACAAAATGATCATTACATTTATTGATTTATTACAAAAATACTTTTTGAATGGAATGTTCGTAAAGGCGTATGGAAATGAATCATCGGGGTTTTGCAGGGAATGGAGGCCGACGGCTATGAACTTTGTTTTTCACTGATCTCTCACATCAGATTCACTGAAAGGGATTGTGGCAAGTTTGTGATCGCCATGGAATCGTAGCCGATGTGTTTATCCCCACAAAAAGAGCGAAAAATGGCTCTAGATATGGCTTTGTGAGAATGGAATCGGAAAGTGACGCTTATCGTGTGATTGAAAGATTGGATGGGACATGGATTTATGGATCACGCATCAGAGTATCGATGGCGAGATGGGATACACGTGAATCGTTTTGGAGGAAAAAAGGGGGCCAATACGAATTTAGGTCAATTGGCAGAGAGAATACTGCTAACTACGGGGTCGTTCACAACGCGATCAATCAGGAAACGTATGGGTGGAGTGGTGGATGAAAGTAATTTGGACATCCTGTGATGCAGTGTGATCGGTCGAAGCATACGTGCTACAACAATGGAGGAGTTGTCTGGTGAGTTTACTAGGGCAAATTTACAGGAACTCTCTATTATGAGGATAACATGGCCGTTTATTCTGCTTATGTTTAATGATGTTGAACGCGAAGGAAAATGTTGGAATCAAGAATTTTGTTGCAATGGTTTGAGACGGTTCAGAAATGGTCTTCGAATATAAAAATAGATAGAAGACATGTATGGATGACTGTTGGAGGAGTTCTAATTCTATCATGGTCGAGGCTTACGTTCAAAAATATCGCAGAGGTTTGGGGTTCCCTTGTGTGTATTGGTAATGATATGACAACACCAAAATCGTTTGAACGGGGTTGTATCCTGATTGAAATAGATTGATGAATAGAATAGATGATGTTGTTGATCTTGTTGTGAATGGAAAGATTTATCCGGTTTGTGTCCAAAAATTAGATAGCTTATTCTGAAATGTTCAGGGTGAAGAAGGGGGATCGTTTAAGGATGTGAGTGAGGAAAATGAAGGTACATAGAAAAATAATAATGTTGTTCATGGTCAAGAAAATGCGTATGTGATCATAAAGACACATGTCACTCAGGTCGGTGTGGTTATGGGGGGTGTCAATCTCAGCTACGACCAATATGAGTAAGGTGTTGAGGGATTCGGAGGGTACCATTGTGTCAGAGTCTATAAGGGATATGGCACACGGGCGTCAAAACGATTGCTTCGAGGTAACACGATACCTTAACTTGTGGGTCCTTGATTGCAACGAGAATACACGAATGGTTTACAACAAGAAGATTTATGGGTTTTAGAAGAATGGGTGTCAAATGAAACCGTGGTCATTGTGACTAGAGCATATGATGGCATTCTAGTGGGTATGGAAATTAATGAATTTGAGAGGCAGCCGCGAAGTGTTACAACACCGGAGCAGACTTGTAACACCCCTACCCGGCCTGGTAGAAAATTGGTTCAAAAGTGTTACCGGAAGACACATCAGAATCAAATTTCAAAATTTTCAAAACTTCTTAAATTATTTTATTCAGATTATAACAGAGCACAATGTCATTTCATTCCTCATATTCATTTAAAATCATGTCATACATATTCAAATTAGATTTCAGTAATCATATCTTCGTACCTATTGACCAATTCGCAAATTATTACAAATCAAGGTCATATGCTGATCATATCAATCAAGCATTCAATTCAAACTCCAGTAACATACTTATAAATTTTCGAACTTATCAAAGGTTCACAACATGTTCAATTAGGTCCATTAACCTTTAGGGACTAAATTGTAAATTTCTTAAAAGTTTCAGGGACCAAAGAAATTTTTATTTTTATTATTTAATTTCATTCTTAATCTCATGCTCGTTCCAAAACTTGAATTAAAAAAACGACGACTGAATCGATGTTCGATCGAAAAAGTTATGAAATAGTGGCTAAAACGTAAAAAAATTCAAACTTTTTAGGGGTGGTTTCAAAATTATGACCTATGGTTTCGAAACCGTTTCTCCAGAAACTCAAAATTCATCTATACAAGGCATTGGTTATGAAACCTAACTCCTGTTTCGATACCTACCTGCAGAAATACAGAAAATGCATATTTGAACCACTTTAAAATCTTCCTAAACACATCCAAATGACCTATACATGCTTCCAATGAATCATGAGCATATCAAATACATAAAAAACACAGTTATAAACCAAATTATAGCATCAATGAATCCCTATATCAAAATGTCAACATAAAAGTCAAATTTTGCATATTATGCCTAATATGAAGAGCCTACTTGGTCATTTTATGCATATTTGGTCTTTTGCCTATTTGTACAAGTTACAAATATCCTAATACTCATATCAGACATGATCAAATATGAAACCATGCCAGTATGACTCCATTTGACCTTCATACTCAGTTTTAGTCCAAAGTTTATAAATAGTATGCTACATTTCTTCACATTTTTCTGGTTTTTGAACATTCCATCAAATTTTGAGGTGCCAATTGCACCTAGGAACTTATAAACACATTATAAATATGTTAGGCCTTCTGTAGGTTATGTCCATGCACCCAAATTCATTTACATGTCCATTTCGAGAGGGTAAATGCATAACTAGCCATTAGTGTTTCTAGATTTTACCATAAAGGTCATTTTGCTCACGAGTATGATTTTACTTATTCTTTCTACATGATCATATCACATACACTTAAATACACTTGCTCAAATGTTCATACATCCAAGATGCTTCCAAATGCATGTTTTGGGAAGATAAATGCTTATTAGGCCACATGTCTACCTAGAATCTTACTTACATGATCATTTTGAGTTTTAAGCAATAACTTGATCATTTGAGCATGTATACACACCAAATACACCATTTTAGTCTTGTTCCATATCATGCAACACATATCTAGCATCATATCATCAAAATGGTCATTTCATGACTTGTTTACATAGTTTTCATGTTTTCTTTACCAAACAATGCATACATGACCTCAATAGTCATGTTCAAACACATATTTCCATATCTTATCCTAGTATATCATGATTGCGCATTTCATAAACTTATCATACATACCTTTTACAATTCCATGACATATACCTCATGTTTACACATAAATACATATACACATGCCATATGCCACCTTTCTAGGAGTTATAAGGGACAAAGATACATTACTCAAAAGTCTTAGAGAGTGACTTGCAACCTCGAACCATAATCACGCCCTCATAAATCTTAAACCTAAAATAATGCATGAAAATGGATGAATTAGTCATACTTTGCCTAGTGAGGTAGTGACCTTTTACAATAACATAAAGATAATAACAATGACTATTATGGAAGCAAAATGAACATTGCCTATGATAACATAATTGTTCAATGTCCAATGTCATAAACTCATTCACATGTCTTATTCTTGTTTATTCTTGCAATAATCTTGCAAATGTCTTTACTTGTCTTTTACATTGTTCGCCTTGGATCACTTTTGGACATAGGTAACTTTGGTCTGTGTTAAGCAAGAACAAAGCACAAATAAGTGGCTTGTATCGGTGTAATAACAATGAATCAATGATTCTTTCTTCTTCGTACCCTCCAACCAAACCCCTCAACATCGCCTAGGGTCGTCACCCTTGAGTCGTAGCTCATGGACCGTCGTCCCGATGTATATACCAAGTACCATGCCAAAGTGTCCAAGGGCTTCGATTGCAAGGCAACTTATAGTTTTATGCTTTAACAATAAAAAAGCATTCTTGTTCAACAGTTGAGCCTTAGCTCCAATAATTCTTGTCAATATAATATCTTTATCAATGTAATAATTTTGTCAATGCTACGAGCTTGTCAATGTGATGTTATTGCCAATGCAACATGATGAAAAGTATCACAAGGAGACTTACCAATGCATACCAATAACATGAGTATAGCACCACATGCTCTATGTGAGCTAATATAGAGATTTTTGACAACAATATATTAAACCATAGAAATCAACATAACAAGAATGAAACCTACCCATCCTTAACAATGCAACTACACTCACCGAACCACTTGAAGTGTTTAGAGCTTTCATAGGATGATTCCTTTGCTTTTGGATTGCTTAATTTGATGGATGAGGTGATTCCTCACCTTGGAACACTTGAGCTTGGACAAGAGACCTAGAAAATAGATTACAAAGTTTTCATAATTTCCAAAGACATAATCTCATTCCATAGCATCACTTAGCCATGGAAATAGCAAGAGGATAAGCTTAGAAATCATGGATGGTAACTTAGGATTTCTCCATAACTTAACTTAGTAGTTCATCTTGATTTAGTCATTAGGACATCAAATTGGTATAGGGGTTTTCTTGGCCCAATTGTTAAAAGTAGATTAGAAATGAAAAAACTTAAGAAAACTCAAGCTTACTTGAGTAACAATGAGGTGTGTGCTTGCTTGCACCTTAGGTAGAAGATAACAACGGCTTTCTTGGAAACTTTCTTTCTTGCTTACTTTCTTACTTAACCGATACTTGCAAAATGTCTACAACTTATTTCTTATCATCTTTTTATTCTTATGAATTCTAAAGATAAAATGTACAAAAATTATTATTAATCTCCAACATCATCATTAATCTGCTTTCCATCTTTCCACCATCTTCATTTTGATTGGCCATGGATAAGGTTTATAACAATGGGGTAGTTACAAAAGGCATCCTCCAAAAACCTTTCATTCCTTTGGAGAAAGGTCATGCGAAAATTACACTCATAAGCATTGAATTTCTTATTTTTTATACTTTAAGCACCTTAACTTTTAATCTTTTCAATTTAGTCACCAATTATATTTTAATTTCTTTCAATTTGATCACTAGGTGGTCTAATTACCTACCTAGTCCTAACATTTTCATAAGTCTCTTACACAATACCCGATATTTCAAACCTTCCATGTTTAGCCAAATATTTCACACGTTGAATCTTTATAATTTGGTCCTTTAATTACCAAGTCTTGCTAATTAACCAATATCAATCCATTAATCACATTTTAATATATTTCTTACTTGATCAAGAAACAAATTTTCTGGTCACCGAAAACCGAATCCTGTTAGGATAATCAATCAACACCGAAAGTGGCCAAGAGGGGGGTGAATTGGCAATTTAAAATTTTTAGAAGCAAATGGAAAAAGATAGACAATGGGACACAATGATTTATAGTGGTTCAACCTTCTAACAAGGTCTACGACCACTACCTTAGCTTTCTACTAAGGATTTTAACCAATTTTTACAAAGGATCAAATCTTTTTACCCAAAGCTTGATCAAGATTCACTCTTGTACAAGAAAGATAATGGCAAAAATAAAATGACCTTACAAGGTAGATATTTGCCCAAAATTACAAGAACACTCAACCCCAAACTTGAAATAAAAGATTACAATGAAGAACATAAGTGAGGTACAAGGATTTGACTCTAAGAGCACAAGGGTTGGATTTTTGCTTGAGTACTTGAATGTTGTTCAATCTAAGTTCATTGGTTGTTGTTGTAGCATTGGAGACTTGTATTTATACCCTCTTATTGAATTCTAGCCGTTTGGGTGGTTGAAGTCATCAATAGAGTCGTTGGGGACTATCTTTCCCGCAATAAATGTTGTTTGGTGAAGGCCCGTATCGGTACACGAAGGCCCGTATCGATACCTGTTACAACAAAAATATAGCCATTGTACAAGTCGTATCGATACGCGTGAAGCCGTATCGAAACGATCATAGTGTTAAAATGGGGGTGTATCGAAACGGCAAGGCCGTATCAGTACGAATTTTGCTCACTAGAATCCTGGATGAAAAAGTGTATCGATACGCATAGGGGCGTATCGGTACGAGTTAACCAAAATTTAAAGTTTGAGGATTTCAATAACTGACAAACAATGGTCGAAAAAATTAATGCAAAGATCTTTGAAGATCTTGACAAACTGTATTGGTACAGGGTTAACCGTATCGGTACGTTTTGAAATTTTTTAAAACCAGAATTCAAACCGTATCAAAACATAGTGTACCGTATCGGTACGAGTGTAAATTTCTTAAACCCAGATTTCAAATAGTATCAGAACGGGTGTGAGCCGTATCAAAACGCCGTGCTTAAAATATTTACCCAGATAAAGGTCGTATCAAAACGGGCTAAGCCGTATCGGTACGCTTTGCAAAAACAAATTCCTGTAGCTAAAAACTGTATTGAAACACCAAGGGGTGTATCGATACGCCTGGGGGTATTTGTGTATTTTTGTCTTGAAACAGTTAGAAAATTTCTGGGTTTAAGTTTATAACTTTGAAAAACTTTTCGTTGTCATTTTGTGAGACTTTTGAGTACTTAAAATTTATTTTCTTTTACAAATTAGTCCTTAAACACTTTGTTATATCAAAATCAAACATAGGTTTTACAATCTCCCCCTATTTGATATAACAAAACCAAGTGAAATTTTTTAAGTATATCTTAGAAAACTCCCCCTTAATTTAAGGCTATAAATAAAAATTTGGCTCTTTAAATATTCTCCCCCTTTTTGTTAGATCAAAATCAGTGTAATAGGGATAAAATAAGAAAACAATAACAACACCAAGCAATTTAATAAGCAACATAAGCATTTAACTTCAAATAATAGTTCAAGCAACATAGTTCAATCCAACTCAAATCCTAAAAGCATAAATCAAATAAAAACAAAGCATAGGAGTTCATAAGGACATAAAATAGAGGTGCATAACTTAAATCCTAATATGATATGCTATGACATACAAAAATGCCTAAGAGTCCATGCCATAGTCTTCATCGTCTTCATCATCATCAACATTTGTGGCCGAAGGTCCAAGGGATTGACGTCATTCACCATGAAAGGCGTTAAGAGTGATGTCCATAGATTTTTGTCGATTTTCAATAGCCATCACCGTTTCCTCCAATGATGTGAAGCGAGTATCGATCGTGAAAATCCGGAATCCATGGTGGTATGTAAATATGTGAACTTCTCATTAAGGAAAGCCATGAGAGCATCTTGATTCGATTGAGCCACCGGAGCTTGTGGAACTTGAGCTTCTTGAGGAGCCTCCACCGGTTCGGGATGAACACCTCTCAGAAGATTAGTGTTACGGACCCATTCTCCATTGTAATAAGTGAACTTGGCGCGACGGAGAGAACGCTCATCAATGGGATCCGTGAGAGGTTCCGAAAGATCGTAGGAGCAATCGATCCCCATCTTGTGAAAGACAAAGCTCAAAGCCGTGCCATAAGTGAAGGATGTCACCAAGGAGGTATGGCGATGTTGGACAAGAAAGATGATCTTGGTGAACATAATCTGAGCAAGGTTGGGTCGCCTCTTCTCACGAAAGCATCGAAGCCAAAAATCATCAACTTGGCGGATGGTAGAGTATTTCCCACCGGATGGACGGAACCACCAAGTGATCATGGGATGCAAGGTATGGTCATTGTCATTAAGAACGGTCACGGAACCACTAAGGACATGTCCTAACGCACCCTCATCATCTATTCCCGTATCCTCAAGACCCAAAAGTTTGCTAAAACACTTGAATCAATTCGAAATTTCTTACCCATTAAGTAAGATTCAATTGCAACAACCAAAGATTTCTTTTCATTGAAAATACACCGAGCATTGGAATAGAAGATTAAAACAAGATTTTGGTATAAAATCCTAGGTATACTTAAAAAAGCCATAAATTTCCATTCATGCATTAAAGAAAGATATTCTAATTTAAATTTTTTGGATGATAAAAACGGGATTGACGTAACACGCTCGGGATGAATTTTGTAACTTTGGTATTCTTTAAAATTTTCCATGGCATCGAGATATTAAGGTTCATTAAAATAGTTTTGATAAATGTGGGTAAGATTGGGTCTATTACCAACATGATCGGGAAGAGGATGCGGAGAACTTGAACTAGACGCAATGTCATTTCGTTCTAGTTTCTTAGGGGCCATAGTCTGAAAACAAAATCAAACCAAAAAGCGATGTATGCATAAATCAATACATTCAATCCATAAAGTAATCCAATAATCAAGGTATTGTCAAAAATTTATACAATATAGTTTAAAAATATATACATATTTAAAAATAATATTTGGTAAAGAAAAACTTGAAAATAGTGTTAAAAATTATACGGTATAATTTTGTATTCGAATCAAAAAAATTCATATTTGAAAAAGTTTTTACAAAAATATTGAAAAAAATACTATATAGGTTCTAAATCTATGATTATAGTACAAAAACAGTGTATATATATGTACGAAAGTTAAAAAGAAAAAGGTTAGGGTTTATACCTTGAAGATGAGATTAAGGATTAATAAAGTGATTTAGATGCACAAACTTGATGATTGTAGCTTGGGTTTGATGTAAAAACTAAAAGCCCTCAAGAATTTTGAAGATTGGTGTGAGAAAAAGTGAGGGATTTAGAGGGTTGTATAGAGGATTTTCGGCTAGGGTTTTGAAATAAAAGGAATATGTGTTTTGTTTGAAGTAGGAAAGCTTTTAAAGCCTTTTAAACAGCCTAGCGTGAACGCGTATCGATACGCCAATATGGCGTATCGAACCAGTACCAAAATGCTTCTGATGCCATTTCGATACGCTATTCGTACCGGTACAGGTAGACATGTATCGAAACGATTGTAAACGGCCTGTATCGATACGCTAAACACCATATCGATACGCCTATGCCAGAAATGTCAATTTTGGCTGCAGGTTGCTCAGAAATTCAATTTTAATCGAATTGAAATGCATGTGAATGATATGAGAGCATTATATATGAGCATAAATAGATGCACACTGCCCCTAGCAACAAGCATATATGTATATAGGAGCTTAATAACAAAAGCAATCAATCAAACAAATTTAAGCATAATTTTTAAGACCAAGGAAGGCTCTAAGGGTCAAGGGAGGTTGGTTAAACCTAACTCTCTCCTAAGAGACCAAAAACAATCTTTGTCTAATGGCTTGGTAAAAATATCCGCTAATTGGTTCAAGGTGTCTACATATTCTAGAACTACATCATTTTTCAAGACATGATCTCTAATGAAATGATGCCTTATTTCTATGTGTTTGGATCTAGAATGTTGGATGGGATTCTTAGTGAGACAAATTGCACTAGTGTTGTCACAGCTAATGGGGATGCCACCTATGTCAAATTCCATAATCTAAGAGTTGTTGCTTCATCCAAAGGACTTGAGCACAACAACTCCCTACGGATATGTATTCGGCTTCGGTGGTAGATAATGCTACACTATTTTGCTTCTTAGAAAACCAAGATATGAGCATACTACCTAGGAATTTACATGTGTCGGCTGTGCTCTTTCTATCTATCTTACAACCCCCATAATCCGCATCCGAGAAGGCATGTAAGTTAAAGGAAGACTCTCTAGGGTACCAAAGACCTAAACAATGTGTATCTCTAAGGTACCTAAAGATTCTCTTAACGGCTATAAGGTGTGATTATCTAGTACTAGCTTGAAATCTAGCACAGAAGCAAACACTAAACATAACGTTGGGTCTACTTGTGGTAAGATAAAGCAAAAATCCAATCATAGAGCGGTAAAACTTTAAATCTACACACTTACCTCCTTCATCTTTGTGGAAGAACTCATTGGTGTGGCTTGAGGTTTCACACTCTCCACGCCAAACTTCTTGAGCATGTCCTTGATGTACTTGGCTTGATTGATGAAGATGTCTTCCTTTCTTTTGTTTAATTTGGAGCCCTAAAAAGAACGAAAGCACCCCCATCATGCCCATCTCAAACTCACCTTGCATCAACTTAGCAAAATCTTGGCAAAGCATTTCATTAGTAGAACCAAAAATTATATCATCAAAATATATTTGAACTACTAATATGTCTTTGCCAATTCTTTTAATAAAGAGTGTAGTATCCACCTTTTCTTTGTTAAAACCTTTTTCAATTAAAAAATTTGATAATGTCTCATACCAAGCTCTAGGAGCTTGTTTCAAACCATATAAAGCTTTTGAAAGTTTAAAAACATGGTTTGGGTAGTTTGGATCTTCAAAACTGGGTGGTTGTTCTACATACACTTCTTCATTAATAAAACCATTTAAGAATGCACTTTTTATGTCCATTTGAAAAAGCTTAAATTCGTGATAACATGCAAATGCTAAAAGCATCCTAATGGCTTCCATTCTAGCTACGGGTGCATAGGTTTCATCAAAATCGATTCCCTCTTCTTGTGTGTAACCTTGAGCAAAAAGTCTAGCCTTGTTCCTCACTATGTTATCACTCTCATCTAGTTTGTTTCTAAAGATCCATTTAGTTCCTATGGTAGATTTATTACTAGGCCTATCAACTAATGTCCAAACTTGACTTCTCTCAAATTGGTTTAATTCTTCTTGCATGGCCAATATTCAATAATCATCTTTTAATGCTTCTTTGATATTTTTAGGCTCAATGCATGAAAGAAATGCAACATTACAAACATTTTTAAGAGAAAATCTAGCGGTTACCCCTTTGGATGGATCACCCAAAATCTCACCACCTTTGACATAGTTGTACTCCCTTGGGTAGCTCACTTCCTTCTCCTCTAGATTCATGTCTCTCAATGCTTCTAGAGGTGGATCTTGTGTTTCTTCCTCTTTGGTTGGAACTTCATCCACCTTTGATGTTTGTCCACCATCATTGGCTTCGAAAATCCCTACATCATCATCATCATCACAAGAATCCTTCCTCGGAAGGAGGTTATCATCGAAAACCGCATGAATAGACTTTTCAACAACTAAGGTTCTTTTATTAAATACATGATAAGCTTTAGAGTTTAAAGAATATCCTAGAAAAATAGCATCATCACTTTTAACATCAAATTTGCTTAGATTATCTTTTCCATTGTTTAAAACAAAACATTTACAACCAAATGGATGAAAATAGTTAATGTTAGGCTTTTTGGATTTTAAAATCTCATAAGAGGTTTTCTTTAAAATATGCCTAATCATTACTCTATTTATGATATAACAAGCCGTATTAGTGGCTTCCGCCCAAAAATATTTTGGGAAAATTATTTTCACAAAGCATGGTTATAGCCATTTCCTCTAAAGTTCGATTTTTCCTTTCAACGACCCCATTTTGTTGTGGTGTTCTAGGGGCTGAAAAATTATGGCTTATACCATTTGAGTTACAAAAATCCTCAAAACCTAAATTTTGAAATTCGGTGCCATGGTTTCGAATGTGAGAAATAGTTTGACCAATGTCATTTTGAGTAATTTTAGAAAATGTAATGAATTTTTCTAAAGCCTCATCTTTGGTACTTAAGAATAAAACCCAAGTGTATCTAGAGTAATCATCAACTAAAACATATGCATATGATTTTCCACCTAAGCTAGTAGTTCTAATAGGACCAAAGAGATCCATATGGATCATTTGTAAAACTCTACTAGTTGAAACATCATTAATGGACTTGAAAGAAACTCTTTTATGTTTGCCTTTTGCACAAGCATCACAAATTTTATCATTTGAAAACTTTATTTTAGGCAAACTTCTAACTAGATCTTTTGAAACCAATTTTTCTAAAACGCTCATGCTTGCATGCCCTAGTTTTCTATGCCATAACCATGAATCATTCTCATCATTTGCAACAAAACATGCATGAGAAATATGTATGTCATCTAGATGCACCATGTATATGTTTCCTATGCGATGACCCACAAGCGCAATTTTATTTGTTTCAATGTTTAAAATTTTACAACCATTAGAATAAAAAAAAAACATTGAAACCTTTGTCACAAAATTGACTAATGCTTAAAAGATTATGTTTAAGACCATTGACATATGGAATGTTTTCAATAAGTACAGAGGAGTGATTACCGATGGAACCTATTCCTTCAACTTGACCTTTGGAGTTGTCACCAAATGTCACCAATCCTCCTCTTTTTAGTTCAAGTTCCACGAATCTACTATTGTCATCGGCCATATGTCTTGAGCATCCACTATCAAGGAACCACGAATTTGCACTTGAAGCTTTGGCCTTGTAGCAATGCTCCCCTACAAACAAAGATTAATTCTTGATTTTTGGTACCCAAATCATTTTTGGGTCCATGAGTATTAGCTCCCAAATACTCGGTTCCCTTGGGAATCCAAGATGCAATAGCCTTAAGATTGTTAGAAGTGACAAGTTCCTTAGGAACCCAAACACTTCTAATTCTCTTACCTCTAGAGGTCCTTTGGAAGCCTATTTGTTTGTGGTCGCCAAAGTTCCTTTTAACATAGCTGAGTTTTGAAGATTATTCTTTTTCAAAATTTGATTTCCCAACATTGTTTAAGGAAGCTTTGAGATCATTTACCTCCTTGAGGTAATGATCCTTTAATTCGAAAAGAAGGTTATTTAAATCAACATTTTCTTGTTCAAAATATTTTTGATTATCTTTTAAATCACTAACCTTCTTTTCGAGTTTCAAATTGGTTTTAGATAAGGAATCATTTTGGTTTTTCAAATCAATGATAGTTTTCTTATTTTTCAAAACGGATTCCTTATATTTTTCAACCAATTCGTCATAAGCCTCTTGTAACTCATTAAAATCTTCAAATAATTCATCATAAGTGGGATCATTTAATGAGTTAAAGATGACCTTAGGATCATCCTCTAAGGCCATGAGACAAAGGTTAGCCACCTCTTGCTCCTCATCACTTGAAGACTCTTCCTCGCTCCAAGTGGCAATATGGGCCTTGTGCTTCTTTTTCTTCTCGAAGCCCTTCTTCTTGAGTTGAGGACAATCGATCTTGATGTGTCCCGGCTTCTTACATTCATAGCACACAATAGGATCATTTTCTTCTTCCTTGCTCTTACTCTTGAAATCATTTATTCTATTGAACTTTCTTCTCCGGTTGGATCTCATGAGCCGAGTGAATCGTTTGGCTAGCATAGCCAACTCTTCATCTTCCTCCTCGCTTGAATCACTCTCTTCTTGTGAGGCTTTGAGAGAAATTCCAAGTTTCTTCTTTTCTACTTCTTTCTTCTCAACCTTCTTTTCTTCTCTTTTCTTCGTTTATTCTCTTCCTTGCTTCATGATCTCATGAGTTAGGAGAGAACCCACAAGAGCATCGAGCTTCAAGGTCTTTAAGTCCTTTACCTCGATGATGGTCGTCCTCTTCCTATCCCATGACTCGAGAAGAGAATATAAGAGCTTCTGAACAAGCTTGTCTTCGGGAATAACTTCTTCGAATCCCTTGAGACCATTTACAATGACGGAGAAGCGATCGAACATCTTTGTGACGCTCTCATCGGGCTCCATCTTGAAATTTTTGTATCTTAGATTGAAGAGTCCAATCTTGGTCTCCTTTACATCATTGGTACCTTCATAGGTGGTCTCTAGCTTGTCCCACACCTCCTTTGCACTCGTACATGAGGACATCTTCGTATATTCGTCGGGTCCAAGTGCAAAAAAGAGCATGTGCAAGGCCTTATCATTTATTTGCAACTTCTTTCTTTCATCATCCATCATTTCATGCTTGGCCTTGGGAACTTGTCTCTCTCCTTCTTGCTTTATTGGAACTGATGGTCCGTTTTCGATCACATCCCATAGGAGATAATCGTTGGATTTGATAAACAACCTCATTCGGTTCTTCCAATATGGATAGTTGTCTCTATTGAAGAAAGAAGGTCTAGTGATGGATTGAGACTCGTACATGTTGCCAAAAATAGAAGCCATGGCTGATATGTCAGTTGATTGAGTCACCTTCTAGGATCCCCTCAACGGTTGTTAGACCTTTGGTAGAGTGTGGCTCTGATACCAATTGTTAGATAATCAATCAACACCGAAAGTGGCCAAGAGGGGGTGAATTGGCAATTTAAAATTTTTGGAAGCAAATGGAAAAAGATAGACAATGGGACACAATGATTTATAGTGGTTCAACCTTATAACAAGGTCTATGTCCACTACCTTAGCTTTCTACTAAGGATTTTAACCAATTTCACTATGAAATCTTCCCCTTTTCTAGGCTAAGAAGGCAACCGTTACAAAGGATCAAAGCTTTTTACCCAAAGCTTGATTCAGATTCACTCTTGTACAATAAAGATAATGGCAAAAATAAAATGACCTCACAAGGTAGATATTTACCCAAAATTACAAGAACACTCAACCCCAAACTTGAAATAAAAGATTACAATGAAGAACACAAGTTGGGTACAAGGATTTGATTCTAAGAGCACAAGGGTTGGATTTTTGCTTGAGTACTTGAATATTGTTCAATCTAAGTTCATTGGTTGTTGTTGTAGCATTGGAGACTTGTATTTATACCCCCTTATTGAATTCTAGCCGTTTGGGTGGTTGAAGTCATCAATAGAGCCATTGGGGACTATCTTTCCCGTAATAAATGATGTTTGGTGAAGGCCCGTATCGGTACACAAAGGCCCGTATCGATGCATGTTACAACAAAAATATAGCCGTTGTACAAGTCATATCAATGCGCGTGAAGCCGTATCGAAACGATCATAGTGTTAAAATTGGGGTATATCGAAATGGCAAGGCCGTATCGGTATGGATTTTGCTCACTGGAATCCTGGATGAAAAAGTGTATCGATACGCATAGGGGCGTATCAGTATGGGTTAACCGAAATTTAAAGTTTGAGGATTCTAATAACTGACAAACAACGGTCGAAAAATTTAATGCAAAAATCTTTGAAGATCTTAACAAACTGTATCGGTGCGGGGTTAACCATATTGGTACATTTTGAAATTTCTTAAAACTAGAATTCAAACCGTATCGAAACATAGTGTACTGTATCGATACGAGTGTAAATTTCTTAAACCCAGATTTCAAACAGTATCAAAATGGGTGTGAGCCGTATCGAAACGCTGCGCTTAAAATGTTTACCCAGATGAAGACCGTATCAAAACGAGCTAAGCCGTACCGGCACGCTTTGCAAAAACAAATTTCAGTAGCTAAAAATCGTATCGAAACACCAAGGGGTGTATCAATACGCCTGGGTGTATTTGTATATTTTTGGCTTGAAACACTTAGAAAATTTTTGGGATTAAGTTTATAACTTTGGAAAACTTTTCGTTGTCATTTTGTGAGACTTTTGAGTACTTAAAAAAATTTTCTTTTACAAATTAGTCCTTAAACACTTTGTTATATCAAAATCAAGCATAGGTTTTACAATCCCGATTGTGCCAGTTTTTGAGATATTACAAGATTGTTGGGGTTTTTAAGGCAAATGGGCCATTGTTCTGTAGGGCTTATTATGAGCAAATTGTTCATCATAATGGCAAATTACGAAAGGTTGGAAGTGTTTTCGATGTGGTTTTTAGTTTTATGCAACCGAAGGAGAGACAAGAAGCGAAAAAGAAACTTACAAAGAAGGGTAGAGGTAGGCCAAGAAAGAACCCGCCTACTTTGAAGGGGATAGCTAATGGCTCCTTTTCGGATTCAGACTTTATCCATAGAAAAAGGCGATATTTTGTGAGGCTAGTGAGACTCTGGCCTTGGGAAAGCTGATAGGGGCTAATATGATAGGTACCTAAAAACATATTGTTCGGGATATCGCACGACTTATTGAAGAGAGCAAGAAGAATTTATAATGTGTCCGAATGTGGGTGATCTTGAGCGCAGATTAGGGAACACGTTTAGTGCACGAGGGGATGTCGACAACTCTAGGGAGTGTTGGTTTGATGTGTGGAATTGTGTTTGAATCATTGATTGTAAACTTGTGGAATAAAAGGTTTTTGGTATGATTGTGACGATTTCTTGTTGCTCAAGATGCTGGCTCGATCAAGTTGGTGCTCTTATAGTGGTGGGTTTGTGGTCGAGTCTGATCCGGGTGTTGCGATGTCATGGGTGCTTCAGCATGAGCATCGACCGTGGCATTTTTTTGAGATGTTTCCAGTAAATTGACATGGACTGTCAAAAGATTGGAGGTATTTGTTTCATTACGATCATGCATCGTTGTTTCATGTGTTTCACGGTTTGTCTGGGGGTGTTGGATGCTGCCATGGTCTGCTATTGATGGTTGTATTAGTGCATTTGGCGTAGAGGTGTCCTTTACTTTAAGGTGGATGGCTGTTTTGAGGTGTTGTCTCATTTGTTATCTTATTTTCATGGGTACTCTTTTCCTCCAACCTAAGATTAAGGAGGGTTTTAATGAGGCCTATGGAAATAATTTTGTATGATTTTGCACTAATAAAATCAAGATTTTGCTGATAAATTTTTTTATTAAAAATGGTCATTAATCTTTTTAAATCTTATCAATAATTTATAACATGCAATGAGTCAATGACCATTTTGTAATAGTTTGATAATTTTAATGATTGTTTTGTAACTTCTGAAAGTTTAGTGCCTAAAAAGATCATTTTAGAATAGTTTAGTGACGATTTATGTAATTTGTCCAAAATTTTATAATAAATTTCGGTTAATTCGAAAACCAACTGAATTAACCGAACTTATTTCGGTTCAATTAAAAAAATTTAAAATATTCCGATTCAATTAACGGTTAAAACAAAAAAAAGTTAATTAATAAATTTAAGATAATTTGATTCGGTCTATTAACCGAAGTGACCGAATGCACACCCCTCAAAGTGAGCACCCAAAAGAAAGAGAAAATTGTCAATTTCACTTTCCTTAGTCGTCCTTTTTCGATATAACCCCACATTCTTTCTCATGTCAATACAATATACATACAAGAAAATATTGTATGCACTATCAGTGAAAAAATATTTTCTATAAATATTTAGATTTTAGGGTTTATAGATTAGAGTGTAGAGTTAGTGTTTTAGTGTTTATTGCTAGATTTTAAAGTTTGAGGATAAATTTTATGGTTTAAAATTTATAGTTTAGGGCCTATAAAGGTACGTGACCGCTTTAAAAGTTCGCCTGTACAAAAAAAAAAATCTAATGATGATGCATCAAATAATTACCCAATATATACACATACATAAATCTCTCTCGCACTCACTCGCACTATAAATATCACCGCACTACAAACACTTATACTTCACTATTCTTCTTCTTTGTGTTCCTTTTTGCAGTGTTGGAGAGATATGGGAGAAAATAGCAATGTTAATCTTCCCCCTGGCTTCAGATTTTACCCTACCGATGAAGAGCTGGTGGTTCACTTCCTTCAACGTAAGGCCGCCCTCTTGCCTTGCCACCCTGATGTCATCCCTGATCTTGAACTCTATCCCCATGATCCCCGGGAACTTGACGGTATTTATTACTATAATCATCAACTAATAATCATTGCCTGTCTTCTTTCTATGCTTAAAGTTGGAATGTTTTTGATAGGCAAAGCTTTGGGAGAGGACAACCAGTGGTACTTTTACAGCCGGTGTACGCAAAACAGGAGTACGAGCAATGGGTATTGGGAGCCAATGGGAATAGACGAACCTGTCGTGAATAGCAGCAGCAAGAGAATCGGCATGAAAAGGTATTTGGTTTTCTACATCGGAGAAGGTCCGGCTGCCATCAAAACCAATTGGATAATGCAAGAATATCGTCTCTCCGGATCTGATTCCAGTACCAGCAAATTATCCAAACGCAGAGGACATTCCAAAGCAGTCAGTATATCTGCATACCTACACTGATTAGTTATCGTTTTTGGCTGTCATTATCTTCGAAATTGACAAGTTTTTGTTGATATGTTAGGATTATAGCAAATGGGTTGTCTGCCGAGTTTACGAAAGAAACTGCTGTGAAGACGAAGATGATGGAACGGAACTGTCGTGCTTGGATGAAGTGTTCCTGTCGTTGGATGATATGGATGAAATTAGCTTGCCGTTAAACTAGCTATGAAGATCATAGCTAGCTAGGGTTAATTCCATTTTCCATTATAAAAGCTTTATCCAAATGTAGCATGCCGGCATTAATGTGTTTCTAGGGGAACGATATTATTGTATCCAAGTATTATTATAATTCTATACACTCCAATCGTAGTGCTGCTTGATATTTAAATATGCCATTGTATATATCTGGATTTCACTTTTACATTTGTAGCAAAGAAAAGAAAGCATGGAAATTTCCCTGCATGTATAATTAACGTTGCAAACATTCTGCAAGGACGACAGACACATTAATTTGGAAAATATTAGATTCGCGAATAGGTATACAAGGTACACAGAGAGAGAGAATTGCTGGGTAAATGTACGATTTTCAAAAAATAATTGTACGTATAAAACAGGACAAAGTTGGTTTGTAAAATTCTATGTTTTTGCCGAGCTTTATGGTGAGATGATCACGTGCAAGGATTATAAGGGAGAAGGGAAGTGGAGCCCAAACAGCACTGCTGAGGCTTGGTAGGGCATGAAACAAACAATATATATATATATAATATTTGGCGGATTGTAGCCTTTTAGTAGCTTTTTCCACTTTGATGGGTGTTTGGTACATGTCTTGTGTCGCAATGCTAAGGAACAAAAATTTTCTTGGGTGCCTACTTAGACAAGCATTCAGTCACATATGATGCAAGCACCCGCACGCTTTCCAATTTCCCCACACGTATCTATTCATACACAGAAACGAAGTTAAGATTTGGGATTAGGAGCAAAATATAAATGTTTAAAAGTGAATGACAAATTCAAAAAAAGCTAATTTTAAAAAATATATATATGAGGGACAAAGGTGAAAAAAATTTCTATTCTCCCCACCCCACTCATGTAGCTCTGCCCTTGTTCATACATGTAACTAAGCACGAGTTTATGATCTCAATTACATGTAATAAGATATATTTTTTGGCGACTAAAAGAAATTACCAAAGGCTTTTCCCAACTATTATGGTAATCACTAAGAACAATAGCTAGGACCTCGTCCGATAGAGATCAAAAGAATCGACACTCAAAATCATGGTTTCGAATTCGACATTTATTGTTTTAGCATCCACTTAGCCAAGTATTAGTAGGGTATCCACAGAAAGATGATCTTTATAGCACTTCCAATCCTATCAACCAAGAATATACAATATTAGTAGGACTTGTAACACCCCAATTTCCCCCCTAAAATTGAAAACCCTAATTAGTATAAATCCCCAATTAGAAACCCTAATTTTAGGAAATTTAAATATGGATTCCTAACTGAAATTCAGTGGCTAGGTTGTAAAATTCGGAACTTCATTGTCTTGGGTGTAAAGCGGGTGAATTTGGGGGCCTAGGGTTGTAATTTACCCTTTTTTCCTAGGGTATTTATACCATTTTATAATAACCTAAACCCTTTCAGCTCCCATTTGTTTTGTTCATCTGTCCTCAATCTCTCTCGTAATAGCTCTCCTCACCCCTTGCTTTCGGCAAAGCTCCGATCAAGCCCCTAGCACCGTTCGTCTGTCGATCCGAGCCCATCAGTGTGCTCCTCCTTCTGTCGCCTTCAAAACCCTTCCCTTGGATCTTGCTTGTCGTCAATGAGTGGTGGAGCTGGTGAGAACCTTCGGGTTTCTTGCTCCATCGTTGTAGGCTCCGCCTCTTTCTCACTATTGATCTAAGCGGTGGTAAGCTTTCCTTCAGTGTGGTTGTTTCCGTTTTACAGTGGGGGAAATTTGTCTCATTTTCTGAGGTTTTGATTAGTGGGTTGCTGTCGTCGTGCGAATGCCATCTCAGACGAATCTAGTCATCCACATCGTTTTTACTGGAGTAGTTTTCGCAACCGCCATCGTCGTTCATCATCTCGGTCACCGTCAAGCAAGGGTTTGTAAACCCTAAGGCTTGTTGTAGCTTTGTGTCTTTATGGTTGAGCCATCAATTTGGCCCAAATGATTAGCCAAGCCGTGGGGCCTGATGTGAGTGGCCTGTCTGGTTTTGTGAGCCCAAAAACCACGGTGGGTTAACCCGTTAGTGGAACCAGGATGACAAACCAATGTGGTTTTGGGTTAAACCAAATTGGCTAGTGAGCCTTAGGAGAGAGAAAGGCCAAATTGGGTCGGTCCTGTGGAAGCCCAGACCAAGATAATGACCCAAATTGGGTCAGCCTTAAACCAGACCGTTGACCTGACCTATTGATCGTAACCCAACCCGTTGACTATAACCCAACTCGTCGACCGTTGACCTGACCCGTTGACCGTGACTTGGCCCGTTGACTTTTTGGCTAAAGTCAACATTGACTTTATATGACGTTAGCATTGACTTTTTACCCGAGTCAACTTTATGTTTTTCGACGTTCTAATTCCAAATTTGTTGTCCGTTTTCCCAAATTCAAACTCGAATGACCGTTTTGCTATCTACAACTAATTGTATCTAGTATTTTGAGAATTTTGAATATCAGAATCTGATTCAAATATTATTGTGTTCAGCTGACGTTGACTCAGAGCCTGAGAACCTTCCTCCTCCTCCACCTATTCGACCTCCTTCTGCCCAGCCTGCGAGTTCTGCACGTGAGTATGATTTTATTTAGTGGTTATGTTAGTGTGGCATAGTAGTAGTAAATAATTATGTTTTGTTGACCTCGTAGGTGTTGACTCTTTTTGACCTAATACTACAGTTGAGCGTGGGAGACGTCACTCTCGACGTTGAGTTATTAGCTGCCTAAGGTGTGTCTCTTCTTGTACTATATCATTTTTGTGCTCTATGTTATGCGTGCATGTTGTATATGTGACTGATTGAATGATCTGTGAATTATGGTATGTTTTGTATGATGGCATGTCACGCATCAAATATCATAATCAGATTAAATTAATATCGGACTTATATCGTATGCACTCGGATTAAATTAATAGATCAGATGTACACTCAGATTCGGAAAATAAAATCAGAACAT
Source organism: Hibiscus mutabilis (assembly GCA_019671005.1). Classification (NCBI taxonomy): domain Eukaryota; kingdom Viridiplantae; phylum Streptophyta; class Magnoliopsida; order Malvales; family Malvaceae; genus Hibiscus; species Hibiscus mutabilis. The sequence goes on from CM033744.1 coordinate 30,940,090, forward strand.
GTCATATCATTTGGGTTGGGAAATTGTACGGGAAGTTTAGTGTGTAACACCCCGATTTTGGGCTTAGTGGTTTTGAGGTTTATTAGACGGTCCGGTGGTCCGAGTTAGAGATTTGAGTCGTATTCCGGACCGTATATTTTTTAGTAAGATAAAAATATGGAAAATAGCTAAAAATAATCTTTTAATATATAATGATTTTTGGTGGAATCAATTTTAGAAAAAGGAATTTGGAAATATGACATTTTGGGTTAGTGACTAAAATGCGATTTTTGAAAACTGTTTTAAAGTGACTAAAATCAACAGGGTCAAATCCTTAGAATCCTTAAGGAGCTAATCTACCAAGGGTTTGCTGGTGGTTTCTCTCTTCAATTAAATCATTTTAAACATGTGTTTTAAAAGGTGTTAATAAGGATTAAATATCTAAAGTTAGTTATTAGCTTTTAAAAGAGATTTACATAACTTTTTCCTAAATCTTTTCTCTCAACTTATTTTCTTCCAAACACTCAGAATTTTATCAAAATCCAAAGGTGAGGGACTCTTTTCACTCAGATTACTGATTTTAATTTGTTCTTTAACTTTATTTTGCAAAATCTCATTGAAATCTTGCATTTTCTTAGCTTTAAACAAGCCAATTGAGGGAGAAATCACATAATAGGGGTAAAGTCCGTGATCTCCTCTATTAAATGGTTCTTTATTGATATTCCCAAGTATTTAATCCTTGATTTATAGGTTTTAATGTGGTATTAATGTTTTATCCATGTTTAATTGAGTTATTTTTGAAATATTGATAAAACATGGTAATTTTCGAAGTGGATCTGATTTCCAGTATTTGAGATTGATTTAATATTTTTTTGGATGTGTTTTGATGTTGATAAGTTGTTTTTGTCAATAGAATCCCGAAACTCTTGAATCTCTAATTATTTAGGTTGCTAGTTTTGAGTTGTTGTGGAGATAATTGAGTTTGATCTTTGCTAGAGGTAAATGGATGTTAGGAAAGGGTTTTTGGATGTTATTAGATGTTGGTTGATGGCTTGAATTGTTGTTTTATGGCTAGGTTAAGTTTCGGAAACGTTTGATGTTGATTTCGGTATGTTTCAGATGGTTTTTGGGTGGGCAACTTGGGAGTGCGGGAGATTGCTGTTAAGCAATGGTTTAAATGCATTCTAATGCATTTATCCTCTGGTTTTATGTGTTTAAAATTAGGGATAATCAAGGTGACGAATCTTGGCGTTGTTTGATTGCATGTCGGGAGCTTGTTTCGCGTTGGCAAGGAAGGCGAGGCGTATCAGTGAGTGGAAACTAGTTTTTAAATGCTTTACAAAGAGTTGTAAAGCTTGTTGGGAGTTTAGAGTAAGCGTAAGACACTTACCTAAGCTCGGAAGTAAGTTTCCCTTATTTTTCTCTTGAATATCGGCTAGATATGTGCATGTTATTTGCATGTTTTGGTGATAAACATGGTATAATTTACTTACTGGTAATGCATGATTTTGAGTACATATGCAGGGTTTGAAAGTATATTAAATGCTATTGAGCATTGGTTTTCATTCCGGTTAAGAATGGTGCTATTGTATTGGCAATGAGATTTGCATATGTGGTGTTTTATGAAATGTGTTGTAAAACAGTAAGTAAATGGTTTTGTAAATGATATATTGACTATGTGACAAAGTGAGAAAACAATCGGATATAGTTGGCATGCCATAGGATTAAACTATAAAATATGAACAAAATCGATCGTGGCCATGGGTCCTTGAGGTATGGCGGTGTAACAAGGCCACTCAGACTGTTGGGGGCCTCATTTGAGGACTTACGGTATAACTAGGCAACCCAAATTGATGGTGATCTTGCGGATTAACTAGGCAAGGTCGGTATACTTGCGGTTTAACTAGGCAAGGGTAAGATATCACGGTTTAACTAGGTGAGGGTGTCAAATCTTGTGGTTTAACTAGGCATGGTTTGGGATATCATGCGGTTTAACTAGGCATGGTATGAGATATTCGTGTATCCAATATGTGTATAGGATAAAGGTGGGCTATCTGGGTCAATAAAAATGCCAATATATGAGAAAGTTCACGTGTTGAACCTTGTTTGAAATACTTTGGGATTTAAGTATGGTTTGTTCAAAATGCTTTGGGATTTAAGCATGGTTTGTTTAAAATTCTTTGGGATTTAAGAATGGATTGCATATGATGTTAAATGATGATTATTATGTTTTGATTCGGTTGGAATCATGGAAAAATGCTTGGGTTGTAAGCATGTTTTGGGAAAAGCAAGCGTGTGGTTTTTAAATGGATTTAGTGCATCATTGTTTATGAGCATCCTCACTAAGCATGTGTGCTTACACTCTCTTTTTCCTAATGATGCAGAGCTTTAAAGTTCGGGGCAGCAAAGGCAAGGTTTGTAAGGATCCAAGAGATAAACTACTTTTGAGTATGAACTCGGTTTATGTTCCTATTAATAAGGCAATGTATTCACCATTGTTTTTGGGAGTTGTAAATCAATTGCATTGTGGTTCTTTTGAATGATTATATGCTGGCTTTTGGTGATGGTTATATAATGTTTAGCTTGATGTTATTACTTGCCATGGTTGGTGTTGAATGAATGTGTAGGAATGCATCTAGAGTTTCCTTGTGGATTGTTATGTCGTGCTAGTTTGACCAAGTTTAGTATGCTATGTTAAGTGTGTTGGAATGTTGCTTATGCTAAGAATGGTTTAAATGTGCATTTTAGTATGTTTGGTAAAGTGGTATAGGGAGCATGCCTCTAGAGTGGTCCTTGGAAGCATGATGTTGTTTTGTTTGCCTAATCTTGGTATAAATGTTAAATTATGTATATTGAAGTGTTGATATGCATGTTTAAAAGTTGATAAGGGCAAATTGCATACAGAATTGTGTGAAAACCAGCCAGTTTTGACATTATAGGCCCAGGTGTACCGATACGCAATGGACTGTATCGGTGCAGCTAGGCAATTAAGGCCAGGGCATTTTGGCACAAGCAAAGGTGTTTCGATATATACGGACAAGCAAGGCCAGAGTGTATCGATATAGGAAGGGGCTTTTCGATACGCCTAGTGGTCATTGGAATTTTACTTTTTGGAGACGAGGTCGCGTACTGAAACACCAAAAGACCGTATCGGTACGATGTGAAATGGTTTTAAAATCGTGTTTTAAACTCAAGGTAGCGTACCGATACATGCCTCACTGTATCGAAACGATGAGTTCAGAACCGTATCGATACGGGTCTCAGCGTATCGATACGGATGTCGTTAAATCTATTAGTGTCATGGAAGGCCAGTTCTGTTTTCTTTCGTTTTAGTCCCTAATTCTTGTTTTGTCAATTATTTGATCATGGATGATCGCCTGAAGCTGATTTTTGACATATAAGCATGAAATGAACCTAATTAAAGGTTGGTAACTTTAAAAGTAGAAAACTCCTTTCATTTGCTAAATTTACATTTTGGTCCCTAAATTTTGATCATGTAAGAAATCGTTAATGCATCTAGACAAGATAAAAGAAAAAAATGGACGTGTTTTAGGATTAATCTTCCCGGTTTACTTCGGTAAACCTAATGTAGCTTGCTCGGATCGGTCTTGCGACTAGGCTGGGTCGAGGGGGTTACACAGTGGGTTCACCCTTCAGGCTGAATTTTGCTTTGGATCAGTGGCTCCACCCTCAGGTCGAGATTCCACTTCAGATGGTAACGATGTAGTTAGAGTGGTTCTGGGGAACCTTACTCTTCGGATGGTGTATGGAGATGGGTGTATGACATTACATTTATGTCTCTTATTATATGCATATGTATAAGGAAATGACTGTTAAACTATGTTGTGGTTCGGATTTCTGTTATTTGTTTTGATCTGCACTCTAGAGATACACTGAGCTTTATAGCTTACTCCTCGTAGTTCTTCTTTCAGATACTCAGGCTTAGGCGTACGGTACTTTGAGGATTTTCATATCAACAGACTTTATCTCATTATATAGTATGGTTATTTAGACATTGAATTTTATACATTATTATTAATATTTCAGGTATTTTGTATTTGGGACTTGGGACATTATTATTATTATTATTATTATTATTATTATTATTATTATTATGAGACTTATTGGTTTGACATGCATTATATGAATTTCTTTTGGATTTATAATAACTTTTGGGATTTTGCTAAACGATTACGTTTTATTTAATTTGATATAATTTGTGGTTCTGATCTTTTATAACTAAGTTGTAACTTGAATTATTAAACCTAATAACCTCTTTTGAGGGGACAAGTTTTTCAAACCTAACTTCCAAGATTCGACTTAAGAAATTAGGTCAAATTTAGAAGGTTACATTTAGTGGTATCATAGCCTAGGTTCAACCCTCAGACTGTGTGGCTCGCATGAAATTTTAAAACCAAAAATAATTTTTGCATGCATACTAAATATTTTTGGGCAAAACGGGAATTTCTAATAAATATAATATTTTAAGGATTATGTTTATTTTGAATAGAAACTCCAAGTACTGACTCTAACTTAGGATTATCTTTCTTTTGTGATAGACTACTATGCCACCTCGTAGGAGTTCTAGATTAGCGACTGGACATTGTTGTGGCCGAGGTCGTTCTACCGCTGTTGAGAGTGATGCTCTGCCTCTTGCAGATATGCCGTAAAATCAGGATGAGGTACACGATGCTGATGTAGAGGAATAACCTGGGGATCAAGCTGAAGCTCAGCATACAGAACCTGGCCAGCGGACGCAGAGTGTTGGTCCACGTGATTCCAAGGATAGTGAGACAGTGGGCATAGATTCTATTACAGTGCAGAGGGAGTTGCTTCGTTACCTCTGCCAGTCTGAGGGTGTGAGAAAACCTATATCTACCTAGTTCTTAGCTGCTGGGATGACCATGTTTGATGGCAAGTTGGGTACAAACCCGGTTGATGTGGAGTATTGGCTGAAGAAACTTCAGCGTTTGTTTGTTATAATGGAATATGCTGCCGACCGTAAATTGAGAGCTGTTGTATCATTACTGCAGGGTGAGGCCCAGAACTGATGGGAGGCAGAGTAAAAAGTTGTTCCACCCAGTAAGATTTTGTGGGAGTTTTTCAGACAATCATTTTAGGACCGGTATGTTAGACCTGAGTATCTAGCAAAGTGGCGAGGTGACTTTATGAACCTGGAGCAGAAGGATATTAGCATTAATGACTATGAGATGGAGTTTTGAGGCTTCTTCAGTATGTTCTGGGACTGGTTACTACAGAAAAAGAGAAGTGTGATCGGTTTCTAAGAGGGTTGTATTTTTTTATCAAGACCGGGGTTTCTTTACATTAGGATAAGGAGTATAAGGAGGTCACCCAACCGAACAGAACTGCTGAGCGGATAGAATTAATAAAGAAACAACAAGAGTCTCAGGGTAATGATCAGGCCAGGAGGTAGTCGACCGCATCATTTCAGCACGGTCAAGGGAATCAGTCTAAGAAGAGGACTAGAGATGAGTACGACCATCAGAGTTACTTTAAAGCTAGACCAGTGACATCTACTATTTCGATCGCTCATGCTGGAGGTTCATCTAATTCTCGTGGGGTGCCACAGTGTTTTTTTACAAGAAATAGCATCCAGGCGAGTGTAGAAGGCAGAGTGGGGCTTATTTCTGATGCGGATCTTTTGAGCACCTTTTTAGAGATTGTCTGGTGTCACCTTCATCTGCCTATGTTTCGAGTCAGTCTCAGGTATCTGTTCAGACTCCTAGTAGGGGAAAGGTCATGGTAGATCTGCTGTTTTGGGTACTGTTGGTAGGGGTAGGCCTGCTCAGAGTAGAGGATCAACTAGTTTAGGGGCGAGACAGCCAGGGTTGGTTTATGCTACTAGGAGGCATGAGGATCGAGATGAGCCAGATGTTATTGTTGTTACCTTTTTATTCATTTTATCTCTTACTTTGCACTGTTGGATAATGGTTCTACTCATTCGTATGTTGCGAGTTCTATATCTAGGGGTCTTGAAATTCCTGTTGAGAATGTTTCTAATGTTGTTACCGTACATAGTTTGGTAGGTAACCCTGTGGTTGTTTTTAGGGTGTATAAAAATTATCCTCTTAAGATTCAAGGGGAAATCTTTTCGACTAATCTGATAGAGTTACCTTTTAGGGAGTTCGATCTAATTCTCGACATGGACTGGTTGTCTGCTCACCGAATCAATTTGGATTGTGAGAGGAAAAGAGAAACTCTGAAAACTTCTGATGACCGGGAGGTGGTTCTTTTTAGAGAACGTCGGGACTTTCTATCGAATGTAATATCGGCTCTTAAAGTTGAAAAAATGATCAAGAAGGGGTTCATTGCCTACCTTGCTTACATTCTTGATCCGAGACAGTCTGACTTTAGGATGGATAAGATCCGAGTTATGAGAGACTTTCCTGATATAATCCTGGAATAATTGCCTAGTGTTCGGCCAAAGCGCGATGAGATTGAGTTTGGCATCGAGGTCTATCCGCGTTCAGCTCCTGTGTCTATGGTATCTTATAGGATGTTGATAAGTGTTCAAAAGTACTATTTTTATTACCCTTTTTACTCATATTATTGTTAGACTTAAGCTCATATTAGTTGCATAATTAGTTATTCATGCATTAATTCATGTTTCTTTCCACCATTGAGCTTGATTACATAACTTGGTGATTTTTGTGGGAAAAAGATGCTGCTTTGGTGTGTTTTTGTGTGTGTGCAGGATCACTTGCCAAAGCAAGGCTAGTGCTAGTTGCCAGGGCAATGCATGAAGGAGACGCCGAGCTTGTTGCCAGGGCAATGCATGAAGGAGACGCCGAGCCAGTTGCCATGGCAATTGTCGACATGAGCAAAGGTGATATGGTAGTCGAAATTGATGACTATACAAGCCCAAGATGACGTGGAGCAAAGCCCAAACCCAAAGGAATTTGATTTCCATGCAGAGATTAAAGAAGAATTAAATTCCAAGAAGATAGGAGAAGTTCTAGTAGGAATACAATTATAATAAAGAATTATATTCTTTAAAGATAATTTAATTCCAACTTAAACTCCTCCTCAAAGAAGGACTTTGCCCTAGCCCTATAAATAAGAAGGGAATTTTGACAATCATGGGGAGCAAGAGGAGAGGATTTTCGACAACTCCAAAGGGCAAGAAGGAAGCGATTTCGACAAGATAGCAAGGAGGGAGAGAGTTTGATTTCTTCTTCTTCTTTGCTTCCATTAGATTCATGGTTTGGGGATTATTCTTTGTATATCTTTTGAACCCAACCATGAACTAACTTGATTGGTTGGGGTTATTGTGTTTTGTTGTTGTGAGAAACAATTGGATTTTGTTTAGGTAATAAGAGTTTGCACTTTTCTATTCAAGGTTTACTCATTCTTGGCTTTTATTCTTGTTTGCGAGTGAATTGGGAGAGGATCTCGTAACTTCATCTATTTATCTAATATCAGGACAGTTAGATTCAAGAAACGAATGAGTATGGTCTTTATTCAATCTATTGATGGTGAAGATTAATCCGGCTTAGGAATAAGTTAAGGATTTCAACGGCTAAGAGGAGCGCAAGATTGGTTGTTGTTCACCCTTGATTCACGCAGGGATGTATTATCAAGGCATGCACAAGTAGCTAGAGTTTCGACTTAGGGATAAGAAGAAACCATTGAAGAATGCTCTGCCGAACCTTGAAGTTGCTGCCCAGACGCCCAAGTAGTTGCCCAGCTAGTCGCCCAGGCAACCATCAATTAGTTGCCAAGGCAACCCTGCTGTGCAAGTTGCCACGGCAACTGAGTTGCCCTTGCACTCTTTTACCAAGACGATCCAATCGGCTATCACACCTCAACTCACGATAACCTGGCCTATTCTCTATTTTTCTTTCATCTATTCTTTTACTTTATTGCTTTCTATATTAGTTGTTAATTAAAACCTCTATTATCAATTGTGTTTTTTTTTTCACAGTGCAATAACTTAAGCAAAGTGGCCCAAACCAATCCTTGTGGAGACGATACTCGATACTCATATCACTTTATTACTTGTGACATGTATACTTGCACATTTGCGTAGCACTTATCACACGCAACAAGTTTTTGGCGCCGTTGCCGGGGATTGGCAATTGGTGTTAGTTATTTTTGTTATTGCATTTTTTTCTATTAGTTTTACTAACTTTTATTTTTGTTTGTTTTATCAAAAAAAATTTAGGTGCGCTAAAAGTTAAGGGACATCAACATGTCGGGAAATAAAAGTCGATCTATTCGAGAGATGATGTTGGAAGATATGAATCAATCCAATCAAGAGTTTCTTGCACCCTTTGATGATTACCTATACCAACCGAGAAAAGCCCAAAGAACTTATACCGTGGAAAAATCTTGTGCTATGTGTGGAGAACATCATGTGTTTGAAAATAGCCCTCACATTTTCGGTGCATATAACTACATGGAGGACCATAGAGGGAACCAACAGCAAAATTCTTCATGGTATGGTCAAAAAGCTCAAATTTTTTTTTACCATAACAATTTTGCCGCAGCAACAGATACGCCATGGCAATGTAGTCCTTTTCAAGAGCATTCTAATTCCTTGGAGAAAACGTTGCTAGCTTCCTTGGCTAGACTTGACGGATCAATTAAAGAGATTCGAGAGCTATCAAAATCTATGGATACGAGGATAGCTCAGTGGGATGCAACCTTAGGGGATTCAGAAGATCAATTGGGGAGATCTACATATGTCATGGATAACATGCACCAACAATTCATTCCTAGGGATACTGACGTCCCAAGGCAAGAGGATAAGGAGCAATACAAAGAAATCTCTCTAATGTGTGAGGAACAACTAGAACCTCAAAGTCAAGAGGATGTCAATGAGAGAGACTGCCCAACACATGATGAACTTGAACAACAAATTGCCTCGGCAATGATTGAGGAGCCTGAACAGAGCAATGCCGCGACAACACTCGGTGAAGCTGAGAACAACAATACTACAGCAAATTCTAAGGAACCTGATGCCCAGAAAGTTATAACGTTGATGTTGAAGCAGGAATGTGTAGATTGCTCTCATCTACAATTGCCATGGCAATTACACGACCACATGCAAGATCAACGAGATGATAATACTTTGCCAATGGAATATGAGCAGGTAATAGTTGAACCTTTTGAATTCTTTAAAAACTCACCTCATCCATTGCAGGTATGTCTTGAGGAACCGAGGTTGGTAGATTTGAAGCCATCAAAATCTCTACTGATGGAGATGTTTGAGAGGCCAAAAGAAAAAGGTGTTTGGATTCATAAAGCTCTTCAGAAAATTGATTCTTCCCTTGACTTAAAGCAAAATTTGACAACTGATTGCCACGGCAATTGGCTTGAGCAGCAATTGCCACGACAACAAAGGCTACATCCAACCATGATAGAAGTCGACAAGAATGAGGTAATTGAATGGTTGAGAATGGATATAATTTTTCCTATTAATATATTTGTGCCTTCAGGAATAGTTGCAAGGTGGAGAGTATACATGGACTACAAGCGAACAAAGAAGAAAGACACCTCCACCATGGTAATGCAAAAGGGAGTAGCTGGGAGCACATTGGCCCAACTCTTTTTGGGCAATATTGTCACCCGATGGAGGGTACGGATGGACTATAAGAAGTATCGGAAACGACTCTCCTCAAGTTTTCTCAGATATGCAGTAACATTAGAAGTGGTCACTTTAGGAGATGCCTGAGCATGCTCTCCTTTCAATATTTTCTTTTTCTTTTTCTTTTCATTTTTATTTTTAGGAGATATTTTATTTTTCTTCATTATCTTTAGTTTCCAGGTTTTCTTTATTTTTTTTTCCACAACAAGACTCACAACCACCATGCTAAGGAAATTCACTGCCGACTACTTGCCACAGCAACCACAACAGAAACTGGTGATGCTCAGGCAACAACAATGGCTTCGGCAACTACTGATGCCCATGCAAGTGAACCTGTATCGGCAAACATGGATTAAATCAAAGCAATGCTATTCACGCGGCACCAACATTCAACCACCGACTGAAAAATGAATCAAGCAAACGGCACGAAGAAAACTTATCACTCGAGGTGACGACCTCTCCGACTAACTCATTTCATTTAATTTCTTTTAAATTTTATTTCACTCTTACATGCATTGAGGACAATGCTTCCCTCGAGTTTGGGGGGGTGTTGGTTTCTAGTTAGCTTCATGTTTAGTTGCATTCATTTTTAGCAATCACATATAGGTTGCATATGTTACTTGCCATTCCTTTAATTGGATTTAATTGCTTAAGACTTGTTGAATATCCAATGATGAATTTTTGCCACTGCACTTAATTGAAAGAACCTTTAATTTTATGATTGCATGAAAAGAACTTAGAATTTTACTATGATGCTGATTTTTTTTACACGGTTGTGGGTTGTTGATTGAAAGAAACTTAGTGAATTTAGGTTGCTTAAAATTTGGGTAAATTTAGAATTGAAAATTAAAAGTTAATTTCTTGCTAGAGGTGCCCAAAACTGGCTCTAGTAGTAAATGCACTTTCTTGCTAGAGGTGCCCGAAACTGGCTCTAGTAGTTAATGCACATTAAAGAATCGCTAGAGGTGCCCGAAATTGGCTCTAGTCGACTAAAATAAAATGAGGAATTGCTTACTTTACTAGAGGTGCCCGAAATTGGCTCTAGTGAAAAATAAATAAATGCCCCGATAATTAAATTGATAAAAGCCTATTGTTCACATAGAATCTTGAAAATCAACTTGTACACAACTACGCACACACATTGTCACGAGCACTATAGTTTGGTTTCGGGTAATTTTTTGTGTTATCCGAAAAATTAAAAGGTGATCATACTTTGTGCCACGGTTCCGAGGTTTGAATTCAAGTTTGAAGCATGTCTTTGATGATTAAAGTCTTGGCAGATAATTGTTAGTTTGCATTGCTTGAGGACAAGCAATAGTTCGAGTTTGGGGGTGTGATAAGTCTTCAAAAGTACTATTTTTATTACCCTTTTTACTCATATTATTGTTAGACTTAAGCTCATATTAGTTGCATAATTAGTTATTCATGCATTAATTCATGTTTCTTTCCACCGTTGAGCTTGATTAGATAACTTGGTGATTTTTGTGGAAAAAGATGCTGCTTTGGTGAGTTTTTGTGTGTGTGCAGGATCACTTGCCAAAGCAAGGCTAGTGCTAGTTGCCAGGGCAATGCATGAAGGAGACGCCGAGCTAGTTGCAAGGGCAATGCATGAAGGAGACGCCGAGCCAGTTGCCATGGCAATTGTCGACATGAGCAAAGGTGATATGGTAGTCAAAATTGATGACTATACAAGCCCAAGATGACGTGGAGCAAAGCCCAAACCCAAAGGAATTTGATTTCCATGCAGAGATTAAAGAAGAATTAAATTCCAAGAAGATAGGAGAAGTTCTAGTAGGAATACAATTATAATAAAGAATTATATTCTTTAAAGATAATTTAATTCCAACTTAAACTCCTCCTCAAAGAAGGACTTTGCCCTAGCCCTATAAATAAGAATGGAATTTCGACAATCATGGGGAGCAAGAGGAGAGGATTTTCGACAACTCCAAAGGGCAAGAAGGAAGAGATTTCGACAAGATATCAAGGAGGGAGAGAGTTCGATTTCTTCTTCTTCTTTGCTTCCATTAGATTCATGGTTTGGGGGATTATTCTTTGTATATCTTTTGAACCCAACCATGAACTAACTTGATTGGTTGGGGTTATTGTGTTTTGTTGTTGTGAGAAACAATTGGATTTTGTTTAGGTAATAAGAGTTTGCACTTTTCTATTCAAGGTTTACTCATCCTTGGCTTTTATTCTTGTTTGCGAGTGAATTGGGAGAGGATCTCGTAACTTCATCTATTTATCTAATATCGGGAGAGTTAGATTCAAGAAACGAATGAGTATGGTCTTTATTCAATCTATTGATGGTGAAGATTAATCCGGCTTAGGAATAAGTTAAGGATTTCAACGGCTAAGAGGAGCGCAAGATTGGTTGTTGTTCACCCTTGATTCACGTAGGGATGTATTATCAAGGCATGCACAAGTAGCTAGAGTTTCGACTTAGGGATAAGAAGAAACCATTGAAGAATGCTCTGCCGAACCTTGAAGTTGCTGCCCAGACGCCCAAGTAGTTGCCCAGCTAGTCGCCCAGGCAACCATCAATTAGTTGCCAAGGCAACCCTGCTGTGCAAGTTGCCACGGCAACTGAGTTGCCCTTGCACTCTTTTACCAAGACGATCCAATCGGCTATCACACCTCAACTCACGATAACCTGGCCTATTCTCTATTTTCTTTCATCTATTCTTTTACTTTATTGCTTTCTATATTAGTTGTTAATTAAAACCTCTATTATCAATTGTGTTTTTTTTCACAGTGCAATAACTTAAGCAAAATGGCCCAAACCAATCCCTGTGGAGACTATACTCGATACTCATATCACTTTATTACTTGCGACGTGTATACTTGCACATTTGCGTAGCACTTATCACACGCAACAGATGCCACCGAAAGAGCTTAAAGAGTTGAAGGTTCAGTTGCAAGAACTGCTAAACAGGGGATTTATTCGACCCAGTTTTTCTCCGTGGGGAGCCCCTGTTCTTTTTGTTAAGAAGAATGATGGGACACTTCAACTGTATATCGACTACCGAAAACTGAATAATCTGACAATCAAGAACAAGTATCCCCTTCCTCGTATTGATGATCTTTTCAACCAGTTTTGGGGAGCTACGGTGTTCTCTAATATAGACCTGAGATCTGGTTACTACCAAATCAAGGTTAAGGATTCTGATGTATTCAAAATAGCTTTCCGAACACGTTACGGTCATTACAAATTTCTTGTGATGCCCTTTGGGTTTACTAACTCTCCTGCCGCCTTTATGGATATGATGAATAGAGTGTTTCAACCCTATCTCGATCAGTTTGTTGTAGTCTTTATAGACAATATTCTGGTATATTCTAAATCTGAGGTTGAGCATGAGGAACATCTCCGAATTGATTTACAAACTTTGAGGGAGAAACAGTTGTATGCAAAATTCAGTAAGTGTGAATTCTGGCTTTTAGAGGTGATGTTTTTGGGGCATATCATTTTTGCTGAGGGTATTCGGGTTGATCCGAAGAAGATTAGGGCTATCATGAGCTGGAAACAACCCAAGAATGTTCTTGAGATCCGAAGTTTCTTGGGTTTAGCATACTATTATTGAAGGTTTGTTGAGGGTTTCTCGATCATAGCAGCTCTGTTTACTAAATTATTGAGGAAGAATGTTCCTTTTGTCTGGTCTGAGGCTCAACAGACTAGTTTTGAGAAGCTTAAGATTGTATTGACTGAAGCACCGGTCCTAATTCTGCCAGAGCCTGGGAAGGCTTACACCGTCTACAGTGACGCTTCTCATACCAAATTAGGGTGTGTTTTGATGCAGGATGGTAAGGTAGTAGCTTATTCTTCCAGATAGTTAAAACCGCATGAGTGCAACTACCCTACCCACGACCTAGAGCTCACTGCTGTGATCTTTACTCTCAAAATCTGGAGACACTATCTCTATAGGGAGAAGTGTTATATCTTCACAGACTATAAGAGTCTGAAATATCTTTTCACTCAGAATGAGCTGAACCTGAGACAGCGACGTTGGTTAAAGCTTCTTAAAGACTATGACTGTGAAATTGAGTATCATCCAGGCAAGGCCAATTTTTTTGCTGACGCCTTGAGTCATAATGCCATATCATATTTTAGAGCCATGTTTTCTCTCGAATGAGTTTCTATGAGGATGGCAGTCTTTTGGCAGAACTTCAGGTTATTCCTACTTTGATTTCTGATATTCGAGCTGAGCAATTGATTGACCCATTCTTGATGCACCGTATAAGAGAGGTTGAAGAAGAAACATCTCAGGATTTCTCTATTGATCAAGATGGTGTACTGTGTTTTAGGGGTCGGTATTGTATTCCGAGGAATTTTGGCTTGAGGCAGATTATCCTTCGTGAAGCCCATGACAGTCCTTACTCCATGCATCTTAGTGAGGATAAGATGTATAAGAATCTTTGAGAGAGATACTGGTGGAAGGGCCTAAAGAGGGATGTTGTTTGGTTTGTGTCAAAATGTTTGACATGTCAGAAGATAAAAGCAGAGTGTCTTCATTTTATCGGGCCTTACCGTATCATTCGTCTGGTTAGACCAGTTGCCTATCAGCTGGAGTTACCACCTGAGCTTAATCGTATTCATGATGTCTTCCATGTCTCTGTTAAGACGCTATTATACTGATCTGTCTCATATTATTCCTGTGGAGGAGATTGAGATTCGTCCCGACTTGCTTTTTAAGGAGGAGCCAGTTGATATTCTTGCCCAGGACAAGAAGGTTCTCCGAAGGAAGACCATTAAGATGTTCAAGATCTTGTGGCGTAATCATGGTCATGATGAGGCTACATAGGAGCCCAAGGCTGTTGTAAAAGCTCAGTATCCACATCTCTTCGATCAAGGTAAATTTCGAGACCGGAATTTCTTTTAAGGAGTAGAGAGTTGTAACACCCCGATTTCCCCTTAAAATTGAAAACCCCAATTAGGGTATATCCCCAATTGGAAACCCTAATTTTGAGGAAATTTAAATCTGGATTCCTAATTGAAATTCAGTGGCTAAATTGTAAAATTTGGAACTTCGATGTCTTGGGTGTAAAGCGGGTGAAGTTGGGGGGCCTAGGGTTGTAATTTACCATTTTTCCCTAGGGTATTTATACCCTTTTATAATAACCTAAACCCTTTCAGTTCCCATTTGTTTTGTTTAGCCATCCTCAATCTCTTCCTCAATCTCTCTCTCGTAATAGCTCTCCTCACCCTCTTACTTTCACAAAGCTCCGATCAAGCCCCTAGCACTGTTCGTCCATCGATCCGAGCCCATAAGTGTGCTTCTCCTTCTGTCACCTTCAAAACCCTTCCCTCGGATCTTGCTCGTCGTCCATGCATGGTAGAGCCGGTGAGAACCCTTCGGGTTCTTTACGCCATCGGCGTAGCCTCTACTTCTTTCTCACTATCGATCCAAGCGGTGGTAAGCTTTCCTTCAGTATGGTTGTTTTCGTTTTACACTAGGGAAAATCTGTCTCATTTTTTGGGGTGTTGATTAGTGGTTTGTGGGTTGTTGTCGTCGTGCCACTACCATCTCAGATGAATCCAATCATCCACGCCGTCTTTGCCAAAGTAGTTTTCACAACCGCCGTCGTCGTTCATCATCTCGGCCGCTGTCAAGCAAGGGTTTGTAAACCCTAAGGCTTGTTGCAGCTTTTTGTCTTTGTGATTGAGCCATCAATTTGGCCCAAATGATTGGCCAAGCCTTGGGGCCTAATGTGAGTGGGCTGTCTGGTTCTGTGAGCCCAAAAACCAGGGTGGATCAACCCGTTAGTGGAACTTGGATGCCAAACCAATGTGGTTTTGGGTTAACCCAAATTGGCTAGTGAGCCTTAGGAGAGAGAGAGGCCGAATTAGGCCGGTCCTGTGAAATCCCAGACCAAGATAATGACCCGAACTGGGTCAGCCTTAAATCGGACCGTTGACCCGACCCGTTAACGTGACCCAACCCATTGATCATGACCTAACCCGTTGGCCGTTGACCTGACCCGTTGACCATGACCCGATCCATTGATCATTGACCCAGGCTGACGTCAGCGTTGACTTTTTGGCTGACGTTAGCGTTGACTTTTTGGCTGACGTTAGCATTGACTTTTTGATGACATTAGCGTTGACTTTTTTGACCTAAGTCAACCTAAAGTTTTTCGACATTCTGATTCCAAATTCGCTGTCCATTTTCCCAAATTCAAACCCGAATGACCGTTTTGCTATCTACAACTAATTGTATTTAGTATTTTGAAAATTTTGAATATCGGAATCTGATTCAAATATTATTGTGTTCAGGTGATGTTAACTCAGAGCCTGAGAACCTTCCTCCTCCTCCACCCGTTCGACCTCCTTCTACTCAGTCTGCGAGTTCTGCACGTGAGTATGATTTCGTTTAGTGGCTATGTTAGTGTGGCATAGTAGTAGTAAATAATTATGTTTTGTTAACCTCGTAGGTGTTGACTCTATTCAACCTAATACTGGAGCTGAACGTGGGAGACGTCACTCTCGACGTTGAGTTATTAGCTGCCTAAGGTGTGTCTCTTCTTGTGCTATATCATTTTTGTGCTCTATGTTATGCGTGCATGTTGTATATGTGACTGATTGAATGATCTGTGAATTATGGTATGTTTTGTATAATGGCATGTCATGCATCAAATATCAGAATCGGATTAAATTAGTATCGGACTTATATCGTATGCACTCGGATTAAATTAATAGATTGGATATACACTCAGATTTAGAAAATAAAATCAGAACATGTCATATCATTTGGGTTGGGAAATTGTATGGGGAAGTTCAGTGGGTTCACCCTTCGGCCTGAATTTCTCTTCGGATCAATGGCTCCACCCTCGGGTCGAGATTCCACTTCGGATGGTGACGATGTAGTTAGAGTGGTTCTGGGGAACCTCACTCTTCAGATTGTGTATGGAGATGGGTGCATGACATTACATTTATGTCTCTTATTATATGCATATGTACAAGGAAATGACTGTTAAACTATGTTGTGGTTCGGATTTCTATTATGTGTTTTGATCTGCACTCGAGAGACACACTGAACTTCATAGCTTAGTCCCCCTAGTTCTTCTTTCTGATACTCATGCTTAGGCGTATGGTACTTGGAGGATTTTTGTATCATCAAGTTTTATCTTATTATACATTATGGTTATTTAGACATTGAATTTTATACATTATTATTAATATTTTAGGTGATTTTGTATTTGGGACTTGAGACATTATTATTATTATTATTATTATTATTATTATTATTATTATTATTATTATTATTTTGAGACTTATTGGTTCGACATGCATTATATGAATTTCTTTTGGATTTATAATAACTTTTGAAATTTTGCTAAACGATTACGTTTTATTTAATTTGATATAATTTGTGGTTCTGATCTTTTATAACTAAGTTGTAACTTGAATTATTAAACCTAATAACCTCTTTTGAGGGACAAGTTTTTCAAACTTAACTTCCAAGATTCGACTTAAGAAATTAGGTCAAATTTAGGAGGTTACAGGACTGAGGAGAAAGAAAATCTAAAACCAATTGGAATTTGTGAGGATATCTTTATTGTTTTAGTATCCTCCAATTTTATTTCCCTTGTAGTTTTTAAATTTTTAATAAAAAAATACCTTGACTGAGCAAAAAATAAAAGGGTAAACTATCTGTGTAACATCACTAGTTATAAGGTTTGTCCTACTTTGACCACCCAACTAAAAATTTTGATAATCACACAATCGAACTTTTAAATTGATCGGCCGTCAATTTTAACTGAAATAATGACATGATAGTTAACAAAAATTGGTATAGTTACACATTTAGTCCTCTCGATTTATACATACAATCAATTTAGTCATAATTTTAATATAAAAATGAATTTAATCATCTAATTGGATGATGACACATGTTGCCACCCGATAGGAGAATTAAATTAGAATTTAATATTTGATGTAATATATTTATTTTCATCCAATCAGGTGGTGACACGTTTAGACCTTTTTATTTAGGGGTACGGACCAAAACGGATCGGGGAGAGAGGCTCCAATTATCAAGCTCAAGATTACTTAGAGGTAGCAAACAAATTATTCGGATCGGGTCATTTCGGTTCAGAATATTTCGGGTATGACTACATTCCTTTTAAGTTCGGGTCGGGTCTGTTTCATTTTTAGTTCGGGTCTATGGTGATTCAGATTATATTGGTCAGATATTTTTTGGTCAGTTGATTTCGGTTTGGGTCAATAGGAGAACAATCATTTTTTATTGAGTTCAACCTTTGGATTGATAGGTTTCAACTGAATTTTCAGGTCGGGTTAGTTTTTTATACCCCTCTATATGGCTTTTTGGTGAGTTGTTCAGTAGTGGACATCTCATCATTTTTTGTTTCTTTTAATATCTTTCTTTATTTTGGGTTGCCTTCAGTTCGGGTTGCTTTCGGTTAAACTGAAATTAGTTCGGGTTTATTCGGTTCGGTTAAAAATCAGTTCGAATCCATTTCGGTTCAACTAAGATTTTGTCGGTTTTGGTTCGGATCGATTTATTTTAAATCAAATTCAAGTCATCATGTCTAGGTAAATATCAGGTCTCATATCAAGTAAATCGATTTAGGTCTCGGATCAAATTTATCAAGTCTAGGATTACTCAAAAAAAGCTGTGAGACCTACGCGCTAGCCAACTGCGCCACCACCCCATCAGTTTTAAGAATTGTAAAGACGTTTACATATTTGATATTTCGATAGTAATGAAAATTCTCGTTACAGTATTTTTTTTTTTGACAAAAGTTACAATAAATATTTTGCCTCTAATAACTACTAGTTCATGCTGGTAGATTGAGAGTTGAGACGTTTAAACATGCCAACAAACGGTAAAATTAAGGGAATATTTTTTAAAAGAAATAATTGGAAAAATACTTTTAAAGAACATTGTGTAGAAAATTACCATTTTCAGTCTACGTAAGTTGAATTCGCGTTTCAGCAGACGCAAGTTATATATCTGCGCTTAGCCAAACGCGTATTTTGTCCATGTGGCACCACTATTCGGATAATCGAATATAATATTGCTAGATAAAGACTAGCGCTTAGCCAAACGCGAATTTTACGAGAATTTGAATCGACAAAATGACACAATTTATTTGCGTTAAATATTTTTGAAATTCAAACCTACTCACGCTTCGGTAAACACGAGTTCAATTTAAGTAAAATTTATTTGACAGTGTTTAATATTTATTATTAATAAATTTATTTTTATTTATTTATTAATAAGGGCGTATTAATTATTTCATTTATTTTATTATTTATTTATAAATTTATTTAATTACTAATTGTATTTTAATATTGCTGATAGAATATAATAATTAAAAATATAGAAATTATATTTTCTTTCACTTTTATAAATTATTTTAATTATTTAATTGTATTTGATTATTCTATTTAGTTTAGAGTTCTAAATAGAGATAATTAAAATAAAACTTTTTTAGACTAAAAAATTTGAATTATCTTCGAATTCGAAATAGAAATGAAATCTAGATCATTCAATTTATTATTCATAATCTAAATTCTAACGGCTATTTCATTTCAAAATTAAATTTTTCAACCTAAACTCATGCTTCGCTAAGCGCGAGTATCAATTATAACAGCCAGTAGAAATAAATTTAACAGGTGAAACGTGGTAAATGGAACCCGCGCTTAGCTAATCGGGAGTTCTTTGACAACAGGATAAGGCAGGTATTTAATAAGTCACATTCTGGTCAGTATTTAATTGAACTTGCGTTTGGCTAAGCGCGAGTTCTATGAGCAACGAATAAATATGCAGTTAATTTATCGTGTCTCAATCGTAATTATTGGAACCCGCATTTGGCTAAGTTTGACAACAAAATTTCAACCCCTATATATAAGACACCCAATATCAATTTGGTACATTGCCAAGATTTCATAGCAAATGTTCATATAGAAGGGTTCAACGCTATAGAATTCCCATAATTTGAGCAATACAACCAAAACAATTATGGTGAACTGCAAGTTGTAATGATCTTTAAGACAAAGAAACTCACAGAAGCTGCAATTAAGAACTACAACATATGCCGATCAGTGGTGTCAACAGTGAAAAAAATGAGACAAACAAATATATTGTTGAATGTGTCCACAAACATCAGGGATGTAACTGGAGGTTTCGTGTATCACGATTGAAGAGGATGAACAACCTATGAAAGATAACGAAATACATCGAACCTCATACATGCTCTGTGCAAAGCTTAAGTCCAAACCATCCTAACTTGGATGTGCAATACAAGTAAAATCCAATATGTGAGTTCTCTCGTACCAATAATTGTTGTTTTCATGTACCTTATTTCTAATTAATATAAACTGTCTTTTAAGCATCCAATATATGATAATATCTATCTTAGTTTAAAAATTATTTAATTATATTTGATTATTCTATTTAGTTTAGAGTTTTAAAAAGAGATAATCAGAATGAAAATTTTCCAAACTAAAAAATTAAATTATTTTCAATTTCGAAATAGAAATGAAATCTAGATTATTCGAATTATCATTCATAATCTAAATTCTAAAGGTTATGTTTGAATTTTTAAACCGAACTCGCGCTTCACTAAGCACGAGTATCAATTATAACGGCCGATAGAAATAAATTTAACAGGTGAAACGTGGTAAATAGAACTCGCGCTTAACTAAGCACAGGTTCTTTGAAAAAAGGATAAGGAAGGTATTTAATAAGTCACGTTTGGTCAGAATTTAATAGAACTTTCGTTTGGCTAAACGCGAGTTTCGTAAGAAACGAATAAGTATGTAGTTAATTAATCGCATATCAGCCGTAACTATAGGAACCTGTATTTGGCTAAGCTCGAATTCTCTCGAACATTCGCGTCTAGAGAGGTGTGAGGCCTCTATAAATAAGGACCACTTACACTCTAATTTCACACCAAAATCCTTCTTCTCTTCTCCTCTTTGACTGGGTTTTGGCTTTTATTCTCAAAATACTTTATTTTATTTTTGTTTTAGTAAGTCAAAAGTTCTATTTAATAGTAGCGCTAATCATACACGATGACAAACACGTCTTCGACGCTTGGATACGCCTTTCACTCTTTACAATATTAATCATCAACACATTTAGTATTTCTTAATAACTACTCCGTCTTTTATTGAATAGGCAACGCTCAAACAACCTGAATTTTTAGCTTTGCAGAATTGGGCCTCGAACCCAATTTATTTAGGCCTTATATTGGGAAACCCAAATCAAGGATAGTTGGATTTGGGCTTTGTGATAAATTAAAGAGATATTATGTGGAAGGATAATTTATAAAGAAAAGAAAAGAAATAGGGGTGTTTTAAAAATGAAAGGTGGCTGATGATTTGATAGGGGAGAGAGAATGAAGAAAATAATGAGGATATTTTAGGAGAGAAAGAAAAAAGAAGAAAAGAGAAAAAATATGGGGAGGTTTTGAACCTCAATCTATGGCTACCGGAGCCACCGTGCAAGACACCGCCGGCACCATTGAAAAGGTCTCGCCGAGATGAGTTCAACGGTGGTCGTCGTGTCACCGTCTGAGTTGTCGATCGCTAGAGTAAGGAAAAACAAGAATCAAAGAAGCTGGTTCAGCATATTCCAACAGTCATCGTTGCAAACGGAGGCCACCATCAGAACCAGTGGTCAGAGAACAGTGAGACTACAGCTTGCCACTATCGTCTGGCCACTGGAGGGCCTCCCACGGGCCGCTACACGCGGCCGACGAAAGTGGGCGTGCACAACAGCAGGCGGGTGCACACAACTACAGTGCACCATGCCACACTGGATCCTACACCTGGGTGCACGTGGATCTGGCTGCACCAGATCGTGCCATGTGGGTGTACGACTGTTATGGTGCACCGCGTCGCACCAGATCGTCCAAGGTAGTTGACCGAAGTTGACCAGGCCATTGACTTTTTATGGTCCGTTTTGCTTAATTTAAACTCGATAAGCTATTTTTATGCAATTGACCTTGAGAATGGTATAGGAGATGCATGATATTAATGTATTTTCATATTTGTTGATATACGAGGATTTTTCAAGTTTAGACATCGGATCATATGGATTATTCAGGAAGCTCAGATAAGGATATTAGCGATATCGACTTCAAGTTAGTACACTTCAAACTCCAAAATGCTTCATGAGCATCCTAAGTGTAATTGTTTTGCATGTAGTGGTTGTAAATTAGGAGATGAGTAATAAGCATGTATTGATATTGATAGTTTGAGGCTTGGTAATTATTCAGATGCTTGATGAGCTTGAGAATGTTCGAGCCTTTTATGAGCTTTAGAGACCGTATAAAATTTTCTGAATATCCTATGATTATCTGATTGTATGGTTGGTTGACTGATTGATATATGATTATGTCTTCTGTGTTAGCTGAATAAATTAATATGTTCAATTGAATATTGGGTAGAGATAATACATATACATATTTGATTAAACGGGTAAAAATTCGGTAAGTGGTAATAATTAATTAAATATGCTAGCAACGTACTTTAATTCCTTTTATAAGCTTTAGGGACCTAATAAGCGTTATAACACCGTGATTTAAGGAAATTGTACGAACTTGTGAGTTGGGTATCGGTACGAGCTTTGGCTGTACCGATAAACAATTAGGGTCATATCAGTACGGGTGGGACCATTCTAGTACTTATGAAAATTAAGAATTTCTAGTAAACTAATTTGTTAGCGGTACGCGTGTGAGTACCGTTAGCCATGGGTACCGTATCGATACTCATATTCGAGTACCGATACTATCGAGCTGAATAGTCTAAAATGCCAGTCTAAGATAAGCGTAAATACATAATATTAATAATTGAATTATGCCTTGATAAATGAGAATAATTAAACACTTTTCCATAATGTATTAACAACTCGACAATGTATAATAAACAATATTGTTGGCTCGTTTGTGCTATTTTAAAATTTTGATCAACTTAACCTCTTGAATTTCGTCTAGGGTTGCAAAGACAATAACTGTGAGAGTATCCTCATAATCCAAGAATACATACTTGAGATTAGCTGGTAATGGTTTTAGTTCGAGAGTGGGAGCTTCTTCGATAGATTGTTTAAAAGTAGGAATTGTATGATTGGCCAAATCTAATGATTCAACCTGCCACTTATGTTGAACAGAAACAATGAGCACTTCAACAATGTTGTCACAATTTAGGAGGTCGTCTTCAACAATTGTCAGCGCAATGCCCTCAACAATGAGTATACTACAGTGATTAAAGTCTTCATGGATGAGACCGTCTAGAACATCAAGATAATGGCATTCCTTTGTATTTCTCCCAAGTTATGCATTAAACATCCCAAAAGTAACTTGATCATTATCAACCTTCACTATGAGTTCTCCTTTCGAGACATCAATGATAGCCTTCCCGGTTGTTAAGAATAGACTACCAAGAATAATAAGGACATCCTTGCTTGCCTCACAGACAATAATAATAAAATCTGCTAGAAATACGAACTTATCCACACGGATAAGCATGTCCTTAATTTATCCATTCGAATGATTTAAAGATCTGTCTACAAGTTGCAATGTGACCACACTCAATTTTATTTGTCCAATGCCTAACTTTTGAAATGTTGATAACGACATCATATTAATATTAACTTTGAGATCACAAAGAGCTTTGTTGAAGTAGTGATTTCCTATAGAATAGGGAATGATGAAGCTGTAACACCCCGGTTTTGGGCTTAGTGGTTTTGAGGTTTATTAGACGGTCCGGTGGACTAGGATAGAGATTCGAGTCAGATTTTTACCTTATATTTTTCGGTAAGATAAAAATATGTAAAAATAGTTAAAAATAATATTTTAATATATAATAATTTTTGGTGGAATCATTTTAGAAAAAGGAATTTGGAAATATGACATTTTTGGTTAGTGACCAAAATGCAATTTTTGAAAACTGTTTTAAAATGACTAAAATCAAAAGGGTCAAATCCTTAGAATCCTTAAGGAGCTAATCTACTAAGTGTTTTCCGGTGGTTTCTCTCTTCAATTAAATCATTTTAAACATGTGTTTTAAAAGGTGTTAATAAGGATTAAATATCTGAAGTTAGTTATTAGCTTTTGAACGAGATTTACATAACTTTTTCCTAAATCTTTTCTCTCAACTTCTTTTCTTCCAAACACTCAGAATTTTATCAAAATCCAGAGGTGAGGGACTCTTTCCACTCAGATTATTGATTTTAATTTGTTCTTTAACTTTGTTTTGCAAAATCTCATTGAAATCTTGCATTTCCTTAGCTTTATACATGCCAATTGAGGGAGAAATTACATAACAAGGGTAAGGTCCATGATCTCCTCTGTTAAATGGTTCTTTGTTGATATTCCCAAGTATTTGATCCTTGATTTATAAGTTGTGATGCGGTTTTAATGTTTTATCCATGTTCAATTGAGTTATTTTGGAAATATTGATGAAACATGGTGGTTTTCAAAATGGATCCGATTTCCAGTATTTGAGATTGATTTAATATATGTTTTGGATGTGTTTTGATGTTGATAAGTTTTTTTATCAATAGAATCCCGAAACTCTTGAATCTCTATTTATTTAGGTTGCTAGTTTTGAGTTGTTGTGGAGATAATCGAGTTTGATCTTTGTTGTAGGTAAAAGGATGTTAGGAAAGGGTTTTTGTATGTTATTAGATGTTGGTTGATGGCTTGAATTGTTGTTTTATGGCTAGGTTAAGTTTCGGAAACGTTTGATGTTGATTTCGGTATGTTTTAGATGGTTTTCGAGTTGGCAACTTGGGAGTTATGGGAGATTGCGGTTAGGAAATGGTTTGAATGCATTTTAATTCATTTATCCTCTGGTTTTATGTGTTTAAAACAGGGGATAATCAAGGCGTCGAATCTTGACGTTGTTTGATTGCTTGTCGGGAGCTTGTTTCGCGTTGGCAAGGAAGGCGAGGCGTATCGGTGAGTGGAAACTGGTTTTTAAATGCTTTACAAAGAGTTGTAAAGGTTGTTAGGAGTTTAGAGTAAGCGTAATACACTTACCTAAGCTCGGAAGCAAGTTTCCCTTATTTTGATCTTGAATATCGGCTAGATATGCGCATGTTATTTGCATGTTTTGGTGATAAACATGGTATGATTTACTTACTGGTAATACATGATTTTGAGTACATATGCAGGGGTTTGAAAGTATATTAAATGCTATTGAGCATTGGTTTTTATTCTGGTTGAGAATGGTGCTATTGCATTGGCAATGAGATTTGCATATGTGGTGTTTTATGAAATGTGTTGTAAAACAGTAAGTAAATGGTTTTATAAATGATATATTGGCTATGTGACAAAGTGAGAAAACAATCGGATGTAGTTGGCATGCCATAGGATTAAAAGTGCACTATAAAATATGAACAAAATCGATCGTGGCCATGGGTCATTCCCGTTTGCGACTTTCCTGAGGTTTTTCTTGAGGAGTTGCCGGGTTTACCTCCAGATAGAGAGGTGGAGTTTCGTATTGAGGCATACGAGGGTACAACACCGGTGTCTATTGCTCCTTATAGGATGGAACCAAAAGAATTGAGGAAGTTGAAGTCACAGCTTCAAGAGTTGTTGGGCCATGGGTTCAAAAGAATGGTACGATGCGTATGTGCATTCATTATCGTTAGTTGAACAAGTTGACAGTAAAAAATAGGTACCCATTACCGCAAATTGATGACTTGTTCGATCAGTTTCATAGAGAAACGGTGTTTTTCGAGATAGATTTAAGATCAGTGTATTACCAGTTGACGGTTAAGGATGTAGATGTGCATAAAACCGCATTTCGTACGAGGTATGGGCATTATGAGTTTCTGGTCATGCCTTTCGGTTTGACAAATGCCTCGGCTGCATTTATGGACATGATGAATAAAGTGTTCCATGATTATCTCGATCAGTTCGTGGTGGTGTTCATAGATGATATTCTCGTGTACTCTCGTACCGAGGAAGAGCATGTTCGGCATTTACGGATAGTGTTGCAAGTGTTGAAGGATAATAAGTTGTACACTAAGTTGAGCAAGTGCGAGTTTTGGCTAAAAGAAGTGAGATTCCTTGGTCATGTGGTTTTCGCGGAGGGTATTTACGTTGATCCACAGAATATTGAGGCTATTCTCAATTGGAAGCCACCTAAGTCTGTATAAGATGTGCGTAGTTTTCTTGGGTTGGTTGGTTATTATCGTCGTTTTGTTGAGGGGTTCTCGGGTATTGTAGCACTGTTGACCAAGTTGTTATAGAAGAATATTCTATACATGTGGACGGAGAAGCATAAGCACAGTTTTGAGAAGTTGAAGGAAGTTCTGACACATGCTCCTGTGTTGATTCAGCCTGAATCTGGGAAGGAGTTTGTGGTTTATAGTGATGTGTCTCATGTTGGCTTGGGTTGTGTGCTGATGCAGGGTGGGAAGGTAGTGGCCTTTGCATCAAGGCAGTTGAAAGTTCATGAGCGTAATTATCTAACTCATGATTTGGAGCTTGCGGCCGTGGTATTCTCTTTGAAAATTTGGCAACATTACCACTATGGTGAGAAGTTCTTTACGGATCACAAGAGCTTGAAGTATTTGATGTCCTAGAAAGATTTGAATATTAGGCAGCGTAGGTGGTTAGAGTTGCTTAAGGATTACGACTTGGCCATTGAGTATCATCTGGTAAAGCCAATGTAGTGGTGGATGCATTAAGTCGTAAGGTTGCGGTTGAGCTTGAGCTATGTTCGTAGGGTTGGTGTGATGCGGAGGGCGGTTTGCTGGCTGAATTGCAAGTTAAGCTTGCATTATCGCGATTGATTAAAGCTAAGCAACCGTATGATGATTCGTTGGTTGAGCATGTTAAGAATATAGTAGATGGTAATCCGGCAGAATTTTATTTTGATGATGATGGAGTTTTGTGTTACAAGAATCGAATAATGGTGCTAGATGATCCGAGTTGAGGCACACTATCTTGACGGAGGCACACTCTAGTCATTTTGCTATGCATCTGGTAGTGTTAAGATATATCGTGATTTGAAGGAGGCATACTCTTTGGGTTGGATTGAAAAAGATGTGGCTAAGTTTGTTTCCAAGTGCATGGTATGTCAGCGGGTTAAGGCTGAACATCAATTTCCGTCGGGGTTGTTACAACCGCTAAAAATTTCAGAGTGGAAATGGGAGATAATCACCATGTATTTTGTAACGAGTTTGTCGTTGACACCGGCTAAGAAGGATTCTGTTTGGGTGATTGTTGACGGTTCACGAAGTATGCACATTTCTGTCGGTGCATACAACGCACACCTTGGACAAATTGGCGATTTGTATATAGCGGAGATTGTGTGCTTGCATGGTGTACCTAAATCCATCATTTCGGATAGGGATCCGAGGTTTCTGGTAGGGTTTTGGAGGAGTTTGCACAGGCCTTGGGTTAGAGGTTGAGTTTTAGCACTGCGTATCATTCACGATCGGATGGGCGATCCGAGCGGGTTATCCGGGTTTTGGAGGATATGCTGAGATGTTGTATTATCGAGTTTCAAGGAACCTGGGAGAAGCACTTGCCTTTAGTTGAGTTTGCTTACAACAACAGTTATCAGGCAAGTATACAGATGGCACCTTATGAGGCGTTATATGGTTGGAGGTTTCGTACGCCCTTATGTTGGGCTGAGGTGGGGGAAAAACATGTTACCCTACCGGATGTGTTGAAAGACACGGATGAGAAGGTTAAGCTTGTATTCGACCGGTTGAAAGTGGTTGTAGATTAGTAGAAATCTTACGCAGATTTGAAGCGTAAAGAGGTTGAATATGCGGTGGGCGATCGCGTATTCATGAAGGTGTCACCATGAAAAAAGGTTATGAGATTCGGACGTGAGGGTAAGCTTAGTCTGAGGTTTATTGGACCATACGAGGTTATTGAGCGTGTGGGTCCTATGGCATATCGGTTGAGGTTGCCTCTCGAGTTGGAAAAAATTCATAATGTGTTCCATGTTTCAATGTTGGTGAGATATCGGTCAAATCCATCGCATATCATGCCGGTGGAGGATGTGGAGTTGAGGCCAGATCTAACCTTTAATGAGGAACCTGTAGAGATCCTCGATACCAGTAAGAAAGTTCTCGTGGTAAAATGATAGAGCTCGTGAAAGTCTTGTGGCGACACAGAGGTGTTGAGGAAGCTACTTGGGAAAGGAATATGGATATGAATGAGCAATTTCCGCATATGTTTCTCCAGGTAATTTTGGGGAT
The DNA here is from genome assembly GCA_019671005.1 of Hibiscus mutabilis. Taxonomy (NCBI): domain Eukaryota; kingdom Viridiplantae; phylum Streptophyta; class Magnoliopsida; order Malvales; family Malvaceae; genus Hibiscus; species Hibiscus mutabilis. The sequence continues at coordinate 30,967,873 of CM033744.1, forward strand.
GAAATTTCTTAAGTAGGGGGAGAGTTGTAACACCCTGGTTTCGGGCTTAGTGGTTTTGAGGTTTATTAGACAGTCGGTGAGACCTAGGGTTAGAGATTCGAGTCGATTCGGGACCATATATCTTTTGGCAAGATAAAATATGGAAAAATAGTTAAAAATTATATTTTAATATATAATGAGTTTTGGTGGAATCAATTTTAGAAAAGAATTTGGAAATATGACATTTTGGGTTAGTGACCAAAATATGATTTTTGAAACTTGTTTTAAAGTGACTAAAATCAAAAGGGTCAAATCCTTAGAATCCTTAAGGAGCTAATCTAACAAGTGTTTTCTAGTGGTTTCTCTCTTCAATTAAAACATTTTAAACATGTGTTTTAAAAGGGTGTTAATAAGGATTAAATATCTAAAGTTAGGTATTAGCTTTTAAAAGAAATTTACATAACTTTTTCTTAAATCTTTTCTCTCATCTTCTTATCTTCCAAACAATCAGAAATTCATCAAAATCCAGAGGTAAATGACTCTTTTCACTCAGATTATTGATTTTAATTTGTTCTTTAACTTTGTTTTGCAAAATCTCATTGAAATCTTGCATTTTCTTAGGTTTAAACAAGCCAATTGAGGGAGAAATCACATAATAGGGGTAAGGTCCATGATCTCTTCTATTAAATGGTTCTTTATTGATATTCTCAAGTATTTGATCCTTGATTTATAAGTTGTAATGTGGTTTTAACATTTTATCCATGTTTAATTGAGTTATTTTGGAAATATTGATGAAACATGGTAATTTTCGAAGTGGATCTGATCTCCAGTGTTTGAGATTGATTTAATATATTTTTTGGATGTGTTTTAATGTTGATAAGTTGTTTTTATCAATAGAATCCTGAAACTCTTGAATCTCTGATTATTTAGGTTGCTAGTTTTGAGTTGTTGTGGAGATAATCGAGTTTAATCTTTTTTGGAGGTAAAAGGATGTTAGGAAAGGGTTTTTGGATGTTATTAGATGTTGGTTGATGGCTTTAATTGATGTTTTATGGCTAGGTTAAGTTTTGAAAACGTTTGATGATGATTTCGGTATGTTTTAGATGGTTTTCGAGTTGGCAACTTGGGAGTTATGGGAGATTGCGGTTAGGAAATGGTTTGAATGCATTTTAATTCATTTATCCTCTGGTTTTATGTGTTTAAAACAGGGGATAATCAAGGCGTCGAATCTTGACGTTGTTTGATTGCTTGTCGGGAGCTTGTTTCGCATTGTTGGCAAGGAAGGCGAGGCGATCGGTGAGTGGAAACTGGTTTTTAAATGCTTTACAAAGAGTTGTAAAGGTTGTTAGGAGTTTAGAGTAAGCGTAATACACTTACCTAAGCTCGGAAGCAAGTTTCCCTTATTTTGATCTTGAATATCGGCTAGATATGCGCATGTTATTTGCATGTTTTGGTGATAAACATGGTATGGTGATAATACATGATTTTGAGTACATATGCAGGGGTTTGAAAGTATATTAAATGCTATTGAGCATTGGTTTTTATTCTAGTTGAGAATGGTGCTATTGCATTGGCAATGAGATTTGCATATGTGGTGTTTTATGAAATGTGTTGTAAAACAGTAAGTAAATGGTTTTATAAATGATATATTGGCTATGTGACAAAGTGAGAAAACAATCGGATGTAGTTGGCATGCCATAGGATTAAAGTGCACTATAAAATATGAACAAAATCGATCGTGGCCATGGGTCATTCCCGTTTTTGCGACTTTCCGAGGTTTTTCTTGAGGAGTTGCGGGTTTACCTCAGATAGAGAGGTGGAGTTTCGTATTGAGGCATACGAGGGTACAACACCGGTGTCTATTGCTCCTTATAGGATGGAACCAAAAGAATTGAGGAAGTTGAAGTCACACTTCAAGAGTTGTTGGGCCATGGGTTCAAAAGAATGGTACGATGCGTATGTGCATTCATTATCGTTAGTTGAACAAGTTGTGATAAAAAATAGGTACCCATTACCGCAAATTGATGACTTGTTCGATCGGTTTCATAGAGAAACGGTGTTTTTCGAGATAGATTTAAGATCGTGTATTACGAGTTGACGGTTAAGGATGTAGATGTGCATAAAACCGCATTTCGTACGAGGTATGGGCATTATGAGTTTCTGGTCATGCCTTTCGGTTTGACAAATGCCTCGGCTGCATTTATGGACATGATGAATAAAGTGTTCCATGATTATCTCGATCAGTTCGTGGTGGTGTTCATAGATGATATTCGTGTACTCATCGAGGAAGAGCATGTTCGGCATTTACGGATAGTGTTGCAAGTGTTGAAGGATAATAAGTTGTACACTAAGTTGAGCAAGTGCGAGTTTTGGCTAAAAGAAGTGAGATTCCTTGGTCATGTGGTTTTCGCGGAGGGTATTTACGTTGATCCACAGAATATTGAGGCTATTCTCAATTGGAAGCCACCTAAGTCTGTATAAGATGTGCGTAGTTTTCTTGGGTTGGTTGGTTATTATCGTCGTTTTGTTGAGGGGTTCTCGGGTATTGTAGCACTGTTGACCAAGTTGTTATAGAAGAATATTCTATACATGTGGACGGAGAAGCATAAGCACAGTTTTGAGAAGTTGAAGGAAGTTCTGACACATGCTCCTGTGTTGATTCAGCCTGAATCTGGGAAGGAGTTTGTGGTTTATAGTGATGTGTCTCATGTTGGCTTGGGTTGTGTGCTGATGCAGGGTGGGAAGGTAGTGGCCTTTGCATCAAGGCAGTTGAAAGTTCATGAGCGTAATTATCTAACTCATGATTTGGAGCTTGCGGCCGTGGTATTCTCTTTGAAAATTTGGCAACATTACCACTATGGTGAGAAGTTCTTTACGGATCACAAGAGCTTGAAGTATTTGATGTCCTAGAAAGATTTGAATATTAGGCAACGTAGGTGGTTAGAGTTGCTTAAGGATTACGACTTGGCCATTGAGTATCATCCTGGTAAAGCCAATGTAGTGGTGGATGCATTAAGTCGTAAGGTTGCGGTTGAGCTTCGAGCTATGTTCGTAGGGTTGACTGTGATGCGGGAGGGCGGTTTGCTGGCTGAATTGCAAGTTAAGCTTGCATTATCGCAGTTGATTAAAGCTAAGCAACCGTATGATGATTCGTTGGTTGAGCATGTTAAGAATATAGTAGATGGTAATCCGACAGAATTTTATTTTGATGATGATGGAGTTTTGTGTTACAAGAATCGAATAATGGTGCTAGATGATCCAGAGTTGAGGCACACTATCTTGACGGAGGCACACTCTAGTCATTTTGCTATGCATCCTGGTAGTGTTAAGATATATCGTGATTTGAAGGAGGCATACTACTGGGTTGGATTGAAAAAAGATGTGGCTAAGTTTGTTTCCAAGTGCATGGTATGTCAGCGGGTTAAGGCTGAACATCAATTTCCGTCGGGGTTGTTACAACCGCTAAAAATTTCAGAGTGGAAATGGGAGATAATCACCATGTATTTTGTAACGAGTTTGTCGTTGACACCGGCTAAGAAGGATTCTGTTTGGGTGATTGTTGACCGGTTCACGAAGTATGCACATTTCCTGTCAGTGCATACAACGCACACCTTGGACAAATTGGCAGATTTGTATATAGCGGAGATTGTGTGCTTGCATGGTGTACCTAAATCCATCATTTCGGATAGGGATCCGAGGTTTACGGTAGGGTTTTGGAGGAGTTTGCACCAGGCCTTGGGTTAGAGGTTGAGTTTTAGCACTGCGTATCATTCACAGTCGGATGGGCAGTCTGAGCGGGTTATCCAGGTTTTGGAGGATATGCTGAGATGTTGTATTATCGAGTTTCAAGGAACCTGGGAGAAGCACTTGCCTTTAGTTGAGTTTGCTTACAACAACAGTTATCAGGCAAGTATACAGATGGCACCTTATGAGGCGTTATATGGTTGGAGGTTTCGTACGCCCTTATGTTGGGCTGAGGTGGGGGAAAAACATGTTACCCTACCGGATGTGTTGAAAGACACGGATGAGAAGGTTAAGCTTGTATTCGACCGGTTGAAAGTGGTTGTAGATTAGTAGAAATCTTACGCAGATTTGAAGCGTAAAGAGGTTGAATATGCGGTGGGCGATCGCGTATTCATGAAGGTGTCACCATGAAAAAAGGTTATGAGATTCGGACGTGAGGGTAAGCTTAGTCTGAGGTTTATTGGACCATACGAGGTTATTGAGCGTGTGGGTCCTATGGCATATCGGTTGAGGTTGCCTCTCGAGTTGGAAAAAATTCATAATGTGTTCCATGTTTCAATGTTGGTGAGATATCGGTCAAATCCATCGCATATCATGCCGGTGGAGGATGTGGAGTTGAGGCCAGATCTAACCTTTAATGAGGAACCTGTAGAGATCCTCGATACCAGTAAGAAAGTTCTACGTGGTAAAATGATAGAGCTCGTGAAAGTCTTGTGGCGACACCGAGGTGTTGAGGAAGCTACTTGGGAAAGGAATATGGATATGAATGAGCAATTTCCGCATATGTTTCTCCAGGTAATTTTGGGGATGAAATTTCTTAAGTAGGGGAGAGTTGTAACACCCTGGTTTCGGGCTTAGTGGTTTTGAGGTTTATTAGACAGTCCGGTAGACCGGGTTAGAGATTCGAGTCAGATTCGGGACCATATATCTTTTGGCAAGATAAAATATGGAAAAAATAGTTAAAAATTATATTTTAATATATAATGAGTTTTGGTGGAATCAATTTTAGAAAAAGGAATTTGGAAATATGACATTTTGGGTTAGTGACCAAAATATGATTTTTGAAAACTGTTTTAAAGTGACTAAAATCAAAAGGGTCAAATCCTTAGAATCCTTAAGGAGCTAATCTAACAAGTGTTTTCTAGCGGTTTCTCTCTTCAATTAAATCATTTTAAACATGTGTTTTAAAAGGTGTTAATAAGGATTAAATATCTAAAGTTAGTTATTAGCTTTTAAAAGATATTTACATAACTTTTCCCTAAATCTTTTCTCTCAACTTCTTTTCTTCCAAACACTCAGAATTTTTTCAAAATCCAGAGGTGAGAGACTCTTTTCACTCAGATTATTGATTTTAATTTGTTCTTTAACTTTGTTTTGCAAAATCTCATTGAAATCTTGCATTTTCTTAGCTTTAAACAAGCCAATTGAGGGAGAAATCACATAACAGGGGTAAGGTCCGTGATCTCCTCTGTTAAATGGTTCTTTATTGATATTCCCAAGTATTTGATCCTTGATTTATAAGTTGTGATGCGGTTTTAATGTTTTATCCATGTTCAATTGAGTTATTTTGGAAATATTGATGAAACATGGTGGTTTTCGAAATGGATCCAATTTCCAGTATTTGAGATTGATTTAATATATGTTTTGGATGTGTTTTTATGTTGATAAGTTGTTTTTATCAATAGAATCCCGAAACTCTTGAATCTCTATTTATTTAGGTTGCTAGTTTTGAGTTGTTGTGGAGATAATCGAGTTTGATCTTTGCTGTAGGTAAAAGGATTTTAGGAAAGGGTTTTTGTATGTTATTAGATGTTGGTTGATGGCTTGAATTGTTGTTTTATGGCTAGTTTAAGTTTTGAAAACGTTTGATGTTGATTTCGGTATGTTTTAGATGGTTTTCGAGTTGGCAACTTGGGAGTTGTGGGAGATTGCGGTTAGGAAACGGTTTGAATGCATTTTAATTCATTTATCCTCTGGTTTTATGTGTTTAAAACAGGGGATAATCAAGGCGACGAATCTTGACGTTGTTTGATTGCTTGTCGGGAGCTTGTTTCGCATTGGCAAGGAAGGCGAGGCGTATCGGTGAGTGGAAACTGGTTTTTAAATGCTTTACAAAGAGTTGTAAAGGTTGTTAGGAGTTTAGAGTAAGCGTAAGACACTTACCTAAGCTCGGAAGTAAGTTTCCCTTATTTTGCTCTTGAATATCGGCTAGATATGCGCATGTTATTTGCATGTTTTGGTGATAATGCATGATTTTGAGTACATATGCAGGGGTTTGAAAGTATATTAAATGCTATTGAGCATTGGTTTTTATTCTGGTTGAGAATGGTGCTATTGCATTGGCAATGAGATTTGCATATGTGGTGTTTTATGAAATATGTTGTAAAACAGTAAGTAAATGGTTTTGTAAATGATATATTGGCTATGTGACAAAGTGAGAAAACAATCGGATGTAGTTGGCATGCCATAGGATTAAAAGTGCACTATAAAATATGAACAAAATCAATCGTGGCAATGGGTCCTTGAGATATGGCGGTGTAACAAGGCCACTCGGACTGTTGGGGACCTCCTTTGGGGACTTGCGGTATAACTAGGCAACCCAAATTGATGGGGATTTTGCGGATTAACTACGCAAGGTCAGTATACTTGTGGTTTAACTAGGCAAGGATAAGATCTCGCGGTTTAACTAGGCGAGTGTGTCAAATCTTGCAGTTTAACTAGGCAAGGTTTGGGATATCATGTGGTTTAACTAGGTATGGTATGAGATATTTGTGTGTCCGATATGTGTATAGGGTAGAGGTAGTCTATCCGGGTCACTAAAAATGCCAATAGATGAGAAAGTTCATGTGTTGAACCTTGTTTGAAATGCTTTTGGATTTAAGCATGGTTTGTTTAAAATGCTTTGGGATTTAAGCATGGATTGCATATGATGTTAAATGATGATTATTATGTTTCGATTCGGTTGGAATCATGGGAAAATGCTTATGTTGTAAGCATGTTTTGGGAAAAGCAAGCATGTAGTTTTTAAATGGATTTAGTGCATCATTGTTTATGAGCATCCTCACTAAGCATGTGTGCTTACGCTCTCTTTTTCCTAATGATGCAGAGCATTAAAGTTCAGGCAGTAAAGGCAAGGTCTGCAAGGATCCAAGAGATAAACTACTTTTGAGTATGAACTCGGTTTATGTTTCGGTTAAATAGGCAATGTGTTCGCCATGGTTTTTGGGGGTTGTAAATCCATTGCATTGTGGTTCTTTTGAATGATTCTATACTGGTTTTTGGTGATGGTTATATGATGTTTAGCGTGATGTTATTACTTGCCATAGTTGGTGTTGAATGGATGTGTAGGAATGCATCTAGAGTTTCCTTGTGGATTGTTATGTCGTTCTGGGTTGACCAAGTTTAGTATGCTATGTTAAGTGTGTTGGAATGTTGCTTATACCGAGAATGGTTTAAATGTGCATTTCAGTATGTTTGGCAAAGTGGTATAGGGAGCATGCCTCTAGAGTGGTCCTTGGAAGCATGATATTGTTTTGTTTGCCTAATCTTGGTATAAATGTTAAATTATGTATATTGAAGTGTTGATATGCATGTTTGAAAGTTGATAAGGGCCAATTGCATCTAGAATTGTGTGAAAAACCAGCTAGTTTTGACATTTCAGGCCCAGGCGTACAGATAAGCGATGGACCGTATCGGTACAGCTAGGCAATTAAGGTCAGGGCATTTCAGTACAGGCAGAGGTGTTTCGATATAGACGGGGCAAGCAAGGCCAGAGTGTATCGATACAAGAAGGGGTGTTTTGGTACGCCTAGTGGTCACTGGAATTTTACTTTTTGGAGACGAGGTCGCGTACCGAAACACCAAGAGACCGTATCGGTACGATGTGAAATGGCTTTGAACCGTATTTTGAACTCAAGGTAGCATACTGGTACGGGCCTCACCGTATCGAAATGATGGGTTCACAACCATATCGATACGGGTCTCAGCGTATCGATACGGATGTCGTTAAATCTGTTAATGTCATGGAAGCCCAGTTCTATTTTCTTCCATTTTAGTCCATGAATCTTGTTTTGTCAATTATTTGAGCATGGATGATCGTCTGAAGCTAATTTTTGACATATAAGAATGAAATGAACCTAATTAAAGGTTGGTAACTTTAAAAGTGGAAAAGTCCTTTCATATTGCTGAATTTACATTTTGGTCCCTAAATTGTGTCGTGGCCAACTGGATATCGTTACGATGCCCGATTAAGATGAGTGCTCACCTATGAACAGTATGATCATGTAGGAAAGCGTTAATGCATCTAGACAAGATAAAAGAAAAAAGAAATGGACGTGTTTTAGGTTTAATCTTCTCGGTTTACTTCGATAAACCTAATGTAGCTTGCTCGGATCGGTCTTGCGACTAGGCCGGGTCGAGGGGTTACAAAAGCTGTCAGCGTCTTTTATTTTCTGGGTAAAGGATTAGAGATAAGGGCACTACACTCCTCTGTGATCGAAATGGTCTCTATAGCACTAATCTTTTTCTTCTTATATAGAATTTCCTTTGTGAACTTTGTATAATTAAGAATCTGCGTAAGAGAATCTATCAAGGGAATTTGGACCGTGAGCTATTGCAAAGTATCTTGAAAGTATTAAAATTGATTGTCAGACTCAGTATTCTTGAATCTCTGAAGATAAGGTAGAGATGGAGTAGTTGTTGATTGCGTCGACAGCTAAAATTGCGCTGACAGCTCAGATTGCAAAACTGGTGGTAGCAGGGTAATAACTAAAGGATCGTCATTCGCCATACCATCCTTCATTCCATCTTTCAACATTGGGTCATTTTTTGAAGATTCCACTCACTTTTGAATAGACATGGGTAATTGTTGAGTCAAATCATTAGTTTGCTTTACACTGAGGAGAATATAGCCTTGCAGTGTTCTTTACCCTTGATTATCGGGCTCTCAGTATTGCTAGGAATTGTGCTTAGTTGTCTAGAGTTCATATCAGTAGCCAACTGCCCCAATTGGGCTTCTAAAGTAAGGATCGAAGAAGAGTGACCTTGTACTATAGCTCTAGTCTGAGAAAAGTACTCACACGTCATTTCCTCAAAGAGAGCAAATGGGTTAGATATAGATGATAGAGCATAGTGACTAGTCTCTGACTGTATCTGAGACTGTGCTCCATATTGTGATTGCACACCATACTACAATTGTTGAGTCTGCAAAGAAGAATATTGCGGTTGCACCTTATTCTTTTGTGGCTGCAATAGAGCTTGTAGTGTACATTGTTGTTGCGGATAATTGAAATTCCCTTGTCGCACACTAGAGTTTCCTTGAAATGTATTATTCTCATAGCAGAGTATGCCTAAGTTTTGCGCAGAATTAGAATTACCATGAGATTTCCTATTAACTGTGTCGTAAGAAGTACCCATGGTATTTCCCCTCATATTGCTTACATAACTTGCATTTTCTGCTTGTTATGGGCAATCTTCATAACTATGGTTCTCACCACAAATCTCACAAGATAACACAGTCTTAGTAGCTTGTTGAGCTAGCTGAATAGGAGCAACTTCGCTAGTGCCTTCCATTCTTGATCTTATTCTCTAAAGAAGATATTTGAGCCTTTAGAGAAGAAATATCAACCAGTTCAAAAGCTTGGTGCGACATTTCATGAAGCAGCTCTCAAAATAGGATATTGAGAATCATTTTGGACAAATTGCTCCAGCACTCCAACAGCAGCATTGTAAGCGCAATCAAGTAAAGGTCCATTAGATGATCCAGCGACAAGATGTCTTGTGGACCCATTCAACCCATTGTAGAAAATCTCAATTTGAGTTTCTTATTGAAGACCATGATTGGGACATCTTAGCAACAACGACTTGTATCTTTCCCATATAGAATGGAGAGATTCATCATCGAACTGATAGTAAGCAGTGATACCATTCCAAATACGCAAGTTCATTATCGGTGGATTAAAGAGTAACATAAACTGTGTTGCGAGGTCATTCCATGAAGTGATAGATCCAACAGAAAGTCCATGAAACCATGTACGAGTTCTCTCCTTCAAATAATATAGAAATTGTTGCATACGTAAGGCATCATCAGGAACACATTGTTGACTAAAATAAGCACAAATTAATAAAAAGGATTGAAGATGCTCTCTAGAATCATCATGTGGCAACCTCGCATACTGTCTATTCGAGTTGAGCATTTTGAACATGACCGGCTTCAACTCAAAATTTCCAGCTTGAATAGGTGGTTGAACAACTCTTGGTTGTAAATCATCCAATAGGGGAACTACAACCTCTCGAATTGTTCTGTTTTGAATTGATGGATGCAACGGTGGATTTTCATGATCATGTTGGGCCACCATCAGGATACCTTCTTTTTGACATGTCTAGCCATTTCACTTTGTTCTCTAAGTCTTCTTCTGAAAGTCCATTCAACTTCTAGATCAGGTATGATAAGTGGTGTGGCAGAACTTCTGGTTATACAACACCAAATATGCTAATAAAAAGAAAAGAAAAAAAAGAATTAGTAACAATTACAAACTAAAGAAATGAAATGGAATTGCAAACAAAAACATAAGCACTAAATAACGACATCCCCGAAAAAGGTGCCAAAACTTGATAGGAGATTTAACATCACACGGACTGCACAAGCATACGCTGTCGTTGCAAGTATAGTTAATAGGTAAATTATGTTAGATATCGATCCCACGAGGATAGGTATTTAGTTGTAATCGTATGCCTTTGCAAGCAATTCTTAAAATCAAAGAATTGTGAGTATAATTGTAACTGTAAAGGAAGAATAAAATGATTGAATATAACATTAACGTTAAAACAATGAACAATTTTGTAAAGGTAAAAGAAATATCGATTTAAGGATCTGGATCCTCTCGGTAGACAAATAAAGTAAAAGGCTTGCTTACTGGCTTTCATTCAACTCTCAATCGGTGACTCAAATATACAGATCAACCACAACTCTCATTGTTCAAAACTACACATCCTCAAACAAGTAGATCAACTCTGATTGTATCCTCATTCAACTCTCGTTGTAATAGCTTGTTAATCTAAACTATCACTGCATCTCTCGATGTCAGTAACTATGCTAAACATGCTCAATCAACCAAAACTCAAATCCAACAATTGAAATATGAAGAAAGCAAATAAGGATATATTGAACTTAAAATCCAGGATAAAACAAGTTCAAAATTAAGCTGAAGGGTAAATCATCGTCAACAAGTACAAAGAAATATATAAACTCTAATGAAACCTCTATTCCTAGTGAGCTTTAAAGAGAATTTACACATTTCCCTTGTTTCGGCACATAGATCTTTGTTTCCACAAAGGATTCTGCCTCATCTCACCTCGGTTCTCTAAAAAAAGCTTAAACTGTCATGGGAGGAGCTTCAAAAGATGTAAAAATGATAAAGAATGATAATCGCATGAGTCTGTCTTCTCTCTCCTCCAAAAATATCCTTTTTAGGCCATTGTGATAAGGACACATGTACTTCAGGTGAATTGTCTGAAAGACTGTCGTACCAAATCTGTTGTAACAAATTATACATTTGGCATATTCGTCCTTATCCTTTACGATCTGGACAACTGGTTGTTGCAGTGTCGAACCTGGCTACAGTGATGAAACTTCGTCTGTAGGGACATTAATAATACAACAACAAAAAGATAGAAAGTTACATAACAAGAGCAAATATGACTTGAGTTAAACAAAATGCAAATAATAGACAAGAAATGCATAAATGAATGCATGAAACACAAATGTGGGGATAACTTAATCCATAAATCAAGAGGAAATATGTGCTCTTTAGAGAGCTATCAAGCCACAACATCTTCCACTTGTGCACAAACTCTATAGCCAACAAAATGAGACTCCTCCCACGACTGGTTATTGTACCAAACCATCGTATTCTCTCTCGGAAATAACTTCTTCCGATCTAAATCATTAACTTCTACACTCCAACTTGAAATATTTGTCTCCCCCTCATATAGTGTCACTACGGACTCACCTCCAACTACACCCTTCGTAGTATAACCATCAACCTCCATTGCAATACGAACAACCTGATTTCCAATATCACCGACTTGTAGAGCACCATTTGTAACACCGCCACTCTTGAACTCCCCTCTACCATCACTGGAATCACTATCTAATGCCCCAAAGTTCTTATTGTTGTAACCAGAAACGATAACATGTGCACCTTCAAAAACTCTAACATGAAACTTAACACCTTGACATTTCAACAAAATTGTTTCGTCGATTCTATTAATACATTTAGTTGAGATCAAGATGGAACTGAAAACAAAGTTGGACATAAATCGGGTGTTCTCATCCAATGAAATAAGCTCACCCTATAAACTCGCAATATTGCAGAATGAATCTTCACTCCAAGCATGTAAGGGCAGACCATGGACTTCTAACCAAGTGACCCTCTCAGCCGAACACGAAAACGTTGTCCACGGTTCAATTTTTCAAACCTCTCTGAAAGTTTGGACCAATTCGAGCATTCAAGATCACATCTAGACTCCTCATCATCAAACATAATTAGAAACTTTGTACAAGCAATAGCTCTTAGTTCAACTTTAGAAATGCCATTGAAAGCGAGGAAACGAATATCATCGGGTCGTAGAAAGACTTGTAATGCCAATACAACAATTCTTCAAAGAGTGAATAGCATCCAAATCCACAACCCCTTCAACCTCTTTAAAAGAATCAACACAATAGTTCTCCCAAAGATCCATCACTATAACCGTCTTCTTCACACTTTCCTCTCTCAATATATTCAATCTTTCGTTAGTGTGCCTCCCCCTCCATTTTTCTCTGCCAAAACGAATCTTGCGTACCACACTTTGCCATCGATACTTTGATTTTAGATCCAAATAACTAGAATTCGTGTAATCTTTGTATGATTCTATGCGCAACAATCTTCGATTTCATACGCACAAATCCAAAACAAGAACCATCTATAGCCCTCTTTCTTAGAATGAAAACATCTACCACAGCCCCATGCCTATCGAATATTTGCCATAACTCCTTCCAGTGCAATCTTAAGGGTAAATATGATACAAATAAAGTCCAGCATCGCCGATTACCAAAAGTTGTCCTATTCTCGCCTCCCATAAACATTATGATATTTAACTCAAAATAAAATATTGTATTCTAGAAATAATATTTCTTGATCTTTCTATTCATGGAAGAGAAAAAAATCCTAAAAATACCTTGCCCTTAATATTCTTGATTGATCTTTCACCTATGTTGCGCCGCTTTCAAGCTCTCTTTTTGCAGTTTTTAACTATGGTTGTACAAAAATACCATCACCTTCATTTCTTTCTCCTAATCCTTACAAAAAAAGAGTTAATTACTAGGTAATATCAATAAAAAAAATTTAATTTTAAAAAAGAAAAAATTACCTTTTAAAAATGTTTCCATTAAAATTGACGTAACTTTTTCTTTTGAAAAAAAGTTTAAAAAAAGATTTTAAGAAATCTTTCATGAAGTTTTGTTAAGAAATGAAATATGAATCAAATAAAATTATTTCCATGAAAAACAAACAAAAAAATAGGATTTTACGTAAAAGAAAAGGGCAAGAAAAAGAGAGAAAAAATAGTGAGAAAATTGGTAAAAATAAGAAAATAATTTTAGAAAACTAATTAACCGTCAAAATCATTTGTCAATTAAGATGAAAAACTTAATTAAAACTTTTAGAAAATATAGCTCTCTAATAATTATTAGTATTTGTCATTTTACAATTTAGTCACCTAAAAATAATTTTGCTAACTTTACATTTTAGTCATTAAAACCAAAATGTCGCTTAAATCAATTTAATTAACCTTCAATTAACGACTAAAATGTTTAATAAATCCAAACCAAATTTTATCTAACAAAATTTCAATTTTAAATATTAATTTTTCCGAAACATATTTAACCGATTAATTCGGTTTGACCTATTCGAACCGAATCTGATCAAACCCCTAATTCTTCTAACCCTATTTTTGAGGTGTTACATTGTCCCTCATGATCTTCAGAAGAATAGTATTCGACGAATCATTCCAAGCAGTAATTTGGAAGATCTATTCACCAATGTATAGTCAACTTCAACATTTGAAGATCGTATTCAAAATTGAATTACGAAGATTCAAAGATCTCATGTGATGTTTTTATGAGGGATAGTAAATACGCGTTGCACTTTTTTTCTTTGATCGAGGTTTTGTCTCGATGAGTTCTTCTGGTAAGATTTTTAATGAGGCAACATGTTATGCTTATCAAAGATGTGCGTACCCTTTTTCCATCACTAAGAATATTTTTCCTCGTAGGTTTTATCTTAGTAAGGTTTTAACGGAGTACATTATCTTCATGAATATTCAAGGGAGAGTGTTATGAATATTTATTTTTAGTGGATATCCATGTATTAAAGGCGACTTTAATGTACTTTATTATTAGGATTTAATACCCATTGAAATTAGAGTTTCTCTCTTATACCTATAAATATAGAGTTTAGAAAAAACATCGTACATAACTCCACATTGAGAATATAATACAAGTTTCTCTCTTTGTCTCTCATCTCCTTCGTTCTTGTTCTTTACTTTATTTTCAAAAAACTATACAATATAGTTATTCGAATTGTACACATTGAATATTAGAATTTGATGCTTGAAACTAGATCAGAATCAAATGCATTCCATCTTATACTTGATGGAAAATCTTGCACTCTTATGGACCTATCCGATTCGATGAAATTATTCTCTACGACAACCAAGGTTTAAACAGCAACAATCTGGCCTTGCCCCATATGCTTCCTTGTGTGACTGCAATCCAGCAAAACTGAATTCAAGTCCTAAGCAAGTTCCTAGTTCATTTGCATTTCACTTTTCAAAACCAATTTCATTTATGATCTCAATATATATGCTAAACAACCAAATTGTTTTGAACTGGAAATTTTAAATGTTAGTTAAAAAATAAAATATCTCTATTAGACTCAAAGTTTTTAAAATCAAATACTAATACTCATATTTGACTCCCTCAATTACTCTAGTTGCTCAGCTCAACTCAACTCAACTCAACTCAACACCGATCAAGTTAAATTTTTCCCAGAATTGAATTCAAATTAGCTTGTGACCTGAGTGATTTGAAATCTCAGTGGCACAATGAAGCAAACTATGAGTGTATAACGGGGACATGCTCATTTTATAAGTTGTTTACTCGTAATGAAGAATAACGTTCCACATCAGAAATAACATTGGAACAATACACATTTCAGTCCCCACTGTTCACAACTGCATAAATGTTGTTACTTGTTGAACTTTAACCAACATCGGAACATCTTCACTGGATTTATTCACGGGATCAATTGAAAATTACTCATTATGTGTCTAGGTATTTGAATAATGATCAATAGTTCTCACAAGATCAGAGATTGACCGCAGTTTCTCATTCATTCGCAGTCCTGTCCTGTGGTTGAGCACTCCCTCCATCTAGATAATGGCATGATGAATTGAATCGAACTGGACTGATTAAGCACCATTCTTTTCCCACAGAAAAAGAGAATGCAAAAAGAATTAGACATACCTTCATTATCTGATGGAGCATACTGAGACTTCCGATATCGTGTTTGTTGTTGAGTAGGCTGAAGATAAAGTGCAGAAATAATCATAATAGTACTAAATAACCGAGAGAAAGTAACAAACTCATAGAAATGTAGAATTTGTTAGAACTACTAAACGACTGATCAAAAATAGATTTTAGAAACACACATCGGAAAAATGTGGGACAGGAAGAGAAGGTAAACTGTGATGAACAGATTATCTCAAACCCTTGCATTTCTCTCTTCATGGAGAGGGTTTAAAAGTACAAAAATGCACAACATAAAGGTTCAGTTGCAACATGAATTTATATACATCTTGTATCGGAAACTATTAAGATGCTCTTTATAAAAAGTTAAAACTCATTGGACTGATGCTCAGCATGGCATACAAATTAAATAGGTTGAAGAAGCACCTATTGCATCATGTCAATAGCGTACCACAAAATAATAGCAGCACTATCCATCAGAATTAGCAAAGGACTAACTATTCTCTTGCTCTTCTTACTAATCAGAGGAATTTACGACATTTATCAAAATACATATTTAAGTAAAAAAAATCACCATATGTTATCAATCCGATTTGGCGCAAAATATGTAGTTCAAGAACGTCAATCCATTACAAAGAAGGGAATATAACATTAAATATTTCTTACAAGCATTCAATAAATACCTGCAATTTGGGCCGGAGGGCTTGAAGTGGTCCTTTGGGCTTCTCAACACCTTGCTGTTAGTATCCAAAAAAAATATAAAATAAAAACATGGAAACTTCAGCCTAACTGGTTCCATTACCATACCAAGCTAAAATAACAAAAAGTACAATAGAAAAATAAGAACGGTAGAGGTGAGGGAATCTTTAAAGTACCTTTCCAAGTGCCCAATCAGCAGAATCAAAGTAGGCACGTTCGTGGTCCTGACAACAAAATGTAAAACTTGGATGAGAATCAGCACAAGCCAGAAACCAAAAAATTTACAATTTTCAGCACAAATCACCTTAGAGATGAGTGGTGGCTTCTTGGGCATAATCCCTCCATATTTTTTCTTTATAACTTCCTCCTAAAACAGACATAAGAAGCTACAAGTAAATCACCTCAACAAAAGAACTCCCGAGAAATGATTTTAATCCAGTACAAAGTTAAAATCTTTAATCAATCGACATTTTTTAGCGAAGCAAGATAAGAACAAGACCTCTTGAGATGATGGCCAGGATTTTTCAGACTCCCGTGCAACAGTTCCGTCTACTTGTTCTTGCTCTTTGACGTCCGCCATGCCCGATATCAGTTCCTTGCGACCGCCCAGCTAAGATAGGAAATGTGTAATTAGCACAAAACTTCAGTAACGCAAAAATTTAGCAAGTCACGCACACCACAAAAGAAACTTTACCTATTCCCATAAAATACGGGGAAGTCATAAACCAGAAGGCTATATGATGCAAGTTCTGTAGCTCTCGAAGATTATACATATAGACTCAAATACTAATTATTAGCCTAATCAATCAAGCATTTAGGAACTCGTAGTGAAGTGAACAAGTACTAGCCAAAAGGAAATCACTGAACATTCATTACACATATTACCAACTTTGCAGCCATAAAGTACACAAGTATCCCTAAACATTACTTGCTACAGATGTGTTTTACTTCAAAACCAATCATATTGCAGCAACAATGAAGCCCCCAAATGCCATATAAATTACAATTTATAACACAACCAAGATCTTAAATAAGCATTAAATTAAAATCCCCATGTATACTGATAACAAAAACTAACCCAAGAATTTCACACGAAAGAAAATAGATCCGCACTTAAGATAGAAAATTGAATTAAAAAGCCAAGCAGATAGATCCCTACCTAACCCGCAATCAAGCCGAAATTTATTTTCCAACCAATTAAAAAGGAAAACCCTAGGTAATGGTAATTGCTTTACAAATGAATCAGAAAATAAGGGAAAGAAAACGGGAAATGGGAAAGAAAACGGGAAAGATCGGATACCTCAAACCTCCTCTGCACTCTGCACAGATCGGGAATTCAAAGGAGAAGAGTTTCCAATGACGTTCGATAAATATAAAATACAAATAAATTAGAATATTTGCTGCGTTATTGAAATTTGGAGTTGAGATGTATTTCAAAGGAATTATGATAAGGGAAAGGATCTTTTAGATTCTTCTGTTTTTGGCCTCCATGTTTCTTTAACTTTATCCATTGAATTTGCAATTATTTTTTACGATAAGTTATATTTTAGTTTTTTTTTAAATCGAATGAATATTTAAATAATCAAGAAAGAATCGAAACTTTTAATGATTTGGATCTCTTGATAAAATTGACCCGATAATATTGTGGGTAAAATGATTTCGTCTAGGTGTCCGTTTGTTTGATTGAAAACAAATTATGGAAAATAAATTTTAAAAAATAAATTACATTTTTTTATAAATGAATTACAGTAATTATTTTTCGGTGTTTAGATGATGTTGTGTAAATTATTTTCCGTTGTTTGATAATTTTTCCTAAAAATATTTTTTAAAATCTGTCTTTTAGAAGAACAAACACAAATTTTCTTGATTTTTATTGTATATAATTATATTTTATATAGTTTAAATATATAATACAATGTTTTATTTTTTATAATCACGTCAAAAAAATTAAATAAAATTACAAATAAATTACACAACAAGTTAACAGGATAACTATGATTTTTTTCTCTCCACGATTCACAACTATGAATTTGTCTTGACCAACAAAATGTGATTGGATATCAAGAAAAGACAAGAATATTAAAATAAATTTTTTGAATTTTTTATTAAAATAAACTTTAAAAATGAAAGTACAAGTTGGATTTTGTAAAAACACCTTGGATAGTGATATTCTCACTCTGGTGATTGCAATGGTAATAAAAGCACAAGCATGCATATACAAACAGTACAGATCCACTAGACTACACCTAAATGCTATAATATCCATCGTTCTACACCAGATTTCCTTGAAAAATCAAATACAAAATTTTGAAGATGTAGCAGACCTCTGTTTTAAGTTCTTCTCGGCTTTGAACCAATGTTTTCAGTTCTTTTTTCATCTGAAAACAAAACATAATCAGTAAGAGGAAAAAGTGATTACACAAACATGCCTCAAAACTACATATTTTTTGAGCAGCTAGTTACTACTAATTCCAGCAGCTCCTTGCTGCATTGGGTGCCAATTTACAGCCTCTAGTTCGAACATTAGCCAAGCAGAACAATAATCATAATAATTAATAATCCAATTAGTGTAGCTTTCTTACAGAGTAACCTTTATCTACGAGCCTGAAAGAACCTTTGTTAAAGTGCTCTACATCGATGCAAATGAATCTATGGCCGACTTAGCAAACCAACTAAGTCCCACCTTAAATCGGTGCTCGTCTGTCGGTAATATAACAGTGTTATTTTGTTGCAACTTTCAGCAATTGATTTGTGATTATTATTGAGTATTTTCAACTAGGAACATGACAGAACTTAAGCCTGTTGTTTTTCTGAAAGTCTATTACTAAATTTATACATTTACACCAAAAACAATAGCATGAAATAAGAAAACAACTAAGCTGTGCAGATATCAAACAATATGAGTGCCATACAAGACAAAACTAATGTGATTCCAGGAAAGATTCTACATGATTCCAGTTTTAGAATTCAGCAAACAATTTAAATATTACAATATCGATTCTAGACAGTTTTAAATTACCGATTAGGCACTTCTAAAAGCAAGTTATGACACAGTTTTACATGTTCATATAACCATTCTACAATTGACAAAATCGTCCAAACACGTATATGTGCAATGTAATGCCTCGTTCATATGCAAATGCATAATTTTCTTCTTCCTTTTTATTGTTTTTAATAATGAAATCAGCAGCAACACCAAATAGCTGATGAACTGTCAAACAAATACCCAAAATTTGGCTTTCGCAAACACCAATTTTTTTTACAAATAAGCATAAATCCCTATACCCATAAGTTAATTCATATTTTCCATAAGAAATTAAAAGGTAGGGCATACGCCGTGAAAGAAAAGGGGAATGGAGAGTACCTATTGGGTAATCAATTGATGGGCAACGTTGTGATCCTTGTGGAGGATGCAGAAACCCAGGAACAATACCGTTTCTACCTATGTGAATATGAAGTCAGCCTCACCTCTGACCCATGAAAAATAAAGAAAATTAAAACGCTTCTCCTTTTCTTCTACTGAATTCACGGCATGACTGAGAGAAAAAGGTAAAAACTTGCTTCACTTCTCTAAATCATAAGAAAAATATAAGAAGCATTTGAAGAATTCTCTATTTTCTTTCATTTTTCTTCCTCAAACAAATTCTAATTTTACGAACATAAAGGAGGGGAAAAGATTAACAGACTCTAAAATTATTTTAAAATTTTATAAAAAACTGCTAAACCGATGATGATGAACAAAACATATATTTTCACCTGAGTTATTCTTAGAGAAGTCGATGATTGTATTTGGTCGGGATGTTAGTTTTGGAGGTCAAAAGTTTTGAAGATTGAAGAGTGCAGAGTGAAGAGCGCATGTGTAGAATGACTTACCGAGTTTTACTCCGTAAGTCATTTTACGGAGAATGAGGATGATTTTTTTTGTTGACCATAAAACCAATTACTTTAACTGTGTTATTTTCCTTCCTCCAAACACCGGAAAACACTGAAAATGTTTTCTGTAAAATAAAATCTGTGAAACAAACGGACCCTAGGTTTAAAATTATTTCTTGAATTAAAGATATTTTTAAAGTTTTTGTATCTTTCGGGTGTCTTCTGAAAGATCGTCAGAAAATTCTGTTAGACTTTAATAGATTTTTTGTTTGTCTTTTTCTCAAAGTCTTCAGCATTTCCCGACGATTTCCCATGCACTGTACAAAGGTCTTTAATTCACGAAATAATTTCAAGCTCACCTCATCATTTATTCCCACAATATTATTTGAGCAATTTTGCCGAATCGGTTCCATTCATTAATTTTTAATACTATAATATTTTAAAATTATTTTAATGAATTATTTATTTTTATAACATATAAAAATCCAAAATATAATTTGATTCAATTCCATTCATTATATAAAGAAATGGAAATTGATTAAGTCGAATACATTTAAATAATGAGAGGATTTTTGCTCAAAAATAAAATGAGAGGATTGCATAATCATAATCTACACTGCAGGTGTAGTCTATTTGTAAGGTAAATGTGATCATAACTGCAACAGTCAAAACTACTAGAAAACAAAAAATGTGATTACAGATATTGAAAGGTGAACAGATATTGAAACAAAAGCTTCATCGCTATCTGATGGTGGATGTGGGGTAGTTCTAAGGTGATACACTCTTACGGTACGGTTAAAATAAGGCGATCGTACATAAATATTTACAGTACGGCTAAAATGAGACGATCGTACATAAATATTTACTCAGTTGGTAAGAATTTGTATAACTACACGAATTCTTACAATCTACACAAATTTTATCCAAATTATAAGAATTTAGGTTAAAATATAAGAATTTGTGTAGCTACACAAATTCTTACCTAGTCCTACATAAAATATTAACGGAATGAAACATATGTAACAGTGAACATCCGGAGGAACTAAAAACACTAAAAATGGAAAAGAAAAAACCAAAGAAAACAACCTATGTTGCACTGATATGGATATAGGTACAGGAAACAAAAAATTGCAAAAATTATAGGGTACGTGTATGACAAATATAAAATAAATTTTAAAATCTAAAAATGTGTAAAAATAAAACGGCACAAAAAATCATACGATAATGGCATCATACATACTTATATACTTATAGTTGGACCATGTGAGCAAGAGAAAGTCAAAAACAAAGAAGAAGAAAAAGACAGAAAATGGGTAGGAGAATAAAAGAAGGAGAAGAATACGGAGATAAAATACTTGCAAGTACCCAAGTTGTACTCAATACATCCTTGGTACAAAGATGTATCGATATGTTGCACAACTCTAAACTGAAGCACTCGTGCTTCATAGAAAACAATTGCGGTGTTTCCTCGCCACTCAACTCTAATCCTACCACTATAACCACCACTATTGTTGTCAGAGTACCCTCAACATCGGAACTGTAACACCCCGGTTTTGGGCCTAGCGGTTTTGAGGTTTATTGGACGGTCTGGTAGACCAGGTTAGGGATTCGAGTCAGATTCGGGAGTAAATATTTTTTGGTAAGATAAAAATATGGAAAATGGTTAAAAATCATCTTTTAATATATTATTAATATTGGTGAAATCAATTTTAGAAAATGAGATTTGGAAGTGTGACATTTTGGCTAGTGACCAAAATGCGATTTTTGAAAACTATTTTTAAAAGTGACTAAAACAAAAAGGATCAAATTCTTAGAATATTTAAGGAGCTATTTTACCAAGTTTTTGCTGGTTATTTCTCCCTTCAATTAAATCATTTTAACATGTGTTTTAAAGGATAATAAAAAGAGATTTTTGATATTATGTTATTTATTTGGTTTTAATGAAAATTGACGTAACTTTTCTCTCAACTTTTTCTCTCCACTTCTCTTCTGTAAACACTCAAGTTTTCATTAAAAACCATAGATGAGAGCCTTTTTATTTAGATTCTTGATCTACAACTGATTATTTAACTTTGATTTACAAAACCTCATTGAAATTTTGTGTTTTCCTAGCTTTAAACAAGCCAATTGGGGGAGAAATCACACAATAGGGGTAAGGTCTGTGATCTCCTCTATTGAATGGTTCTTTATTGATATTTCAAGTGTTTGATCCTTGATTTATAGTTTATATTCTGATTTTGTGTTTTTATATTGATTTAATTGGATTAAGTTGATGAAAAAGTGAAAGATCCGTATTGGATCTATTTTTTCAGTGTTGAGGTTGATTTTAATCATATTTTTGATGTATTATTATGTTGATAAGTTGATTTTAACAATGGAATCCTGAAACTCTTGAATCCCTAGTTGTTAAGGTTGTTAGATTTGTGTTTTTGTGAAGTTGTAGTGGCTGTTTAATTGCTGGAAGTTTTTGGATGAGTTAATCCTATTTTAAGTGTTAATTGATGATTATGGAAGTGTTAGATTGTTAGATTGTGGCTGGGTTGTGTTTGGAAAGAGTTGGATGATGTTTTCGGTTGTTGTGGTTGGGTAATTGTGAGAAGGTTGTGGAAGTCTGTGTGGATTTGTGGTTGTAGTGTTTTGAATGCATTGAGATGCATTAATCCTCTGTTGTGATGTGGTTAAAATAGGGGAGATGGATCCGAAAGTGATCAGTAAAGCTTTGGAGGCTTCATATGCTTGTTTTCGTGTTGGCGAATTGAGGTTTCGCGTATCAGTGAGTGAGAACGTGGATTCCAGCTTTGGAATGTTTTAAAGGTGGTTTATGGGAGTTTAAACATAGCTTGATAAGCTGGTTTAAACTCGAAAGTAAGTATAAAGTGGTTTTCTCTCTCGGTCGTGCTAGTATGAAATGGTTTTATGCACTTGTTTTAAATTACATGTTACCTACTGTTTAAGCATGTTTTAAAGTATGTGATATATTGTTTTTAAGAATGAGATGCTGAAGGATGCACATGGTAAGTGATACTTGTAAGTATATGGTTTATACTTGTGGTTTAAAGCATGGTTGTTGCTTTGGAAAATTGGTTTGGTTAATGCTTGTTAAAAACATTGAGGTAAATGGTAAATGGTTAATTATATTGGCAAGTGTTGTGGTTTTAAAATTGTTATCGGATATAGTTGGCCGACCATAGGATTGAGTGCACTATAATAAGTCGCATTGGATGTTGAGGGGTTTAGATCCGTGTACCGAAAACTCTATCCAAGTACCCTAACGGTAGAGGGGTTATACAGTACTGTAATCTCCCGTTAGTGGATTAAGCATCTAACCGAAGTAAGAGGTTGGTGTCCCCGTGGGTTAAAAGTGTACCTGGTTGTTAGGTACCGCGATTGTGATTGTATCGCTATTTTCGGTTGAGATGGCTTGAAGTGTTGGGAGAATACTTGTTGAATCCGTGTATCCAATGAACTATTTTGGTAAAGGAACTTGGTTAATGATCACTTGTGAGCCAATATAATTCTTGATGTATCATTGAAAGGTTTATGTTGTAGAATGTGATTTATACATGTTTACTCTTTAAGCTTTGCATATGGTTGTTATGCATGGGAAGGCTTAAATTGAGGTTGAGCTATGAGATTTGCTGTTGATTAATAATACATGTTACATATGGTTTAATATGTTGGTTTTAAAAGATGTTAAGTGCATGTTTTAAAGGCATGATGATGTTTAAGTGATGTTTAAATAATGATTGAAATGAGATTTCAACGTGTTGCTGAGAAAAGGTTTTAAATGCATTGATGGTGTGTTGTTTTGAGCACTCCTCACTAAGCCTAGTGTGCTTATGCTCTTTTCGTCCATCAATGCAGAGTATTAAAGTCTCGGAAGGCAGCGGGAAGCAAGGGATCGGTACAAGACTTGGTAACCAAAGTATGTTTTGATTTGGACTATAAGTAATAATGGCAATGGGGCTTTTCGTTGTTTTTGGGAGATGTTTTGTTAAACTCTCTGGTTAAGCAAGTTTGTTTTGTTGCTCTTGAGCTGTAAATGGCCTTTGTGGATTGATTTTAGAGATGGTTTGGAGTTTCATGTTTAATTTGATTGGTGTTCTAGGTTACATGCCTATAGATTTACATTTGATGCAAGATGCCATAAAATGATGTTGAATCTGTGATGTTATGTTGAGGTTTGATTCTAGATTATGTTGGTTGTGTTAGGAGCATGCTAGGATGTTTTGGTATGGTTGAAAGCATTTTAAACCAGCTAAAAGTGACATTACAAGCCCATACGTACCGATACGCGGGGGACCGTATCAATACGGCTGGGCAAATTTAGGCTCTGGGCTTCTGTACGGGCTAAGGTGTACCGATACGGTTCTACGCCACTGGAATCATACTTTTTAAGTTAAAAGCATACCAAAACACTTATAAGCCATATCAGTACAGGTATTAAATATTTTAAAATAAAACCTATTTTCCAGCTAGGCGTACCGGTATGGTACATGGTGTACCAAAACAAGGCTAAGCATAGTTGATCACTGTATTGATACGGTTGCCCGCGTATCGATACGGTTGGCCATTAAATTCTGTTAATGTTATGGAAGTGAAGTTCTGTTTTCTTACGTTTTGGTCCCTGAGTTTTGTTGATGCAATTGAATAAGTAGGAATGACC
Organism: Hibiscus mutabilis; assembly: GCA_019671005.1. NCBI lineage: Eukaryota > Viridiplantae > Streptophyta > Magnoliopsida > Malvales > Malvaceae > Hibiscus > Hibiscus mutabilis. The sequence goes on from CM033744.1 coordinate 30,992,403, forward strand.
TTCTTGAGCTGATTTTTGACATGTAAGCATGAAACCTGCTTAATTAAATATTGGTAACATAAAAATGAGTTAAGACCCTGCATTTTTCTAAATTTACAACTTGGTCTCTAAATTGCAAATACGATCAATTGGATGTCAATTCGGCGCCCGATTGAGTTGGGTTTTCACCGGAGGTTAGTATGAACATATAGGATAATAATAATGTATCTAGAAAAGATAAAAAATAGACGTGCTTCAGGTTTAATCTTCTCGGTTTACTTTGGTAAACCTAATATAGCTCGCTCGGTTCGGTCTTGCGACTAGGCCAAGTCGAGAGGGTTACTTTTGGTGGTATCAAAGCCAGGTTTGCGATAGTTGGGAGTGGTTTGATTGTTGTGATGTTATTGTGAGTTGTTATCTGATGTTTGATATGCACGACGATTGTAATATGCACGATGGTTGTTATATGCCATGTTGGGGGAAAATTTGGGAAACCCATTACCTTATTATTATAGTATGAAATGTTACGATTTTGAAATGGAAGTCTTGGATCCTTGCTGCGGCTGGCCTAACTATTTTTGTTTTGAAATGTTTATCATGCCTTAGAAATGTGTTACGTTACGGCTGAGAGGAGAAATGAGAACTAGCGTGATGTTGTTGCCTTTGGGCAGTGAGTTGAGGAGAGTGTTGTGTTTCCTGAGGGTTTGTCACCTTGAAGCATGTACCACCTATGCCGATTGGGTTAGTGTTTGGTGATATGATGCCTTGTTATAGGCGGTTTCAGAGCTTTTAAGCTGTTGATGCTGGAGTGCGTATGTTTGCACCAGTTGTTGGGCGAACGAGGTTGCTGTTGGAATATCCCTATAGTTTGGGAGGAATTGAGTACCGTGGGTTGTCACTCGAGGCATCCAAGATAGGGATGGCTAGTGTTATTCAGGTTTAGACCAAATAGGGTGTATTGGCACCCGTAAGATGGGATGTGTCGTATCCCTGTTGCAAGATGATGTTTTTAGTTGGTGGACAATTATATATGCGGGCATGGAACCCAATGACGTGGATTGGGAGTTTACCAAGCTGTCTTTAAACAGAAGTATCTAGGAGTTAGATACTGGATGGGAAGAAACGAGAGTGCATGGTTTTGGTGCAGGGCAGTATGTCTGTTGCTGAGTACGAGGTGCAATTTGTGAGATTAAGCCAGTATGCGCCTAATTTAGTTCCTAACGAGGGTATGCGATGTGATTATTTTCGCTACGGGCTCGTGCAAGAGGTCAAGACATACATGCTCGCTGTTGATTACATAGTTTTTGATGTGTTGGTTTCGCAAGCTAAGGATGTTGAGCAAAATCTGGATATGACTTGTGGGTCTCGGGGCTTTAGCTCTAGTAAGAGAGTGGCTGATTCTAGATTTGGCGGTGCTCATGTCAAGAGACACCGTGATCAGAGGTTTTTCCTAGAGCCGAGTCATGGTGGAGGTGTTATTGGACGTAGAGTCCAGGGGCAGGGTGCCCAGGTTAGAGCTCCATTTAACACTTGTTGGGTTTGTCGATCCTGAGATCATCTGAGGCGAGATTGTTTGCGTTAGCCAGAGAGGGTCAGGCACCTGCGCCTGTTGTGGCCAATGCTTGTTGGAGTTGTTTGCCTGGAGATCATTTGAGACGTGATTGTTCTTTGGTGGCTGGAGGTAGGCAGGGTGTTGCACTTGTTGTTGCTCTGCATAGAGGTTGTGGTCGTGGCCGTAGACCATTTCAGCGTAAAGATAGTGGGAAAATGATTGCGGCTTATGCCGTTGCTGTCTAGCCTGAGAAAGGTGGACCAACTGGAGTGTATGCGTACCGTGAGGGTCGCAATGACACTGATATGAGTAAAAATGCATTCTCTTTACAGTATTTACCGTGGTATTCGTTGGTTGATTTTGGTTCTACCTATTCATACATCTTGAGTGAGCATGCACAGTTGCTTGATATACTTGTTGGAATTCTTAATATGGGTGTTAGAGTGACTAGTTCTCTTAGGGAGATAGTCGTGGTCAGGAGGTTGTATCGTAGGTGTTCGCTGATAATTCAGGGACATGAGTTTGCCGTAGACTTGATGGGGTTGCCATTCCATGGTTTTGATGTGATTTTGGGTATGGATCGATTGACCAAAATACAGGGCTGTGGTGGATTTTAAGATCGAACGGATATCCTTGAGGTTATCGGATGATTTTGAGGTGGTAGTTGTTGGTGAGAATACTAAGTTCTTGTCTAATGTTGTTTCAGCTTTGGAAGCGGGTCGAATGATGGATTCTGGATGTTAGGCATTCCTAGCCTATGTTATGAATCCGGGGTTAAAAGAAGTATGTGCTCAAGATATTCGTACGGTATGTGAATTTCTGGGTGTTTTCAAGGGAATAGTCGAATTTGTCACTGGATTGTGAGGTTGAGGTTGGCATTGAGTTGAAACACAGTGCCTGTGTCGTTGTGGAAAAGAAGAATGGTACGATGCTGATATGCATTGGTTTTTGGTAGTTGATCAAGTTGATGTGTTGTTGATCAGTTTAGGGGAGCTTCAGTGGTTTGTAAGATTGGTTTGAGGGCCGGGTGTTATCAGTCGAAGGTAAAAGGATGTGATTGTGTTTAGTTTTGCCTTCCATAAGGAGTACAACAGTGTGAAATCTTGGTTTTGTTGTTTGGTTTGATCCATACATCTGTTGTGTATCTAAAGAGGGTATCTCCGTGAGCAGAAGCACTGAAAGGGGTTTTGATCGATAATTATGAATGGGTTAGTGGAAGTTTTTTGGAGAAGTGATATTTCTCTTTAATTGGAAAGTATGAGTTTTGGGATGTTGCAAGGAATTCTAGTTCTGAGGATGTTATTAGTAAGTGTGAATAGTTAAACATGCACAGTGCAAAAACACTTATATGTATATGTAAATATGTTAGTACAGGCATACATTTGGGCATGACATTAGAGTTTTTCATACATACACATAGACATCTATGAGGGCATATAAGTAATCATGCATACATATGTTCACACTTACAGATGACTGAATAGAAGTCAATAGAGTGATGGTGCAAGTAAGGTAGCGTATGTAGGTGGTTTTGGTAATATGGTTCTTGGAGTTCTTAAGGTTTTGAGAGGATGTTAAAGTTTGGTTCTTGGGAGTTTGGCTTGTGTTAGTTTTTGAGTATCGAGGTTAGAGATAGCAGTTTGTGGGTTTGCTAGGTAGTTTTAGCATCAAGATTGGTTGAGATTGTAGCACTGCAAGGGAAGTGCGGCTTATGCATCTAGGTAGTAGAAGGTGCACGAGCGCATTTGTTATGCGCATGATGTGAAGCTTACCGCGATGATGGTTGTTGAAAGGTTTAAAGACACCAATTCTTCGAGGAGGGTGTACTATGTATACGGATCATGTGTGGTTAAAAAAATGAATGATGATTTGAATCTTTGACATCTCGGATGGTTGAAGCCGCTTAAGGATTATAGTTTAGTGATTGAATATCGCCAAGCGGGGATTGTAGCTGATTCTTTGTTTATGAGGGTTGCGGTAGAGTTGAGGATGTTATATTCGCGGTTAAGTGTGAAGTGTGATGGAGGCTTTGATGGCCAAGAGGCAACTTTGTGTTGATGTGTGTTACCGTATATCCAGGTTATCGGGGAAGAAAATTTGATGGATTTTTGCGTTAATGATGATAAGGTGTTGTGTTTTAAAGCTCGGAAAATGGTGTCTCTTAATGTTGAGTTGAGGCGTGCTGTTTTATCTGAAGCATATGCCAGTTTTTGATGGGTTGGTCTAAAGTAAGATGTGGCTGATTTTGTTGATCGATACATGATATGACAGCGAGTGAAAGTTGAGCATCAGTTTTTCTTCGGGTTGTTGCAACTGTTGAGGATGCCAAAATGGAAGTGGGAAAGAATCACCATGAATTTTGTGTCTGGGTTGCCTTTGACACCGACTAAAAAATGATTCCAATTGGGTGGTTGTTGATTGAGTCGCGAAGTGTGCGCACCTTTGTGGCTATGCTTGCGATTTGTGCTTTGGATAAGCTGGCAGAATTGTATATTGCTGGGTTGGTGTGTTTATACAATATGTTTGGGTCTATAGTTTGGACGGAAATCTGTAGCTTTCAGCGAGGTTCTGGGGGTGTTGCTTTGAGCTCTGAGTATGTGGTTAAGTTACAGTGCCTTGTATCATTCTTAGACGAATGGTCAGTTGGGGCGTAAAATTCAGGTTTTGGAGGATATGTTAAGATGTTGTATCGCTGAGTTCCAGGGAACGTGGGAAAGACAGTTGCCTTTGGTAGAGGTTGCTTTAATAGCAGTTATCAGACAAGTATGCAGTTGGCACCGTACGAGGCGTTATATGGTAAGAGGTGATATACACTCGTGTATGGGGCTGAGGTTGGGGGAAAAGTACATTCTCTTGTATGACGTGTTGTAAGGCACCAGCGAGAAAGTAAAGTTGACATGTGAGCGCTTGAGAGCGGCTTTGGATTGTCAGAAATCCTACGCGGATTTGAAGCGTAGTGTTATAGAGTGTGTTGTTGGAGGTCGAATGACCATGAAAGTGTCGCCTTGGAAGAAAGTGGTGCGTTTTGGGCCGAAAGGGAAGTTTAGCTGAGGTTCTTGTGGACCATACGAGATTGTTGAGCGTGTGGGGTCCTGTAGCTTATTGTTTGGGTTTACCTCCTTTGTTGGAGGAGTTCCATGATGTGTTTTATGTGACGACATTGTGGGGGTATCGGTTGGATTCCTCGCATGTTATGCCGGTGGAAGGCATTGAGTTGGGATCGAGTTTATCTTATGATAATGATTTGGTAGAGATCCTTGATACCAGCAGTAAGGTTTTGCGTGGCAAAACGGTTGAGCTTGTTAGGTGTTGTGGAGACACCGCGATGTTAAGAAAGCTACGTAAGAACGCAAGTCAAGGTTGTTGGAGCAGTTTCTGCTTTTGTTTCATCCTGGTAAATTTTGGGGAAAATTTTCTTAAGAGGGGAAGAGTCGTGATAAGTGTTCAAAAGTACTATTTTTCTTACCCTTTTTACTCATATTATTGTTAGACTTAGGCTCATATTAGTTGCATAATTAGCCATTCATGCATTAATCCATGTTTCCTTCCATCGTTGAGCTTGATTACATAACTTGGTAGTTTTTGTGGGAAAAGATGCTACTTTGGTGTGTTTTGTGTGTATGTGCAGGATCACTTGCCAAAGCAAGGCTAGAGCTAGTTGCTAGGACAATGCATGAAGGAGACGCCGAGCCAGTTGCCAGGGCAATTGTTGACAAAGAATAAGGTGATATGGTAGTCGAAATTGATGACTAGACAAGCGCAAGATGACGTGGAGCAAAGGTAAATCCCAAAGGAATTTGATTTCCATGAAGAGATTAAAGAAGAATTAAATTCCAAGAAGATAGGAGAAGTTCTAGAACGAATATAATTATAATAAAGAATTATATTCTTTAAAGATAATTTAATTCCAACTTAACTTCCTCCTCAAAGAAGAACTTTGACCTAGCCCTATAAATTAGAGGCCATGCCGTCAACTCCAAGGAGAGCAAGAAGAGAGAATTTTCGACAAGCATCTAGGGCAAGGAAGATTTCGACAAGCTTCATTCTTCATCTTTTTCTTTCTTGTTCAATTAGGTTCATGCTAGGGATTATTTATCTTGTGTTTCTTTGGAACCTAGCCATGAACTAAATCTATTTGGCTATGGTTATTGTGTCTTGTGGTTGTGAGAAACTATTGGATTTTGTTTAGGTAATAAGAGTTTGTACTTTTCTATTCAAGGTTTATTCATTCTTGGTTCTTATTCTTGTTTGCGAGTGAATTGGGAGAGGATCTCGTAACTTTATCTATTTATCTAATATCGGGAGAGTTAGATTCAAGAAATGAATGAATATGATCTTTATTCAATCTATTGATGGTGAAGATTAATCCGGCTTAGGAATAAGTTAAGGATTTCAACGGCTAAGAGGAGCGCAATATTGGTTGTTGTTCACCCTTGATTCACGCAGGGATGTATTATCAAGGCATGCATAAGTAACTAGAGTTTCAACTTAGGGATAAGAAGAAACCATTGAAGAACGCTCTGCCGAACCTTGAAGGTTGCTGCCCAGACGCCCAAGTAGTTGCCCAACTAGTCGCCCAGGCAACCATCGATTAGTTGCTAAGGCAACCCCATTGTGCAAGTTGCCACGGCAACTGAGTTGCCCGTGCACTCTTTTACCAAGACGATCCAATCGGCTATCACACCTCAACTCACGATAACCTGGCCTATCTCTCTCATTTAATTACATCGCCTTTTACTTATTTGCTTTCTAGATTAGTTATTAGTTAAAACTCCTATAATCCTTTATTTGTGTTTTTACTTTTTTTCAATGCAAGAGACTAGATTCTTGAAGTGGCACCAATCCCTGTGGAGACGATATCTTTTATACTATAACTTGCAACGTGTATACTTGCACAATTGCGTAGCACTTATTACGCGCAACAAGTTTTTGGCGTCGTTGCCGGGGATTGGCAATAGCGACTTTGTTTTTATTTTCTTGCACTTTCTTTTTACTTTTCTTGTTTAAGATTCAAAGGGCTAACAAACTTTGGTTTAGCATTGGTATATGACCAGGGCGAGACCGATTACACCAGAATATCCCTTTGATCCAGAAATTGAACGAACCTTACAAAGACTTAGACGAAGGATAAGTGTAGCAATGGCTAATCAAGACGGCAATATGAATCAAGATGTTCCAGCAGGAGGAGGAGTGATTCTTGCACGAAACAGAACTATTCGAGACTATCTTGAAAAAGATCTTGATGGACTTAATCCAGGAGTTGTCGCACCTGAAATTGAAGCCGACCACTTTGAGTTGAAACCGGTAATGTTTAATATGATCAACACAATTAGTCAATTTGGTGGCTCAGCAACTGAAGATGCACGACAACATCTTAAATCTTTCCTCGAGATTTGCAACTCGTTCAAAATACATGGAGTCACCCCCGATGTTTTACGATTAAGATTATTCCCCTATTCACTGAGGGATAGAGCAAAAGCATGGTTGAATAGCATTTCTGCCGGATCAATAGAATCTTGGACCGATCTTTGTCGTGATTTCCTTGCTCGGTTTAATCCTACAAATTTGACTGATAAGCTTCGTAACGACATTACTTCTTTTCGGCAGGCAGATGATGAATCCATGTACGAGGCTTGGGAGCGATATAGAGAACTTCTACACAAATGCCCCTACACGGATTCTCGGTGTGGACTCAAGTAACAATGTCTTACAACGCCGTGAATACACCAACAAGGATGATGCTAGATGCCTCGACAAACAGCATACTTCTAGATAAGTCACCGGAGGAAGCAATGCAAATTCTAAACAGGCTGGCCAAGAATGATTATCAATTCCCCTCTACTAGAAGAGGAGGAGTTAGACGCAAAGCCACAATACATGAACTAGGATCATCAGATTCAATTTCGGCACAATTGGCCACTTTCACCAAGATAGTCCAGAACATGCAAAAACCAAACAACACACATGAAGTCAAGGTAATGGATTCTTTTTGTAAGTTATGTGATGATAACCATGATTCTTCTTAATGTATGCAGAATCCGGAATCCAGCTTCTATGTGGGAAATTACAATCGGAACAACAATGTGATGTCCAGTACATACAATCCAGCTTGGAAGAAGCACCCGAATTTTTCATGGAGTAATCCCAACAATGCTCTAAACCAGAACAATCAGAATGCACAAGCATCGGGATTCCAGTAGAATATGCCACGGCAACAGTTACCGCAACAACAACTGACAACATTTAGTTCTTTGGAAAATTCTCTAAATGCTTTTATGATGAAAACTGAATCTTATATGGCTGAGAATAGTAACTTCATAAAAAGAACTGATGCTTTTATTAACAGGACCAAGATGAGATTGCAAAACCAAGATGCGACAATCAAATCATTGGAAAATCAAGTCGGATAGTTTGCTCAAAATCTGAATACTAGACCGCAAGGAGGTTTACCTAGCGATACTGAAGTTGCAAGAGGAACTGGCCATGAGCAATGTAAGGCGATCACCACTAGAAGTGGTCAACAACTTAAAGAGGCTCAAGCCCGCTCATCAAACAAAACTCCACAAAAAGATCAAGACGAACCTAGCGGCAAAGCCTCAGATGCTGAACCAGGAATTGCCACGGCAACCGGCAATAAGCATGCCTCGGCAACCGACGATAAGGATGCCTCGGCAACTGACGATAAGGATGCCTCGGTAACTTGCAATAAGCATGCCTCGGCAACCCCAGTTGATAATGCCTCGGCAACTCCAGTTGTCCCGGCAATGCCGTCAATCAGGTTCCAAACCAATGAAAGGATCGAAGATATCCGACTTCCACCACCATTCCCACAAAGGTTGAAGCAAAAAAAGCAAGAATATCAATTCAAGAAGTTTCTTGATATCCTAAAGCAAGTCCACATCAACTTGCCATTGGTGGAAGCAATTGAACAAATGCCGAACTATGCCAAGTTTCTTAAAGACATTGTGTCCAAGAGAACAAGGCTAGAAGAGTTTGAAACAGTTGCCGCAACAGAGGGATGCATGGCCATGTTGCACAATCGTATGCCACCTAAGTTGAAGGATCCCAGAAGTTTCACAATACCCTGTTCCATTGGAAACCACTATGTCGGGAAAGCATTATGCGACCTTGGGGCTAGCATAAACTTGATGCCTAAATCGGTTTTCCAGAAACTAGGAATTGGGAAGGCAAGACTTACAACAGTTATGCTACAGCTAGACGACAGATCCTATGTGCATCTAGAGGGAAAAATCGAGGACATACTAGTAAAAGTTGATAAATTTATTTTCCCGCTGACTTTATTGTTTTGGATTGTGAAGCAGATGAGCATGCACCTATCATTCTCGGGAGACCATTCCTAGCAACAGGGAAAACCTTGATCGATGTTGAAAAGGGAGAACTCACAATGAGGGTGAATGACCAGCAAGTTAAACTAAATGTGTTCCAAACACTAAGGCATGCCGATGATCCAGAAGAATGCCAACTTCTTCATGCCACGACAGAGTTTAACTTTGAGGAGGAATTTAGTTGCCTCGGCAACTACATTGCCGATCAAGAGGAAGCTGAGGAGTATGAAGAACTGGTCGATGAGGAACAACAAGAAGAGGCAAATTGGCTAGTCAATCAACCAGGTACATACTTTGAACCACTAGATTACTCAGGTAAGGAAGGTAAGCTCGAAAAGCCCTCTATTGAACAACCACCGATTCTTGAGTTGAAACAATTGCCAGAGCAACTAAAATATGCATACTTAGGAACCGATAATACATTGCCTGTAATTATTTCTTCTAAGTTACAGCCTGAGAAGGAAAAGAAGCTGATCAAAATGTTGAAGCTACACAAAAAGGCAATAGGATGGACAATTGCCGACTTGAAGGGAATTAGCCCGGCAGTGTGCATGCACAAGATTTTCTTGGAGGATGATCATAAACCTTCAATTGAGGCCCAGAAGAGACTGAATCATGCCATGAAAGGGGTTGTAATGAAAGAAATCATCAAGTGGCTTGACGCCGGCATTATATACCCTATCTCTTATAGTACATGGGTAAGTCCAGTACAATGTGTACCGAAAAAGGGTGGTATAACGGTGGTAAGTAATGAAAACAATGAACTCATTCCAACCAGGACTGTGACTCGTTGGAGGGTTTGTATGGATTATTGAAAGCTAAACAAAGCCACTAGGAAATATCACTTCCCATTACCCTTTATTGATCAAATGCTTGACCGTCTTGCAGGTAAACCCTTTTATTATTTTCTTGACGGTTATTCAGGTTACAATCAAATTGTCATAGCACCAGAAGATCAAGAAAAGACAACCTTCACATGCCCATACGGTACTTATGCTTTCCGAAGGATGCCGTTCGAATTGTGTAACGCCCTGGCAACCTTCCAAAGATGCAATGTGGCACTCTTTTCAGACATGGTCGAAGACTTCCTTGAGATCTTCATGGATGATTTTTCTGTTTTTGGTAATGACTTCGACAGCTGTCTCGGCAATTTAGAGAGGGTGTTGGCAAGATGTGAAGAAACTGATTTAGTCCTCAATTGGGAGAAGTGCCATTTTATGGTAGATGAAAGAATAGTGCTCGGCCACAAGATTTCATCCAAGGGAATTGAAGTATACAAAGCCAAGGTGGACATGATCGAGAGATTACCCCCACCAAGTTCAGTTAAAGGAATTCAAAGCTTTCTTGGACATGCAGGTTTTTACAGGAGGTTCATTCATAATTTTTCTAAAATCACTAAACCCTTGTGCAATTTGCTTGAACAGGATAAAGTCTTCGATTTTGATGATTCTTGCACCCAAGCATTCGAAACCCTAAAGGAAAAGCTTGCCTCGGCACCGATTGTCGTTCCACCAGATTGGACGCTACCTTTTGAGCTCATGTGTGATGCAAGTGATTTCACGGTAGGAGCAGTCCTAGGCCAACGCATAGGTAAGACCTTCCATATGATATACTACGCTAGTAAAACTCTTAATAGTGCTCAAGTGAATTACACAACAACGGAGAAAGAGTTACTAGCTGTAGTTTTCGCATTTGACAAGTTCCGATCCTATTTGATTGGTACAAAGGTAATTGTTCATACGGACCATTCGACAATCAAATATCTATTTGCTAAAAAGGAGGCCAAACCTCATTTGATTCGTTGGATATTACTTTTACAAGAATTTGATATTGAAATTAAGGACAGGAAAGGAACAGAAAATCAAGTGGCCGATCACTTATCACGTTTAGAACGCAATAGGGAGGAGGAGGAGGCGGATCTAGAGATATGCGATGCATTCCCGGATGAACAACTTTTAGTTGCCTTGGCAACCATGGACGCGCACGCCTTGGCAACTCTCGATGCCACAGCAGCCCTTGACACGTATGCCTCGGCAACCATGGACGCGCACGCCTCGGCAACTCTCGACACCGCAACAGCCTTTAACGTGCACGCCTCTGCAATTTTGGGAGCAGTCGCCACGGCAGTACATGGCTCGGCAATACCCTGGTACGCGGATTTAGTTAATTTCCTTATTTGTGGTATTTTACCTTATGGCCTTACTCACCAAGGGAAGAAGCGGTTCCGCCATGATGCTAAGCATTACTTTTGGGACGAGCCTCTTTTGTTTAAACAATATGCAGATCAAGTTATACGTCGATGTGTCCCTGAAGAATAGCAACAGAATGTACTCCGGCAATGCCATTCTTCACCCTATGGAGGACATTTTGGAGGAACTCGTACCGCGGCCAAAGTTTTGCAATCCGGGTTGTATTGGAAAACATTGTACAAAGATGCCCAAAACTTTTACAAGCAATGTGATCGTTGCCAGAGGTCGGGCAATATCTCTAGACGACATGAGATGCCGCTCCAGAACATCATCGAGGTGGAATTATTCGATGTATGGGGGATCGATTTTATGGGACCTTTCCTATCTTCATTCGCAACTTCTACATTCTACTTGCCGTCGACTACGTGTCTAAATAGGTTGAGGCAGCTGCAGTTCCCAACAACGAATCCAAGATCGTGCAACGATTCTTGCAAAAAAACATATTTACACGGTTTGGGATACCGAGAGCAATTATCAGTGACGAAGGTAAGCATTTTGACAACAGACTTATTGCCAAGATGTTACAACGGTTTGGCGTATCACACAAGATTGCCACGGCATATCACCCTCAAACCAATGGACAAGCAGAAATTTCCAAGTGGGAATTGAAGGGTATACTCGAGAAAGTTGTAAATCCTTCTAGGAAGGATTGGTCATTAAGACTAGATGACGCACTTTGGGCATATCGCACTGCATTCAAAACACCCTTAGGTATGTCCCCCTTCCGACTTGTCTATGGCAAAACATGCCATCTACCAGTGGAAATCGAACACAAGGCATAATGGGCAATCAAGACCGTGAATATGGATGGGGAAAGTGCCGGACAAAAGCGTTTGTTGGACCTCAACGAGATAGAAGAATTTCGTGCACTCGTCTATAACAATACACGAATCTACAAGGAGAAAACAAAGCAATGGCATAACAAGAAACTATTGCCATGGCAATTCACGCCAGGGCAACTAGTTCTCCTGTTCAGTTCTCGGCTAAAACTTTTCTCGGGAAAACTGAAATCAAGATGGTCAGGACCATTCGAAGTTGTCAAACCATTCTCCCATGGTGCCGTGATAATCAAGTCCATCACTGATAAACATGAATTCAAAGTTAATGGACAAAGATTAAAGCACTACAATGGTGCCCATGTGGAACGTAACAAAGAAGTGGTCAACTTAGGAGATGCATGAGCATGCTCTCCCTTCGATACTTTATTTTTATGTTTATTTTTATTTTTATTATTTTCGATTACTTTTATTTTATTTTATTTAGTTTTTTTTTTCGAATTAATTATTCTTTTATTTCCGATTAGTATTATATTTTTAGGATAGATTTTATTTTTTTTAATCTCTTTAAGTTTAAGAATCCCTTTACACATCTTTATTTATTTTCTTTTATTAGTTTATATTTAATTTTAATCCTTATTTGATTTGTCTTTGAATTGTAGGAAAAGAGTTCAAGATAAAGAGGAATTTTAATCCAAGAAGGAAAATATCTTCAACAAGGAAATTAATGGGCTGAATCTAAGGCTTATATAAAGCCTCCAACTTACCCTAATTAAACCCCCCTTGCCGTCACCTTTCCCCTAAACCAAAACCCTATTTTTCGTCTTCCCCTAATCCCACCCACCATATTTACCACCTATCATTTCTATAAAACCCATCACCCTTAATCTATTCCTACTTTTTATCTTGCAACTCTTTAGTTTCTTTTATTTTTTTTATTTGTTTTTACAAAACTCACAACCAAGATCATCCATGACATCCAAAATTAAATTTTTGTTTCATCCAAGTTCCTCCAAAGAACCAAGACAAGAAGTTTGCTACACCGGTGGTTCAAGAAAGATTTCACTCCAAGTTTGAAAGCCGGAAGATTTATGAAGAACAAGGCTTTGAATACA